>LR738710.1:766839836-767057089 GCA_902687465.1 Secale cereale
CTCCCCCGCAAAAACCCCCCCTGCCCTCGTGCTCTCGCGTTGGAGAGCGACGACGCCCGCAACCGCCGCCGTCCGTAGGGGCGCTCTCGTGGTGGACAGCGACGACGCCCGCAGCCGCCGCCGTCCGTAGGGGCGCCTCCTCCGCCGTCGCCGTCCGCAGCCGCCTCCTCCGGCCGTCACATAGTCTCACGGTGAGTCCCAAATCGCCCCCAACCCGTTCCAGATCTTGTGCTAGGGTTATTTTTGGAGCCAACATCCTCTTCTTAAGTTTGTTTTGTATGCTTGAAATTGCAACGCCCTATGGATTGAAAGTTTTTCTCTGCCTGTTTTTGGGGTTTGCTGTCTAGGGTTTAATTATTGTCCCTTTCTGATTGCAGACACAACATGGCTTCTTCCTCCCCAATTGATGCCTCACCGGTTAGAACGGCTTCCCCATCTGGTACTACATCAAAGTGAACTGCATTTTTCACACACGGTCATTTGCTTTTTGTTGAACGAAATAGTGCACTGCATCGTAGATTCCTTTACCAAGGCCCATTTTTTCAGACATGTGGCAAACTGATATGAACTGCCTCAAGTTAATTGTTTTTATTTTTTTGGAATGATATTAAGTTACTTGTTATGTTTAATTGTTAAACATAAACTGCTAAAAGAGCACTGCATTTGGACATTGCTTTGTATTTTTTTATCTATCCACTATGCGGTTGCCAAATTGATATGAGCTGCATTAAGTTTTAGTGTTTGCCTCTCACAGAACTGCATGAATATGTTTTGTTTTGTATATCTAAGCACACTTCATTTTATATGTGGTCAATTGGTTACTGAACGAATTAGTGCACTGCATCATATATCCCTTTTCCAATGTCCATTTTCAGACACGTGTCAATATGACATTCAAGGGACATGAACTGCATTTAGGTTTTCTGTTATGTTTTAATTGTTAAACATAAACTGCTGAAAAGAGCAATGCATTTCTACATTGTGTTTTCCAAGTTGATATGAGCTGCATTAAGTTTAGGTCTCCCTCTCACACACATATTTTTCTTATGTTTTTCTTACCCATAGTTTTATGTCCTGGTGGGTCCGGGGTTGGTGGTGTTAACTATTTGATTACACGTTATTTCACAGCGGATGTTGTCGGTGGCGGGACATCTGATCAGGGCAGCATTCTACCTGAATTGAGTGAAACCCAGTCGCAATCTGTTGATGGCACAGAATCGGTTACACAGGATTGGATGGTCCCTGATCAGATTGCAGCTGATGTTGAGAGGAAAAGGCAGAAAGCGATTGCGCTCGGTAATACTTTCGTGAAGGCTCATAAGGCGAAGCAAGTAAAGTTTGAGGAGGGTAAGGAGATAGGAAGGAGGATTGCAGATTCAAAGAAGTCTGCTAAGTTTGCCCCGCAAAGAATCCCGTGAAGAGAAAACTCAACACTGTTGCAGAGCAAGGTTTAAGTTCTCCACGGCGGAGCCCGCGTGTTGATTACTCAAAGAGGCCTAATTATGCCGAGGTTGATGTGGATGGGATTCAAGGAAAGCGGAGACGTGCGGATGATCACTCTGGTGTTGATTCTGAGCGTCGATCTAAGCTGGCGCGGGAAAATGCAGCTGGAGAAGCGCTGGACAGTGATTCTGATGAGGATGATGTTGATGTTAGGAAGGTATACGTTGTTTATTTATTTTTTCTTCTGTTTTTTAAGTTGTTTCGCATGAGTTTTGCTGATGTGAACTGCATTTTTTATTCTTTGTTTTTTTGTAGACTGCTAAGAGTACCAAGAGGAAGAGGTCTGAAGATGATGTTGCGCATGAATGGCGTTTTAACAAGACTGTTCGGCTGTCCAT
The DNA here is from genome assembly GCA_902687465.1 of Secale cereale. Lineage (NCBI taxonomy): Eukaryota > Viridiplantae > Streptophyta > Magnoliopsida > Poales > Poaceae > Secale > Secale cereale. The sequence continues at coordinate 766,841,678 of LR738710.1, forward strand.
TCCAAACGTATGCAAAGCTGTCGCCTTGTTGGGTGAGCCGCACAGAACTTTGGTGCGGCAAGCAGGTTTTGGCATTGTCTTCGACCTGAAATTAGAGAAGAATGTTTCTCGTGTTCTTATGTGCAAGCTGATGGGAAAGATCGACCCTGATACGATGAGATTGGACTGCGGGTCAAACAAGATTCTGGAAATCAATCGTGAGGCTGTCCATCACATTTTCGATTTCCCTATGGGTTCTCACACTGCTCCCAGGCCTGCTGCCAGCGGCCATGATGATTCGCTTGCTAATCTGAAGGATGAACTTGGTTTCACCCGTTCTCGTAGCATAGATGTGAAGGACCTGCTTATTTTACTTCGCATGCTGGCTGCGGATCCTGCGAAGGTTAATAAGACTGTGAAGGTTTTTTTCTCATTATTTTCCAGTGCTTGCTTTGTCCCAGCCCTGCAACTCGGTTGTCCAGGGTAGCTGCTATGGTTGAAAACTTGGATTTTGCATCTATGGCTAGCATGGACTTTTGTCAGCTTGTTGTCGACGAGCTGCAGGCCGCTGTGTACAAGTGGAATTCTAAAGGGAGCAAGCAGAACTGCGCTGAGGGTTGCACCATCGTGCCCCTGTTCATGTACCTCGATTCGTTGAATCTTCAAAAAGTATCGGTTATGGATAGACGCACGCCACGCGCTGCAATACTGTCCCATGTGCAGTTGAAGAAGATTCACAACGCCGACATTATTGTCAGGGGAAAGATACACCTGGACTCTTACAAGTTTGGCAAGCTGCCGGTCAGTGCATAGCCAGCCTTTGAGTTTGTTTATTTCATTTTTTTTCGCCATGCTAAATGTGAACCTCTTATGTACTTTTTTTGTGAACTGCATCTATTTTTTTGTTAATTTGTTCATTGGAAGGCGGAAGCGGACATTGTGTACAAGCGGACTGCAGTTGCCGAAGTGCCTGAAATGTTTTGTGAGCCTCTTGTGTAATGCCCAGGATGGAGTTATACCTCCTACGTGTCGAGGCACGACTTAAAGGCATAAATCTATCCTAGAATGATCTCAAGTTTGGTAATCTTTGCACAACTCATGTAAAAGAGGGGATAGTAAACTGAAAATAGTTGGCTTACACTCGCCACGTCACAGAATTACAGTACAAGTCTCAAACATCATACAATAAGAACATCACAACCCTCTAAGGGCAAAAGCCAAATGTCAAAGTACCAAACTTAGATAAATAAACCACAGGCGGATCGAATCCTAGTAAGAGACTCCACTACTGATCGTCCGGGTAGCGCACGTAGTACCGACTACGCTCCTCGTCGTACTCCCAATCCAGCTCAGTGCCATCACCTGGATAGCTCACAGCTGGACCTGCATCTGGTGTGTGAAGTAACTGTGAGCCACAGAGGACTCAGCAATCCCGTCTCCGGGTAACAAGACTATCAAAGCCTTTGGGTGAGGAAAAGGCTGAAGAAAGAACAAGTCTGCAGCAGCAACTAGCATCTAGCTTACGTAAGTGAGAGCGAGAAGAGAAGGCCTCGGCGAGAAGTGATCACGAAGTGATCCTAGCTACAAGCTCACAAACATAACCCCTCCGTGTTCAACTCCCGAATCCCCCTTCGGAAATTGACAGTCACGGAACACACGCTGGTAGTGTATTAGAAACATTGTGTCAAGTTATCTACAACCGGAATTAACAAGCTCCCATCTGCCACATAACCGCGGGCACGGCTTTCGAAAGTTCAAACCCTGCAGGGGTGTTCCAACTTGACCCATTACAAGCCCACGATCCGCGGAGTCGCAACTCCAAAGTGGGAAGACCCGAGTATTCTCGGAATCCCGTGCTCAAGATATACCGAGCTAAGGTAAGGCTAATCCAGCAAATCCTCCCGGCGTGCCGACACCCTGATAGTAGCCGCGCGTATCTCGTCTCAGGCCACGACCGGATGGGACAAGCTACGGGTTTTTACCAGACCTTGAGTTTCCTCGAGGTGGCCCCGCAGGTTGCCCGTTTCGGACCAACACTCATGTGGAGCACTGGCCCGGGGTTGTTGATTAAGAAAGAGGGTTAATTACTCCCTATGCATGTTTAGTTTGTTATTAGGCAAATAGTACCAATGTTGGGACTTGCTGGAAAAGACTTAGCACTTAGCGGTTTATCGAGGGGGTCCCATACACCCCAACCGTGTTAGGAACGCATAATCAAGGAACATAATACCGGCTTATACGGATCCTAACGGCATGAGTGGAACAAATCACCAAGCAAAAGGCTTAGCCTTCCACCCTTGCCAATATATAGATGATTTCAATTAAAGCATTTATATAGTGTGATATAACCCATACACCCCAACCGTGTTAGGAACGCATAATCAAGGAACATAATACCGGCTTATACGGATCCTAACGGCATGAGTGGAACAAATCACCAAGCAAAAGGCTTAGCCTTCCACCTTTGCCAATATATAGATGATTTCAATTAAAGCATTTATATAGTGTGATATAACCCAACCAAACTTCAACATGAAGCAAGCATCTTCGATCTTCACCTGCAACTAGCAACGCTATAAGAAGGGCTGAGCGAAGCGTACTTACCCAAGCAACGGTTTGCATAGGTAGGTTGGTTAAACATGGCAATTGGTTACAAGTAGGAGGCTGACAAGAAGATCATGGGAATCGAGGCAAAACTATAGATCAAAACTACTAGCAATAGGCAAAGATAGTAATGTTATCGTGGTTCGGTCATCTTGCCTGAAGAGAAGTCGTTCGGATCGTAAGAAGGGTCCTCGTGCTCAACCTCGTTGGAAACCTCGTGCTCAACCTCGTACCCGGTCTCAGCTTCCGGCTCTAAACACAACAATCACACCAAGCACAAATCAACAAGATGCAATGCGCACTCGAAAAACATGAATGCATGACGGATGCACTAAGGATGCACATGGAGCACGTAAAACATCACTCAAGCAAAACACCTCAAAACAAGATAACAAGCTGATATTAATAATCTACACAGAAAAACAATCAAGTTTGATATAAGATTCGCTGAAATCAGAGTTACGGGCTAAAAGTTATGCCCGAAACAAGATTTGAGCGAAAGCTGAAAATTACAGCAACATAGCATCTTCGGAGCCCAAAATAATTAAGCTACAGCACCCAAAAAGCATGGCAAAGGACTTGAACACAAACTAGATATATAGTACAGCAACTATGTCCAAGGTGCACCCCCAACGGAGTCATGGATCAATAGCAATGATCTTGGACATATTGAACTTTACAATAAAATTCTGGCAGCAGAATTTTATTGAAACTTTAGAGCAAAAGATAAACATGCTACAGCCACTCAAATGGACATGTGAGGACATGGATGGAAAGACAACAATATATACTATAAGGAACAATCAAAATCCACTCCAAAACTATCATGCTTTGTCCTAGAACATCACACGAACATGGCATCGGAACGTTATAGATTTCAGACTTAGTGAAAAATCACTAAGTCCTAAAACAGCAATATCATCATAGCAACTAAAATAGCATGTTTAAGTCACCTCGAAACTAAACATGGCAAGGGGTAAGCACCTCATCAAAGTGCACATGAAGGTGATCCCGAAACACACAAGCATGCATCATAGAGGTGAACACAACGATTGCAACGAGCTCAACAAGATGGCATTTCATAACAAGTGAAAACACCTCATATGAACATGGCACTTCGCAACGATGATAACAAGGCAATAATAACTCTACCATGCAACCTATCACAAGCATCACGTAGTTCGTGGCAAGACGAACACGTGGACATGTCATTTGCATCATTTGGACAAACGAGCTAAAAGATATCACATGGCAAAGGTGGCATGAAAATAACACATAACAGCAGTTTATATCATGATGCACTCTTGCAACAGCAAAACAAGCACCTAGATGATCTCTAACATGCATGACTACAACAGATAAAACGTAGAGCACATCTCCACGAACGTCTGGACATATTACACGCGCAAAACGGAGCATCACAGTAAAAGTAACAGCAGGTCAAACATTGCATTTCAGAACAGAAACAGCAGGGACTTAGTAAAAAAAACAACCTCCTCGGGGTCAAACAGATCTGGTCAACGGGTCCGGCGTAGCGGATCGGGCTGACGGGCTGGCGGATCGGGCCGGGGAGACGGGTCCGGCCCGTTAGCGCCTAGATCCGGCTGGAGGATCCCGATCGGCGCGAGCTCCGATCTGGGGCGATGGGGGCCGGCGGAGGCGATCCTCCGGCGAGGCGGAAGACCGGCGGTGCCCTGCCTGCGGGAGGTGGCGGGGCGGTGGCCCGGCGGCGACGGAGAGGCGGCGCGGCGGTCGGAGGAAGGGGTCCGGCGGCGGCGGAGAGGCGGCGCGGCGGCCGGAGGAAGGGGTCCGGCGGCGGCGGAGAGGCGCTCTCGGGCGGCGGCTACCTGCGGCTGGCGGCGGAGGCGGCTTGGGCCTGGAGGGCCCCTCGCGGGCCTCTCGGGCCCTGGCCGGCGGGGATGTGGGCGCGGGGCGCGGCCAACGGGGGCCTGCCACGTGGCGGTGGAGAGGAGGCTGGACACGTCCAGATCGGGCTGGACGTGTCCGGCGGCGGCGGGGAGGAGGTAGCTAGGGTTGGATCCGCAAAAATTCGGGGGTGGACACACTTATATAGGTAGAGGGAGCTAGGAGACTCCAAATGGAGTGCGGTTTTCGGCCACCGGATCAGATTTGGATGGCCTAGATGATAGAAGTGGTTAGGAGTGGATGGTGGGCTGATGGAGGGGGTGTTTTGGGCCTCAAAGTGGAGGCACTTTGAGCCCACACAAACAACTGTTGGAGGAGCAAACGAACTCGAAACGCGACGAGATTTGACAGGCGGGTTACACACACCAAAACAACAACACACGACAAGTCTCGCGCCAAACCGGTAACGTTACACGGCCAAATGCCAAAGTAGGCCTACGGGACGTCACGAACACGTGAGGGAGCTCCGGAACGCGAAACGGACAACGGGAAGAAACGCGTGGAACCGGATGCAACCCACAACACAAATGCAATGCGATGCACATGTCTACATGATATGAATGAATGCCACACACTCACACAACAAAACGACGAAAACCCGAAAGACAAGAACCCGGAATGGAAATAGATGAAGCCGGAGATATATTATATACCCAAAAGGGAAAGTATTACATCCGGGGCATTACATCTTGCTAGGGCGGCTCCAATTCGACGGGGTCGTGGTTTTGCTAGGGCGGCTGCTGGAGGTTTTTCTGGCGAGGCTTCTGCTGATCGCAATAAATTTATTCAACTCGATGAGCTTCTCGACAGGGTCATCAATTTAACTTGTGATTTCCAAACATCCGGTTCCAGGATGAGGATATTGCTGGATTGTTTCCTGAAGGCAAAGGCCCTTCTGAAGCAGAAATCGAGTCCGCTCATAACTTTGACCGTGGGCAGCTTGAATTCCTTAAGCAGACAGTTACGAATACCAGGTCTTCATTCGTTCAGTTTAAGCAGTCTCAGGACGACAAGTGTGCTAGGTATGAGCAGGAAGCTAAGGCATTTGTGAAGGAAATGAACAGGCATGAAGATGTTGTCCGGCCTTCTTTGCCTGACCCTGCAGCTGTGGATGTATGTCTTTTTTTCATATGTGAACAGTTTTTTTACCCATTTTTGTTATCTATTTTTTCTGTGTGTTGTGGCATTGACTATTTGTTTTCACATCCTTTTTGTTCTTTTCGCAGTGTGGAGGAGAATCTTCTAATGCTAACGCTTGTCGTGATGATGACCACCAGGACCAATATGGTGTTGATTCTGATTATTTGTTTGACAGGCCATTGTCCCCTGTTGACGAAGCTACCAAAGACAATCCTCTTGACGAAGGCGTCATCGACAAGGTTTGAATTTTTTCCTTTTTTTGTTACAGTGGACTTCATTGTTTAATTTTTTGTAGTGTCCAAAACAAACAATCATATTTTTGCACCAACAGTGGCAGTGAACTGCAGTTTTTAACTTTTTTGTAGTGTGCACCCAGTAGTGGTAGTGCACTGCAGTTGTTGTTTAGAGAAGAAGCATCATCTTTTAGCAGTGAACTGCATGATCTGGTGTTGGTTTTTTAGTTGTAGAACTGCATTTTGGATAATAGTTTTATTTATGTTTTTTGTTTTTTAGGATGGTGAATCAAACGTGGAAATACATGGGAAGGAGGCAGAGGGTGACGCTGGCAAGGACGAGGAGGCTGACAAGTGTAAAGAGATGGAAGGCGACGCTTCTCTGGTGAGTATAGAGAATTTGCATTTTGTGTTTTATTTTTTATTTTTCATGCGAGCTTCATGGTCCGTTTTATTAGTGAACTGCATTCTCTCTTTTTTGTGTAATGTGTTTTATTTTTTAACTCATCAGAACTGCGGATTAAATGTTGAAATCCAAGCGGAGCGCATCATTGAGGATGATAATGTGGAAGGGAGAGGAGGGGAGGAGCCTAATGCGGAGGTTGATAAGGCAGAAGGTAGAGAAGGAGGGGAGTGTCCTGTTGAGGCTGATAAGGCACAAGAGAGAGAAGGAAGGGAGGATATCGTGGATGGTGATAAGCATGAATAGAGAGAAGGAGCTCCTCGTGTTACAGTTGAAATTGCAGAAGAGAGAGAAGGAACTCCTAGAGTCGGATTTGACGTTGCGGGGACATCCGCTCGCATTGATGGTGTTGTTGGGCCTATTGTTTTGTTGCTTGGCGATTAGGTGCCTGAGAAATTTTGTGTCGTCCCTCGCGCCCCCGAGCAATCTGTTGGCAATCTGGCTTTCCCAGCCGAGACAAGCAAAGTCCTAGCTGAGACAGTTTCGATTGGTTCTGAAGAGGAACAGCCAAGACTCTATCAGGACATGAGCAATCAAGCGCCGCTTGACGATGATATTACCGGGCTGGATCACTTGACGCTCAGCGAAGATGTATATGAGCAGCCGCAGGAAGTTTATTCTGAAACCGAAGGTAAGCGAACTGCATTATTTTTGTTCTTTCCCGAGGGCGAAATGGACCGTGTGTGTTTTATTATCTGATATCGTTCCCACTCTATATGCAGATGAGGAATTACCTGTTGTTACTCCTTCGAGGATTGATCCAGCTCTTATGAGAAGATACAATGAGTTATATGACGCTGTTACGAGGTCTAGGAGGGATAAGAAGAAGAAGTATGACATTTTTTGTCTTACACCCTGGTTATTTAATATGTTATTTTTTCAGGGACACCCATCTTATCACTTTTTGCTGGGCTTTTTTCTTCTTGTCTGAAGGCATCTAGTTGCGTTCAAGGGCGAGTTTGGTGATATTACTATCGGTCATGTTGGCGAGTCTTTTTGGTCGTATGGAACACTGAGCACGCGCCTCGCAAACATTGGCGTCTCTATGTTAGCTGAGAGGTTCAAAGGATCTCAAACGATGAATGTCCCGTACAACCTATGTGTAAGCATTTTCATTAATTTATATTTATCCCTCATCCAATTTTTATTTGTGCTATAAGCATTTTCATTAACTCTCTGGTGTTGTCTTTTTGGCAGAATTCCATTTGGAACGGCGGTGCCACAAATAGGGCTTTGAAAAAGATGTTTTCTTCAAGCGTAGAGGAACGTCTGGACAAGAAAAACTTGGTAACGCATTTTGACCATTTTCGTCATCTTGAAAATAAGTTTTTTGTTTTTCTATTTTCTCATCTGGTTTGTTTTATTCTTTTTTTATTTCAGATTATGTTTGCAACATTTGATCCTCCTCCCGCAACAATGAAGGACGCGATAGGCCACTACTGCTTGGTCACTTTGAACCTGCGAGAGAAGCGTTTTGAGTTTCTCGACTCATTGAACGATGCCGACAACGCTCCTGCAAATCTTGTCTTCAAGAAAATGGTCAGGAACATCAAAAAAGTTTGGAAAGATGGCAGCGCAAGCTGCGATGAGCCATTGAACCCTCCCACCCTTGACGGCTTTGCGCTGACTCATATTAATGTCCCGCAACAGGGAAACGGGTTTGTACTTGTTCTCCTTTTTCTTTTTCCTCCTTCAGTTTTTTGTGTAAGTGAGCTGCATTGTTTTTACTAAATTAGAAGCACCTTTTCCCTTGAGCAAACTGCATTACTAATGTGTTATTAGTTGTTCTCCCTCTTTTTTTGTGTGTATGGAGCTGCATTGTTTTACTAACATCAGTAGCACTTCATTATTGAGTGAACTGCATTAGTAATGTGTTATTGTTGGTTTTCTTGCAGGCATGATTGTGGATTTTACATGTTCCAGTTCATGCAGACCTGGGATGGTGAAACGATTGCCAAGTTTGGGAAAGAGCACATTGGCTACATCAGGAAGGCGATGCTCTATAGTTGGCTGACCTCGTCGCATTGCTGTCTTGACCTGACATCACTTTTAATTTTTAAAGAAGGTTATTAAATTTTTTTCAGTCACACACCCTTTTTATTAAGTGAACTTCATTGGTACAGAAAGGGGAGGTCCACTACTTTTGTTAAGCTTTTTACTAGAACCCCATTCGCATGTTAAAATGACTTTTGTTAGTGAACTTGATGATTCTTTTCATTTTGCTCATTATCCATTTTTTCTGCAGGCTTTGACGAAGGCGCACACCAAGGTGGTATTTCCTTGTTTGAAACTCACGTTCACACTCCAACGATTCAGAAATTTGTCCTTGATGAACCCCCCGTTAAGCTTGTAAAAGAATCAGTGTGTAAGAGGTTGAGGAGTGGCGCCGGCACTTCGAATGAAAAAGCTCTTGAGAAATCTCCTGTCAATGTCAAGCATGGGAAGAAAGCAGTGAGCCCTCCGAATGCTGAAGATAGTGATGATGATTTTGAGAGGCCACCACCAGTGCCTAGGAGGACCAGGAGCGCAGCTGTGGAACGCCCGACGGACAGCGAGGCACTAGTTCTATCAAATAAGAGGCCTGTGCAGAAGCCATCAAAGTTTAGATCTCCTGTACAGAAGTTGAAGCCTGCGAGATTCAGCTATCTTGCGGAGATGAGGAAAGTCTTGCAACTCATCACGAGCACACCATTCAGGCAAAAATACAGCGAGTCAGTTCTTTTTTCGTTAGTTTTTTTTGCTTTTTGATTTTTAATGTGTGTAATGTTTTGTGTGTTTTTTCTTTTGTGTTCCTAATCCCCCCACCTTCGCCGTTTGTTTTGTGCAGGTGCGCGCTTTTCATGAACATGAATCCTATCGAAGTCTACACTGTGAATGTGGACTACATGTTCTTAACTTTCACCAGAGGTGGTTTCATGGACTCGGAATTGATGGATCATATCATCAGGTACTGGAAGAATGACGAGCATATGAATGTGGTTTATCGATCTGGCGAACGCGTTCTGCTGTCCCCTTTGTTTATCACGGTATTTCTCCTTTTCCCTTTTTTTTCTTTTTTTCTGCTCGAGTGAACTGCAGTTAATAGTGTATAATAATTTGTTTTAGAATGTACTGAACTGCATACATTTATTTTTTTGTTTAACCCATGTATCTTAAATGAAACAAATTATGGGGAGAATTGTGAACTGCATACTGTTTTAGAGAAGCGTGATCCGTTTTTTCATTAAGCGTCAGAGCGAACTCTGAGGGGGAAATGCATTAACGTTCTTTTGTGAATTACCCACACACAGTATGTGCTTCAAATGAATGATCACGCAGATAGAGATGAAGATGGAAACGTTGTGTTGCCCTTTGTCCATGGCAAGTTTAACGTTGACGATGCAGCAAAGCAGTTCAAAGTTTATGTTCGTGATGACGAGAACCTTCTTGATTGCAAATTAGTAAGTTATCAGATTTGCTTTGTTCAGCCTTATGTACTTATTTTCTCTCCCAATTTTTTCCAGTAATCCTTTTTCACTCATCAAACCCATAACAAATTTGATGAAACAAAATCTGATTCTGTTACCACGGATGAAAGATCAGCATTATTCGCTATACACGATGAATAGGCACCGCGAGACCCTTGACATTCATGACACTAGGAGGTACAACGGACCGGTTGATCAAACGACGAGGTGGCATAAGTCTGAATACCACAGCGACCACACTGAAATGGTAAAATTTTTCCTTTTTCACCTTCTTCTTGTTTTGATGCGTGCGCGTGTTGAACAATATTGTTGTGATGTGTATTTTTGTTTTTTTATTTCCACCAAATGATCAGGATGACTGCATTGTTGAAGAAGGTTTATGGAGAAAAGGAGTACAAGAGAAAGGAGTCGGTAGACTAGGTCGATGTTTCAAAGAAAGCTAGCTTTTTGGGCGCCCCTGAGCAGGGCCCCAACGAGTGCGACTTCTTTGTTCTGAAGATGGCTCAGTTTTTTGACGGCAAAAGCTTTGTTGTGAAATTCGCAAAGCGTAATGTAAGTAACTTTTTTTAACCCAATAATAATCCCTCATTCTTTGATATTTTTTTGTCAGTTCTTTTTTTGTAGATGATGTTGTATATTTGTTTATTTTTTTTGCTTCATTGCAGGAAGCTGCTGTTGAGGAATGGAAGGCTGAGTTCTTGTTCCAGATTATGTTCCACCCTGAAAACATGGTCGTAGTCACCGAGTTCCCGGAGGATCTAAGAAATCTCTGCATTTCTCTTGGCTTTTCTCCAAAACTGGATTCGCAGGAGCAGATGAGGCATAAATGATAGCAGATCTTTTTTTATGTGTGTTGATGTCTTCGTGTGTGCTCCAAATCTTTCTATAAACAGTATGTATGGTCGCTGTGTGTAGTTCTCGATCTGGAAAACTGTTCACACCATGCTGTGTGCTTTTGTATATACCGGTCTAGTTAGTTTTTGTGTTTTTCTTTTTGTGACAGACAGGGACAATGTCAAATATCTACATAATGGAGCTTTCAGCCAATTCCTCCTTGTGAATTGTAACATGTTCGTAGCGCACTGCATTCACTTATATGAGTAGCAGCCAAGTTTTTTTAAATATACGCATCCACACTGCATTTCACCTTATCACATGGGACAGCAAAGACGAATTCAATGTGTTTGTCGTCGATGTTCAAAATTTTGGTAAAAATGTATTAGAAGACAGAAAATCAACCGGGTCTGCTAAGGGAGAGCTCAATTTTTTACATTTTTGCACTAAGCGCACTGCACTGTATACTCAAAGCGGACTGCACTGTAAGCTTTAAACGCACCACACACGCACTGCTCTGTACGTGAAGCCTAGTCTGACTCTATATTTTTTTCTTTCTAACTGCATTCTATATTGATTCACGGTCATCTCAGATTCTATACGACGAAGAGAACTGCATTCTCAAAATGACATTTTGATCTCAGGGTTTTCATACAGAAGAGAACCACATTCTGAGAATGACATTCTCATCTTATTTCTTTCATGTAGAAGAGTACTGGATTTTATCAAGCATACCACCCGCAGCACATTGATCACAAAGTATATATGGCATATGTTATATCTATTCATTTTGAACTTCAATATTACATGTTGAATTCTTTTTTTTTACAGTCCACTGAACACAAGCTATATCTTATAAACGATACGATATATATAAAGGATGAAGTTAATATATATTAAAAGGTAAAACTGTATATGTGTTGATCTATGTCCTTTTCCTGCTGCTTCTTCTCAAATTGTGCACTGCATTTGTTTTAATGGTTGTTGCTGCTTCTGTTTTGCTCTTGTTGTTCGCATTACCCCTCGTAACGCGACCGTGCGACTGCGATGCTTGCCTACGCGCTGGATTCTGTGTTCTGTCTCTCCCCCTCGTTTTTGATGATGGTTCTTCGATGTCTTCATCTTCTTCTTCTTCTTCCTCATCTTCCTCTTCTGCTTCCTCATCTACCTCTTCAGTTACATCAGCTTCGCTCTCTTCCTCGTTCTCTTCTCTGTCAGCATCTTCTTCGTCATCTTCTTCATCTTTTTTTCTGTTCTATTTGGACAAGTTCTCGCGTTATGCTTCTCTCTCTTGTTGCAGACGCTACATAGTTTTCTCTTTGTCATATCATCTTGTTGGTCAGCTTGGTGATTTGTGGTGGCATTTTCAGCCTGGATTTTTTTCAGCCTCTCCTTACATGTTCTTGAGTTGTGTCCCGCGATCTTGTTGCATGATTTACACATCCTTACCCACAGTGGTCTTCCTCCGCTGTCCAGTTCTGGCTCAGGCCTGCTATTTTTTTCAGGACTTTTTTCTTTTGCTGCAGCTTTTTTATTGGCTGATTTGCTCTCTTTCTTTCTCCCTTTTGTGTTTGAAACAGGTGGGGGAAGAATTGTGTCATCCATATTATGAGCTGCACCATCAGCGGCATGTTCGCGCTCCTCTCCTTGTTCTTCACCCTGCGCATCCATGATGTTCTCTGCTTCTTCTTCTTCGTTTATTACGTCGACTTCTTGTATGAGTTCTCTCATCCCAGCTAAAGCTCTATTGTACCCTCTATCCGATTTGACACCCCTGTTTGCCAGGTCCATCGCTGTTTCTGCAAGTAGTCTCCTACGGCAGAACATCGAACTCCCATCTGGAGCAGTTTGCTCATAGTCTCTGCGGTCAAAAGTTGGATTTTGGCGTGCGTTCCGTGTGTATCTCTTCAATATGTACTCTTCAGGTATCTTGTCCACCCGCAGCTGATCCAACATGCAAATGATGTGCACGCAGAATAGGCCTGCAGCAAAAGAATTTTTTGGGTTATTCGTGTCAGCAAACTTCACATAAATATGCAACATTTTTTCAATTTTGGTTTTGTGAACTGCATTATAAATAGATCCTGGGTCTCCTGTTCTAGTGAACTTTACTAAGTTTTTTGTTTGTTTTTCATCTCTTTTTTGCTACCAGCAGTAAGTGAACTTCATTATGTTTTCTGTGTGCTCATTTTTTGTTTCCTGTCTCACTGACCTGTGTGTGTCCACAGCTTGCATTCCCATTCGTAGATACCGTTCGTCACATCAGCAACTACCTGGAACTCGTGTCTTGCCCAATCAAAATCATCAGACCGGTTGTAGTGGCGCACCAAATATTTCGTCGGGTTGTCAGGGGACTGCTCTGATCTGAATGCAATGCTGCGGTAGTGCATTTGCTTGAGTCAGCAAAGACCGCCCTGGTGTAAATCTTGGAGAGCTGAACCTCGAAACCAAACTGAGTAGTAGTCTTTATTTCCGTCTGTGAAACAAAGAAAACCAGTTAAGTAGTTGTCTTTCACAGCTTAAATCAAGAAAGCGAGTAGTGTTTTATTAATTGCTCATCCAGCTTAAAAACTTTGCTTTGTTTATATACCTCGTTAGCTATGGTCTCCGCGTGCTCGACGCCCTTCCTTGTCTGGATGCACCTGTCCACCTGCGACGCAAAGATGTGTAGGTCGTGTCTTTCCTTGACAAAGTTCCTCTTCAAGATCCGGTTCATGCTTTCACTTCTCTGTGTCGACGTCATCCGTGCACAGAACACCTCCTTGTAGTAAGCTGATATCCATTCTTTTCGGTCTGTCTAGAGCGCCTTCATAATTTCATCATTTTGCAGGTTATACTTGTCCATGAGCTCATGCCAAGCGCGTTCAAACTCTGATGGCATCAGCGGGTGGTTGAGAACGGAGGTCAGCTCATCCTTGAATGTCTCATACGCTTTGTACAGCAAGGACAGGTGATTCTTGTATTTTTTTCAGTATATGCCAACGGCATAACTTGTGCAGCGTGCCTATTAGCATACTTTTTATCACGACATCCATGGAGGGGCATTGATCTGCATGTTTTTTGAAAAAATCAAGCAGTGAGTTATTGAGAGAACTGCATATCCTTTTTCTGCCCTTTTCTTATTTTTTCATTGGATGGAAGAAATGGACTACAAAACTTGGCAGTGAACTGCATTGTTATTTAAACCCATTCTTTTTTTCAGCATACCTATGAGTATGTAGATTGGCCGCTTGTTGTTCATGCAACGCAAGAACGTCCGGAACACCCACTCAAAAGTCGGTATTGTTTCGTCTCTGATGAGAGCCACAACGAATATTGTACTTTGAAGGTGGTGGTTGACTCCAACGAAGACGGCCAGAGGGATGTGGAACTTGTTGGTCTTGTAGGTCGTGTCAAATGTGACACAATCTCCAAAATCTTTGTACGATCCCCGGCAGCTCGCGTTCGCCCAGAATATGTTTCGCACACGGTTATCGACATCTTTGTCGTAATCATAGAAGAACTCCGGGTTATTTTGCTGCATCTTCTCAAAGAAAGCCAGGAGTTTCTTCACATCGTCTTCTGTTTCCTCCCTCGCGAATTGGTGCTTCCTGCAGTTCGAAATAATAATATACTTGCAGCATTAGAGACATACAGAAAATGCACAAGCGAACTGCATGAAATAGACGAGATATAGTTTTTTGTTTAGTGAACGTACCTGTTCACCCAGTCACGGCTGGTGCGCCCCATAAAGTGTAGCCCTCCTGACATCCTTGACAGGGTTGACATCATCTGCGTGTGCGTCAGGTTGTCGCTCTACATGTCCTTCACTAGTTTATCAAGTAACGGATCATCCGTCTTATGCGAGTGCATGTGCAGAAGCATAGCCGGGCTGTCAATCATCCTGTGGTTGTGATTGAGCTCAATCTCTGCTATCACAACCACATCCTTGTTTTTTTCAATCTCATTCTCGCCTTGCAGCCAGTCCTCTTTGATGTTTTCTCTCGCTTCCTGTCATTATCAGTGACAGTTTCCTTGCTTCTGCCTTCCTTTGAGCACACTATGTATCTGTTTGTTCTGTATCCGCCGTTTTTGCGTGTGCTGAAGCCTGCATGCCTCGCATACATGTTGTAGAATTCTCGCGCCGCAGCGTGTGATGTGAATTGCATACCTTTCACAGGCACAAGTTCTTGGAGCATGTTCTCATTCTGCACACACAATATGGAATGTTTTTTTGTTAATGAGAATGCACAAGCTAAAAGAATGCGTAAGTGAACTGCAGTAGTTAGGCAAGGAAGCTTACATGCGTGTACTGTTTTTTCTCTAACGGTGTTTGGAGCTCACCAATGTTTATTGGGCATGGAGGGGTGACAACAGATCTGTGTAATTTAGGATCGCGAGGAGGCAGAAGTGTTGAGAACTTTACTTTTTTGGTTGCTTGTGGCTCTCCTTGATTCTGCTTCCGATTCTTTTGGTGCGCAGTAGGCGGCCTGGGTGGAATTCCACTATATCTTTGTCGACGAATCGTTTGCTCATGAATTTGCCGAACTTGCTGGGTTACAACATTGGCTTGTGGAGGTGCTACATCATCCGTTCTGATCTGCTGGCCAAATGTTTCAAAGACACGCGTGTACCTTGGCTGCATAACTGTTATGATTTGCTCTTCATCATCATCCTCCTCATCATCTTTCTGCGCATTCTCCCCCATGAAGACCAGATCGTCGTCGTCCTCCTCAGCTTGTGCGCTTTTTGCTTCACTGCCTTCTCCATCTTGAATGATGTTTGGTTCATTGTTTTCATCTTTATCCTCTACATCTTCCTCCACCGAGTACGCAGTTCTGTTTATTGTGTTAAAGAAACCCCTAGGTATTTCAGGTGTTATCCATCCAGGCATCTCCCACTCTTCTCTTCCAATGCAGTTCAGGGGCTTTGGGTCGTAAATCAATCGAGGTATCTTCTGTTTTGGAGGCATAGTAATTTCCTGCACAGTATTAAGCCAAAGCTTTTTATGCACGCCAACGGTGAAATGAACTGCATCTTTCTTACTATATATCATTATATTTTGCAACTGTAGAAATTGCACTTCAATTTATCATTCTATAGCAGGGGCACTGGGAGTTAACATGAATAAACAATGCACTTCAGTTTTAGGCACAGCGCTCTACATATGTAAGTCATGGTGGACTGCAATTTTGAGCCATATCGCATTTTTATTTTTTCGAAGTATCTTTTCTATTTTCTACTGGGAGATACATGGGACTGCAGTCGACGCAAAAGGGGCACTGCATGGCGATAAAAAGGGCACTGCAAACTGGATGTGGGGGTTGGGTATGTGATTTTCTTACATTATATGCAGTTCTCTCCTTGCAGATGCAGCTCTGGTTGCTGTTGGCGTGCAGTCCACCTCCGCTGCAGGAACTCATGGGCTTTTTCAACTTTTGCCATTGTCACGGGGGAAGGCTGGATGGGCACCATTGCAGTTCGCATCCACGACGACTGTGATGGAGAAGGCATCCTTGCAGTTCTCTTTCCCCTGCCATGCATAACCGAGGCTGGATGCTTCAGCAGCGGATCCCCCAGGTGGTGTTGGGGTGAAGGTGAGGGGCGACATCGCTTCCTAAACGCCACCGGGAAGAATCCTCGCCGACGGACTGCATCGCCGGCCGCTCGGCACGCGCTCTGCGCTACTGGCCATGGAAGAAGGCTGGGAGGGGTGGGGGTCGCCGCCGGTCGTAGGGCGCTGCCACGCAAGCAGGCTGGGAGGGGAGGGGGGCGCCGCCGGCCGCCGGAGCGCTGCCGCGCAAGGAGGCGGGGAGGGGAGGGGGACGCCGCCGGCCGTCGGTGCGCTGCCGCGCAAGGAGGCGGGGAGGGAGGGGGACGCCGCTGGCCGCTGGCCACCGGGGCGCTCCCGCGCTAGGAGGCGGGGAGGAAGGGGGACGCCGCTGGCCGCTAGCCGCCGGGGCGCTCCCGCGCTAGGAGGTGGGTAGGGGAGGGGTGTTATGATAATAAGAGTTTTGTTAGGAGAATAAGGTCTTAAGGGGTGTTATGAGAATAGACCCACCCTATATATATATATCATCGAATGTCTCACAAAACCACACCATTATTCACACATACACACATGTATATATATATATACAATTAGGTACAAATATATATACAATTTCTCCTACATGTTTCCTTCGGAGCCAGTGGCATTTGCCTTGGTGCCTTCGAAGTACGATTACAATTTGGTGGGCGGTAGCGGGTAATGGTATTCTCCGTCAGGCTTTATGACATGGTCGACCAAAAATCCGACGATTTCCTCCTGAATTGCTCGTATCCGATCCTCCGGTAGGAGCTTATCCCGCATCTCATTGAACTTCAAAACAAGGATATGAATATGCATGTTAGTTGTGTGATAGATATCGACAATGATGTAAAAATTGTGAGTAGTGTTCTGGCAAACATACCCATAGTTGTCTATCAGATTTTGTCCTTTCCGACGCCATCATGCGAATGTTCTCGCAAACGTAGTATGCACATAGATTAGTCCCATGCGCCTGCTTAAGGGCCTTTACAAGAATGGAATTTAGTCAGATAATAAATAATCAAGCATGACAATTAGTTGTATTGAAACAAGAATTAAAGAGATAGCTAGCTACTACTACTTAATTACTTACCTTAGGTCGTACCCAATACAGATTTTGTCGACATTTGCCTGGAGTTATTGTGATGAACTTTTCTCAAGCCCTGCCCGCCGGCAAAGAAAATGAATAAATGGGTTATTAAATAGTTGACATCAGGAAATGATGAACTAAATAGGCTGATATATATATAGTCAATAATGATTGAAATTACCTGTTGACTATCCCCTTCATGATGGTGTAGTCAGTTTGTCGTTCTCTCCATAGTGAGTCCAGTACTTCAACTTTTCCTTCTTCAACTTTAATGACTAACAAGATCCAGTGGAAACTGCATGCGCATACGTTTGCATGTCTTAATTAAGCGGGTATGTGCATAACACTCATCAACTACGTACCCTAAACCATATACACTTAATTATTATCATCTAGCTAGCTAGCTAAGCAAAAACGGAATTTGTAGTATACAAGATAGTGTCACTCACATGAAGTTGTAAGGAAGTAGTATATCTTCATTGGTATTGAGGCGTATCAAGAACTCTAGCATGCTCTCCTCTACACCTTGTTTACAATATTTCAAATTCCACATGTATTCATTAATGGTATTTAGGTCAATGAACCCAATGCTATAGCGTCCAACTTTTTTCATTTCATACATCTTCATCCTACATAATATGACAGAAAAGAATATAGTGAGGATAATTAATTACAGGTAATGATCGATCAATGAGCACTACACGCTAACAGTTGAGACTTCAATTACAGAAAGAAATCACTTACATGCAATAGCAACTGACGATAGATTTGTCGAGTGCGTCTTGATTGAATAACTGAAACAGTTCTGAATACTCAACGAACAGAGAATTCCCATGGAAGTAATGCTCTTCCTTGACTTTCACCATGAGGGACTCTCGATTGGAACTCTTGGCAATTTTCATGTACCAGTCATGCAGTTCATACATTCTCGTTGGGAGGTTCTTGACCTCATTAGGCTCTACCAAAGGTTGGCCGCGGACATATTTCCGTTTTAGTCTCTCCTCTGTGAAAGTGTTCATGGGCTCGAGCTCTAGGAGTTGTTCTACAGTGCATCCAATCTCTCTAGCCTGCCTTCTATGATCGTCGTTTATTATTAGCAGACGTTGGGAGATCTGCGGTGGTACAACAAGCGGGGGGGGGGGTCGATTGCGCCGCCTGTTCTCCCAGCTCGGGAATGGTTTTCCCGCATTTTTGCCAGCTGCTTGGCTCGAGCTTGAGCTCGACTCCTTCTGTAGTCGTGCTCGATGTCCCTTCTTGATTTGGCGCTCATAGTCTGAGTCAACAGGCTTGGGAGCTGGTTTTCTTGACATATGATTAAAGTGGTCAACGACTTTCGCAGGCACTTTCTCCTTTGGCGGTGGTGGCGGTTTCGGTCCAAAATGGGCGTCCACTTGGGCCTTCACTATGGTTGTGGTTTCCTCATCGTTCATGTCATAAGGCCTCCGAGGAAGATGAGTGAGGCTTGGACCATATTGAACTCGCTTGCCTCCACCTATACCTCATGTACTACCTTGATTTGTTGCGGCGGCTCTCTTCCGCGACTGCTGAGGCGGCGGAGACGGCTGACGTGGCTGAGTCGGAGCAGGAGGAGTGGCCTGACGCTGTGCCGGACTTGGAGGAGCGGGAGTCTGCTGACGCGGTGGCGGACTTGGAGGAGGAGTCGGTTGACGCTATGCCAGACTTGGAGGAGGAGTCGGCTAACGTGGTGGCGGACTTGGAGGAGCGGGAGTCTGCTGACGCGGTGGCAGACTTCGAGGAGTCGACTAACGTGGTGTCGGTGGCCTTTGAAAGATTATGCAATCCTTTCTCCATAGGATGATACGATGTATGGCCTCTCCCAGTGTGTGCTCGTCGTCACCTCCAGGAATGTCAAGCTCTAGCCCCGAATATTGGTCCACCACCTCATCAACCTGGACACGAGCATAGTCGGCTGGAATCGGGTTGCAATGGAAGCTTGCTTCTGGGGGATTTGTATAGCAATGCCGTCCGCCACCTTCATGGATATGTTCTTCATTTTGAAGTGTAGCTCACAGTTAGTGTTCTCGGCGATGTCATCCACAGGGTATCTATCCAACAGTGCGTCGCCTGGGGCGGAACCCATGCTGCTTCTCGGCATGGATGGGATGATGCTATCCAAAGCTGGATCATCCGCTAGCTGCTGCCGCTGTTGAGACCCCCTTTCCTGGCTAAGTGAGTCGATTTGCTATTGCTGCTGCAATTTGAGCGCCAACTCCGTGTGCGCTGATTCTAGGCCTTTTAGGCGTTCTGCTTCCTTCTTCCTCTGCTCCTCCTCCAGGTTCTTCCTTCTCGCACGTGTTCTGTAGTCGGCCCTCTAGTCCGAAAAACCCTCATACCATGGCATAACGCCCTTGCCTCGTGTTCTTCCCAGGTGTTCAGGATTTCCCAGGGCGTGAGTAAGCTCATCGTTCTCTATGTTGGGCGTGAATTCCCCATTTCGAACTTCTTCTATTGCATTAAGTATCTTTTTTGCGGCTCCTTTAAGAGATGCCTTCTTCGAAACCTTGCCTGTCTTCGGGTCCAACGCCCCCCATGCGCATAGAACCAAGTCCTGCACCTGGGGGGCCAGCTCAGTGTAACTGGAGTGACCCCTGCATTTGCCATCTCTCTCTCAGAGAGATCCCACTTAGGCATTGCCACCGCGTAGCCACCTGGCCCTAGCCTATGGAACTGATTCTTTCTTGCGGCATTTGCCTTGTTTTTTACCGACCGTTCCTTAGATAATTATGATTCCTTGAATTTCACAAAAGCGGGCTAGTGTTCTCTTTGCTTCTCCGGTGTTCCCTTGAATTCTGGAGTCTTCTTTCCTCCTTTGACGTAGTTGGCCCATACAGTTTTATTATGGTTGTTGAATGCAATTGCCATCTTCCTAAGAGTAGCGTCCTTGACTTTCTTCTCGTCATCCTCCGTGAAATGATCCGGTAGGGTGAAATGTTTCATGAGTTTTTCCAAAAGCAGAGATTTTGCTCTATCGTCGACAAAAGTAAGATCTGGACGTTTCTGTGCTGGCTCTTTCCATTCTTGAATGCATATCGGGAGTTGGTCCTTCACAATAACTCTGCACTGACGAACGAACTTGTTCGCAACTGTCCTAGGTGCTACTGGTTCGCCATTAGCTCTAATGGCATCGATGTTGTACTTTACGCCCTCCTTCAACTTTTTGGCCGGGCCTCACACTTTGCTGCTGCTTGTAGATTTGCTCGATCTGGAGGGCTGAAAGAAGAAAGATATCGATTCATTAATATATCTCCAAATCATTAAAAACATGTGATGATCACCAGATGTCTGCTTGTATAAATATACCTCGCCGGTCGCCGTTATTTCAAGATCAACATTTTCAGCGTCATCATCGATATCATAGTTCATGACTTCATCAATTTGGTCGTCGCGAACGAATATATTATCACCCTCCCCGGTATTGTTTAGATATTGGGAGCCGTCATCTTCTTCATTATGATCATCTGGCCCGCAAGGGGAGCGTATGATCTCAAAAATGGCATCTTCTCCCTCTCTGCCGGTATTGTCCGCCATAGCTTTTATTTAACTAATCCAGAAGAAATTAAAAATTTTAGTATTCAAATTACAATGCATGCATACAACCATTAAGGAAAAACTGACTCATAGTAATATGCATCGTATCGAATAATATATAACCTCGAATACATCGTCTCGAATAATATATAATCTCGAATACATGGTCTCGAATAATATATATAATCTCGGAACATCGATAGTCTCGAATATTATATGTCGAATACATCACTAGCTAGCTAGCTAGCTAATAAATATCAAATACTACAGAATAATCTAGTTCACTCGCGATTTCCGAGGCGCGGGCGGTGGACACCCAAAGAGAAGGAACCATCATAGGATCATAGCTCCGGTCATCCCCCCAAAGAACCTGCCAGGTATTGGAGAACCTGACGTCCATAGCAGCCATGTATCAACGGACGTGCTCGTCCTCCTCCCTGACACGGCGATGCACCAACTCCGGTGGTGCCGGCTCCCTCCGCACCGAAAGTGGCCCACGCGAACCCCACCAAAGGAGCTCTGGAACTTTTTCTCTGCCATATTTATTATTCCCTTTATATTCGACGAGAAGCCAGACGGTACCTTAATACTGAGCAGGCATTCAAAGAAGATTTCCTTCTCTTCTTTGGTAAGAGCATAGTTGGCATGACCCTGATGTGTGTCATCTTTTCCGTGCATACGTTGCTGGTCCTCCCGTGCCTCCGGTGTATCTTTTGTCTTCCCATACACGCCTAAGAAGCCAAGCACGATCACGCAAAGATTCTTCGTCACATGCATCACGTCGATTGCGGAGCAGACCTCTAGGTCTTTCCAATAGGGCAGGTCCCAAAATATAGATTTCTTCTTCCACATGGGTGCGCGTCCGTCAGCGTCAGTCGGAACAGGTTGTCCGCCAGGACCCTTTCCAAAGACTACCTTCAAATCCTTGACCATATCATGTACATCAGGACCAGTTCGGCGGCGAGGCTTCGTCCGGTGATCCGCCTCACCTTTGAAATGCTTGCCTTTCTTTCTTACGGGATGCCTGCTCGAAAGAAATCGACGATGTTCGAGGTACACATTCTTCCTACAATTATCCAAATATATACTATCGATATCATCCAAACAATGCATGCATGCACGGTATCCCTTGTTTGTCTGTCCTGAAAGGTTACTGAGAGCAGGCCAATCATTGATGATAACGAACAACAACGCCTTTCGATCAAATTCTTCCTATCTGTGCTCATCCCACACACGTACACCTTTTCCATTCCACAGCTGTAAGAGTTCTTCAACTAATGGCCTTAGGTACACATCAATGTCATTGCCGGGTTGCTTAGGGCCTTGGATGAGCACTGGCATCATAGTGAAATTCCGCTTCATGCACAACCAAGGAGCAAGGTTATACATACATAGAGTCACATGCCAGGTGCTATGGTTGCTGCTCTGCTCCCCAAAAGGATTAATGCCATCCGCACTTAGACCAAACCATATGTCCCTTGCGTCACCTCCAAACTCCTCCCTGCTGTACTTTCTCTCGATTTTTCTCCACTGCGAACCATCAGCGGGCACTCTCAATTTTTCCGTCTTTCTTACGGTCTTCTCTGTGCCATCGCATCGCCTTGGCATGCTCTTTGTTTTTGAAGAAACGTTTCGATCGTGGTATTATAGGAGCATACCACATCACCTTCGCATGAATCTTTTTCTTGGGGCACTCGCCCTCGACATCACTGGGGTCATCGCGGGTGATCTTATAGCGCAATGCACCACATACCAGGCATGCATTCAAATCCTTGTGCTCACCCCGGTAGAGGATGCAGTCATTAGGGCATGCATGTATCTTCTGCACCTCTAACCCTAGAGGGCATACAACCTTCTTTGCTTCGTACGTACTCTCGAGCAATTCGTTGTCTTTTGGAAGCATCTTCTTTAACATTACCATCAACTTTCAAAATCCCTTGTCAGATACACCATTCTCTGCCTTCCATTGCAGCAATTCCAGTGTGGTGCCCAGCTTTTTCTTGCCAGCTTTGCAGTTTGGGTACAACAATTTCTTGTGGTCCTCTAACATTCGCTGCAACTTTAGCCTCTCCTTTTCAGTTGTGCAGTTTCTCTTTGCATCAGCAATGGGCCGACCTAGATCATCAGCGGGCTCATCTGATGCCTCTTCTTAAGCTTCTTGCCGCATTGCCGGCTCAGCTTCTCTCCCCATTGTTGTACCATCGTATTCAGGGAACC
Source organism: Secale cereale (assembly GCA_902687465.1). NCBI lineage: Eukaryota > Viridiplantae > Streptophyta > Magnoliopsida > Poales > Poaceae > Secale > Secale cereale. The sequence goes on from LR738710.1 coordinate 766,864,728, forward strand.
CATGGCCAGGATAGCTATCGTCATCCTCTTCTTCTTCATTGTCTTCCATCATAACCCCTCTTTCTCCGTGCTTGGTCCAAACATTAGAGTGGGGCATGAAACCGGACTCAAACAGGTGGACGTGAATGGTTCTTGAGTTAGAGTAATTGTGATCATTCTTACAGCCAGCACATGGACAAGGCATAAAACCATTCGCTCGCTTGTTTGCCTCAGCCGCATTCAGAAAAGTATGCACACCATTAATGAACCCGGGAGAGCATCGGTCATCGTACATCCATTGTCGGCTCATCTTCATTACAGAACACAGAAAATACCAAATTAATACAAGTTCATACATAAAGTTCATACAACACTTAAATGCAACATACAAATAACTCTCTAGCTAAAGCATTTAAATGCAACAACAAATGCGATCAAGATCGCAACTAAGGTAACAATTGATCCAACAACATAATGATACCAAGCCTCGTTCTCAATGGCATATTTTCTTATCTTTCTAATCTTCAAGCGCATTTTGTCCATCTCGATCTTGTGATAATCGATGACATCGGCAACATGCAACTCCAATTCCATCTTCTCCCCCTGAATCCTTTTCAATTTTTCTTTCAAATACTCGTTTTCTCTTTCAACTAAATTTAACCTCTCGATGAATATCAAAACCATGGCACTATGTATAACAAACAACGTACGGGTAAGATAATTATACCAGTAACTATATATCTAAATCACACAAACATGATTCTTTAATATAAAAAAGATAATAACAAGAGGCTCACCACAAGGTGGTGCCGGCGACAGGACGGTGCAGACGAACGATGGTGGTTAGGACGGACACGGGAAGGCACTAAGTAAACCACACCTACAATTGCAAACTAAGTTTAATTTTGAGCTCAAATTGCATATAAATCAATTAAACTACCACATATAATTCCTTCCAAATTACTAAAACCCGCAAATTAATGACTATATAAAGCATTGCAAGAGCTAATCTAGCAATGAGAGATTAGAGGACAAAGTTGCTTACCTTTGTGATCACTTGGATGGATGGAGTGCCTTCAAATCTTCACAAATTTTGGCAAAAATGGAGTGTGAGCTCAAGGGTGGGGAAGAACAGAGAGGAGATCGAGGGGAAAGTGGAAAACAGAGCGAGCTCGGGTGGACGAAGGGTTTATGTAGGACGAACTTTAGTACAGGTTCGAGGAAAGAACCGATACTAAACGTGCTGGAAGGGCCCCGGTCTGACAACATTCTGCCACCACCCTCTTTAGTACCGGTCTGTGGCATGAACCGGTGCTAAAAGTTCGGCACAAACCGGTACTAATGAGAGCGTCCCGCCTAACCGTTGGAACCAGCACTAATGACCACATTAGTGCCGATTTAGTTCCAAACCGGGACTAATGTGCTTCACATTTGACCCTTTTTCTACTAGTGCTATTACATAACCTCCATCCAAATCGGTTGAAAATAGTCCGAGCTACCATCTCCCATCGGATAGATCGAGTAACCATACGCTCCCTGATGGCTTCTCGCCCCTCGTTGGTTACCCCAAGTGGAAGGTTTAAGATGCAGTGTAGCGGTAGTTTTCCCTTGGCAAAGATACCAAGGATCGAATCCCCTGAGACTCCGAGGTTCAACAAGAAGGTGTCAACTGCTAGCGGTGCAACTAGCGATCGACCGGACCTGCACACAAATACAAATAACTTTGCTCCCAACGAGTACAGAGAGGTTGTCAATCCCTCCGGCCTTGTCGTTTACAAAGGATCAAACGCAAGAGATAATAGTGATAGGTATGACTGCAACTAGTAAGTAAGGACTGAAAGTAAATAGCGGATGTGATCAGTGATGGTAATAAGGACCGGGGACCCATGATGTTCACTAGTGATGTCTCTCTCCCAAAAGACGATAAAACAACTAAGCAAGGTAAACGAATTACAGCTGGGCAATTGACAGGATTATGTGCGCAAACCAATGCTAACTATGCTGCAAAGAAAGGTAGAGGCTCAAAAGCATGGGCGGTACGCCAAGGTAAGTAGACCGAAATCCATCTGCATCTACTACTAATCATCCACCTTGAGATATCTATCCAGAACATCTCGCTGGTATTAAGTTGCGAGTCCCACCCATAGTGTAAACTCAAAGCAACAGACAACTGCATTAAAAGAACTTTGCGTAAAGTAAACAATCCTTGCACCCGCAAGTACAAGCACCGTTGTTTTCCCCCTTGTGGCAACAGCACATCCCCTAGACTCATGTTTCTGTCACTCAAGCTAGTCATCGAGGGGCATGAACCCACAATCAAGCATAACGTTCCCTCTTGGAGTTACTACCTACTACTTGGCCAAAGCAATAAACAGCAACGGAGAACATGCAAGAATTACTCAAGAACATAAATATAAAAGAGGTAAATCAAATATATTACTCACACACAATCTGAACATAATATCATAATCCATCGGATCCCAGCAAACTCATCATAGCAACAGCATAAGGATTACATATGTGCCTCGATCATGTAGGGCAGCTCACGAGGTCTAATCGGTGAAGAACAAAGAGGGGAGGAGAACATCACATAGCTACTGGTCACGGACCCGTGCTCCAAGGGAGACTACTCACAACTCATCCGGGAGGCGTCCATGGTGGTGGAGAGGCTCCCGGTGGTGATCCTCCCCTCCGGCAGGGTGCCGGGAAGAGTTCTCCTGGTGCTCCCGATCTTGGAAGCGCGGCGGTGGCGGAACAGAGATGAGATCGCGAAAAAGAGTTCCGTCCTCGAGGGTTTCGGGACGCGGTGTAAATATATGCCAAAGGGGGGCGTCAAAGGAGGCCAGGGGGGCCCAGGCGCCCTGGCGGCGCGGCCAGGAGGGGGGCGTGCCCTTTGGCCGCCTGGAGCCCTGGTGGCCCCCCTCCGGCCCTACTTTGGCCGCATGGAAGCTTCCGGAACGCTGATTTTTTATATATTTTTCCCGGAATTTTTCTGGCAGTTTACGTAAGGGGAAAACCTGAAATACAAAAACAGCAGAAAACAGAAACTGGCACTGGGGTGCACTGAGTTAATAGGTTAGTACAAATATGATCAAAAGTGTATGGAAGTGCATAAATATCATAGAAATATCACACAAAAGAGGCATGGAGCAAGCAGAAATTATAGATACGTTTTGGACGTATCAACATCCCCAAGCTTAATTCCTGCTCGTCCTCGAGTAGGTAAATGATAACAAGCATAATTTCTGTGGTGACATGCTATTAACCATATAAGAACTTTTCACAGTCACATGAAAAATGCTTACTGAGATAATGTATCTATAGTAGTTAAGTTGCCTCATGAGAATATCACAAAGAACTGAAAGTTTTACAATATGATACTGAAACACTCAATAGATTTGCAATGAGCATGGTGTGCAAACATGACAAAGTGATATCTCGCTTGCCCCCTTTAGTGAAGCAAAACATAAATGCAGGGGCACCTCCAAAGTTTAAGTGACGACTAGATACAATGATTTCAGAATAAACGATATCATAGTCATGTAGAAGACAATGGTACTTTGGGACAATGCACATTACACTCAGAATGACAATCATGCTCTCAATAGTTGGTGCTTTTAAAGAAAGAAGGTGGAGACTCTCGAATCGTGGCTTTTGTTGGCAAGGTTGAAAATCCGTGGTCGGAAACAAAAACTAAACATGTACCAGAGCTCTTGGTTTTAAAAACAGAGGTAATAATTTTTTTTAGAATATGCATATTTCGTCAACGAATGCTAGCAGATAACTCAATTACTTCTCGAGTTGGACAAGTTTCGAGGAACGGCTCCCGCATGAGGACGATCACATCCTCTTAATCTCCTTTGTTTATCACTGCCAAAGTTTTCTGATTTCTCATGAACAAAGCGTGAAGGAGGGTTTGTTTGTTGTATAAATTTTTAATGAGCCGGGCGCACTCTTTGCCAGTTCCTTCTCGTATTATGGGTTTGCACATTAGACATGCAATCCCGGGGTGAAGCTTGTCCAACTTAAAAAGATCATGAATTAACTACTACTTCCTCATGAGCTAAAACAGAGGCACAAAAGAGAAATGCCTTTTTTTGAATAATTTCGAGATGGTACATGAAAGTCTTCGTTAGGAATGGCAGGTAAATACCATGTATAGGAAGGTATGGTGGACTCATATGGCATAACTGGTTTAAAGGATTTTGGATGCACAAGCAGTCAGTCCGCTTAGTACAGGCGAAGGTTAGCAAAAGACTTGGAGCGACCAACTAAAAGAGCAATGACGGTCATAATCATGCAGAGCGACAAAGCAACATTGAATCGGGCATGGAAGTTATATCGTTACTCAGAAATTAAAGATCATCAAGGCTTGATAGACTTTCTTTACAGTCTTAAATATGCGTGAGCATATGCCAAGTCAATCAAAATAAATTCTTGGAGGAAGATATCACTAAACCATGCCACATCATAGGCAAACAAATCATGTTGGTAGTTCAATAACACATTAAGAACCCCCCAGCTATTTGAGACTAACCATAAGAAAACATGAACTACTAAGCACCATTATGCACATAGCGTTTTTATCGTAGACATATCAACCAGTGCAACAGAAGCCAACTCTCTTAACAAGATAAGCATGATAACTAAAGAGAGTTCCAGCGACCAACTAACAAAAGCTCTTTAAAAAGTAAAGCATGAAAACTAAGAGCTGAACATGATAGTAGCTATTGAAAGACAAAGAACACACACAGCAAGGATAGACATGAAAATTCTAAGTTATGTTCTAGGTTGAAGTGGAGTGTGTTTCTCTCCCACACAAAGAAAGCTGAGTTCCAACTCGTTATGAACAGCAAACAAAACTAAAGAAAACTAAAAAGGAAACTAAAAGCAATACGCTCCAAGCATAGCACATAACACATGAAGTGATAAAAATATAATGGAACGAAAGACGAACTGATAATTGTTGATGGAGAAGGGGATGCACGGGGGCATCCCCAAGCTTAGACGCTTGAGTCTTCTTGAATATTTCTTGGGGGTGCACGGGGGCATCCCCAAGCTTGAGCGTTTGACACTCCTGAATCTTTTTATCATCTTCCCTCTCACACTTGAAAACTCCCTTCATACATAACTCATCATAATCTGATTAGCGAGGTTAGTACCCTTAATAAAATAATTTTTCCTTGCTGGAAATAAGGATATTCTTGAAGATCTACTGTTTCTCAAGATTGCCAAAAGGTTTTTTCAAAGAAAAAGCAAGCTCAAGGTTTGCAAAACGAAGGAAAGGCAAAACATGACAGAATCTGTGAAAAACAGACCAGCAGGTAGTAAATAGTTTTTTCGGGGCACTTCTGCAACTCAAATCAAAAAACTCAGAACAAACGCCCGAAAGCCAATTGTATAGAGAACGCTGTCGAAAAAATTCAGACCAAAAAGATGATCTGGTGATTTTATACGAATTTTTCTGTCCAAGGACAGAATCTGTTTCCTGGACAGCACGTCACAACTTTTGAACTTTCTTGCAATCAGAGGCTACACTTGTCACAAAGCTGAAAATTAAAGATACAATGATGATGCTACTGTAGTAACAACATCAAGATACAACAAAAGCAAAATAAAATTTTATTAATTGCGGGCTGCCTCCCAAAAGCGCTTTCTTTTATGCCTTTAAGCTAGGCATAATGCAAAGAGGAATCAATAATCATCATAATAATCGGAGTTATAAATTGCTTCAAATGGTTCCTCAACAAGTTCACTCTTGTTCCTTCTAGGAAAGGGGTACATACCTTTTGCCTTCCCGCGTAAGCGGATTTGTCCCTTACCTATATCGATGAAGCCTTTTATGACTCGGAGGAAGTCCCTTCCAAGCACTATATTTCCTTGGTTTGGCTTCATGATGAAGAAATCAACCATTGCAATCCCTTTAAGGAATGTAACTGGCACGTCTTTTATTCTTCCCTGGATCTCGGAAATATCTCCATTAATGTGTTCATGATAAGATGATAATCTATCCATGTTAAATTTTAAAGAATCATGAACAATTTTTGGCATAGTAGAAACCATAGATCCAATATCACAATAAGCAAGGAAGTCCTGATTAGAGATGCTAATCCTAACAAAAGGCTCCCAATCATTGTCTATTTCCAAAATATCTCTCTTATTGGGTTTGGGTTTCTCTACCTTCATCAAGTCTAGAGCATCCATTCTCTTCTCAATAGTAGCAAGTCTATCTATGACAGTATCAAAATTATGATCATAAACAAAGTAACTAGATAGACGATGTATAATTTCAAGAGCTCTAGCTTCATCACATTCTAGGAAATCTCCTTCAGCTATAATATCAAGAGAGTGTTTACACCATTTAAAAAGACCATGGTAAAAATTTCTAAGCACAATTTTTATAGGTATCCAAGGCATAATTCTCCTATGTGCATCAGAAATTCTGTCCCATGCCTTCTTCATATTTTCTCCATCCCTTTGATGGAAATCTAGAACTTCTGATTCCCTCAAAGAACCAAATCCTAACATGCTTGACTAAACAGAAAGGACTACTAGCAAATATTTTTTTTGTGATTTTTGATAAAAGACACTAAAGCAAAAATTGAAAGGTAAACTAACAAGACTAAAAAAAGCAAAGGTAAAAGATAGCGTGCAACTCCCCTATCTTGAAGAGTGGAGTCCCCGGCAACGGCGCCAGAAAACTTTGCTTGATGACTTCTCGCCCCTCGTTGGTTACCCCAAGTGGAAGGTTTGAGATGCAGTGTAGCGGTAGTTTTCCCTTGGCAAAGATACCAAGGATCGAATCCCCTGAGACTCCGAGGTTCAACAAGAAGGTGTCAACTGCTAGCGGCGCAACTAGCGATCGACCGGACCTGCACACAAATACAAATAACTTTGCTCCCAATGAGTACAGAGAGGTTGTCAATCCCTCCGGCCTTGTCGTTTACAAAGGATCAAATGCAAGAGATAATAGTGATAGGTATGACTGCAACTAGTAAGTAAGGACTGAAAGTAAATAGCGGATGTGATCAGTGATGGTAATATGGACCGGGGTCCCATGATGTTCACTAGTGATGTCTCTCTCCCAAAAGATGATAAAACAGCTAAGCGAGGTAAATGAATTATAGCTGGGCAATTGACAGGATTATGTGCGCAAACCAATGCTAACTATGCTGCAAAGAAAGGTAGAGGCTCAAAAGCATGGGCGGTACGCCAAGGTAAGTAGACCGAAATCCATCTGCATCTACTACTAATCATCCACCTTGAGATATCTATCCAGAACATCTCGCTGGTATTAAGTTGCGAGTCCCACCCATAGTGTAAACTCAAAGCAACAGACAACTGCATTAAAAGAACTTTGCGTAAAGTAAACAATCCTTGCACCCGCAAGTACAAGCACCGTTGTTTTCCCCCTTGTGGCAACAGCACATCCCCTAGACTCATGTTTCTGTCACTCAAGCTAGTCATCGAGGGGCATGAACCCACAATCAAGCATAACGTTCCCTCTTGGAGTTACTACCTACTACTTGGCCAAAGTAATAAACAGCAACGAAGAACATGCAAGAATTACTCAAGAACATAAATATAAAAGAGGTAAATCAAATATATTACTCACACACAATCTGAACATAATCTCATAATCCATCGGATCCCAGCAAACTCATCATAGCAACAGCATAAGGATTACATATGTGCCTCGATCATGTAGGGCAGCTCACGAGGTCTAATCGGTGAAGAACAAAAAGGGGAGGAGAACATCACATAGCTACTGGTCATGGACCCATGGTCCAAGGGAGACTACTCACAACTCATCCAGGAGGCGTCCATGGTGGTGGAGAGGCTCCCGGTGGTGATCCTCCCCTCCGACAGGGTGCCGGGAAGAGTTCTCCTGGTGCTCCCGATCTTAGAAGTGCGGCGGCGGCGGAACAGAGATGAGATCGCGAAAAAGGGTTCCGTCCTCGAGGGTTTCGGGACGCGGTGTAAATATATGCCAAAGGGGGGCGTCAGAGGAGGCCAGGGGGGCCCAGGCACCCTGGCGGCGCGGCCAGGAGGGGGGGCGCGCCCTCTGGCCGCCTGGAGCCCTGGTGGCCCCCCTCCGGCCCTACTTTGGCCGCATGGAAGCTTCCGGAACGCTGATTTTTTATATATTTTTCCCGGAATTTTTCTGGCAGTTTACGTAAGGGGAAAACCTGAAATACAAAAACAGCAGAAAACAGAAACTGGCACTGGGTGCACTGAGTTAATAGGTTAGTCCAAATATGATCAAAAGTGTATGGAAGTGCATAAATATCATAGCAATATCACACAAAAAAGGCATGGAGCAAGCAGAAATTATAGATACGTTTTGGACGTATCACTCCCTGGCCTGCGTCGGAGTGAGTAGCGACCACATACGGATCAATGAAGTGGCTCGGAAAATAACCTGCAAAAAAAGAATGTTTGTTGTTCTGTTAAAGACCAAATCAATTTCTGCAATTCCAGACTGCCGATAATAAAGCACATACTCCTACATGAATGTGTCTCGCTGTTTCGGAATCTATCCCGTCAAGCCAAGTCCCAAATAACATGCTAATAGTATTCGGCGGAGTAATATTAAAGGCAATGTGAATCGTCCGCCACAAATGTTTTGCCAAAGGGCAGTCAAGAAAGAGGTGTTTGATGGATTCATCCCGATCACAAAAACTACATCTTGTAGATCTGTCCAGTTGCATTTTACCAAGTTGTCCTTTGTTAAAATGACTTGTTTATGTACAAACCACATAAACACTTTAATTTTCAAAGGTACTTTGACTTTCCAAACATGTTTCGAGCTGGGAATAGAGCTAAAGTTGATAACATCCAGATACATGGATTTAATCGTAAACTCTCCATTCCTAGTTAGCTTCGAGCACAACTGATCGGGCCGTTGAGAAAGCTGAACATTCACCAGTCTTCTCACGAGATGGAGCCAGGCTTCCCAACGGTTTCCGGCCAGCGTCCTCCTGAAGTGAATATTGAGAGGAGTGGACTGAAGTACCGTTGCAATGTAAGCGTCTCTTCGTTGAACAATGATATAAAGCGAAGGATATTGAAGCGCGAGGGGAGTTTCCCCTAGCCATGTATCCTCCTAGAATCTCGTAGTGGTACCGTTTCCAACTATAAACTTTGTCCTATTGAAAGAAACTGATTTAACTCTCATCAGTCCTTTCCAAAATGGCGAGTCCGTCGGCCTCACTGTCACCTGAGACAATGTTTTGGAATGAAGGTACTTATTACGCAGAATCTGTGCCCATGCGGCCTCCGTCTCTATAGATAGCTTATACAGTCACTTGCTGAGAAGACATCTGTTCTTCACCTCAAGATTTTCAATACCTAGACCCCTTGGTCCTTCGGTCGAAAAATAATATCCCATTTAGCGAGTCTGTATTTTCGCTTTAGTTCATCACTCTGCGAGAAGAAACGTCATCGATAGAAGTCAAGCCTTTTCCGAACTCCAACTGGTACCTTGAAAAAGGACAAGAGAAACATGGGCATACTCGCGAGAACCGAACTAATAAGGATTAATCGGCCTCCGTATGACATCAGCTTGCCCTTCTAGCAACTCAGTTTCTTCTCAAATCGATCTTCAATGCACTTCCATTCTCTGTTTGTCAGCTTACGATGGTGGATAGGTATACCCAAATACGTGAAAGGTAAAGCCCCCAATTCGCACCCGAACAATTGTTGTAAGCATCTTTTTCCTCATTGGCTCTTCCAAAACAGAACAATTCGCTTTTATGAAAGTCAATCTTTAACCCGATCAATTGTTCGAATAAGCATAGCACCAACTTCATGTTTCGCGCTTTTGCCAAGTCATGCTCCATGAAGATGATAGTATCATCGGCGTAATGTAGGATAGACACACTTCCATCAACTAGATGAGGAACCAGTCCACCTACCTGACCAGCATCCTTAGCCCTTCCTATTAGAATCGTCAACATATCGACTACTATGTTGAACAAAATAGGTGACAACAGATCTCCTTGTCTCAGGCCCTTATGTGTTTGGAAGTAGTGACCTATGTCGTCAGTTACTTTAATTCCAACACTCCCTTTTTGCATGAAAGATTCTACCTGGCATCTCCAGGCCTAATCGGAACCTTTCATACGCAAGGCTTGTTGAAGAAATTGCCATTTGACTTTATCGTACGCTTTCTCGAAATCCACTTTGAAAACAACCCCGTCTAGTTTTTTCGTGTGAATTTCATGGGGCGTTTCATGAAGGACCACAACCCCTTCTAGGATGTTTCTATCCGGCATGAAAGCTGTTTGGGACGGCTGCACCACAGAGTACGCTATCTGCGTAAGTCTATTAGTCCCAACCTTGGTGAAAATTTTGAAACTTACATTAAGAAGACAGATCGGCCTGAGCTGCTCAATTCTCACGGCCTCTGTTTTCTTAGGAAGCAAAGTTATCATTCCAAAATTCAAATGAAACAACTAAAGTTACCCAGAGAATAAATAATGGAACATCGAAATCAAAACCCCTTTAATAATATGCCAACACTTTTTATAAAACTCTGCTGGAAAACCATCCGGCCCAGGAGCTTTATTACTCTTCATCTGCGAAATAGCCTCAAACACCTATTTCTCCCAAAATGGGGCGGTCAAAATATCATTTTCATCCGCAGCTAGTTGAGGAACATCCTCAACCCTCGACTCATCCAAGGATACGAAATTATCCTCCGGAGGCCCATACAACTGCTTGTAGTAATTGGTATACCTTAAATTTTTCCTGTCCTAAAATCGTCCCCTCGTCTTGCTCGAGCTGAAAAATTCTTTTCTTTCTGTGCTTGCCATTGGTGATCATAAGAAAGAATTGAGTGTTATCATCCCCTTGACAACTTTGCAAACCTTAGCTCATAATGCCCACTTCAATTCCCCCTCCCGCAGGAGTTCTTTCAATCTCATCTCCGCATCCACTTTAGTTTCCAGCTCCATGGTCTCTAGAATTGCGGACTCGGCTTTTAAATCTAGGGATTGAATAAGTGTAAGGAGCCTTTCCTTTTCAACCTTATAAATCTCACTTAGATGCTTAGCCCACCCACGTAAGAAACTTCTTAAGTGCCTTATCTTATTCTGCCATCTTTCAATAGAGGTCCTCCCTCCTGCATCTTTAGCCCATTCCCTGGCTATCAGATCTAAGAAACCTTCTCTTTCAAACCACGCCAATTCGAAAGAAAAGGTGTTTTTATTCCCCACATGTGTTGCCGCACCAGAGTCAACCCGCAAAGGGGTGTGGTTGGAGATCGCACGTGATAACACTTGGACTGTTACCAGGGGAAATTTTTGCTCCCATTCGACGCTCACGAGGACACGATCTAGCTTCTCAAACGTCGGGTTTGGCAATGTATTGGCCCAAGTGAATTTTCTACCCGAAAGCTCTATCTCTCTCAGATCCAAGCTTTCAATAATGGTATTAAACATGAATGACCATCTCTCGTCAAAGTTATCATTGTTCTTTTCCTCTCTCCTTCTAATAATGTTAAAGTCGCGCCAACCAAGATTGGAAGCTGCTCAGAACCACAAATGCGGACAAGATCCGCCAAAAACTCTGGTTTGAGTTATGGCTGCGCGCGTGCCATATACCACCACCCAGTGCCCAATTAAACCCATCATCCTTCGATCTAACCGGAAACTTAATGGCGAAATCTCCCATAACCACACTTCGGACTTCCAACGACTCACATTCAACCCCAAGTAAGATCCCACCGGACCTTCCTCTTGGAGGTAGGCAATGCCAATCAAAATCAACACCTCCCGATAAAGTACTTAGAAACTGGGGGGTGAAATTGTCCCTTCCAGTTTCAGAGAGGGCGATAAAATCCAACTTATGTTCGATAGAAGCATCCGCTAGAAACCTTCTTTTAGCCAAGTTTGTCAGACCTCTGCTATGCCAAAAGATTCCTCTCATATTTCATCATAGATTTTTTTAGTAGTACGGATCCTAGCACTTCTACGCACAGCCGAAGCTGGATAAATCTTTCGCTTCCACTTGTGTTTAGGCTTGTTTTGATCCTCCACCCGGTCCTCACAACGGGGCTCCGTGGACCTAACTGCCTAAGAATTGATAGGGGTAGAATCCCATAGGGAAATAGAACCATCATCCTCCTCTATCTCAGGAAGGGATGGGGCAAGATCCGCACAAAAACTACCGAGAACCCTGACTCCCAACGCATCAATGTCGGAATCGTCATAGGTTTGACCGCTGTTAAGTTTCGAATCAGTTCTAAAGCGCGTTCCGCTTCAAGATCCATGATATCATTAACTGATTTAGATATTTCACTATCACTACTGCCTAGTGAAACTCCTAACTGATTTGCATTATGAATAATCTCATCATTAGAAAAATGCAAAAATGGAATTGGAAGTGTTGACCGACATACCTGTAGTGACCTCAATGTCACGAAGCTTGGCCGCCCGCAAGGCGCACCTTAGCTGCATGTCATCAACATCTGGCTGATCCTGGAGGCGACAACTCATCCGTCGCCCCTCGGATACAAGATCCGGAATCCCTCCAAAAGCGATGATCTCCTCCCGAGTGACCACATTTGGGGTAAGGCCACCAGCCCCACCCCAACATGGCACTACCGGGTTGGGACAACCGGAGACCCGTAGTGACCCGTCGCAGGCACCGGTGAGGTTCCCAACACATCCAACATCTTCAGCCGGCGCCCGGCGCCCGGGGACACAGTGAGGGTGCCCCATTCACGGACGTGCAAGGGGAAGTGAGTGCGGGGGCCTCCTGCCCGCGCCCCCACTCGACCCGGCCCCCTGGCTGGAGGGTGACGCGGTAGTCATGGTCGGTGCCGCCTGGATTGGCATCTGCAGCTCAACAGGTGTTGGCCGGCTCCCGGAGGCCGTGGACGCCACAGGAGCAGCCACCATGACCGCCGCAGGAGAAGTAGGGGCCGAGGCCGCCTGCTTGGGCCCCCTCCCAAACTGGACCCATCACAGGTCCACGGCGCAGCCACTACCGCGCCCGGCACCATTGGACTCCTCACCCATGGCGAAACAGCAGAAGGAGTGTGGGGACGGGGGACCGCCTGCCCATGATCCTCCCCACCCTCGACCGAAGTCAACTCAGTGATAATCGCATCCAAGCAAGCAACCACAGATCCGTCTTCAGCAGCAAAGTACAGGGGAGGGAGCGTGCGTTCTAACACATCATCACACTCCACCCGATCACTCAAAAGTCTGGGAGGAGCCGAAGTTGGCTCAAACGATCCACATCTGAGAGTGTTCATAGGCACAATAGTTGATGGTACAAGCCCATTCCCGGGCGTCTGCGAGGCGGAACTCAGGACTTTGGACAACTCTCGCCCACGATCCTGTTGGGGAACGTAGTATTTTAAAATTTTCCTACGATCACGCAAGATCTATCTACTAGATGCATAGCAACGAGAGGGGAGAGTGTGTCTATGTACCCTCGTAGACCGGGAGCAGAAGCGTCAAATGACGCGGTTGATGTTGTCGAACTTCTTCGCGATCCAACCGATCAAGCACCGAACGTACGGCACCTCCGCGTTCAGCACACGTTCAGCTTGATGACGTCCCACGAGCTCTTGATCCAGTTGAGCTTCACGGGAGAGTTTCGTCAGCACGACGGCGTGGTGACGGATATGATGTATTCACCGGCGCAGGGCTTCGCCTAAGCACCACGACGGTATGACCGAGGTGTGTTTCTGTGGAGGGGGGCACCGCACACGGCTGGAACAATTCAACTTGTGTGTCTTTGGGTGCCCCCTGCCCCCGTATATAAAGGAGCAAGGGGGGAGGCCGGACGGCCCTTGTTTGGTGCGGCTAGGGTTGCAATCCTACTAGGAATAGGATTGCAATCCTATTCCTAGTAGGAATCACCAAAAGAAGGAAGAGAGGGAAAGGAAAAAGGGAGAGGTGGCGCCCCCCAATCCTAGTCCAACTAGGAACCCTAGGTGGGGCGCCGGCCAGCCCTATGGGCTGCCTCTCTCTTTCCCTTAAGGCCCACTATGGACCATCCCCCCTCGTAGGGGGTTCCGGTAACCCCCTCCGGCAATCCCGTTAAATCCGAAACTTTTCCGGAACACTTTCGGTGTCCGAATATAGTCGTCCAATATATCAATCTTTATGTCTCGGACATTCCGAGACTCCTCGTCATGTCCGTGATCTCATCCGGGACTCCGAACTACCTTCGGTACATCAAAACTCTTAAACTCATAATACCGATCGTCATCAAACGTTAAGTGTGCGGACCCTACGGGTTCGAGAACTATGTAGACATGACCGAGACTCATCTCCGGTCAATAACCAATAGCGGAACCTGGATGTTCATATTGGCTCCTACATATTCTACGAAGATCTTTTATCGGTCATAATCGCATAACAACATACGTTGTTCCTTTTGTCATCGGTATGTTACTTGCCCGAGATTCGATCGTCGGTATCTCTATACCTAGTTCAATCTCGTTACTGGCAAGTCTCTTTACTCGTTCCGTAACACATCATCTCATGACTAACTCATTAGTCTTTTGCTTGCAAGGCTTATTATGATGTGTGTTACCGAGAGGGCCCAGAGATACCTCTCCGACACTCGGAGTGACAAATCCTAATCTTGATCTATGCCAACACCACGAATACTTTCGGAGACACCTGTAGAGCATCTTTATGATCACCCAGTTACGTTGTGACGTTTGATAGCACACAAGGTGATCCTACGGTATTTGGGAGTTGCATAATCTCATAGTCATAGGAACATGTATAAGTCATGAAGAAAGCAATAGCAGTAAAACTAAACGATCATAGTGCTATGCTAACGGATGGGTCTTGTCCATCACATCATTCTCCTAATGATGTGATCCCGTTGATCAAATGACAACTCATGTCTATGGTTAGGAAACATAACCATCTTTGATCAATGAGCTAGTCTTGTAGAGGCATACTAGGGACACTCTGTTTTGTCTATGTATTCACACATGTACTAAGTTTCCGGTTAATACAATTCTAGCATGAATAATAAACATTTATCATGATATAAGGAAATATAAATAACAACTTTATTATTGTCTCTAGGGCATATTTCCTTCAGTCTCCCACTTGCACTAGAGTCAATAATCTAGCTCACATCGCCATGTGATTTAATACCGATAGTTCACATCGTTATGTGAATAACACCCATAGTTCACATCACCATGTGACCAACACCCAAAGGGTTTACTAGAGTCAATAATCTAGTTCACATCGCTATGTGATTAATACCCAAGAGTAATAAGGTGTGATCATGTTTTGCTTGTGAGAGAAGTTTAGTCAACGGGTCTGTCACATTCAGATCCGTATGTATTTCGCAAATTTCTATGTCTACAATGCTCTGCATGGAGCTACTCTAGCTAATTTCTCCCACTTTCAATACGCATCCAGATTGATACTTAGAGTCATCTGGATTTAGTGTCAAAGCTTGCATCGGCGTAACCCTTTACGACGAACTCTTTATCACCTCCATAATCGAGAAACATTTCCTTAGTCATCCAATTACTAAGGATAATTTTGACCGCTGTACGGTGATCTACTCCTGGATCACTATTGTACCTCCCTGTCAAACTCATGGCAAGGTACACAACGTGTTTTGTACACAGCATGGCATACTTTATAGAACCTATGGCTGAGGCATAGGGAATGACTTTCATTCTCTCTATATTTTTCTGCCGTGGTCTGGCTTTGAGTCTTACTCAACTTCACACCTTACAAGTCAGGCAAGAACTCCTTCTTTGATTGATCCATTTTGAACTACTTCAAAATCTTATCAAGGTATGTATTCATCGAAAGTCTTATCAAGCGTCTTGATCTATCTCTATAGATCTTGATGCCCAATATGTAAGCAGCTTCACCAAGGTCTTTCTTTGAAAAACTCCTTTCAAACACTCCTTTATGCTTTCCAAAAAATTCTACATCATTTCTGATCGACAATATGTCATTCACATATACTTATCAGAAAGGTTGTAGTGCTCCCACTCACTTCTTGTAAATACAGGCTTCACCGCAAGTCTGTATAAATCTATATGCTTTGATCAACTTATCAAAGCGTATATTCCAACTCCGAGATGCTTGCACCAGTCCATAGATGGATCGCTGGAGCTTGCACATTTTTGTTAGCACCTTTAGGATTGACAAAACCTTCTGGTTGCATCATATACAAGTCTTCTTTAATAAATCCATTAAAGAATGCAGTTTTGTTATCCATTTGCCAGATTTCATAAAATGCGGCAATTACTAACATGATTCAGACAGACTTAAGCATCACTACGGGTGAGAAAATCTCATCGTAGTCAACACCTTGAACTTGTCGAAAACCTTTCACAACAAGTCGAGCTTTGTAGACAGTAACATTACCATCGGTGTCAGTGTTCCTCTTAAAGATCCATTTATTTTCAATGGCTTGCCGACCATCGGGCAAGTCAACCAAAGTCCATACTTTGTTCTCATACATGGATCCCATCTCAGATTTCATGGCTTCAAGCCATTTTGCGGAATCTGGGCTCATCATCGCTTCCTCATAGTTCGTAGGTTCATCATGGTCCAGTAACATGACTTCCAGAACCGGGTTGCCGTACCACTCTGGTGCAGAACGAGCTCTGGTTGATCTACGAAGTTCAGCAGAATCTTGATCTGAAGTTTCATGATCATCATCATTAGCTTCCTCACTAATTGGTGTAGGAATCACTGGAACTAGTTTCTGTGACGTTCCACTTTCCAATTCGGGAGAAGGTACAATTACCTCATCAAGTTCTACTTTCCTCCCACTCACTTCTTTCGAGAGAAACTCCTTCTCTAGAAAGGATCCACTCTTAGCAACAAAGACCTTGCCTTCGGATCTGTGATAGAAGGTGTACCCAATAGTTTCTTTTGGATATCCTATGAAGATTTACTTCTCCGATTTGGATTCGAGCTTATCATGTTGAAACCTTTTCACATAAGCATCGCAGTCCCAAACTTAAAGAAATGACAGCTTAGGTTTCTCGTCAAACCACAGTTCATACGGTGTCATCTCCACGGATTTAGATGGTGCCCTATTTAATGTGAATGTAGCTGTCTCTAATGCATAACCCCAAAAGCGATAGTGGTAGATCGGTAAGAGACATCATTGATCGCACCATATCTAATAAAGTACGGTTATGACGTTCGGACACACCATTACACTGTGGTGTTCCAGGTGGCGTGAGTAGTGAAACTATTTCACATTGTTTTTACTGAAGGCCAAACTCGCTAACTCAAATATTTTACCTCTACGATCAGATCGTAGAAACTTTATTTTCTTGTTACGATGATTCTCTACTTCACTCTGAAATTCTTTGAACTTTTCAAATGTTTCAGACTTGTGCTTCATTAAGTAGATATACCCATATCTGCTCAAATCATCAGTGAAGGTCAGAAAATAACGATACCCGCCGCGAGCTTCAACACTCATTGGCCCACATACATCAGTATGTATGATTTCCAACAAATCTGTTGCTTGCTCCATAGTTCCGGAGAACGGAGTTTTAGTCATCTTGCCCATGAGGCATGGTTCGCAAGCACCAAGTGATTCATAATCAAGTGATTCCAAAAGTCCATCACTATGGAGTTTCTTCATGCGTTTTACACCAATATGACCTAAACGGCAGTGCCACAAATAAGTTGCACTATTATTATTAACCTTGAATCTTTTGGCTTCAATATTATGAATATGTGCATCACACGATCGAGATCCAACAAACTATTTTCATTGGGTGTATGACCATAGAAGGTTTTATTCATGTAAACAGAACAACAATTATTCTCTAACTTTACATGAATAACCGTATTGCAATAAACATGATCAAATCATATTCATGCTCAACACAAACACCAAATAACACTTATTTAGGTTCAACACTAATCCTGAAAGTATAGGGAGTGTGCGATGATGATCATATCAATCTTGGAACTACTTCCAATACACATCGTCACTTCATCCTTTAACTAGTTTCTGTTCATTATGCAACTCCCATTTCGAGTTACTACTCTTTAGCAACTGAACAAGTATCAAATACCGAGGGGTTGCTATGAACACTAGTAAAATACACATCAATAATCTATATATCAAATATACCTTTGTTCACTTTGCCATCCTTCTTATCCGCCAAGTATCTAGGGCAGTTCAACTTCCGGTGACCATTTCCTTTGCAGTAGAAACACTTAGTTTCAGGCTTGAGTTTAGCTTTGGGTTTCTTCATGGGAGTGACAACTTGCTTGTCATTCTTCTTGAAGTTTCCCTTCTATCCCTTTGCCCTTTACTTGAAACAAGTGGTCCGGTTAACCATCAACACTTGATGCTCTTTCTTGATTTCTACCTTCGCCGATTTCAGCATCGTGAAGAGCTGGGGAATTACTTTCGTCATCCCTTGCATATTATAGTTCATCACGAAGTTCTACTAACTTGGTGATAGTGTCTAGAGAACTTTGTCAATTACTATCTTATCTGGAAGATTAACTCCCACTTGATTCAAGCAATTGTACTACCCAGACAATCTGAGCACATGCTCACTGGTTGAGCTATTCTCCTCCATCTTGTAGGCAAAGTACTGTCAGAGGTCTTATACCTCTCGACACGGGCATGAGTATGAAATACTAATTTCAACTCTTGGAACATCTCATATGCTCCGTGGCGTTTCAAAACGTTTTTGAAGTCCCGGTTATAAGCCGTAAAGCATGGTGCACTAAAATATAAAGTAGTCATCATATCGAGCTTTTGTCAAAACGTTCATAACGTCTACATCTGCTCCTGCAATAGGTCTGTTACCTAGCGGTGCATTAAGGACATAATTCTTCTGTGCAGCAATGAGGATAATCCTCAGATCACGGAACAATTCCGCATCATTGCTACTAACATCTTTCAACTTGGTTTTCTCTAGGAACATATGAAAAATAAACGGGGAGCAACATCGCGAGCTATTGATCTACAACATAGATATGCTAATACTACCAGGACTAACTTCATGATAAATTAAAGTTCAATTTAATCATATTACTTAAGAACTCCCACTTAGATAGACATCCCTCCGGTCATCTAAATGATCACGTGATCCAAATCAACTAAACCATGTCCGATCATCACGTGAGATGGAGTAGTTTCAATGGTGAACATCTTATGTTGATCATATCTACTATATGATTCACGCTCGACCTTTAGGTCTCCAGTGTTCCGAGGCCATATCTGCATATGCTAGGCTCGTCAAGTTTAACCCGAGTATTCTGCGTGTGCAAAACTGGCTTACACCCGTTGTATTTGAACATAGAGCTTATCACACCCGATCATCACGTGGTGTCTCGGCACGACGAACTTTCGCAACGGTGCATACTCAGGGAGAACACTTATACCTTGAAATTTAGTAAGGGATCATCTTATAATGCTACCGTCGTTCTAAGCAAAATAAGAAGCATAATAAGATAAACATCACATGCAATCAAAATATGTGACATGATATGGCCATCATCATCTTGTGCTTTTGATCTCCATCTCCAAAGCACCGTCATGATCACCTTCGTCACTGGCGCGACACCTTGATCTCCATCGTAGCATCGTTGTCGTCTCGCCAACTATTGCTTCTACGACTATCGCTACCGCTTAGTGATAAAGTAAAGCAATTACATGGCGATTGCATTTCATACAATAAAGCGACAACCATATGGCTCCTGCCAGTTGCCGATAACTTTACAAAACATGATCATCTCATACAAAACCGTATAACTCATCATGTCTTGACCATATCACATCACAACATGCCCTGCAAAAACAAGTTAGACGTCCTCTACTTTGTTGTTGCAAGTTTTACGTGGCTGCTACGGGCTTAGCAAGAACCGTTCTTACCTACGCATACAAAACCACAACGATGTTTCGTCAAGTATGTGCTGTTTTAACCTTCACAAGGACCGGGCGTAGCCACACTTGATTCAGCTAAAGTGAGAGAGATAGACACCCGCCAGTCACCTTTAAGCAACGAGTGCTCGTAACGGTGAAACCAGTCTCGCGTAAGCGTACGTGTAATGTCGGTCCGGGCCGCTTCATCTCACAATACTGCCGAAGCAAAGTATGACATGCTGGTAAGCAGTATGACTAGTATCGCCCACAACTCATTATGTTCTACTCGTGCATATCATCTACGCATAGACCTGGCTCATGATGCCACTGTTGGGGAACGTAGTATTTTAAAATTTTCCTACGATCACGCAAGATCTATCTACTAGATGCATAGCAACGAGAGGGGAGAGTGTGTCTACGTACCCTCGTAGACCGGGAGCGGAAGCGTCAAATGACGCGGTTGATGTTGTCGAACTTCTTCGCGATCCAACCGATCAAGCACCGAACGTACGGCACCTCCGCGTTCAGCACACGTTCAGCTTGATGACGTCCCACGAGCTCTTGATCCAGTTGAGCTTCACGGGAGAGTTTCGTCAGCACGACGGCGTGGTGACGGATATGATGTTTTCACCGGCGCAGGGCTTCGCCTAAGCACCGCGACGGTATGACCGAGGTGTGTTTCTGTGGAGGGGGGCACCGCACACGGCTGGAACAATTCAACTTGTGTGTCTGTGGGTGCCCCCCTGCCCCCGTATATAAAGGAGCAAGGGGGGAGGCTGGCCGGCCCTTGTTTGGTGCGGCTAGGGTTGCAATCCTACTAGGAATAGGATTGCAATCCTATTCCTAGTAGGAATCACCAAAAGAAGGAAGAGAGGGAAAGGAAAAAGGGAGAGGTGGCGCCCCCCAATCCTAGTCCAACTAGGAACCCTAGGTGGGGCGCCGGCCAGCCCTATGGGCTGCCTCTCTCTTTCCCTTAAGGCCCACTATGGACCATCCCCCCTCGTAGGGGGTTCCGGTAACCCCCTCCGGCAATCCCGTTAAATCCGAAACTTTTCCGGAACACTTTCGGTGTCCGAATATAGTCGTCCAATATATCAATCTTTATGTCTCGGACATTCCGAGACTCCTCGTCATGTCCGTGATCTCATCCGGGACTCCGAACTACCTTCGGTACATCAAAAATCATAAACTCATAATACCGATCGTCATCAAACGTTAAGCGTGCGGACCCTACGGGTTCGAGAACTATGTAGACATGACCGAGACTCATCTCCGGTCAATAATCGATAGCGGAACCTGGATGTTCATATTGGCTCCTACATATTCTACGAAGATCTTTTATCGGTCATAACCGCATAACAACATACGTTGTTCCTTTTGTCATCGGTATGTTACTTGCCCGAGATTCGATCATCGGTATCTCTATACCTAGTTCAATCTCGTTACTGGCAAGTCTCTTTACTCGTTCCGTAACACATCATCTCGTGACTAACTCATTAGTCTTTTGCTTGCAAGGCTTATTATGATGTGTGTTACCGAGAGGGCCTAGAGATACCTCTCCGACACTCGGAGTGACAAATCCTAATCTTGATCTATGCCAACACCACGAATACTTTCGGAGACACCTGTAGAGCATCTTTATGATCACCCAGTTACGTTGTGACGTTTGATAGCACACAAGGTGATCCTACGGTATTCGGGAGTTGCATAATCTCATAGTCATAGGAACATGTATAAGTCATGAAGAAAGCAATAGCAGTAAAACTAAACGATCATAGTGCTATGCTAACGGATGGGTCTTGTCTATCACATCATTCTCCTAATGATGTGATCCCGTTGATCAAATGACAACTCATGTCTATGGTTAGGAAACATAACCATCTTTGATCAATGAGCTAGTCTTGTAGAGGCATACTAGGGACACTCTGTTTTGTCTATGTATTCACACATGTACTAAGTTTCCGGTTAATACAATTGTAGCATGAATAATAAACATTTATCATGATATAAGGAAATATAAATAACAACTTTATTATTGTCTCTAGGGCATATTTCCTTCAGATCCTCCTCTCGCGCCTCCTTGTTACCCGAACCATCATCCTTATCAAGCATATCAACATCAGTCCCTGCCAAAGCCTTAGCGAAAAGGTCGGGGTCCTCAAACTCAATCTCAAGGTTGTATATCTGGCCCCTATGAGTCTACTTAATAACGTCTGGCACATACTCAATGTCCAGACCACTCACCAGCAGTCTGGCCACCTCGTTAGCTCGGGTAAAGGCCATATCCACCCTCTCAGGTTTCCCAACCAGTATCCCCAAGCTAGCAGCGACTCTAGCATCATGCAACGGCTTAGATGGAGCCCCCGAGAATCGTAGCCAGACCTGAGTAAGAGGCTTGCCCTTAGGCTCTACCTTCTTCAACTCATGAAACTCGAGGATGCACTCTGTGCCACGCACTTTGCATAACCCAGAACTCAGGATGCAACTCCTCAGCTGTTGGGAAGTCCACCTTATACATATTAGGCTCGAGTGTAATAAGCTCCCAATGAAAGTTACTTGGAGCTAACTCATTAAGTCTCTGCAGAATCTGAGCCTCGGACACATCACCTTTCATGACTTTGACAACCCCCGTGGTCATGCTCTGGGGCTCCTCTGGGATCTCTACCGCACAAGGAGACTCAAAGAACATCAACTTGGCACAACAAACTCCATAAATATTAATACCCGACAGTGGTTCACGCAATATCGGGCACTCCCCGGAATCATGCGCTGGTTTGAGGCACGTATCACATAACTCAGTCACACATTCAGCAATAAAATACCCCTTCTCACCACAACGATAACAACTCATCTTCTCCGTTTTACGAGCCCACTTGGAAGCTCTATCACAGTTCGACTTGTTAGTAGTACCGACAGCGCCCGTTGCCATGGGCTCACTCTCAGGCACCTCAGCATTAGCCAGAGTCATCACTGTGTCCATAACCTGACCAGACAACTCCGGCGTCCGCCCGGAAGCAACCACTCCCGAGGAGGCCATCGGCTCAACAACGACGGGCGGTGGAGGCTGACGATAACAGTTCTTACCACCGCGACCACCATGATGACCTTGGTAACCACCTCTCTGCCGGTAATCTGGGCCAGATGCCCCCTCAACAAAACCTCCCGGGGGGTCATAAAAAGGTCGTTCTGTCGTTCCATCACTCTGCCAAGCATATCCACGCCCACCACCAGCCGACGACGAGCCATGATGGTGGCCATCACCATAAGCATTGAAACCATCATCACCCCATTGTCTCCGAGGCGGTCCATTACCACTGTGGTTTGCCGGGAAGCGATTATGTCCCACACCTCCATCACCCACAAGCTCCGGTGGCCCACTCCGAGGCGCGGAAGGCAACCCTGCACTCCGAGCAGCGTTGAACGAGTGTGAGAGAATTATATGGTCGACGGATATGTTGGAAGTTGAATCCGTTGTAGAGAGAACATAAAACATTTCAATCACATGGAGCAGCATGCACGCATAGCCTATACCAAGTTATCCAAGAAGTCAAATTCAGATCATGGTATAATCAAGTGTTCCTTCTTTTGACACCATCCCCACCTTGTCGAATAAAAATAATTTACCTAGGAACCAAATGACTTGATCTCTCAAAGGTTTATGTGCTTATAAACTTTTTTGTTGCAAAAATATGTTCTTATAAACTTGATCTCTCAAAATCATATGACAAGAATACCTTAAGCAAATGATGCAAAATGCCTGGCTTCGCTCATCATAGGGTGGATTGGATAGTGTCTTGTGTTACCTTGGCGAGATATTCCGTGAAGTTTAATTGAGCCATCTTGGATTCTTTTGCATGTTCGTGCGGGCTACGGCAAGGTGATCAATTATCTCATACTTATATTTGTTTGTGGCTGATGGTATCTCCGGTCTTATTGACAGGGGTATCGATTCTGGAAATATTATCCCATTGAAAATCACGAGATGATACTATGCTATTTTCAACACGTGTGAGCAACATGCTAATTATATTGAATAATGTTGCAAGTGTGCTTGAGTTTACTTCATCTAGATTTGAGTAGAAATATTTCGGTCTTCCTACACCAGATGACGGGATGACAAAAGGACATTTTTAGAACTTGCAAGTTAAATGGACGAAACATCTGTTTTATTTTGATGGGCACTCCACGCAAAGCTGGTAAGGAGGTGTTGATTAAATCTATAGCGCAAACACTCCCTGCTTACATCATGAGAGTCTTCAAAGTTTCGCTTGAAGTGTGCGATGGAAAAAGGAAGACCCACTGGTATGCTTGAAAAAAATGAGAAGACCAAACAATCAAAGGGGTCTTGGCTTTAGGGACTTCCGACTGTTTAATCAAGCACTCCTAGCCCATCATGCTTGGCACCTTTTAGTTTATCTGGATAGCCTTTGTGCTCGTGTTGTAAAACCTAAAATTATCCATATGGCAGACTTGAGGATACTATTTTTGTGAGTAACCCATCGTCTACCTCGCACATTATTAGCCATGGTCTGGATCTGCTTAAGAAGGTTACAGTGTGGAGAATTGGCAATGGACACAACGTTTGAATATGGCGCGATATATGGATTGAGCGGAACCGATGGATGGACTGATTTCAATTAAAGGAACGTGACCGTTTAAACGGGTCTATGATCTTTTGGATCTTAATGATGCTTCGGACATGAACAAACTACATAGATATTTTCTTCCAGTTGATATCATCAAAATTCAAAAGATAAACGAGTGCCTCGGCTCGATGAAGATTTTATTGCTTGCGCCCCCCCCCCCCAAAAAAAATTGGCAGCTTCACAGTGAGGAGTACATACATGCTTGCAGCAGATTGGCCTTTGAATGCTTCTGTAGTCGCGACCAGCATGCATAGATGAAGTCATGATGCCATATGGTCATGCCATGAACCGCTCAAGGTTCTTCATTTTTCTTGGTGACTTGCAAATGATTATTTGGCTATGTGGTGCAACAACTATAAAAGGAATTTGGAGGTGGCCAAAATCTGCCCAGTCTGTGGCAGCGACAAGTAAGATACATTCCATGTTTTTCTGGCGTGTCGAAATGCTAGGTATCTCTAGAAAGCCATGTCATTTATTTGTTGGTTGTGGGTGTCACAGGAATCTTGCACTGGACGAATGGTTCAGTCATCTTATGTGTAACCTCGTTGAGACAATGTGTGTTCATGTTGTCCTGATCTTATGGCGGATTTGGCATGTTCGGAATGAGCTGGTTCACACCAAACCAACTCCTGCAATTGACGTCTCCGTTCGATTCTTGTATAGATATTTAGCCTTTTACAATTCATGACCCACAAGTATACGGATGACGACAGTCTTCGAGGATAGTATTTCACCCAAATTTATTGATTTGACACAAGGGGAGCCAAAGAATATTTGTAAGTCTTAGCAGTTGAGTTGTCGATTCAACCACACTTGAGAAATCACTTCCTTGCAGCAATTTATTAGTAGCACAGTAATATGATAGTAATGACAACAGAGTAACAGTAATCATAGCAGCAATAGTAACAAGTTTGTGACTAATAGAGCAACGGTAACTTTAGCAAAGGCAATAGCAAAATGTGTAGGCATGGAGTGGTGATGGGAAGTTCATATGAGATTCAATATGCAATGGCCACAACCTAGAGTGATACAAAGTAGCTCCAATTAATCAATCATATGTAGGATGTATTATGTATGTAGTCATACATGCTTGCGATAAGAATATGCAATGATCATCGATTCCCTCTCTTCGAAGCCTCGAATGGACTTCATATTAGGGCTCCCGACGAAGAACAAGATGAAACATTCTATCTTGTTTTTTCCGGAGGATGTGAATTTATAGCGCTAGAATTAGATCAAGAGGACGCTCAGGGGCCCCTCATGGAAAATTGGTGCGGCATAGGGGGGTCGCGCCACCTGTCGATGTGGCCACCCACTGGTCCGTCTTCGGTATTTTGGATCCATTATTTTTATATATTCCAAAATAAATCTCCAATAATCCCCGTCCAATTTTGAGAACTTTTATTTCTGAAGAAAAAAACAACACCATGGCAGTTATGCTAAAAACAACGCCGATCTTGGTTAGTTTCAGACGAATCATGCAAATTAGAGGCCAAAACAAGAGCAAAAGTGTTTTCAAAAGTAGACATGTCAGAGACGTATGATAACACCATGCACATTGACCTATATGATGATCAGCGTAGAGGGAAAGTGGTTGCCCTAAATTGCTTCACTACTTAATATTTCTTGTAACAAAGGAAGCCGTGCTACGTGTCCCATGGGTTCCTCTAGCACCCGGGCATGTGAAAGACTGATGGCTCATACATGGATGGTGTTGGGAGAAGGGGTATGATACTTAGGGATCATGAGAACTCCATTATTTTCAGTTCATGTAGACATCTCTACAAGTGTACTGATGCGTTGGAAGTGAAAGTTTTAGCTGTTAATGAAGGCTTATCTCTAGCTTTACAGTGGAGAAATTTGCCAATTGATATTGAGTCAGATAGCATGGAGACTCTCTCAATGTTGAAGAGCAGACAAAATAACAGGTCAAAGTATGCGTTTATGATCAGAGAGATCAAAGATAGTATGGGGGAATGTGATTCTTGTATTACTCATATACGTCGGAGTTGTAGTAATGCTAGTCACTTCATGGCTAAATTTGGTAGGCTAAAAGACCAAACTGTGGTTTGGTTAGGCGCTGGGCTAGAGGAAATCTTGAAAAATGTTGGATGAGATTGTAAGCATTAATCTTTGAGCAATAGAATATTTTTTCGCAAAAACAAAAACTGATGACTTGACTAATGTGTTAAACGATGATCGATGGGCTCTTTACGGCACCCCAAATAATATAGGTGGTCTGTTTCATTCAATCCAATGGTCGGTGTTATCTGGTACCCCAATCACTAATCCTTTGTAGTGTGATGCGTCTCCAACGTATCTATAATTTTTTATTGTTCCATGATGTTATATTATCATTCTTGGATATTTTACAATCATTTTATGTCATTTTTTGATTACTAACCTATTGACAAAGTGCCAAGTGCCAGTTGTTGTTTTCTGCTTGTTTTTTACATCGCAGGAAATCAATACCAAACGGAGTCCAAATGGAGCAAAACTTTTTGTGGATTTTTTGGACCAGAAGACACCTGTTAGGCCAGAGAAGCACCTGGGGGGGGTGCCCCGAGGGGGTCACAACCCACCAGGGCGCGCCTGGGCCCCCAGGCATGCCAAGGTGGGTTGCGCCCACCTCGGTGGCCTCCCGCACCGCCTCTTTGCTCTATGAATACCCCCAATATTCCAGAAACCCTAGGGGAGTCGACGAAAATCAATTCTAGCCTCCGCAAGTTCCAGAACCACCAGATCCAATCTAGACACCATCACGGAGCGTGAGTAGTTCTTTGTAGACCTACGTGTCCGTAGTTAGTAGCTAGATGGCTTCCTCTCTCTCTTTTGATTATCAATACAATGGTCTCTTGGAGATGCATATGATGTAACTCCTTTTGCGGTGTGTTTGTTGCGATCCGATGAACTTTGAGTTTATGATCAGATCTATCTTTTTATATCCATGAAAGTTATTTGAGTCTTCTTTGATCTCTTATATGCATGATTGCTTATAGCCTTGTATTTCTTCTCCGATATTTTAGTTTTGTTTGGCCAACTTGATCTATTTATCTTGCAATGTGAAGAGGTGCTTTGTAATGGGTTCGATCTTACGGTGTTTGATCCCAATGACAGAAGGGGAACCGACACGTATGTATCGTTGCTATTAAGGATAACAAGATGGGGTCTATTTCTACATAAATAGATCGTGTCTACATCATGTCATCGTTCTTATTGCATTACTCCATTTTTCCATGAACTTAATACACTAGATGCATGCTGGATAGCAGTCGATGTGTGGCGTAATAGTAGTAGATGCAAGCAGGAGTCGGTATACTAATCTTGGACGTGATGCCTATATGATGATCATTCCTGAATATCGTCATGATTGTTTGAAGTTCTATCAATTGCCCCACAGTAATTCATTTACCCACTGTTTGCTATTTTTCTCGAGAGAAGCCACTAGTGAAACGTACGGCCCCCGGGTCTCTTCTTTAATATTTGCCTTCGTGATCTATTTTATTTGCTTTTGTTTCCAGCTCTATTAAATCAAAAATACAAAAAATACCTTGCAGCACTTTATTTTATTTGGCGTTCGATCTATCAACTTATTACAGATTTCTCACATCCGTTTGCCAATTTTTGGCGCCGTTGCCTGATACGTCTCCGTCGTATCTATAATTTTTTATTGTTCCATGCCAATATTATACAACTTTCATATACTTTTGGCAACTTTTTATACTATTTTTGGGACTAACATATTGATCCAGTGCCCAGTGCCAGTTCCTGTTTGTTGCATGTTTTTTTGTTTTGCAGAATATCCATATCAAACGGATTCCAAACGGGATAAAAACGGACAAAGATTTTTGTGGAATATATGTGAATTTTGTGAAGTGGAATCAACGTGAGATGATGCCCGAGGGGCCCATGAGGGTGAGGGGCGCGCCCCAGGGGGTCAGGCGCGCCCTGGGCCCTCGTGGAAACCCCGTAAGGCGATTGCTGCCCTTCTTTCGCCGCAAGAAAGCTAATATCCGGATAAAAATTGTGCCAAAAATTCAGCCCAATCGGAGTTACAGATCTGTAGGAATATAAGAAACGGTGAAGGGCCAGAATCTAAGAACACAGAAACAGAGAGAGACAGAGAGACAGATCCAATCTCGGAGGGGCTCTCGCCCCTCCGCCGCCATGGAGGCCATGGACCAGAGGGAAAACCCTTCTCCCATGCAGGGAGAAGGTCAAGGAAGAGGAAGAAGGAGGGGGCTCTCTCCCCCTTTCTCCCGGTGGCGCCGGAACGCCGCCGAGGCCATCATCGTGTGACGGCGATCTAAACCAACACCTCCTTCATCTTCACCAACATCTTCATCACCTTCCCCCATCTATCTATAACGGCCAACTCTCCCGCAACCCGCTGTACCCTCTACTTGAACATGGTGCATTATGCTTCATATTATCATCCAATGATGTGTTGCCATCCTATGATGTCTGAGTAGATTATCGTTGTCCTATCGGTGATTGATGAATTGCTATGATTGATTTGATTTGCTTGTGGTTATGTTGCTTTCCTTTGGTGCCCATCATATGAGCGCGTGCGTGGATCACACCATAGGGTTAGTTGTATGTTGATAGGACTACGTATTGGAGGGCAAGAGTGACAGAAGCTTCAATGTAGCATAGAAATTGATGCATATGGGATTGAAGGGGGACCAATATATCTTAATGCTATGGTTGGGTTTTACCTTAATGAACGTTAGTAGTTGCGGATGCTTGCTAATAGTTCCAATCATCAGTGCATAGAATTCCAAGTCAGGGATGACATGCTAGCAGTGGCCTCTCCCACATAAAACTTGCTATCAGTATAGTAACGTAGTCAATTGCTTAGGGGCAATTTCGCTACTCCTACCACCACTTTTCCACACTCGCTATATTAACTTTATTGCTTCTTTACCTAAACAGCCCCTAGTTTATCTCTATGTGCTCTTTATATTCTTGCAAACCTATCCCACAAAAACTACAGAGTACTTCTAGTTTCATACTTGTTCTAGGTAAAGTAAACGTCAAGCGTGCGTAGAGTTGTATCGATGGTCGATAGAACTTGAGGGAATATTTGTTCTACCTTTAGCTCCTCGTTGGGTTCGACACTCTTACTTATCGAAAGAGGCTACAACTGATCCCCTACACTTGTGGGTTATCATTGCCCGAAAGGGATTGACAACCCCTTTAATACGTCGGGTTGCGAGTATTTGTTATTTGTGTGCAGGTGTCGTTCATGTAGTGTTGCGTGGTTCTCCTACTGGTTCGATAACCTTGGTCTCAACACTAAGAGAAATACCTACCATTGTTGTGCTGCATCATCCCTTCCTCTTTGGGGAAATACCGACGTAGTTCAAGCAAGCATCATAGTGCTAACTCAAAAGGTTATGGAGTACCTTGATAGAAGGGGAAAATCATAATCACAATAATCTAAAAAGTTGATAATTTTGTTCAATTTAGAGCCACTCAACAAAACAAGTCGAAGCCTCCGAGTTGTACATAAAGTGTGTGACGATTAGATTTTTGCACCAGCCTATAAATACCCCTGCCTATCCCACAAGTTCAACTTGAAGCAAACTCTACTACCATCATTTTTTCTAAGAGAGAACTCCACCCCATTGTGCTGATTTCAAAGGGCAATACACTCCAACCATCCAATCAACCATTTGAGATATAAACCCCTCTTGCTTTCCCCTCGTACCTTTCTTTAAAACCTTAGCAAAATCTAAAGAGAGTTTAAGTCGATTCATTGTCAATCAACCTATATTCTCTTACTTTTGGAGGGTGTGTGCCTCCTAGATCGGCTTGGTGTGCTTGGAAGTCTTCAAGTTTGTGAAGAAGCTAAGAAGTTTGTACGCGTCCGAATATCATCTACTTTATGAAGATCTACCATAGTGAGTGATAACCCATAAGTATATGGTATCGCGACAGTATTCAAGGGTAGTATTTCACTCAAATTTATAGATTCGACACAAGGGGAGCCAAGGAATATTTATGAGCCTTACTAGTTGAGTTGTCAATTCAACCACACCTCGAAAGTAATTTCGCTGCAGCAAAGTGTTTAGTAGCACAGTAGTATGATAGTTTGATAGTAGTAGTAACAGTAACAATAACGGTAGTAGTTTTGTGGTAATCATAACAGCCGCAACAACAGTAGTAACTTAGCAAAGACAATATGACAAAAGTGCGGTCATATGATTAGTGAGGGATATTTGTGTGGATGACATTCATCATGTAACAGAACACAACCTAGAGCGATACAAAATAGCTCCAATTCATCAATTTAATGTAGCATGTATTCCACATATAGTCATATGTGCTTATAATAAGAACTTGCCTGACATCTTTTGTCCTACCCTCTCATGACATCGGGGTCCATAAGGAATCTAAGGGGTATTAAAGTCTCCTTTGAATAGAGAACCAGAACAAAGCATTAACACATGGTGAATACATGAACTCCTCGAATTACAGTCATCCCTGGAGAATATCCCAATTATCGTCACATTGGGGTCTACGGTTCAGAAACAATAACAAGTGCATACAACTAGCATATAGTATTAAGAACTCAAATATATTGATGATAACATAGAGGGTTCAGATCTGAAATCATGGCACTCGGGCCCTAGTGACTGGCATTAAACAAATCAAAGTCATAGCAGCATCAATCACTGACGATAGTGGATACTAGCGATCAAGCCCTAACAAATTGACTCGATTACATGATAAATTGCATCCATCTCGCACCGTCCAGCAATCCTACGAAGGAATTACTTACTCCCGGTGGTGAGCCTCCTAGAATTGTTGATGAAGAAGGATTGATGATGATGAAGACGACGAATCCCCCTCTCCGAAGCCCCGAACGGACTCCAGAACAACCCTCCCAATGAAGAACAGGAGGTGGCGGCGGCTCTGTATCGTAAAACGTGATGAAACTTCTTCTCTTTTTTATTTTCTTGGGAAGATGGAATTTATAGGCTTGAAATTAGTCGTTTACTTTGCACTTGCATGTCTTTACTTGCCATTGCGAGTTCAGGCCCCTCTCGAAGGAGGTAAAAGCCCTACGTCTTGGTGCCTTGAGGCGGTCGACTGGAATATGAGGGTGTGTGTTACAAGGGTTGTGAACCCTTGTACCAGAGGAGGGGGTGGCTTATATAGAGTGCGCCAGGACCCCATCCATTCCCCATTACATAGGGTTCAATGTACATAAAGACAGGGCATTACTGATAATGCCAGCTATAAAGAGCTAAAAATGACCTTTAAGACTAGAGAGTGAACGCCCGACCATTGCCATCCTGAGTGACTTTAGATCTTCTGTACTCCGAGCGGTTTCTTGTGTGGTCGAGGGACTTCATCCTGGTCGAATGGAATTGGGGTATCCGAGTGAGATAATTGGTTGAGTGGATTGCACTCCAAGGTTACTTCAGTCGATATCCTTTGTTATTCTTTGAATGTTCATGATTCTAGGGTAGTGACTGAGGGAGTCTTGGACTAAGGGGTCCTCGGGCGTCCAGCCTGTTATCCATGGGCTGGACTGATGGGCCGTGAAGACATGAAGGCCGAAGACCGTACCCGTGTCCGGATGGGACTCTCCTTGGCATGGAAGGGAAGCTCGGGGACCGACTATGAAGATTCCTTATTATGTAACCAACTCTATGTAACCCTAGATCCCCCCGGTGTCTATATAAACCGGAGGGTGTAGTCCGGCAAGGATATACTCATTACCATAGTCATACAGGCTAGGCTTCTAGGGTTTAGCCATTACGATCTCGTGGTAGATCAACTCTTGTAATACTCATATTCATCAAGATCAATCAAGCAGGAAGTAGGGTATTACCTCCATAGAGAGGGCCCGAACCTGGGTAAACATCGTGTCCCCAATCTCCTGTAACCATCGACCTTAGACGCACAGTTCGGGACCCCCTACCCGAGATTCGCCGGTTTTGACACCGAGATTGGTGCTTTCATTGAGAATTCCACTGTGCCATCAACGAAAGGTTCCATGGCCCCTTCAATTGTAGATAGTGACGCTGTCCAGGGAGAAACCTTCCTCCCCGGACAGATCTTTGTATTCGACAACTTTGCACTGCGGGCCAACTCGCTTGGCCATCTGGAGCAGATTGACAGCTACGCCCCTGGCAATCAAGTCAGATTCAGAAGCTTGAATTCCGTAGTGGACATCCGCGGAGACCTGATCTTCGACGGATTTGTGACCGCGGCGATCGCTCCCCCTTGCTCCGATGAACATGACCTAAATCTGTCATCGGATCACATCCAGGAGATGGATCTTGTTGCTGCAACGACCTTAAATTCGGAGCAGATTATGCCATCCGAGGCCACAGATTCCGCGGCGTTGGAGCCGCACACAGACTCGACACCTTGCGATATTTGCGTCAACAGAACTCCGGACTTGTCTCCGGCTATAAGTTCCGAACCACATACGCCGGCGGACACCGAGCTGGATCGGTTATCAATTTTCAAATTCGGCGACGCAGACATCTTCCAACACTCGCTCCTGGGCGACGTGCCAAACTCATTAAAAAACCTGCCCTTGGCAGGGGACTCACAGCCGAACTATGTCCGGTTCGAACTAGGGGCTGGCAACAGAGAATTTCTCTTCCCACCCGCTACCCACTTCATAGCCACTGTCGAGGACTTAACCGACATGCTTGATTATGGCTCCGAAGACATCGACGGTATAGATGACGATGCCAATAAGGAGCAAGGCCAAGACCCGCCATTCACGGGACGTAGGATGGCCACCTCTTCGTACGACGTGTAGATGGTTGATAAATGATACGTCTCCAACGTATATATAATATTTGATTGTCCCATGCTATTATATATGATGTTTTGGATGTTTAATGGGCTTTATTATACACTTCTGTATTATCTTTGGGACTAACCTATTAACCCAAAGGCCCAGTCCAGATTGCTGTTTTTTTTGCCTATTTTAGGGGTTTGCAGAAAAGGAATATCAAACGGAGTTCAAACGGAATGAAACCTTCGGGAGAGATATTTTTGGAATGATATCTTCACGGGAGACTTGAGAACCACGGCAGAAGGCACACGTGGCGTCCATGAGGGTGGGGGGCGCGCCCCCTCCCCTGGGCGCGCCCCTGCCACGTGGGCTCCACGTTGCTCCCCCGATGCCCTCCTTCCTCCTATATATACCGATGTACCCTAAAAACATCGAAGCAACAGAGAAAACCCCAATCCCATCTCGGGGCCTGTTCCGAAGCTCCGCCGGAGGGGGGGCTTCCACGGAGTACTTCTACATCAACACCATCGCCTCACCATGAGTTGTGAGTAGTTTACCACAGACCTTCGGGTCCATAGTTAGTACCTAGATGGCTTCTTCTCTCTTTTTGGATCTCAATACCAAGTTCTCCTCGGTCTTCGAGGAGATCTATTCGATGTAATCTTTTTGCGCTGTGTATGTCGAGATCCGATGAATTGTGGGTTTATGATCAAGATTATCTATGAGAAATATTTGGTTCTTTTCTGAATTCTTTTATGTATGATTATAATATCCTTGCAAGTCTCTTCGAATTATCGGTTTGGTTTGGCCTACTAGATCTATAGTTCTTGCAATGGGAGAAGTGCTTGGCTTTGGGTTCAATCTTGCGGTGTCCTTTCCCAGTGACAGCAGGGGCAGCAAGGCACGTATTGTATTGTTGCCATCGAGGATATAAAGATAGGGTTTATATCATATTGCTTTAGTTTATCCCTCTACATCATGTCATCTTGCTTAAAGCATTACTTTGTTCTTATGTACTTAATACTCTAGATGCATGCTGGATAGCGGTCGATGGGTGGAGTAATAGTAGTAGATGCAGAATCATTTCGGTCTACTTGTCACGGACGTGATGCCTATATATAATGATCATGCCTAGATATTCTCATAATTATTCACTTTTCTATCAATTGTTCGACAGTAATTCGTTCACCCACCGTACAAATCTGCTATCATGAGAGAAGCCACTAGTGAAACCTATGGCCCCCGGGTCTATTCTCAACATATCAATCTACAATCTACTTTACTTTGTTTTTTTACTTTCTATTCTTATATCAAAAATATCAAAAATATCAAACTATCATATCTATCAGATCTCAATTTCATAAGTGACCGTAAAGGGATTGACAACCCCTTATCGCGTTGGCTGCGAAGTTCTTATTTGTTTGTGCAGGTGCGAGGGTCTCTGATGGGCCTCTAACTCCTCGTTGGTTACCCCAAGTGGAAGGTGTAAGATGCAGTGTTGTGGAAGTTTTTCCCTTAGCAAAGATGCCAAGGATCGAATCCCCGGAGACTCCTAGGTTCAACAAGTAGGTTTCAACTGCTAACGGCGCCAGATATTAGCAATCAACGTGGACCTGCACACAGATACAAATAACTTTGCTCCCAACGAGTACAGAGAGGTTGTCAATCCCTCCGGCCTTGTAGTTCACAAATGATTAAAAGCAATGATAGTAGTGATAGATAATGTTTTGCAATAGTAAATAATAGCGAAAAGTAAATAGCGGATGTGATCAATGATGGTAATATGGACCGGAGTCTCATGATGTTCACTAGTGATTTCTCTCTCCCAAAAGACGATCAAACAGCTATGTGAGGTAAACGAATTACAGCTGGGCAATTGACAGGACCACGAACGCAAACCAATGCTGACTACATTGCAAGAAAGGTTGAGGTTCAAAGCACGGGCGGTACGCCAAAGTAAGTAGACCGAAATCCATCAATATCTACTACTAATCATCCACCTTGAGATATCTATCCAGAACATCTCGCTGGTATTAAGTTGCGAGTCCCACCCATAGTGTAAACTCAAAGCAACAGACAACTGCATTGAAAGAACTTTGCGTAAAGTAAACAATCCTTGCACCCGCGGGCACAAGCACCGTTGTTTTCCCCCTTGTGGCAACATCAGATCCCCTAGACTCATGTTTCTGTCACTCAAGCTAGTCATCGAGGGGCATGAACCCACAATCGAGCATAACGTTCCCTCTTGGAGTCACTACCTACTACTCGGCCAAAGCAGTAAATAACAACGGAGAACATGCAAGAATTGCTTATGAACATAAATATAAAAGAGGTAGATCAAATATATTACTCAAGATCAATCTGAACATAATCTCATAATCCATCAGATCCCAGCAAACTCAACATAGCAACAACATAAGGATTACATATGTGCCTCGATCATGTAGGGCAGCTCACGAGGACTAATTAGTGAAGCACAAGAACGGGAGGAGAACATCACATAGCTACTGGTCATGGACTCATGGTCCAAGGGAGACTACTCACGACTCATCCGGGAGGCGTCCATGGTGGTGGAGAAGCTCCCGGTGGTGATCCTCCCCTCTGGCAGGGTGCCGGGAAGAGTTCTCCTGGTGCTCCCGATCGTGGAAGCGGCGGCGACGACGGAACAGAGATGGGATCACGAAAAGAGTTCTTGTTCTAAGGGTTTCGGAGGACGCTTTAAATATATGCCAAAGGGGGGCATCGGGGAAGCTTCGGGGGGCCCAGGCGCCCCCCCCCTGCGCGGCCCAGGGGGGGCGCGCCGCCAGGGCGCCTAGAGCCCTGGTGGCCCCCCCGGGCTGTCCTTCAGACGCACGGTAGTTTCCGAAACGCTGATTTTTTATATAATTTTTCTGGATTTTTCCGGGCAGTTCTCGTAACGTGAAAACCTGAAATACAAAAACAGCCAAAAACAGAAACTGGCACTGGGGTGCACTGGATTAGTAAGTTAGTCCAAATATGATCAAAAGTGTATGGAAGTATATGAATATCATAGCAATATCACCCAAAAGTGGCATGGAGCAAGCAGAAATTATAGATATGTTTTGGACGTATGAGTCTCGCGCATGGTCTCCTACTGGATTGATACCTTGGTTCTCAAAAACTAAGGGAAATACTTATGCTACTGTGCTGCATCACCCTTTCCTCTTCGAGGGAATACAACACAAGCTCGAGAAGTAGCAAGAAGAATTTCTGGCACCATTGCCGGGGAGGTTTACGCGTAAGTCATATACCAAGTACCTATCACAAACCCTTATCCTTCGCATTACATTTATTTGCCTCTCGTTTTCCTCTCCCCCACTTCACCCTTGTCGTTTTATTTGCCCTTCTTTTTGTTGTGTGTTTATCGTTCGTTTGCTTCTTGTTTGCTTTTGTGTTGGATTGCTTGCTTGTCACTATGGCTCGGAACAATACCAAATTGTGTGACTTCTCCAATACCAACAATAATGATTTTATTAGCACTTCGATTGCTCCTATTACCGATGCTGAATCTTATGAGATCAATGCTGCTCGGTTGAATCTTGTCATGAAAGATCAATTTTCCGGCCTTCCTAGTGAAGATGACGCTACCCATCTAAGCAACTTTGTTGATTTGTGTGATATGTAAAAGAAGAGGGATGCAGATAATGATATTGTTAAATTGAAGTTATTTTCGTTTTCACTTAGAGATCATGCTAAAACTTGGTTTTCCTCTTTGCCTAGAAATAGTATTGATTCGTGGAATAAGTGCAAAGATGCTTTTATCTCTAAGTCTTTTCCTCCTGCTAAGATCATCTCTCTTAGAAATGATATAATGAATTTTAAGCAACTAGATCATGAGCATGTTGCACAAGCTTGGGAGAGAATGAAATTAATGATACGTAATTGCCCTACACATGGTATGAACTTATGGATGATTATACAAAACTTTTATGCTGGCTTGAATTTTGCTTCTAGAAATCTTTTAGATTCGGCCGCAGGAGGCACTTTCATGGAAACTACCTTAGGAGAAGCTACCAAACTCCTAGATAATATTATGGTTAATTATTCTCAATGGCACACCGAAAGATCTACTAGTACAAAAGTGCATGCTATTGAAGAAATTAGTGTTTTGAGTGGAAAGATGGATGAAGTTATGAAATTATTTGCTGCTAAGAGTGCTTCTTCTGATCCTAATGATATGCCTTCATCCATGTTGATTGAAAATAATAATGAATCTTTGGATGTGAATTTTGTTGGTAGGAATAATTTTGGTAACATTGCTTATAGAGGAAACTTTAATCCTAGGCCTTTTCCTAGTAATTCCTCTAATAATTATGGTAATTCCTACAATAACTCTTCTGGAAAGATGCCTTCTGAATTTGAAACTAGTGTTAAGGAATTTATGAATTCGCAAAAGAATTTCAATGCCTTGCTTGAAGAAAAATTGCTTAAGATCGATGAATTGGCTAGAAGCGTGGATAGAATTACTCTTGATGTTGATTCTTTGAAACTTAGATCTATTCCACCTAAGCATGATATCAATGAGTCTCTCAAAGCCAGGCGAATTTCCGTTGATGAATGCAAAGAAAGAACCGCTAGGATGCGTGCTAAAAAAGAGAGCTTTATAAAAGCATGTTCTTCTAGTTATCATGAAAATAAAGATGAAGATTTGAATGTTGTTGATGTGTCTCCTATTAGACCCTTGTTTTCTAGTATGAATCTTGATAAACATGGGACTGGAGATGAGTCTACTTTAATTAAAAGGCATCCCAATGATTCGAAGTTTTTAGGTCTTGATGCTAAAATTATTAAAAGTGGGATTGATGAGATTAAAACTTTGCATAGTGATGAACCCACTACTTTGGATTTCAAGGGATTCAATTATGATAATTGCTCTTTGATTGATTTTATTCCCTTGTTGCAATCCATACTAAATTCTGCACATGCTTATAGTCAAAATAAAGCTTTTACCAAACACATAGTTGATGCTTTAATGCAATCTTATGAAGAAAAACTTGAATTAGAAGTTTCTATCCCTAGAAAGATTTATGATGAGTGGGAACCTACTATTAAAATTAAAATTAAGGATCATGAATGCTTTGCTTTGTGTGATTTGGGTGCAAGTGTCTCCACTATCCAAAAAACTTTGTGTGATTTCTTAGGTTTCCATGAGCTTGATGATTGTTCTTTAAATTTGCATCTTGCGGATTCTACTATTAGGAAACCTATGTGAAGGATTAATGATGTTCTTATTGTTGCCAATAGGAATTATGTGCCCATAGATTTCATTGCTCTTGATATAGATTGCAATCCTTCATGTCCTATTATTCTTGGTAGACCTTTCCTTAGAACGATTGGTGCAATATTGATATGAAGGAAGGAATTATTAGATTCCAATTTCCATTAAGGAAAGGCATGGAACACTTTCCTAGAAAGAAAATTAAATTACCTTATGAATCCATTATGAGAGCCACTTATGGATTGCCTTCCAAAGATGGTAATACCTAGATCTATCCTTGTATCGTGCCTAGCTAGGGGCGTTATGTTGGGGAACGTAGTATTTTCAAAATTTTCCTACGATCACGCAAGATCTATCTACTAGATGCACATCAACGGGAGGGGACAGTGTGTCTACGTACCCTCGTAGACCGAAAGCGGAAGCGTTTATCAACGCGGTTGATGTAGTCATGCACCTTCACAATCCGTCCCGATCTAGTACCGAACGTACGGCACCTCCGCGTTCAGCACACGTTCAGCTCGATGACGTCCTCGCCTTCTTGATCCAGCAAGACGGGCGAAGTAGTAGATGAGTTCCGGCAGCACGACGGCGTGGTGACGGTTGTTGATGAAGAACAATCTCTGCATGGCTTCGCCAAGCAGTATAGAAACTAGACGGAGGATAAACTAGAGGGTCGGGGTTGCCAGCACACGGCTTGGTGTATCTTGATGTGTTCCAGGTGCTAGCCCCGCCCCTCTATTTATATGTTGAGCCCTGGGGTCGAAACTTGGAGCAAAAGCCTCCTCAAAGTCGGTTTTGCCCGAAAGGCAAGAGTCCCACTCGGACTCTAGGACCAAACGCCACAATCCTTGGCGTCTAGCCCAGACGCAATGGGCCTTGGCGTCTAGCCCAGGGCCAGACACGAGGGTCTCCTGCGTTTGGCCCCCTGGCCTTCGCAAAACACCTTTTGCACCGACTTAATGCCCTATGGGCTTGACCCCTTGGCCGAACCATATCATCCTGTATATCAATTTTTTACCTCCGGAGCTCCTTGTCATGTCCGTGATCTTATCCGGGACTCCGAACAACATTCGGTCACCAACATACATAACTCATTCAATACTATATCGTCAAACGAAACGTTAAGCGTGCGGACCCTACGGGTTCGAGAACTATGTAGACATGACCGAGACACTTCTCTGGTCAATAACCAATAGCGGAACCTGGATGCCCATATTGACTCCTACATATTCTACGAAGATCTTTATCGGTCGAACCGCATAACAACATACATTGTTCCCTTTGTCATCGGTATGTTACTTGCCCGAGATTCGATCGTCGGTATCATCATACCTAGTTCAATCTCGTTACCGGCAAGTCTCTTTACTCGTTCCGTAATACATCATCTCCTGACTAACTCATTAGTCGTTTGCTTGCAAGGCTTATTACGATGTGCATTACCGAGAGGGCCCAGAGATACCTCTCCGACACTCAGAGTGACAAATCCTAATCTTGATCTATGCCAACACCACAAACACCTTCGGAAACACCTGTAGAGCATCTTTATAATCACCCAGTTACGTTGTGATGTTTGATAGCACACAAGGTGTTCCTCCGGTATTCAGGAGTTGCATAATCTCATAGTCATAGGAACATGTATAAGTCATGAAGAAAGCAATAGCAGTAAAACTAAACGATCATAGTGCTAAGCTAACGGATGGGTCTTGTCCATCACATCATTCTCCTAATGATGCGATCCCATTTATCAAATGACAACTCATGTCTATGGTTAGCAAACATAACCATCTTTGATCAATGAGCTAGTCTAGTAGAGGCATACTAGGGACACTCTGTTTGTCTATGTATTCACACATGTACTAAGTTTCCGGTTAATACAATTCTAGCATGAATAATAAACATTTATCATGATATAAGGAAATATAAATAACAACTTTATTATTGCCTCTAGGGCATA
Organism: Secale cereale; assembly: GCA_902687465.1. Classification (NCBI taxonomy): domain Eukaryota; kingdom Viridiplantae; phylum Streptophyta; class Magnoliopsida; order Poales; family Poaceae; genus Secale; species Secale cereale. The sequence continues at coordinate 766,905,182 of LR738710.1, forward strand.
TTTCCTTCAGTCTCCCACTTGCACTAGAGTCAATAATCTAGCTCACATCGCCATGTGATTTAATACCGATAGTTCACATCGTTATGTGAATAACACACATAGTTCACATCGCCATGTGACCAACACCCAAAGGGTTTACTAGAGTCAATAATCTAGTTCACATCGCTATGTGATTAATACCCAAGAGTAATAAGGTGTGATCATGTTTTGCTTGTGAGAGAAGTTTAGTCAATGGTTCTGTCACATTCAGATCCGTATGTATTTCGCAAATTTCTATGTCACAATGCTCTGTATGGAGCTACTCTAGCTAATTGCTCCCACTTTCAATACACATCCAGATTGATACTTAGAGTCATCTGGATTTAGTGTCAAAGCTTGCGTCAGCGTAACCCTTTACGACGAACTCTTTATCACCTCCATAATCGAGAAACATTTTCTTAGTCATCCAGTTACTAAGGATAATTTTGACCGCTGTAAAGTGATCTACTCCTGGATCACTATTGTACCTCCCTGTCAAACTCATGGCAAGGTACACAACATGTTTGGTACACAGCATGGCATACTTTATAGAACCTATGGCTGAGGCATAGGGAATGACTTTCATTCTCTCTATATTTTTCTGCCGTGGTCTGGCTTTGAGTCTTACTCAACTTCACACCTTACAAGTCAGGCAAGAACTCCTTCTTTGACTGATCCATTTTGAACTACTTCAAAATCTTATCAAGGTATGTACTCATCGAAAGTCTTATCAAGCGTCTTGATCTATGCCAACACCACAGACACCTTCGGAAATACCTGTAGAGCATCTTTATAATCACCTAGTTATGTTGTGACGTTTGATAGCACACAAGGTGTTCCTCCGGTATTCGGGAGTTGCATAATCTCATAGTCATAGGAACATGTATAAGTCATGAAGAAAGCATTAGCAATAAAAGTAAACGATCATAGTGCTAAGCTAACGGATGGGTCTTGTCCATCACATCATTCTCCTAATGATGCGATCCCGTTGATCAAATGACAACTCATGTCTATGGTTAGGAAACATAACCATCTTCTATCAATGAGCTAGTCTAGTAGAGGCATACTAGGGACACTTTGTTTTGTCTATGTATTCACACATGTACTAAGTTTCCGATTAATACAATTCTAGCATGAATAATAAACATTTATCATGATATAAGGAAATATAAATAACAACTTTATTATTGCCTCTAGTGCATATTTTCTTCAGTCTCCCACTTGCACTAGAGTCAATAATCTAGCTCACATCGCCATGTGATTTAATACCGATAGTTCACATCGTTATGTGAATAACACCCATAGTTCACATCGCCATGTGACCAACACCCAAAAGGTTTACTAGAGTCAATAATCTAGTTCACATCGCTATGTGATTAATACCCAAGAGTAATAAGGTGTGATCATGTTTTGCTTGTGAGAGAAGTTTAGTCAACGGGTCTGTCACATTCAGATCCGTATGTATTTCGCAAATTTCTATGTCTACAATGCTCTGCATGGAGCTACTCTAGCTAATTGCTCCCACTTTCAATACGCATCCAGATTGTCGGTGTACTAAGATAGGGGTACCTTAGTACCCCAACTTGTGCACGGGCAGTAGCAGCTCCCCGTGGCAGGGCTTACCACGTGCTCGCCAAGAACCTTTCTGGTCCCTATGAAGCCATTCAAGAACAAAGTATACAAGTCAGAAGATCAAGGCCCCGGCAAGAGGAGCTTGCCGGGAAGGCCGCACCAGGCTCAAGGTTATCACTTTAGCACAAGACCCTGGCAAGAGGAGCTTGCCAGGAAGGCCAAGGAATACATATCTCAAGAGATGCCTCGGCGCATCATGTGCCCCGGCAGGACCCAGAAAGCGACAAGCTTCCGGGCCCGGCAAGACCACGACCCCGGCAAGGTGCTTGCCGGGGAAGCCTATGCTGTGTGCCTGCGCTCCAGCTCGTCTGCCCACGCGTCGCCCTGGGGCCCTTCCAGGGACGCGTGGCGGACGGCCGTGCAGCCTAGGGCACACGGTGGCAAGCCACGGTGACGAGGCTACCGCCGTGGCGAACGGAGAAGCATGGACGGACGCTTTTTGAGGGCGACGGCGACGGGCATTTAATGCCCTTGTCCCCCACTGTCAAAGTTAGGTGAAGACCACTGTTCATCCACTGTTCATGCACTATTCATGCACTGTTACAACTACCATCAAATTTACACTTTTACCCTCCTCTACGTTGACACCTGTCGGAGACCCCTTTGAGCTATAAAAGGAGGCCCATGCACAACGTAGATGAGGTTCGGTTCGAAACCTAGACAACTCTCTCGCTCGGTGTAGCTAGCACTGTAGATCTTCAAGCTCCCGAGCCCAAGAACTCAATACAGCCTAAGCAAGAGTAGGGTTTTACGCGTCCGCGCGGCCCGAACCTGGGTAAAACTGCCCGCGTGTGCTCCTCGATCTGCTCTTCGTGCTCCCTCCGCTCCCTTACCGCAACATAGAAGGGGCTCCGGTCCCATAGGTGCTCGTGGGAGGACAGTTTCCCCCGACATCTTTGGCGCGCCAGGTAGGGGGCGTCGAGGTTGTGCGAACCTGATCCGGCGCTCACGCGGGCGCAACCTTCAGCAACTTCACCAGCTTCACCAACCTCATCGACAGCATCAGCATGCCTCCGAAGAAGAAGGCTTCGGAGGTCGGAGGCCCGTCTGCGTCGATCCCGCCACCACCAGAACCAACGGTTGGTGGAGGAGACGCCGGCGGAAGGGTGGTCGCCGGCGAGGAAACTCACGGCGCCACCAAGTCCAAGGACAAGACGGACGACCGGGCGGACTCCAAGGCCTCGACGTCCGTTCACGCACCACGTCCCTCTCAGCAGGTGACAGACCAGCAGCGCCGTGGTACAGGAGGTACCATACGCTTGCTGGGACAAGGACAAACCGGAGGATCGCGGGATGCTCAAGGCCATCGTCCTGGTACGAGCAAGGCGCGGTCGCCGGGGCGAGAAGCTGCTCCTTCTAACCCTGTTAGAAGTCCGAGCATATCTCGCTCCTCGCACCGCTCGCCGCCGCTCCCCTCCTCTCCAGCAGAAGCTCTGGCAAGAGCACAGCTGCTCCTCGACTTCCCTCCAGCGGCAGATAAAGCCGAAGACTGGAACGCGACGATCCAGAGTCTCATCGCCTTCGCCAACAACGACACGCCGCAGCAGCCGACAACGTCGCGGCCGCGGCAAGTCGACCAGACGAAGGCCGATGGCGACAAGACCGCCGGGGGTGCAACTACCGTGCACTCCCCGCCACGGAAGCAGAAGACGCCACCGTGCCGGATCAACGTCGACAACGACTCCACGGCGTCGTCGGATCCGCGGGCTCGTCGTGACCAGCGCCAGGTCCTCGACGACAGGCGGCAAGAGGACGCTCGGACTCGCATCGAGCGTCGACGAGAAGCCCGACGACAGTCGGATCAGCGCGCTGGGACCGCTGTCGACACGCACGCGCCCGGTGAACCAGGCGACTTGCCGTACGCGGCAGGCTGCCCTGCGTTCACCCGTGAGCTGCGGCAAGTCCAGTGGCCCAGCATGAAGAATTTCAAGCCCGACGTACCCGAGAAGTACGACGGCAAGACACACCCCTCGGAGTTCCTCAGCATCTACACCATCGCGGTGCAGGCTGCCGGGGGACGCGACGAGAAGATCCTAGCCAACTACTTCCCGCTATTGCTTAAGCCAAACGTCCGGTCTTGGCTTATGCACTTGCCGGAGAACTCCATCTCTTCATGGGCGGATCTATGCCACCAGTTTGTTGGCGCCTTCACGGGCGGCCACAAACCCCACGGCCAGGAGAGCGATCTCCACATCCTCGCCCAGAAGGAGGGAGAGTCCCTGCCCAAATACATCCAACGATTCAGCCGCGTCCAGCACAACATTCCCGACGTCCACCCTGCCGCGGTTATCAGCGCGTTCCACCAGAACTTGCATAACCGCCGGATGAGGGAGGAGATGGCCATGACAAAGATCCGGGATGTCAGCGAGCTCTACGCTCTGGCTGAGAAGTGCGCGCGCGCTGAAGAGGGGAGGAGACTCCCCGGAGAGGATACTGGCGCAGGAGGAAGCGACAGCGAGGATGCCGCCCTGGCAAGGAAAAACTGGCGGCGGAATAACAGAAAGAAGAAGAGCAAGGAGGTGCTGGTTGTTGAGCAGTCCGGCAAGGAGGCTCCCTTCAAGAAGGCACAGGCTGGCGGTTCCGGCAAGGAGCCCGCCCCTGTAGCGGCAGCCGACAAGCAGGACGGCTTCGACAAGCAGTACTGCAAGATCCACCGCACCAAGGGCCATGATCTTCAGAACTGCAAAAGAGTCGAGTACCTCGTAGAGCGGCAGAAGGCTGAGTACGAGCATCGCGACAAGGAGAAGGCCCAAGGAGGTGGAGGAGAGCCCAGCAAGAAGCGGCCGTTCAATGGCCGGGGAGGACACCGCGGCAAGGCCAAGCAGCGGCAAGGTGATAGACCTCCCCGGGGCCGCGACAAGGATGAGGAAGAAGACGACGACGATGACATGGAGGAAGGAGATAACAGCGAGCAGGAGTTCCAGAAGGCCACAGAAGTTCCGTGTGTCGACGGAGGCGCCTCTCTGCACACTTCCCACCGCCAACTCAAGCAGTGGGTGCGGGAAGTGAATGCAGCTGAGCCGCCCGTCGAGTCACGCAGCCTGCTGAAGTGGTCCAGCACGCCCATCATTTTTGACCTTGAGGATCACCCTGACCGCACAACTGCGGTCGGGTGCTTGCCGATGTTGGTCTCACCAACCATCCGCAACCTCAAGGTCACCAAGATGTTGGTTGACGGCGGGGCCGACCTGAACTTGATCTCCTCAGCTGTGATCAAGAAGCTACAGATCCCTGACAGCGAGCTCGAGGAAACCGGGTCGTTCCAAGGGATCAACCCGGGAAGGAGCAAGCCGAAGGGGAAGATTACGCTACCAGTGACCTTTGGCGGGGAGCTCAACTTCAGGACGGAGCGGGTCACATTTGATGTTGCTGACATCCCATTACCATACAATGGGATACTTGGCCGTCCTGCCCTCGCCAAGTTCATGGCAGCTTCCCACTTTGCGTACAACGTACTCAAGATGCCGGGGCCGATAAGCGTCATCTCTGTCCCCGGCGACAAGAAGGATGCGCTTATCTGCGCCGACAAGATCTACCGGGATGCAGCAGCCGCAGCGGACAGCAACAAACTTGCCGCTGAAGCTCCCGGGGGGAAGACCAAGTCCAAGTCCGGCAAGAGCTCTGGGGCCCACTCCGGCAAACGCACCTCTTCGGAGTGCTGCGCTGCCGTCGAGGACGCACCATCGAGCTCCACCGGCAAGTGCAAGAAAGGGATGGCAGCTCCTCCGGCGACCAAGAAGGTGTCCGCCAAGGAGGACGGCACTGGTGGTACCTTCACCATCAGTGCTACACTCGACCACAAATAGGAAAGCGCGCTCGTTGCCTTCCTGCGGGCGAATGTCGACGTGTTTGCATGGCAACCGTCTGACATCCCCGGCGTTCCCAGGAAGGTAATGGAGCACAAGCTTGCTGTTTGTCCTCACGCGCGGCCCGTCAAGCAGAAAGTCAGGAAGCAAGCCGTGGAGCGCCAAGAGTTCATAGCTGAAGAGATAAAGAAGCTAGAAGCAGCAGACCTGGTTAGAGGCGTAATACATCCCACGTGGTTGGCCAATCCAGTTGTCGTGCGAAAGGCTAATGGAAAGTGGAGACTTTGTATAGACTTCACCGACGTGAACAATGCTTGTCCCAAGGATCCCTTTCCCTTGCCGCGCATCGACCAAATTGTTGACTCCACAGCTGGATGTGAGTTGCTCTCATTCCTTGATGCATACTCAGGTTACCACCAAATATTCATGGCCAAGGAAGATGAAGAGAAGACTGCATTTATTACTCCATGCGGCACATATTGCTTCATACGCATGCCCTTTGGATTGAAGAATGCAGGCTCCACGTTTGCAAGGGTGGTGCACACTGCTTTTGAGCCACAGATCCACAGGAATATAGAAGCCTACATGGATGATATAGTGGTCAAGAGCAAGCGCAAAGATACCCTGATACAGGACTTAGAGGAAACCTTTGAGAATCTGCGCAAGATCCAACTCAAGCTAAACCCCGAGAAGTGCGTCTTCGGAGTCCCCTCCGGCAAGCTTCTCGGGTTCTTTGTGTCCCAGAGGGGGATTGAAGCCAATCCCGACAAAATAAAAGCCATCGAGCAGATTGAAGCCCCGAAGCGCGTTAAGGACGTAAGAAGACTTGCTGGTTGTGTGGCTGCCCTCAGCAGGTTCATTTCAAAGTCTGCAGAACGCGCCCTGCCTTTCTTCAAGATTTTGAAAAAGGCAGGTCCCATGAAATGGACTCCCGAAGCGGAGGCAGCGCTGCAAGACTTGAAAGGATACCTGTCCTCCACTCCAGTACTTGTCGCACCTAGGCCACAAGAGAAGTTGCTGCTGTACCTAGCGGCAACCAATCAAGTGGTTAGTGCTGTGTTAATAGCGGAGAGGGAGGCGGATGAGGAACCCACATCCCCGGCAAGCGAATCCAGCGACAAACAGGGGGCTGCCCCGACAAGCTCTGGCCCCGACAAGGACAAGTCTGCGCAGGAACAAGGTGAAGTGCGAAGGAAGATGGTGCAGCGCCCAGTGTATTTTGTGAGTTCCCTCTTGCAGGGGGCTAGATCAAGATACTCTGGGGTGCAGAAGCTGCTTTTCGGCCTCCTCATGGCCTCGAGAAAGCTACGCCATTACTTCCAAGCACACGAGATAACGGTGGTCACTCGCTTTCCTTTGAAGAGGATATTGCAGAATCCCGAAGCAACAGGCAGGATCGTCGAGTGGGCACTGGAGCTATCAAGCTTTGGTCTCAAGTTCGAGAGTACCTCAACCATACAGAGCAGAGCTTTGGCAGAATTCATAGCAGAGTGGACCCCGACGCCAGATGAAGGAGTCCCAGAGACAAGCGTCCCCGTCCAAGAAGCGAGCAACGAGTGGATAATGTACTTTGATGGTGCTTTCTCGCTGCAAGGCGCCGGTGCCGGCGTAGTACTCATAGCGCCCACCGGAGAGCACCTCAAGTATGTTGTCCAGATGCACTTTCCCAAGGAGCAAGCGACAAACAATACTGCTGAGTATGAAGGTTTCCTTGCCGGCCTCAGAATTGCGGCCGAGCTTGGGATCAAGAAGTTGATTGTGCGGGGAGACTCACAGTTGGTGGTCCGGCAAGTGAATAAGAGTTACCAGAGCCCTTTGATGGAAGCTTATGTTGATGAAGTGAGGAAGCTTGAAGAGCACTTTGAAGGTCTGCAAATGGAGCACGTACCAAGAGCTCAGAATGATATAGCAGATGGCCTTTCAAAGTGTGCTGCGATGAAGTTACCTGTGGAACCAGGGACCTTCGTGCTCAAGTTAACTCAGCCATCCGTTACACCATCAGTCGTGCAAAACAAGAAAAGGAAGTTGGTCTCCGGCGACTACTTGCCAGCGGATCTTCCCGAAGCCACCGCCAAGGTCCCCAAGATCAACAGCCAAGATGCTGAGGAACAGTTTGCTCCTGCAGATCCAAGGGTCTGTACAGTTGAAGCAAGCGTTCCCGACAAGCCTTGCCCCGGCAGGCTTGCCGGGGGACCATCAGCTCCGGCAGAGCCGCAGGTTCTCGCCGTAGAAGCTGAGGTTCCCGCAGCAGCCCTCATGCCTTTAGTCCCTGTTGCTGAGCCTCAGGCTCCAGCATGGGCACAGCAAATCGTCCGCTTTCTGCAAACTGGAGAACTTCCCGACGAGCCAGAAGAGATAGAGAGGATTACCAGGCAGTCAAGTATGTACCAGTTCATTGGCAATGAACTGTACAGAAGAAGACTCAATGGTGTTAGGTTGAAGTGCATTTCCAGGGAAGATGGACAAAAACTGTTGGCAGAGATACATGGAGGCATATGCGGACACCACATTGGCGCAAGGGCACTTGCCGGGAAGGCATTCCGGCAAGGGTTCTTCTGGCCAGAAGCCCTCCAAGATGCAACTGCACAAGTAACCAAGTGTGAAGCGTGCCAGTTCCATGCAAAGCAAATTCACCAGCCAGCTCAAGCTCTCCAGACGATCCCTTTGTCCTGGCCCTTCTCGGTCTGGGGGCTCGATATCCTCGGCCCCTTTCCCCGCGCAGTCGGGGGCTTTGAGTACTTGTACGTAGCAATCGACAAGTTCACAAAGTGGCCAGAAGTGGAACCAGTGAGAAAGGTGACAGCACAGTCAGCGGTCAGGTTCTTCAGATCAATTGTTTGCCGTTTCGGAATCCCTAACAGGATAATCACCGACAATGCCACACAGTTTACAAGTCGCACCTTCATGCAGTACGTCCAAGACCTTGGCGCCAAGGTCTGCTTCGCTTCCGTTGCTCACCCGAGGAGCAATGGTCAAGCGGAGAGGGCCAATGCTGAAGTGCTGCGCGGACTCAAGACAAGAACCTTCGACAGGCTGCACAAGTGCGGAAGAAACTGGATAGAGGAGTTGCCGGCGGCTCTTTGGTCAATCAGAACGACACCAAATCGAGCCACCGGACAGACACCCTTTGCTCTTGTCTACGGAGCAGAGGCAGTTTTCCCCACGGAACTCGTATACGGATCTCCTCGAGTGCTCGCTTATGATGAGCTCGAGCAAGAGCAACTTCGACAAGATGATGCATTGCTCCTCGAGGAGGAACGTCTCTAGGCTGTTGTACGAGCTGCTCGATACCAGCAAGCCTTGCGTCGCTATCATAGCCGCAAGGTTAAGGCCAGGAGTCTCGAGGAAGGCGACCTTGTTCTTTGGCGTGTTCAGTCCGCCAAGAATTCCAACAAGTTGACGCCGAAGTGGGAAGGCCCTTATCGGGTGAGACAAGTCACAAGGCCCGGCGCTGTCCGCCTTGAGACCGAAGAAGGCTTACCGGTGAGTAACTCCTGGAACATAGAGCATCTTCGCAAGTTTCACCCATAAGGCGCGGTTGCCGTGATCCGCTCCGGCAACCACTTTTTGTACAAGTCTTGCCCCTGTTGCATGTAAACCTTTGTACAAAGCCGGGCGCAGATCCCGTGCATTAGTAAAGCTTTTGTGCTTCGCACTACTTGTCATTTCCATGCTTTTCTTTGTTATTTGCATGCATCACCTGACACTTTGTGCAGCACACATCCCCGGTAAGCACTAGCAAGCCGTAAGGCCCTATACTTGTTTTTCCTCCTCTTTTTCTTTCCCTCTTAAGCAGAAGGAGTATTCCTCGCGCACAAGTTTGCCGGGGGGGAAGGAGATGGAGGTATGAACCAAGTATTGTTCAAGAAAGAGAAGCCTTGTCGGGGAGCAAACAACTTATGAAAGCTAAGTCACCAAAGTTTGAGCAATTCAAATTTTTCAAATTTTTTAGTTGTCTTCCTTGAACAACCACACTTTGTATGGAAAACCTGTGCGCGGAGGAACCTACCCGTGGCTAGCCGCACCCTTACTTTGTTTCGAGCACGCTCAACGGCTTAAGTGAGCTGCGACAAGTGTCGCGCCCTTACTTCGTTTTCGAGTTCGCTCAGCAAGCTAAGTGCGCTGCGACTAGCTACGGCAAGGTTTCTTGCCGGCAAGGCCTTTGCCAGCAGGCTGCTAAGAGTCCAGCACTCAGCGCTCGCGGCAAGGGTCCTCTTGCCGGCAAGTTCCCTGAAAGCGTAGGGTGGAATGCATACAAAGTAAAGGGACCAAAATAAGGAAGATAACACTGCATTGGTTGCTCGAAATAAGATTGTATATTACAAAGATAACTTGCCGCAATATTAATAGATTCTTGTCCGTAACATACTTTGCAGCGGCAAAGGAAGCAGAAAGAAAGGAATCTAATCTACGCGGTTGCCTTCACGCCTCGTGATCTTGTTCACCTTGGCGACGATGTGGGCAACCTGCGCCTTCAACGCCTCCTGATCGGCTTCGGGCGGCAAGCTGCGGAGGACGTTGACGAGGTTGATGCCGGGGTTGCGGAAGACGATCTTTGACAAGACCCGCTCCATGGTGCCCGTGCAGAGCCGACGCGCCTCGTCGGCCAGCTGCACGGGGATCCTCTCCCGCAGCCGCGCAAGCGCCGGCGCAATTCCCCTGAAGAACAGACTCAACTTGGCGCTGTGGGGGAGACTCTCGTCCGGGGAGTACACGAGATGCTCCGCCCTCAGCGCCACCATCTCCTTGTCAATATTGGCAGCGGAGGTGACCAGCTCATCAGTCCACTGCTCCACTGCCCGGTTGAAGTTGTTCGCCGAGACGACGGCGCTCTCCACCAAGTTCCTTTCCTTGCGGAGTTCGTCCTTCAGCTTCGTCTCGCGGTCCCGGGCGGCGTCGAGCGAGTCAGTCAAGGTGGAAACCTTCAGCTCAAGGTCAGCGATGGAGTTCCGGGCATCAGAGAGCTCTTTGCCCTTCTCGGAGAGGCGTACCTGCAGCTCAGAGTTGGTGTGGGCATCTTTCTCCCGCTCCACGTTGAGCGCAGTGACCCTCTCCTCGCTCGCCCTCAAGTACAGCTCCGTCTGCTTCACCTTGGCCTCCAGATCCTTCTTAGCAGTTTCCGCGGCAGCGGCGGCGTCCCTCGCCTCCTTCAGGGCCCCGCCGATGGCTTGCTCCCGGGCGGTGAGGTCGTCCTCGTGGGCGTCGAGGTCGACCTTCCGCTGGTTGAGTGCCCCTTCCCGCTGAGACAACTCCTCGGCGGCCAACCGCTGCTGCTCCTCGACCTCAGCCTTCTCAAGGAGGAAGGCTTGCTGCGCCCCGGCAAGCTCTTCACGCTCCTCCGCCAAGTTGCGGAGGGCCGCCTGGTTGGCGGCGCGGAGCTCCGCGGCGCGCTTCTCCAAGTCGATTCCAGCCTTGGCGGCGAGAGCCTCCCTAGACTCCAACTTCGCCTGCCTGGCCCGGTACAGAGCCAGGAGCCGACGAAGGAGTCCCTCCTCTTCGGGTTCGTCGCTGTCCCCGGGCGCTTCAACAATCTTCAAGCCGGCGGAGGCGAGGACCTCTCCGTCGAAGGTCTCTCCCTCCGCGGCTGCTCAAGACGAGGACGCCCACGGGACTTGTATGAAAACCCCGTTGGCGGCCTTCAGATAGACGCCCTCCCCCGCCGCGGCGGCAGAAGGGTCGGCGGCCGGTGCAGCGTCCGGCGCTCCCGTAGCCTCCGGGCCAGCGGTATGGTCGCCGGTCCCTTCCCCAGCCGCGGCATCAGCGGTCGGGGCGGTCTCCTCGACGACTGGCTCGCCAGCTCCAGCCGCTCCCTCGGCGGTAGTGGCGTTGCCGCCGTCGCCGTGCACCTCCTCCTCAGCGGTGGCCTCCGTTTCCATCCGCTCTGGGGCAGGAGGATCTAATAGAAGAAAAAGAAAAGAAAGAGTCAAGCAAATATCCAAAAAGACGAATCCAAGAAGAAGAAGTTGCAAAGCTTACCTTCGCGGATCTCTTCGACGACAGGGTCCCTCGCCGGGGAATTCTCCCTTGGGGGCGGAGTAGTGGCCCCTGCTGGCGGAGGGGCGCCCGCGCCCTCCCTTGGCGGGCTGCTCACCCTTGTCGGGCTGCTCACCTTTGGCGGGGTACTCGCCCTTGGCGGAGTGCCCGTCCTTGGCGGAGCGTTCTCCCTTGCCGGGGAGTTCACCCTTGGTGGGGAGGGTGGAGCAAGTGGCTCGTCGGGGGCGACCTCCTGGTGCTCCTGCAGCTGCGGCTCCACTCCTGCACAAGACAACAAGATATCAGATGAAGATGATCACCTCAAGCGCACCCATCAAGCAGAAACATAAATACCAGACTTACGCTGGGGGCTGCGCTGGGGGCTGCTCCTCGGAGCAGTAGGCTGATCCGGCAAGCTCGTCGCCGGCGCGTCGCTTGTCGCCACGACGGGCTCGTCGTCCTCAACGTTGACCACGGGGATCTTGGCCCTCTTCGCCATCCGCTGGGTCAAGGTCCTGCGAAGCAAAACAAAAGCAAGATCAGAACCAAACAAGGAAAATCAAGACAAAATCGAAGAAACAAAAAGAATTGCAAGTACTTACTCCTCTTCCTCTTCATCGGAGCTGAGGGCGGAGAAGTCAAACTCCGCCTGGTGAGCTCCCGCGTGAGGAGCTGGAGGAGAAGGTTCCCTCGGACGCTTGGCGGTCTCCGGGGCTGCGGGCTGTGAAGACCCAGCCTCTGTTGTCGCCGAGGACCGAGGGGCAGAAGGAGCACCCGTTCTGCTCCGGGAAGATCCCCCTCCGCTTGACGCTCGAGCACGGGGCGCCTCCTTGACAACTCCGCTCGTCTTAGTGGCGCGCGTCGCACGGCGCGCCGGCTGCTGCCGCGGCGCCTGCGGCCTCACCGTCTCGGTTGCCTTGCGGAGGCGCTTCTTCGGTTGCTGTGGAGGGCTTGGCGGAGGCGGAGAGTTCTCCGAGGACGAGGAGGCATCGTCGTCAAGATTCAGAGATCCGCCGGAGTCTTCATCGGAGTCTCCAGCCTCGGCGTCCTCCTCCTCCTCGGCAGGCCCGCTGGACTCAGTGCCATGCCCGGCGGCCTCGCTCCCCCCGGCAACCTCGCTCGTCCCGGCAAGCTTCACGGAAGGCTCCCCGGCAAACTCCTCGGGCGCGATCTTCAGCAGCTTGAGGATTTCCGCCTCCTCTGCTTGACTCACTGTGTCCGCGGCCTCTGCCTCGTCCACAGTGTATCCAAAATCGCCCGCAGCCGCAGCTACGGCGGCCTCCTCCATCCTGGAGGCGATGTAAGCTATATCCCGGCCAGTAGTTTCCCGGGTGAGGCCCTTCTGCTCATCGGCCTTGCAGGTCTTCTCGACCAAGTTGTCGAAGAAGCTCAGCACGGTCTCTGGCGGAGGCTCCAGCCAAGTGGGGACGACGCCATGAGAGTCGCACTCGGGCATCATTGCGCGTATAGAATCTCGGGCAGTGCTGTTGCACAGCGGCACCACTCCCCGGGAAGGTCTGAACCACTCCGGATGGGCGGGGTCATGCTTGAAGAGCTCCTTGACCATCCCCTTCAACTCCAAGACGGTGAAGTTGTAGTTCAATCCAGGGCGCAGCCTCATGATGTCCGTCGCGTTGCCGAATTCCTAGGCACGCCTCTTCCTTTCCTGTAAGGGGGCGATGCGGCGGCGGAGGAAATCTGCTCCAACTTCTCCAACAGTCAAATTGGCGACCCGGAGACGAATGATCCTAATGAGGGCGATATTAAGCTTGCTGTCCCCCGGGGCCAACTCACTCCAATCCCTGCCGCGCACTATGGCAGTCGTGCGCGGCGAGGTAAAGGGCTCGGCCTTATCTTCTAGCACCCAGCACCAATCGGCTCTCCACTCCTCCCACTTCCCGCGGAGCTCTCCCTTCAGGTACGAATCCTTCTTGTTCAGCCTGAAGATCCAGGAGATGCCGCCAGAGAGGGGAGCGCCAGACTCTACTCTACGCATAAAGAAGTGGCGGAAAAGAGCTACGTTTGGATGGACCCCAACATAGTTTTCGCACAGATGTGCGAAAACGGCCATCGTAAGGATGGCGTTGGGGGTGAAATCTAGGAGGTGGAGGCCGTACGTGTTCATTACATCGCAGAAGAACTCCGAGTACGGAGGGCACAAACCACAGTGGAAGAATGCGGCAAAGAAAAAGTACCCGTCGGGGAACATGTCGACGGCGACGGCGGGGAGGACTCTGGTGCGGGGATGAGCTTTAGTCTCCCTCGCCCAGAACAAATAGTATTTGTCCCGCAGCTCCCTCGGACTAAGCTTTGGCGCGAAGACCACGCACTTCTTCCGCAGAGCAGCCAGTTTCGCCGCCTGCTCGGACTTCTCCTTCTTCGTCTTGTCGCCCTTCGGGGCCATGGCGGGGATGGCGGGGAGGACGACGGCGCTGCGGAAGCTGCGGACGGCGGAAGAGGGAGTGGAGCTGGGCTCTTTGTCGACCTTTGGGAGGCGGAGGGCGACGAGGGTTTCTGGAGAATCAAGGCGCAATGAAGACGATGGAGGGAACTGCCCCTGCTTCCTCTGCTTTTAAGGGGGAAGTGGGGGACGTTCCGCATTTCCCATTAAAGAACAGGCCACGATCTCTCCCACGACGCCGCAATCGACGCGTGTCGTTAGGGAGGGATGCGGCGGATACGGAAGGGGATACGGCTTGCCGTGGGCCGCGTGTGCCCGTGCACTGTTTTGGGCCTGGCCCAACAGTGCTCGGAACCGTGTGTGGCCCAGGCCCGGGGGCTCCTGTCGGTGTACTAAGATAGGGGTACCTTAGTACCCCAACTTGTGCACGGGCAGTAGCAGCTCCCCGTGGCAGGGCTTACCACGTGCTCGCCAAGAACCTTTCTGGTCCCTATAAAGCCATTCAAGAACAAAGTATACAAGTCAGAAGATCAAGGCCCCGGCAAGAGGAGCTTGCCGGGAAGGCCGCACCAGGCTCAAGGTTATCACTTTAGCACAAGACCCTGGCAAGAGGAGCTTGCCAGGAAGGCCAAGGAATACATATCTCAAGAGATGCCTCGGCGCATCATGCGCCCCGGCAGGACCCGGAAAGCGACAAGCTTCCGGGCCCGGCAAGACCACGACCCCGGCAAGGTGCTTGCCGGGGAAGCCTACGCTGTGTGCCCGCGCTCCAGCTCGTCTGCCCACGCGTCGCCCTGGGGCCCTTCCAGGGACGCGTGGCAGACGGCCGTGCAACCTAGGGCACACGGTGGCAAGCCACGGTGACGAGGCTACCGCCGTGGCGAACGGAGAAGCATGGACGAACGCTTTTTGAGGGCGACGGCGACGGGCATTTAATGCCCTTGTCCCCCACTATCAAAGTTAGGTGAAGACCAATGTTCATCCACTGTTCATGCACTATTCACGCACTGTTACAACTACCACCAAATTTACACTTTTACCCTCCTCTACGTTGACACCTGTCGGAGACCCCTTTGAGCTATAAAAGGAGGCCCATGCACAACGTAGAGGAGGTTCGGTTCGAAACCTAGACAACTCTCTCGCTCGGTGTAGCTAGCACTGTAGATCTTCAAGCTCCCGAGCCCAAGAACTCAATACAGCCTAAGCAGGAGTAGGGTTTTACGCGTCCGCGCGGCCCGAACCTGGGTAAAACTGCCCGCGTGTGCTCCTCGATCTGCTCTTCGTGCTCCCTCCGCTCCCTTACCGCAACATAGAAGGGGCTCCGGTCCCATAGGTGCTCGTGGGAGGACAGTTTCCCCCGACACAGATTGATACTTAGAGTCATCTGGATTTAGTGTCAAAGCTTGCATCGGCGTAACCCTTTACGACGAACTCTTTATCACCTCCATAATCGAGAAACATTTCCTTAGTCATCCAGTTACTAAGGATAATTTTGACCGCTGTATAGTGATCTACTCCTGGATCACTATTGTACCTCCCTGTCAAACTCATGGCAAGGTACACAACATGTTTGGTACACAGCATGTCATACTTTATAGAACCTATGGCCGAGGCATAGGGAATGACTTTCATTCTCTCTATATTTTTCTGTCGTGGTCTAGCTTTGAGTCTTACTCAACTTCACACCTTACAAGTCAAGCAAGAACTCCTTCTTTGACTGATACATTTTGAACTACTTCAAAATCTTATCAAGGTATGTACTCATCGAAAGTCTTATCAAGCGTCTTGATCTATCTCTATAGATCTTGATGCCCAATATGTAAGCAGCTTCACCAATGTCTTTCTTTGAAAAACTCCTTTCAAACACTCCTTTATGCTTTCCAGAAAATTCTACATCATTTCCGATTGACAATATGTCATTCACAAATACTTATCAGAAAGGTTGTAGTGCTCCCACTCACTTTCTTGTAAATACAGGCTTCACCGCAAGTCTGTATAAATCTATATGCTTTGATCAACTTATCAAAGTGTATATTCCAACTCCGAGATGCTTGCACCAGTCCATAGATGGATCGCTGGAGCTTGCACATTTTGTTAGCACCTTTAGGATTGACAAAACCTTCTGGTTGCATCATATACAATTCTTCTTTAATAAATCCATTAAAGAATGCAATTTTGTTATCCATTTGCCAGATTTCATAAAATGCGGCAATTGCAAACATGATTCAGACAGACTTAAGCATCGCTACGGGTGAGAAAGTCTCATCATAGTCAACTCCTTGAACTTGTCGAAAACCTTTCGCAACAAGTCGAGCTTTGTAAACAGTAACATTACCATCAGCGCCAGTCTTCCTCTTGAAGATCCATTTATTTTCAATGGCTTGCCGATCATCGGGCAAGTCAACCAAAGTCCACACTTTGTTCTCATACATGGATCCCATCTCAGATTTCATGGCCTCAAGCCATTTTGCGGAATCTGGGCTCATCATCGCTTCCTCATAGTTCGTAGGTTCATCATGGTCCAGTAACATGACTTCCAGAACCGGGTTGCCGTACCACTCTGGTGCAGAACGAACTCTGGTTGATCTACGAAGTTCAGCAGAAACTTGATCTGAAGTTTCATGATCATTATCATTAGCTTCCTCACTAATTTGTGTAGGAATCACTGGAACTAGTTTCTGTGATGTACTACCTTCCAATTCGGGAGAAGGTACAATTACCTCATCAAGTTCTACTTTCCTCCCACTCACTTCTTTCGAGAGAAACTCCTTCTCTAGAAAGGATCCATTCTTAGCAGCGAATATCTTGCCTTCGGATCTGTGATAGAAGGTGTACCCAACAGTCTCCCTTGGGTATCCTATGAAGACACATTTCTCCGACTTGGGTTCGAGCTTAACAGGTTGAAGCTTTTTCACATAAGCATCGCAGCCCCAAACATTAAGAAACGACAACTTTAGTTTCTTACGAAACCACAGTTCATAAGGCGTCGTCTCAACGGATTTAGATGTTGCCCTATTTAACGTGAATGCAGCTGTCTCTGATGCATAACCCAAAACGATAGTGGTAAATCGGTAAGATACATCATAGACCGCACCATATCTAATAAAGTACGATTACGATGTTCGGACACACCATTACGCTGTGGTGTTCCGGGTGGCGTGAGTTGTGAAACTATTCCACATTTTTTAAATGAAGGCCAAACTCGTAACTTCAAATATTCACCTCCGTGATCAGATCGTGGAAACTTTTATTTTCTTGTAACGATGATTTTCTACTTCACTCTGAAATTTCTTTGAACTTTTCAAATGTTTCAGATTTGTGTTTCATCAAGTAGATATACCCATATCTTCTCAAATCATCTGTGAAGGTCAGAAAATAATGATACCCGCCGCGAGCCTCAACACTCATTGGTCTTCATACATCAGTATGTATGATTTCCAACAAGTCAATTCCTCGCTCCATTGTTCCGGAGAACAGAGTTTTAGTCATCTTTCCCATGAGGCATGGTTCGCAAGCACCAAGTGATTCATAATCAAGTGATTCCAAAATTCCATCACTATGGAGTTTGTCCATGCGCTTTACACCATTATGACCTAAACGGCAGTGCCACAAATAAGTTGCACTATCATTATTAACCTTGCATATTTTGGCTTCAATATTATGAATATGTGTATCACTACGATCCAGATCCAACAAACTATTTTCATTGGGTGCATGACAATCGAAGGTTTTATTCATGTAAACAGAATAACAATTATTCTATGACTTTAAATGAATAACCGTATTGCAACAAATATGATCAAATCATATTCATGCTCAACGCAAATGCCAAATAACATTTATTTAGGTTTTACACTAATCCCGAAAGTATAGGGAGTGTGCGATGATGATCATATCAATCTTGGAACCACTTCCAACACACATCGTCACTTCACCTTTAACTAGTCTTTGTTCATTCTGTAATTCTTGTTTCGCGTTACTAATTTTAGCAACTGAACCGGTATCAAATACCCAAGGGGTTGCTATGAACACTAGTAAAGTACACATCAATAATCTGTATATCAAAATATACATTTGTTCACTTTGCCATCCTTCTTATCCGCCAAGTATCTAGGGCAGTTCCACTTCCAGTGACCATTTCCTTTGCAGTAGAAGCACTTAGTTTCAGGCTTGAGTTTAGCTTTGGGTTTCTTCATGGGAGTGACAACTTGCTTGTCATTCTTCTTGAAGTTCCCCTTCTATCCCTTTGCCCTTTACTTGAAACAAGTGGTCTTATTAACCATCAACACTTGATGCTCTTTCTTGATTTCTACCTTCGCCGATTTCAGGATCGCGAAGAGCTCGGGAATTACCTTCGTCATCCCTTGCATATTATAGTTCATCACAAAGTTCTACTAACTTGGTGATAGTGACTAGAGAACTTTGTCAATTACTATCTTATCTGGAAGAATAACTCCCACTTGATTCAAGTAATTGTAGTACCCAGACAATCTGAGGACATGCTCACTGGTTATGCTATTCTCCTCCATCTTGTAGGAAAAGTACTGTCAGAGGTCTTACACCTCTCGACACGGGCATGACTATTAAATACTAATTTCAACTCTTGGAACATCTTATATGCTGATGTCTACTACACGCTTCTATTCCCGTAGACAGTGTTGGGCCTCCAAGAGCAGAGGTTTGTAGGACAGCAGCAAATTTCCCTTAAGTGAGTAACCCAAGGTTTATCGAACTCAGGGAACTGGAGGTTGAACGTACCCCTTTCAAGCAACCCTGCAATCAAGATACAAGAAGTCTCTTGTGTTCCCAACACACCTAATACACGTGTCAGATGTATAGGTGCACTAGTTCGGCGAAGAGATGGTAAAATATGGATGATAGGAGTGGCAAAGCAAAGTAATATCAATCTGTAATAAAAAGTGCAGCAAGCAAACAAGTGGTAAACGTGAGCACAAATGGTATTGCAATGGTGGAAACAAGGCCTAGGCTTCATACTTTCACTAGTGGCAACTCCCAACAACATTAACATAATCGAATCACATGATATTTCCCATAAAACATGCAAGGGGGACGCACTCGAAGGTCATTCCTTTGTGGTCAAGAGAGGACGAGAATTATGTAGGGCTACAAAAGCACACCTCAAAGTACGTAGTTCTCAATCTATGGATTTCCCAATGTCACCGCGGCCATCCAAAGAGAGTACCACAATCACCACAACATATCTCAAGGATAGTCAGAGACAAGCACCAAGAGACTCTCAATCTTCAATCCACACACAAAAGAGGAAATCACTCATGAAAATATTCTTCTAATCCATGTCCAATAGACCGCTGTCACCTTGGTCTCGGAGATTATACTAGATAAAGACAAGTGAGTACATCAATCCAATACATAGAGGAAGGGGAAATATCATGGGATCACTCTAGATTAACATAGCCTATGATCACAACGAAGATCACATCATGGGAGAGAGAATTGACCACATAGCTACTGGTAAGAACCTCAGCCCCGAGGAGGAACTACTCCCGCATCATGGAGGGAGGAAGCAATGTCGACGGAGATGAATCCGGGGGCACTTCCCCGTCCCGGCAGGATGCCGGCATAGGAATTCTGGTCCCCCGAAACTTGGTGGCGATGGCGGCGGAGATCGGAATTGCTTCTGGAGAAAAGGGGTCTAGAATCAGGGTTTCCGCGACGGGTGGTAAATATATGCCAAAGGGGGTCACCAGAGGCAGAGAGGGGGGCCCAGGCGCCCCTCCGGCGCGGCCAGGGGTGGGGCCGCGTGGGCTGGCCGCCTGGGCTGCCCCTGGCTCCCCTCTGGCCCCACTTCTGGCGCGTGGAAGCTTCTGGAGCACTGATTTTTTATATATTTTTCCCAGAATTTTTCTGGCAATTTAAGTAATGGGAAAACCTGAAATACAAAAACAACATAGAACAGAAACTGGCACTGGGGTGCACTGAGTTAATAGGTTAGTCCAAATATGATCAAAAGTGTATGGAAGTGCATAAATATCATAGCAATATCACACAAAAGAAGCATGGAGCAAGCAAAAATTATAGATACGTTTTGGACGTATCAACATCCCCAAGCTTAATTCCTGCTCGTCCTCGAGTAGGTAAATGATAACAAGCATAATTTCTGTGGTGACATGCTACCAAAGAGTCTTTCACAATCACATGACAAATGCTTATTGAGATAATGAATCTTTAGTAATTAAGTTGCCTCATGAGAATATCACAAAGAACTGAAAGTTTACAATATGATACTGAAACACCCAATAGATTTGTAGTGAGCATGGTGTGCAAACATGACAAAGTGATACCTCGCTTGCCCCCTTTAGTGAAGCAAAACATAAATGCAGGAGCACCTCCGAAGTTTAAGTGACGACTAGATACAATGATTTCAGAATAAGTGATATCACAATTATGCAGAAGACAATGGTACTTTGGGACAATGCACATTACACTCAGAATGACAATCATGCTCTCAATAGTTGGTGCTTTGAAGAAAGAAGGTGGAGACTCTCGAACCGTGGATTTTGATGGCAAGGTTGAAAACCCGTGGCTGTAAACAAAGACTAAACGAGTACCAGAACTCGTGGTTTTGAAAACAGAGGTAAAAATGATTTTTGGGAGGTGCATATTTCGTCAACGAATGTTAGTAGACAACCCAATCACTTCTCGAACTGGACAAGTTTCGAGGAACGGCTCCCGCACGGGGACGATCACATCCCCTTAATCTCCTTTTGTTTATCACTGCCAAAAGTTTTCTGATTTCTCATGAACAAAGCGTGAAGGAGGGTTTGTTTGTTGTATTATCTTTTATGAGCCGGGCGCACTCATGGCAGTTCCTCCTCGTATTAGGGGTTTGCAGATTAGACATGCAATCCCGGGGTAAAACTTGTCCAACTTAAAAAGATCATGAATTAACTACTACTTCCTCATGAGCTAAAACAGAGGCAGAAAAGAGAAATGCTTTTGAATAATTTTGAGATGGTACAAGAAAGTCTTCGTTAGGAATGGCAAGTAAATACCATATATAGGAAGGTATGGTGGACTCATATGGCATAACTGGTTTCAAGGATTTGGATGCACAAGCAGTCAGTCCGCTTAGTACAGGTGAAGGCTAGCAAAAGACTGGGAGCGACCAACTAAGAGAGCAATGACGGCCATAATCATGCAGAGCGACAAAGCAACATTGAATCAGGCATGGAAGTTACATCACTACTCAAAAATTAAAGATCATCAAGGCTTGATAGACTTTCTTTACAGTCTTAAATATGCGTGAGCATATGCCAAATCAATCAAAATAAATTCTTGGAGGAAGATATCACTAAACCATACCACATCATAGGCAAACAAATCATGCTGGTACTTCAATAATATATTAAGAACCCCCAGCTATTTGAGACTAACCATAAGAAAACATGAACTACTAAGCACCATTATGCACATAGCATTTTTATCATAGACATATCAACCAGTGCCACAGAAGCCAACTCTCTTAACAAGATAAGCATGATAACTCAAGAGAGTTCCAGAAGCAACAACCTAAACAAAAGCTCTTAAAAAGATAAGCATGAAAACTAAGAGCTAAGCATGACAGCAGCTATGAAAAGATAAAGAACACACACAAGAAGATGCGCATGCAAGCCTATGTTGTGTTCTACAGTGGAGTGGGGCGTGTTTCTCTCCCAAACAATGAAGGCTAGGATCCAACTTGTTAAGAACAGCAAGTAAAACTAAATAAACTAAAAAGGAAACTAAGAGCAAGACGCTCCAAGCATAGCACATAACGCATCAAGTGATTAAAATATAGTGGAACGAAAGACGAACTGATAATTGTTGATGGAGAAGGGGATGCACGGGGGCATCCCCAAGCTTAGATGCTTGAGTCTTCTTGAATATTTCTTAGGGGTGCACGGGGGCATCCCCAAGCTTGAGCGTTTGACCCTCCTGAATCTTCTTTTATCATCTTCCCTCGCACACTTGAAAACTCCCTTCATACATAACTCATCATAATCTGATTAGCGAGGTTAGTACCCACAATAAAATAATTTTTCCCTACTGGAAATAAGGATAATCTTGAAGAGCTACTATTTCTCAAGATTGCCAAAAGGTTTTTGCAAAGAAAAAGCAAGCTCAAGGTTTGCAAAACGAAGAAAAGGCAAAACAGGACAGAGTCTATGAAAAACGGACCAGCAGGTAGTAAATAATATTTTCGGGGCACTTCTGCAACTCAAATCAAAAAACTCAGAACAGACGCCCGAAAGCCAATTGTATAGAGCACGCTGTCAAAAAAATTCAGATCAAAAATTCAGATTTGGTGATTTTATACGAATTTTTCGGTCGAAGGACAGAATCTGTTTTCTGGACTTCACGTCACAACTTTTGAACTTTCTTGCAATCAGAGGCTAAACTTGGCACAAAGCTGAAAAATAAAGATACAATGATGTTGCTACAGTAGTAACAAACATCAAGACCACTAAAAACTGAAAGAAAAGATAACAAGGGTTGTCTCCCTAGAGCTTTTTCTTTATAGCCATAAAGATAGGCTTAAGACTTTAATGATGCTCTCGTAGGAATAAGAATTGAAGAACAAAAGAGAGCATCAAGAAGCAAATACCAAACACATTTAAGCCTAACATGCTTCCTATGCATAGGAATCTTGTAAAGAAATAAATTATTGAAGCATAAAACAGCTAGCATAGGAAGGCAAAACAAGCATAACTTCAAAATATTCACCATAAAGAGAGGAAACTTCTTATTATTAAGATATTTAGAACCATGTCTCCCTCTCTCATTATAAATTTTAGTGGCATCATGGATGAACTCAACAATATAACTATCACATAAGGCATTATTTCCATGATCCAAAAGCATAAAAGTATCATTACTCTTCATATAAGCAAAATCTTTCTTATTAGGAATAGTGAGAGTAAAGCAATCATAACCATCATGGTAATCATCATATTTAGGAGGCATATCATAATCATAATAAATTTTATCCTCAATAGTAGGTGGACTAAAAAGCTCACATTTATCATTGTAATCATCATATATAGGAAGCAAAGTATCATCAATGTAAATTTTCTATTCAAAAGTTGGGGGACTAAAAATATCATGTTCATCAAACGTGTCATCCCCAAGCTTAGAGCTTTCCATGTCATTAGCAATATTGATATTCAAAGAAAGCATACTAATAACATCACCACCATCATGATTGTTATGCAAATAATAAAGTTCCATAGCTTTTTTAATTTTCTCTTCAAACACATCATGTCCCAAAGCAAGGTAGAGCTTATAAAGCTCTCTCATATTTTTGTTGTTTTCCATTAAGCAAAACTAGTGAAATAAAAACAAGAAACAAAAAGATTTAATTGCAAGATCTAGAGAAGGTACCTTCACTTACCTCACTTCCTCGGCAACGGCGACAGAAATAGCTTGATGTCTACTACACGCTTCTATTCTTGTAGACAGTGTTGGGCCTCCAAGAGCAGAGGTTTGTAGGACAGCAGCAAATTTCCCTTAAGTGAGTAACCCAAGGTTTATCGAACTCAGGGAAGTGGAGGTTGAACGTACCCCTTTCAAGCAACCCTGCAATCAAGATACAAGAAGTCTCTTGTGTCCCCCAACACACCTAATACACTTGTCAGATGTATAGGTGCACTAGTTCGGCGAAGAGATGGTAAAATATGGATGATAGGAGTGGCAAAGCAAAGTAATATAAATCTGTAATAAAAAGTGCAGCAAGCAAACAAGTGGTAAACGTGAGCACGAATGGTATTGCAATGGTGGAAACAAGGCCTAGGCTTCATACTTTCACTAGTGGCAACTCCCAACAACATTAACATAATCGAATCACATGATATTTCCCATAAAACATGCAAGGGGGACGCACTCGGAGGTCATTCCTTTGTGGTCAAGAGAGGACGAGAACTATGTAGGGCTACAAAAGAACACCTCAAAGTTCGTAGTTCTCAATCTATGGATTTCCCAATGTCACCGCGGCCATCCAAAGAGAGTACCACAATCACCACAACATATCTCAAGGATAGTCAAAGACAAGCACCAAGAGACTCTCAATCTTCAATCCACACACAAAAGAGGAAATCACTCATGAAAATATTCTTCTAATCCATGTCCAATAGACCGCTGTCACCTTGGTCTCGGAGATTATACTAGATAAAGACAAGTGAGTACATCAATCCAATACATAGAGGAAGGGGAAATATCATGGGATCACTCTATATTAACATAGCCTATGATCACAACGAAGATCACATCATGGGAGAGAGAATTGACCACATAGCTACTGGTAAGAACCTCAGCCCCGAGGAGGAACTACTCCCGCATCATGGAGGGAGGAAGCAACGTCGATGGAGATGAATCCGGGGGCACTTCCCCGTCCCGGCAGGATGCCGGCACAGGAATTCCGGTCCCCCGAAACTTGGTGGGGATGGCGGCGGAGATCGGAATTGCTTCTGGAGAAAAGGGGTCTGGAATCAGGGTTTCCGCGACGGGTGGTAAATATATGCCAAAGGGGGTCACCAGAGGCAGAGAGGGGGGGCCAGGCGCCCCCCCCGGCGCGGCCAGGGGTGGGGCCGCCTGGGCTGGCCGCCTGGGCTGCCCCTGGCTCCCCTCTGGCCCCACTTCTGGCGCGTGGAAGCTTCTAGAGCGCTGACTTTTTATATATTATTCCCGGAATTTTTCTGGCAATTTAAGTAATGGAAAAACTGAAATACAAAAACAGCAGAGAACAGAAACTGGCACTGGGGTGCACTGAGTTAATAGGTTAGTCCAAATATGATCAAAAGTGTATGGGAGTGCATAAATATCATAGCAATATCACACAAAAGAAGCATGGAGCAAGCAGAAATTATAGATACGTTTTGGACGTATCATATGCTCCGTGGCGTTCAAAACGTTTTTGAAGTCCCGGTTCTAAGCCGTAAAGCATGGTGCACTTAAACTATCAAGTAGTCATCATACCGAGCTTTTGTCAAAAACATTCATAACGTCTGTATCTCCTCCTGCAATAGGTCTGTCACCTAACGGTGCATCAAGGACATAATTATTCTGTGCAGCAATGAGGATAATCCTCAGATCACGGAACAATTCCGCATCATTGCTACTAACATCTTTCAACTTAGTTTTCTCTAGGAACATATAAAAAATAAACATGGAGCAACATCGCGAGCTATTGATCTACAACATAGATATGCTAATACTAACATGACTATTCATGATAAATTAAAGTTCAATTTAATCATATTACATAAGAACTCCCACTTAGATAGACATCCCTCTAGTCATCTAAATGATCACGTGATCCAAATCAACTAAACCATGTCCGATCATCACGTGAGATGGAGTAGTTTTCAATGGTGAACATCTTATGTTGATCATATCTACTATATGATTCACGCTCGACCTTTCGGTCTCCAGTGTTCCGAGGCCATATCTGCATATGCTAGGCTCGTCAAGTTTAACCCGGGTATTCTGCGTGTGCAAAACTGGCTTACACCCGTTGTATTTGAACGTAGAGCTTATCACACCCGATCATCACGTGGTGTCTCGGCACGACGAACTTTCGCAACGGTGCATACTCAGGGAGAACACTTATACCTTGAAATTTTGTAACGGATCATCTTATAATGCTACCGTCGTTCTAAGCAAAATAAGAAGCATCATCTTGTGCTTTTGATATCCATCTCCAAAGCACCGTCACGATCACCTTTGTCACGGCGCGACACCTTGATCTCCATCGTAGCATCGTTGTCGTCTCGCCAACTATTGCTTCTACGACTCTCGCTACCGCTTAGTGATAAAGTAAAGCAATTACAGGGCGATTGCATTTCCTACAATAAAGCGACGACCATATGGCTCCTGCCAGTTGCCGATAACTTTACAAAACATGATCATCTCATACAAAAACGTATAAATCATCATGTCTTGACCATATCACATCACTACATGCCCTGCGAAAACAAGTTAGACGTCCTCTACTTTGTTGTTGCAAGTTTTACGTGGCTGCTACGGGCTTTAGCAAGAACCGTTCTTACCTACACATACAAAACCACAAGATGTTTCGTTAAGTATGTGCTGTTTTAACCTTCACAAGGACCGGACGTAGGCACACTCAATTCAGCTAAAGTGAGAGAGACAGACACCTGCCAGTCACCTTTAAGCAACGAGTGCTGATAACGGTGAAACCAGTCTCGCGTAAGCGTACGCGTAATGTCGGTCCGGGCCGCTTCATCTCACAATACCGCCGAAGCAAAGTATGACATGCTGGTAAGCAGTATGACTAGTATCATCCACAACTCACTTGTGTTCTACTCGTGCAAATCATCTACACATAGACCTGGCTCATGATGCCACTGTTGGGGAACGTAATATTTTCAAAATTTTCCTACGATCACGCAAGATCTATCTACTAGATGCATAGCAACGAGAGGGGAGAGTGTGTCTACATACCCTCGTAGACCGAAAGCGGAAGCGTTTATCAACGCGGTTGATGTAGTCGTGCACCTTCATGATCCGTCCCGATCTAGTACCGAACGTACGACACCTCCGCGTTCAGCACACGTTCAGCTCGATGACGTCCTCGCCTTCTTGATCCAGCAAGACTGGCGAAGTAGTAGATGAGTTCCGGCAGCACGACCACGTGGTGACGGTTGTTGATGAAGAACAATCTCTGCATGGCTTCGCCGAGCACTACAGAAACTAGACGGAGGATAAACTAGAGGGCCGGGGTTGCCAGCACATGGCTTGGTGTATCTTGATGTGTTCCAGGTGCTAGCCCCGCCCCTCTATTTATATGTTGAGCCCTGGGGGTCGAAACTTGGAGCAAAAGCCTCCTCAAAGTCGGTTTTGCCCGAAAGGCAAGAGTCCCACTCGGACTCCAGGACCAAACGCCACAATCCTTGGCGTCTGGCCCAGACGCAATGGGCCTTGGCGTCTGGCCCAGGGCCAGACGCCAGGGTCTCCGGCGTTTGGCCCCCTGGCCTCCGCAAAACACCTTTTGCACTGACTTAATGCCCTGTGGGCTTGACCCCTTGACCGAACCAAATCATCCTATATATCAATTTTTACCTCCGGAGCTCCTCGTCACGTCCGTGATCTCATCCGGGACTCCGAACAACATTCGGTCACCAACATACATAACTCATTCAATACTATATCGTCAAACGAAATGTTAAGCGTGCGGACCCTACGGGTTATAGAACTATGTAGACATGACCGAGACACTTCTCTGGTCAATAACCAATAGCGGAACCTGGATGCCCATATTGGCTCCTACATATTCTACGAAGATCTTTATCGGTCGAACCGCATAACAACATACGTTGTTCCCTTTGTCATCGGTATGTTACTTGCCCGAGATTCGATCGTCGGTATCATCATACCTAGTTCAATCTCGTTACCGGCAAGTCTCTTTACTCGTTCCGTAACACATCATCTCCTGACTAACTCATTAGTCGTTTGCTTGCAAGGCTTATTACGATGTGCATTACTGAGAGGGCCCAGAGATACCTCTCCGATACTCGGAGTGACAAATCCTAATCTTGATCTATGCCAACACCACAAACACCTTCGGAGACACCTGTAGAGCATCTTTATAATCACCCAGTTACGTTGTGACGTTTGATAGCACACAAGGTGTTCCTCCGGTATTCAGGAGTTGCATAATCTCATAGTCATAGGAACATGTATAAGTCATGAAGAAAGCAATAGCAGTAAAAGTAAACGATCATAGTGCTAAGCTAACGGATGGGTCTTGTCCATCACATCATTCTCCTAATGATGTGATCCCGTTGATCAAATGACAACTCATGTCTATGGTTAGGAAACATAACCATCTTTGATCAATGAGCTAGTCTAGTAGAGGCATGCTAGGGACACTCTGTTTTGTCTATGTATTCACACATGTACTAAGTTTCCGGTTAATACAATTCTAGCATGAATAATAAACATTTATCATGATATAAGGAAATATAAATAAAAACTTTATTATTGCCTCTAGGGCATATTTCCTTCACGCTAAACGATAGCGCTTGTTGGGAGGCAACCCAATTTTATTTTCTTTGTTTTTGCTTCTGTTTAGGAATAAATATTGCATCTAGCTTCTGTTTAGATGTGGTTTTATGTTTTAATTAGTGTTTGAGCCAAGTAGAACCTTTGGGAATACTTGTGTGAAGTTTATATGATCTTGCAGTAAAAAATAGAAACGTTAGCGCTCACTAGAATAGTCACCAGATTTTACTGCAGAATGCTATTTAGTTGATTCTTTTTGCAGATGATTAATAGAGAAATTCCTTACGTTTACCAATTTATTTCAATTTGTTTGGAGTTACAGAAGTATGCGAAAGTTACAGATTGCTACAGACTATTCTGTTTTTGACAGATTCTGTTTTTCGTGTGTTGTTTGCTTATTTTGATGAATCTATGAGTAGTATTGGAGGATATGAATCATAGAGAAGTTGGAATACAGTAGGTTTAACACCAATATAAACAAAGAATGAGTTTATTACAGTACCTTTGAGTGGTGGTTTGTTTTCTTATACTAACGGAGCTCACGAGATTTTTGGCTAAGTTTTGTGTTGTGAAGTTTTCAAGTTTTGAGTATTGCTTTGATGGACTATGGAACAAAGAGTGGAAAGAGCCTAAGCTTGGGGATGCCCAAGGCACCCCAAGGTAAAATTCAAGGACAACCAAAAGCCTAAGCTTGGGGATGCCCCGAGAAGGCATCCCCTCTTTCGTCTTCATCTATCGGTAACTATACTCGAGACTATATTTTTATTCACCACATGATATGTGTTTTACTTGGAGCGTCATGTATGATTTGAGTCTTTGCTTGTCAGTTTGCCACAATCATCCTTGCTGGACACACCTTTTTGAGAGAGATAAATATGGCCTAGAATTTGTTAGAACACTCTATGTGCTTCACTTATATCTTTTGAGCTAAATAGTTTTGCTCTAGTGCTTCACTTATACCTTTTAGAGCACGGTAGTGATTTTATTTTGTAGAAATTGTTGATCTCTCATGCTTCACTTATATCATTTTGAGAGTCTTTTAGAACAGCATGGTAATGTGCTTTGGTTATAAAACTAGTCCTAATATGATAGGTATCCAAGATGAATGTAGTAAAAACTTTCATACAAAGTGCATTGAATATGATAAGAAGTTCGATACTTGATGATTGTTTTGAGATATGAGGATAGTGATATTAGAGTCATGCTAGTGGAGTTATTATGAATTTGAGAAATACTTGTGTTAAAGTTTGTGATTCCCGTAGCATGCGCGTATGGTGAACCTCTATGTGACGAAGTTAGAGCATGAGGTATTTGTAGAGTGTCATCCTTTGTGTGGAGGTCGGGGACGCGCGATGGTTAACTCCTACCAACCTCCCCCCTAGGAGCATGCGTTGATTGCTTTGTTTTGATGACTCGTAAATTTTTGCAATAAGTATATGAGTTCTTTATGACTAATGGTGAGTCCATGGATTATACGCACTCTCACCCTTCCACCATTGCTAGCCTCTCTTGTGCCGCGCAACTTTCGCCGGTACCATACACCCACCATATACCTTCCTCAAAACAGCCACCATATCTACCTATCATGGAATTTCCATAGCCATTCCAAGATATATTGCCATGCAAGTTTCCATTGTTCTGTTCATATGACATGCTTCATATTATCATATTTCTATGCATGATCATGTAGTTGACATCGTATTTGTGGCAAGGCCACCATGCATAATTTTTCATACATGTCACTCTTGATTCATTGCACATCCCGGTACACCACCGGAGGCATTCATATAGAGTCATACTTTATTCTAGTGTCTAGTTGTAATATCGAGTTGTAAATCAATAAAAGTGTGATGATCATCATTATTAGAGCATTGTCCCATGTGAGGAAATTCCAAAAAAAAGATGGCCCCCAAAAAAATATAGAGAGGGGATAAAAAAGCCCCTTCAAAAAAATGAGAGAAAAGAGAGAAGGGACAATGCTACTATCCTTTTCCACACTTGTGCTTCAAAGTAGCACCATGTACTTTCATATACTTGTGGAAATTTTCATTATAGAACTTGGCTTGTATATTCCAACAATGGGCTTCCTCAAATGCCCTAGGTCTTCATGAGCAAGCAAGTTGGACGCACACCCGCTTAGTTTCTTTTGTTGAGCCTTCATACATTTATAGCTCTAGTGCATCCGTTGCATGGCAATCCCTACTCACTCACATTAATATCTATTGATGGGCATCTCCATATGCCATTGATACGCCTAGTTGATGTGAGACAATCTTCCTCCTTTTTGTCTTCTCCACAACCACCATTCTATTCCACACATAGTGCTATATCCATGGCTCACGCTCATGTATTGCGTGAAAGTTGAAAGGTTTGAAAAAATTGAGTATGAAAACAAGTGCTTGGCTGAAACCGGGGTTGTGCATGATAAGAATATTTGTTGTGATGAAGAGGGAGCATAGCCAGACTATATGATTTTGTAGGGATAACTTTCTTTAGCCATGTTATTTTGAGAAGACATGATTGCTTTGTTAGTATGCTTGACGTATTATTATTTCTTATTGCAATATAGACTTTTGTCTTGAATCTTTCGGATTTGAACATTCATGCCACAATAAAGAGAATTACATTGAAAATTATGTTGGTTAGCATTCCACATCAAAAATTCTGTTTTTATCATTTACCTACTCGAGGACGAGCAGGAATTAAGCTTGGTGACGCTTGATACGTCTCCAACGTATCTATAATTTTTTATTGTTCCATGCTATTATATATGATGTTTTGGATGTTTAATGGGCTTTATTATGCACTTTTATATTATTTCGGGACTAACCTATTAACCCAAAGGCCCAGTCCAGATTGCCATTTTTTTTGCTTTGCAGAAAAGGAATATCAAACGGAGTCCAAACGGAATGAAACCTTTGGGAGAGATATTTTTGGAACGATATCTTCACGGGAGACTTGAGAACCACGGCAGAAGGCACATGTGGCGTCCATGAGGGGGGGGCGCCCCCTCCCCCTAGGCACGCCCCCTGCCTCGTGGGCCCCACGTTGCTCCCCAGATGCCCTCCTTCCTCCTATATATACCCATGTACCCTGAAAACATCGAAGCAACAGAGAAAACCCTAATTCCACCGCCGCAACCTTCTGTTCCCGTGAGATCCCATCTTGGGGCCTGTTCCAGAGCTCCACCGGAGGGGGGATCTTCCACGGAGTGCTTCTACATCAACACCATCGCCTCACCATGAGTTGTGTGTAGTTTACCACTGACCTTCGGGTCCATAGTTAGTACCTAGATGGCTTCTTCTCTCTTTTTGGATCTCAATACCAAGTTCTCATCGGCCTTCGAGGAGATCTATTCGATGTAATCTTTTGGCGGTGTGTTTGTCGAGATCCGATGAATTGTGGGTTTATGATCTAGATTATCTATGAGAAATATTTGGTTCTTTCCTGAATTCTTTTATGTATGATTATAATATCATTCCAAGTCTCTTAGAATTATCGGTTTGGTTTGGCCTACTAGATCTATAGTTCTTGCTATGGGAGAAGTGCTTGGCTTTTGGTTCAATCTTGCGGTGTCCTTTCCCAGTGACAGAAAGGGCAGCAAGGCACGTATTGTATCGTTGCCATCGAGGATAAAAAGATGGGGTTTATATCATATTGCTTGAGTTTATCCCTCTACATCATGTCATCTTGCTTAAAGCATTACTGTGTTCTTATGAACTTAATACTCTAGATGCATGCTGGATAGCGGTCGATGTGTGGAGTAATAGTAGTAGATGCAGAATCGTTTCGGTCTACTTGTCACGGACGTGATGCCTATATATAATGATCATGCCTAGATATTCTCATAATTATTCGCTTTTCTATCAATTGCTCGGCACTAATTCGTTCACCCACCGTAGAAATCTGCTATCACGAGAGAAGCCACTAGTGAAACCTATGGCCTCGG
Source organism: Secale cereale (assembly GCA_902687465.1). Classification (NCBI taxonomy): domain Eukaryota; kingdom Viridiplantae; phylum Streptophyta; class Magnoliopsida; order Poales; family Poaceae; genus Secale; species Secale cereale. The sequence continues at coordinate 766,937,001 of LR738710.1, forward strand.
GTCTATTCTCAACATATCAATCCACAGTCTACTTTACTTTATTGTTTTTACTTTCTTTTCTTATATCCAAAAATACCAAAAATATCAAACTATCAGATCTATCAGATCTCACTTTCGTAAGTGACCGTAAAGGGATTGACAACCCCTTATCGCGTTGGCTGCGAAGTTCTTATTTGTTTGTGCATGTGCGAGGGACTCGCGCGTGGTCTCCTACTGGATTGATACCTTGGTTCTCAAAAACTGAGGGAAATACTTACATAGTTACATTACTGTGCTGCATCACCCTTTCCTCTTCGAGGGAATACAACGCAAGCTCAAGAAGTAGCAATACACCTAAGAAAGTTAGTGACGATGACAAAGAAGATCCAGTTGAGAATAAACCTCCTGAGACACAGTCTAAATACCGGCGCCCTAAATGCCGCTCTAAGTCACATCGCAACAACGCTGGCACCTGAGAAAACAACACTCCAGACGGCGCCGAAGACAATGAAGACCCTGTTAGAGCAAGATCCGAGCAGGAGGAACAAGAAAACGGGCAAGCCAGCCCCGATGAACAGGCCCTGCCCAACGACAATTTGGAGGACGACAGCTACCTTCCACTCTCCGAAGATGAGGTAAGCCTCGGCGACGAAGACTTCATCGTACCTGAAGAACCCCTCGAGCAGGAGCGCTTCAAGCGCAGGCTGATAGCCACTTCAAGGAGCCTGAAAAAGAAGCAACAGCAGCTTCAAGCTGACAAAGACCTACTCAACGATAGATGGACTAAAGTCCTGACCGCCAAGGAATACGACCTTAATGGCCTAGTCAAAAGCTGCCCGAAGCATAGATTGCTACCTTAGTTCGATGACGAGGCGCTCGAGCCCGTACCATCATCACACAATGCGGCAGGTCGTCGACAATCCCGTCCGGATAAAGAGGCAACGCAAGCCGAACACTAGACCGCCCCACCTCGCCGTAAAGACAGGAATAACATAGCTCATGGTTGTACAAACTACCTTCGACGGGACTCGGACAGTAGAGCAGGACACGTAAGATCGATCTCCGGATCGTGAGGGCATGCCTCGACACGCGATGATGGCTACCTATTCGCACGTGAAAAACCCAGCCACACCCGAGCCGAAAACCGTAAATGGACTCCTTCAGAGTTACGTCGCAGTGTGGTCCTACATAGAGGCGCCGCACACCCTCTTTGCTTCACTGATGAAGAAATGTATCATGAATTCCCTGAAGGATTCAAACCCGTCAATATTGAATCATACGACGGAACAACCGACCCTGCGGTATTGATAGAAGATTTTATCCTACACGTCCATATGGCCCGCGGAGACGACCTCCACGCCATTAAATACCTCCCACTAAAAGTAAAAGGACCAGCTCGGCACTAGTTGAATAGCCTGCCTGAAAATTCCATAGGCAGCTATGAAGACTTGGAAGAAGCTGTCCTTGACAACTTCCGAGGAACATATGTCCAACCACTGGATGCCGATGACCTAAGTCACATTGTCCAGCAGCCCGGAGAGTCAGTCAGAAAGCTCTAGACTCGGTTCTTAGTCAAAAAGAACCAAATCGTCGACTGTCCGGACGCAGAAGCCCTCGCATCCTTCAGGCACAGCGTCCGGGACGAATGGCTTGCACGCCACCTCGGTCAAGAAGGACCTAAATCCATGACAGCCCTTACTGCTCTAATGACCCGCTTTTGCACGGGAGAAGACAGCTGGCTCGCTCGTAGAAGCAACAACGCCAGCGACCCGGGCACTTCCGAAATCCGAGACGGCAACGGCAAGCCACGACGAGGCAAACACAACAGTCGCAATGATAATGAAAGATCACGCGACATAGCGGTAAACGCCGGATTCAGCAACCCTTAGCCCAGTCAACGGAAGAAGCCACTCAAGGCGAACCGAGACGAACCATCCAACCTAGACAGGATATTGGACCGACCCTGCCAGATTCACGACTACCCCGATAAACCAGCTAATCATACTAATAGAAACTGCTGGGTCTTTAAGCAGGCCGGCAAGCTCAACGCCGAACACAAGGGGAGGAGGCCGCCAGGCGATAGGGACGATGGAGAAGTTCACCAAGATACCATGGGCATTGGCGGAAACCTATCGGAGCGAAAATAGTAGTCCGGCTTCCTCCGCCCACCTCGTACACCTGCAAAATTTGTTCCGCGCATACATTACTACGCACTCAAGATACCATGGGCATTGGCAGAAGCACACTACGGACAAGCCTGCAAGCACTCCCTTAACACTTTTTATCTATTTTCTTTTCATATCTTCCTCCACTATCTCTTAAAAACAGGTGATGAACATGACAAACATCTAAAACTGACTCTATCGGAGTTCGGATCCGTACACTCACCTAAGGGGCTACTTCCATCAAGGATTCCCCTCGCCGAGGATAGGCGGCGCAGACGTGCGACAGGAGGTCCAAAGTAACTTTTGTAGACCGCACTCTTTATTTCGAACCTATACTAAGCCTCTTCCTCCGCCTACGACCCCGAACATGTTAAATAGCCGGGGTTGTGGTCTTTATATATATAAAGTAATCATTGGCATATTGCTCAGGTCCCAGTAAAAAGTATCCGAATTAATCATCTGTGATGTTTCACCAATGAATATAACTCCTACGGTTGTTTCAGAGATATACCTTGGCATAACTTGCCAGGGGCTCGGTATGGGAACAAATGAGTCGCCAGCAGAAGTCCGAACAGTTCTATAGCGTACTTCGGCGTCGCAAGTTTGGCCTTATATGCATCAGCTCCGAATCATTGTCTTGGGTCAATAGTTGGGTTGCCCGGCTCCTGTGCTTGCTACCCTACGTTCCGCTCCATCGGCTAGGGTAGTAAAGGGACAACTACTACGATTGTGCTTCCGGTTCATCTGGTCAAGTACCTCAGTAGAGAAAGCCGAAAACTGACTGTCATGAGGCGGCGAGAGCTGGTCCACCACTTGACAACTTATTGGCATCTTTCACGATTCTCCATGTCACACGCGGGATCTTTTTCAGATCAAACATGTAAGGCACCGTATTCTAATACGCCGTATACATACAAGGGGCTATGTCGTAGCCCCACCATAAAACTCCTATGGCTAAGTGAAAGTGTTAACGCCCTATAGTTTGATTGCCTGGTTCGCCACATTATCACCTCCTTCATGGACCAAGACGTTGGATAAAGAGTGATTAAATGCTTTTCCGAACACCCCCGTACTTCCTATGAGGGTGATGAAGCCGACGACTGGAAAACTTTCATATTATATTAAAAAACGGCCACACATGAGGAATTCAAGCTTTCGAGCAAAACATAAAAATGGATAAACTATGAAATTATCTTTACAATTCTCATACACCTCACTCGAACATTACGTCTTTTGAGCACTGACCCTCTATTAAGCGGGCGGCCTCTAGGACGTCTTCAAAATAACGCTCCGGCTCAGGACGGTCCTTGCCCTTTGGTGGACTCTTCGCCGCAGCATCGATGGCCTTCATCTTCCCCTAGAATGTTGTGACTCGGGCAAAAGCCATCCGTGCACCCTCATTGCACGTCGACCTCTTTACATCGTCGATACGCGGCACCGCGTCAACAAGCCTTTGCACCAAACCGAAGTAGCTATTCGGAACAGGCTCGGTTGGCCACAACCGGATTATGACGTTCTTCATAGCACCGCCTGATATCCTATGAAGTTCGGCCCATTGGGACATCTGTTCATTCAGCAACAGAGGGCACTTTGATGCACAAAACTGTGACCAGAAAAGCTTCTCCATGGCATACCCTTCTCGCGCTTGATAATATTGCGCCGCATCGGAAGAACTCTTCGGCAAGTCTAAAAACTCATCCGGAGAACTACACACTCGGTCAAGCTGAGCATACTTCGGATCGCCGAACTTAGTCTTCAGCAGAAAGGGCTTACCAGCCGCAATCTCCCTATCTTGCTGGATTTCCTCACGGGCCGCTCTGAATTCCGTCCGCACTTCTCTCGCCTCTTGTAGGGCCTTGACAAGTTCAGTCTTTTGGCTTCACTCAGCTTCTCCAGAAATTCGCAGCGGCCAGTAGCATTTTTCAGTTCGAGCGCCATCGCGGATATCTTCTCCTCGTCTTGGCGTCGTGCAGCTTGTTCGGCTTTTAACTCAGCCGATGCCTTTTCGGCAGCTGCACTGCTACACCGGGCCTGGTCCTTGGCCCGGGCCTGCTCCGCTCGAAGAGCTTCAACGACAGCAGCACCATCTTCAACCATGCATATTCCAGCATATAACTTTTCAGCATCATGCTCGTACCACAAAAATGTCTGGGGATTGCCCCAAATACATACCTTGCGACTCGTCAAGACGCATATCGATTAACGCAAGATCGTCCCCTGTTATATCCAGCTTCCGCTGCAGCTCGGCAATATCCATAGTGTGGGAATTGGCCGAGGGGGAAGCAGCATGTGTTCAAGTTCATCACGTCAGTCCTCGTATGCTTTTTTTCGATCCTTCGTTTGCCTCCCGTTGGAAGCCAAATGGAGTCTCAGGGGCTACTACCTATACACAGGTGCATCTTTGCAAATAAAACATAACTAGAAACATTATATCACAAACCTCGAAGCCTTTTAGCATGCTCATGAAGGCTTCATTCAATCCGCTCTTCACGGACAAAATCTTCTCAACCACTGTACCCATCAAGGTACGTTGTTCCCCTGAGACAGATGCTTTTTGCAACATATCTCGCAATATATCCGGAGCCTCCGGGTCTCCGGAGGCCGCTCTAGGAGCACAACCATCCTTCGAAGGAATCAGTCCACCCGTCTCCAGAATCATCGTCGGCTGTGAGCCAGACAGTCCGGGGCCTTTATTACCAGCACCGGAATCCCGGATGGTCGGAGATCCACCTTCGAGTACTGCCTCTTTTATCCCCCGCATAGCATGTCGATCAAGAGGAACCCTCCGCGATGACACTTCAGAGTCGTCCGCCCTATTAGGCAAGGAGGTCGGGGGAGGCGTCTCGCTCTCCATCATCTCTGGGAGGAGACCTCCCGAAGAAGAGGATTGCCTAGAAAAACTCTATGCCAACCTATAAAAAAGCACAGACACGTTACGTATATCTTCGGTAACAACAAAGGAGCGGGATGCTATCAAAGTACCCCGTATTCACTTACGGTTTGGTCGAGGGCTTGTCCCCATGTTGCATCTGTGCAACGATGTCGCTTTCCAAACCCAAGCCGCTCGACCGTGGCATCTTGCTTCTCTTGGGAGACCGCCTTTCCCAACCTACAAAGGCGGCTCTTTTCCTTCTGTTCGGGGAAAGGGTACTGGGTCCTCTTTCGCCTCTATCTTCAGGCAAGGAAATCTTGATTTCTTTGGACTCAATATCCGGCTTACCTCCGAGACAAAGGTCATCTCGGGTCTTCTCACTCTGCTCTTTACCCTCATCTGCCGGCGCCTGGTATGGTGCCGAGGCCAGCATCCGTGTTAATATGGGACTAGCTGAGTCTTCGGGAAGGGGAGCCGGACACCTAATCTGTTCCACTTTCTTTATCCAGCCCTGAAAAAGGATGATTCAGTCAGTGTCTTATCACTAGGTGTCTGATTATGAGGTGTTCGGCGAGCGGGTACTTACCGGGGTTTCTGGATGGTTACAGTCCAGGCCGACATCTTCGCTGGTGTCCAGCCATTGATTTCGTCCTGAAAAATAATCTCCACATTCCTTCGTGCATAGCGCCAAAGAAGTGCTGAAGAGTCTGCGGCCCTTCTGGATTGAACTCCCACATGCGGAGAGGCCGTCGTTGGCACGGCAGGGTCCGGCGGATTAGCATTACTTGAGCAACGTTGACGATATTGATGTCCCTCTCAATGAGGTTTCGAATGCGGCTTTACAAGATCCGCACCTCCTCCATTGATCCCCAGTCCAAACCCTTATTAACCCACGATGCAAGCTGAATTGGGGGGGCTGGATCGAAATACGGGCGCAGCAGCCCACTTGGAACCACAGGGCTCGGTGATTTAGAACCACCCGTGCTGCCATAAATCGGAAGACTTGGCAAAGGATCCTTTCAGCCAAACGGCGCTAGCAAGCTTGCTCACCATAGCACCACCGCACTCTGCTTGCTCTCACTTTATCACTTGCGGCTTCACACCAAAGGTCTTGAGACACAAGCTGAAGTGCGGAGGAGTCCGGAGAAAGGCTTCGCACGTGACGATAAACGTCGAGATAAGAAGAATAGAGTCCGGGGCCAGATCATGAAAATCTAGCCCATAATAGAACATGAGCCCTCAGATGAAGGGATTAAGTGCAAACCCTAACCCTCGGAGGAAGTGGGACACGAACACGACCCTCTCACCAGATCTGGGGGTAGGAATAACTTGCCCCTCGGCCGGAAGCTGATGAAGGATTTCAGCAGCCAGATAACTCGCTGCCCGAAGCATTGCAATATCTCCCTCCGTGATAGAAGAAGCCACCCACTGGCCTTGATGGCTGGATCCAGACATGATTGGCGCTTGTGGAGATTGAAACCTGGGTGTTGGAACTCGGGGTAGCAGGGGTTGAGAAAGAAGCAAGCATGAAAGAAAAAAGACGGGTCTATACCCCTATATAAAGGCCGCGAATATCGAACGTCTCCTCCCGGGCCTTGAGACTTGCCTGTTCCCAAGGAGTTGTACCCAAGCGACGGTTGGGTTACCCACGTCCGGGTTGATAAGAATCCCTTAAAAAAGGGGGAGACATGATCTCCGCTTGGATAAGACATACCAATAAAACCATGCCTCGAGACGTGGGACAGCGGGACAACTAACGGCTCGAAAAAAATAGCCGAGCAGGGGCGATGTCATATTACCAGAAAATCATCAGCAGATCGGACTCATGAAATATTATATCCTCTGCAGTAGTGTATACAGGTCCGGATACTATCATCACGTCCGAAGACCATCTTGGAGTTCAGGAAGAAGGGAACCCGCCTTGCAATGCCGAAGAACGATCTGCGCGCCGGACTCCTAATCATTGGAGCCAGGTTCAGGGGCTGCTGAGGGAGTCCTGGACTAAGGGGTCCTCGGGCGTCCGGCATGTTATCCATGGGCCGGATTGATGGGCTGTGAAGACATGAAGGCCGAAGACCGTACCCGTGTCCGAATGGGACTCTCCTTGGCGTGGAAGGCAAGCTTGGCGACCAACTATGAATATTCCTTCTTATGTAACCGACTCTATGTAACCCTAGATCCCCCCGCTGTCTATATAAACCGGAGGGTGTAGTCCGGCAAGGATATACTCATTACCATAGTCATACATGCTAGGCTTCTAGGGTTTAGCCATCACGATCTTGTGGTACATCAACTCTTGTAATAATCATATTCATCAAGATCAATCAAGTAGGAAGTAGGGTATTACCTCCATAGAGAGGGCCCGAACCTGGGTAAACATCGTGTCCCCAGTCTCTTGTAACCATCGACCTTAGACGCACAGTTCGGGACCCCCTACCCGAGATCCGCCGGTTTTGACACCGACAGTGACCTTGAAGGAAATATGCCCTAGAGGCAATAATAAGGTTGTTATTTTTATTTCCTTATATCATGATAAATGTTTATTATTCATGCTAGAATTGTATTAATCGGAAATTTAGTACATGTGTGAATACATAGACAAAACAGAGTGTCCCTAGTGTGCCTCTACTAGACTAGCTCATTGATCAAAGATGGTTATGTTTCCTAGCCATAGACATGACTTGTCATTTGATCAACGAGATCACATCATTAGGAGAATGATGTGATGGACAAGACCCATCCGTTAGCTTAGCAACTTGATTGTTTAGTTTTACTGCTATTGCTTTCTTCATGACTTATACATGTTCCTATGACTATGAGATTATGCAACTCCCGAATACCGGAGGAACACCTTGTGTGCTATAAAATGTCACAACGTAACTGGGATTATGAAGATGCTCTACAGGTGTCTCCGAAGGTGTTTGTGGTGTTGGCATAGATCGAGAATAGGATTTGTCACTCCGAGTGTCGGAGAGGTATCTCTGGGCCCTCTCAGTAATACACATCATAATAAGCCTTGCAAGCAAATGACTGATGAGTTAGTCACGAGATGGTGTATTACAGAACGAGTAAAGAGACTTGCTGATAACGAGATTGAACTAGGTATAATGATATCGACGATCGAATCTCGGGAAAGTAACATACCGATGACAAAGGGAACAACGTATGTTGTTATGCGGTTTGACCGATAAAGATCTTCGTAGAATATGTAGGAACCAATATGAGCATCCAGGTTCCGCTCTTGGTTATTGACCAGAGATGAGTCTCGGTCATGTCTACATAGTTCTCGAACCCGTAGGGTCCGCACGCTTAACGTTTGATGATGATCGGTATTATGAGTTTATGTGTTTTGATGTACCAAAGGTAGTTCCGAGTCCCGGATGTGATCACGGACATGACGAGGAGTCTCGGAATGTCCGATACATAAATATCAATATATTGGAAGCCTATGTTTGGACATCGGAATGGTTCTGAGTGAGTTCAGGCATTTATCAGAGTACCGGGGGCTACCGGAACCCCCCGAGGAGTTATTGGGCCTCATGGGCCCAAGTGGAAGAAGAGGAGGCACGGTGTGACGCCCCGAGACCGATGCGCCAGGTGTCAGCCAGTTATTCATCATCATTGCCATCTCTTTTGCTTGCGTGTTGCTCTTTGCCATGTCATCATACCATCATGTGCATTTCAACAGCATGTTTTCCAAACTTGCATTCGTTCGGGCTCCCCAGTTCTCTCCATTGTCCGATCTGAGTCCAGACACACTCGCATGTGCCCGCGACACCTCCGAATATTTATTTTATAAGTGGCCAAAAAACGTTCTCAGAATGGGGTGAAACTTGGCGTGTGGTCTTATTATAGTGTAGACAGCCCGCCTGCCAAATTTCATCGCGTTCGGAGTCCGTTTGATAGCCCAACCGTTAAACATATAGCGGCATTATAGCCGGTTTATTTGTCGGACATTTCAGTGCTCTGAAACCTGTTGCCGGGCTGCCATCTCTCTCTCTCTCTCTTCTCAGCCTACACATTCTACGCAGGCCATTTTTCCACTCCTCGCAACTTGTCCGAAACTGCCCCGAACCCGACCCGGGATGTTGTTACCGATGGGTCCGGATCATCCCCAAACATCCCTAAAACATCACCGTTTTCTTATTGGACTCCCTAGCTATTTATTCTCGACCATCTAATTACGATCGGAGGGACGAGATACACCTAAACCGAACCTAGTTACTATATATTCAGTGCAACCCTAAAACCTAGGCAGCTTGTCCCATCCCTCCTCGTCGCCGCCGCCACTACATCAAAGCCCCCTTGGGATCGATCCCTCCCCAACCAGTGCTCGCCACCTATAGCCAACCCCTTCTCCTCGTTTTCCTAGCCCCTTCAATACATCCTCTCGCCCACCTCCAGATCGAGCAGGAGGCTCGATCTCGAGCTCCTCAAGCCCAAGTTGCCCCTGCCTTGCTCCTGCGTGACCACGCACCCGAGGCGCTCGAGCTGGAGAACCTCCCCTCCAGCAGCAACAGCTCGCCTTGCGTCACCGGCGACCGAAGCCAGCAGGGCCGCTCTCTCCTTCCCTTGCCTCCTTCTTTCTTCGTTCCTTCTTCTTCTTCCCGTCTCAACCCTGTCTCTCTCTCCATGGGGCATGGCGTCGCTCGTCCCTGCAGCTCCCTACTGCGTCCGCCTCGCCGGAGCGGCCGACCTCGTCCAGCTTGTCCAAGACCTCCCCTGCCTCCAATCCGTCATTCCCGGCCTCCCGCCGTGCTTTGCGTCCTTCTCCTGGAGCCCGAGATCCTCTGCTGCGCCCCCAACCCCATCGTGAGGAGTACCACGCCGTGGCCGTCGACCTGTCAAGACCCGTCACCGGACCCCGCGGGGCTCTGTCCGGCTGGATCCCCACCGGACCTTCTTCCTCCTTTGCGCCAATTTCCGCCGACGCCGCTTGCTCTGCACCATATCTGGATGCCAGTTGCCAGCGAGCGACACCCTGGGCCTTCGAGTCCCCGCCGGACCTCCTTCCTCCGTCGCCAGGCCATCGCCAGCCGCTAGTGCTCTGCTTCCTGTCGAGGACGCTCGACCTAGTCCCGCTTCAGTGCGTCCCGCTGTCCAGATCGGGCGAGAGGAGGAGCGCCTCGCCCGCTCGACCCGAAGAACCGCTCGCCCGCCAGCGGCTGCGCCCAGGGCCCAGCGCGCGCAGCCGGCCTGCCTCCACCACGGGCCGAAGCCCAGCTGGGTGAGCTGCCCCCAGCGCGCCCCTCCTTTTATGTTTTCCTGCTGATGGGCCGGCCAGTTTCGGCCCGATGACATGTTTTTTCCGTGTCTGCGTTTTGCTAATTTATCCAGGGACTGCCAGTTTACAGAAAAGCCCTCGAACTTCATGCATATAATAACTTCACAACAGTGCATCATATGCAAAAACTTTATATATGAAAAATGCTTAGATTTTTGTGTAGATTCATAATAACCAACTTTAATACTTGTTTAAAATGTTTAACTTGCTGTTTGCATAAGTTTGCTTAAATAACTTGTTAAAATGGTTTTATTCATAACTAAATAACCGTAGCTCCAAATTTAATAAACTTTATATGTAAATGGGGTAGAAAAATGTGTAGAATAACATGGTGCACTTTGTTTTTCTGTTTAATAACTTTAAAATATGTTTTTAGGCAGAACAGTACCAAATTCATAATATGCACATGGGGTTTTTCCGGAATTGTTGTTTGTTGTTTCCGGCCCCATTTAAATTGCCTAGATAGGTAGTTTACTTTTGCTTCACCTTTTGCCATGTTAAAAACATTTAATCTTGTCTTGTAAATAAACGAGAGTCAAACTAAATAATCTAATGTGGTGTTTCGTCAATATGCAACTCGTTGCATATTGAGCTCCACTTAACTTGTAGTTTTGTTTGTGCACTTTGCCATGCCATGCATATTTAAACTGGACATGCATCATACTTGTTTGTGCATCTTAAGACATGTTTATGCTTGGGTGTTTACCCTGTTGTTTGCTTCTTTCCGGTTGCTTCTCTTGTTAGCTTCGGTTCCGTTGCGGGGTTGTGAGGATTTGTTCGACTACTTCATGGACTTGTTCTTTGTCCTTGCGGAATCCCAGGCAAGATGACCATCACCTTGGATACCTTTACTATCTTTGCCATGCTAGCTGTCTCGATGCTATCGTTATATGTCGTGCTACCCATCATTTTTTTGTCAGCCCCTCTCCTTGTTGCCATGTAACCTCTAACCTTTGACACCTTCCCAGCAAAACTGTTGTTTGGCTATGTTACCCGCTTGCTCGGCCCCTCTTATAGCGTTGTTAGTTGCAGGTGAAGATGAAGATTGATCCATGTCGGATCTTGTTGTTGGAATATCACAATATATCTTATATATCTTAACACACCTATATACTTGGCATTGGGTGGAAGGCTTGGCCTTTTGCTCGATGTTTTGTTCCACTCATGCTGCCTTAGGAGCCGATAAACCGGCGTTATGTTCCTTGATTTTGCGTTCCTTACACGGTTGGGTATATGGGGACCCCTTGACAGTTCGTCTTTGAATAAAACTCCTCCAGCAAGGCCCAACATTGGTTTTAATTTGCCTCATAATAACAACTTAATTAATTAATTAACTTGCATAGGGGAACATGTCCCCGAGGATTCTTCTACATAACAGGGGGGCCAATGCTGATGGTGTTGGTCCCAAACTAGAGCCACTTGCGATGCCACCCAGTTATCTGGGGTCTTCGGTTGCTGTACGTAGTGCTCATCCGGACGTGGCCTGAGACGAGATACGCGCGGCTACTATCAGGGTGTCGGCACGCCGGGAGGTCTTGCTGGACTTGTTTTACCATTGTCGAAATGTCTTGTGCACCGGGATACCGAGCCTGATCGGATTGTCCCTAAGATAAGGGGTAATATTATTATTACTTCTGCTGATCATGAGAGCTTGTGATGGGCTAAGTTGGGACACCCCTGCAAGGTTATGATCTTTCGAAAGCCGTGTCCGCGGTTATGTGGAAGATTGGAATTTGTTAATGTTCGGTTGTAGAAAACTTGACAGAGGATCCGAAGTAAAACACACAACCGTATGAGTAACCGTGACTGTCTCTTTTCACTTTGAGAAGAGAACACGATGGGGTTATGTTTGACTCGTAGGTAGTTCAGGATCTTTAGCGATCATTACTAGTTTGCGACCGCTTTCGTAGATGCTTATCTTATTATTGTACTCATAAGTTAGCCACCATACATATGCTTAGCCGCTGCTGCAACCTCATCACTACCCTTTTCCATACCCATAAAGCTTTGCTAGTCTTGATACCCATGGTTATGGGATTGCTGAGTCCTCGTGGCTCACAGTTACTACAACACCAGATGCAGGTACCACTGAGAACAGTGCAGGAGATGGTTCAGAACTTCACTGGGAGCTCGATGAAGAGAGTGGCCGTATGTATGTGTCGTTTTTTGACGATCAGTAGTGGTTCCTACTAGGGGCGATCGGACCTTGTGGGTTGTGGTATCTTTCTCATTTGGTTTTCGTCCGTAGTCGGACCCTGTGTTTTGGATGAATGTATGTTATTATATTTATTGTGTGACGTGGCGAGTGTACGCCAACTATTTTACTCTTTCATCCCTGTTCTTTTACATGAGTTGTGCAAAGATACCACGCTTGCGATCATTCCAGAATTCGCTTATGTCTCTAAGTCATGCCTTGACACGTAGGAGATATAATCGCATCCTGGACATTATACATGGCTAGCTTGGGGCACGCGGCCCCCCTAGCCCAAACCGAATTGGACTAGGGGTCGGCCCCCTTTCCTTCCTCTCCCTCTCTTCCTTTCTTCCTCTCGTAGTCCAACTAGGGAAGGAGAAGGAATCCTACTCCATGTGGGAGTAGGACTCCCCATGGCGCGCCCCTCCTCCTTGGCCGCCTCCTCCTCCCCTACCTCCTTTATATATGTGGGGAGGGGGCACCCCAAACACACACAAGTTGATTTCAGCCGTGTGCGGTGCCCCTCCCCACAGTTACACACCTCGGTCATATCGTTGCAGTGCTTAGGCGAAGCCCTGCGCCGGTAGCTTCATCATCACCGTCACCATGCCGACGTGCTGACAAAACTCTCACGTGATGCTTAACTGGATCAAGAGCTCGTGGGACGTCATCGAGCTGAACGTGTGCTGAACGCGGAGGTGCCGTACGTTCGGTGCTTGGATCGGTTGGATCGCGAAGACGTTCGACTACATCAACTGCGTCACTAGATGCTTTCGCTTTCGGTCTACAAGGGTATGTAGATACACTCTCCCCTCTAATTGCTATGCTTATAGTAGATAGATCTTGCATGATCGTAGGAATTTTTTTGAAATACTACGTTCCCCAACAGTGGCATCATGAGCCAGGTCTATGCGTAGATGATATGCACGAGTAGAACACAATTAGTTGTGGACGATAATAGTCATACTGCTTACCAGCATGTCATACTTTCATTCGGCGGTATTGTGAGATGAAGCGACCCGGACCGACATTACGCGTACGCTTACGCGTGACTGGTTTCACCGTTACGAGCACTCGTTGCTTAAAGGTGATCGGCGGGTGTCTGTCTCTCTCACTTTAGTTGAATCAAGTGTGGCTACGCCCGGTCCTTGTGAAGGTTAAAATAGCACACTTGACGAAAAATCGTTGTGGTTTTGTATGCGTAGGTAAGAACGGTTCTTGCTAAGCCCGTAGCAGCCACGTAAAACTTGCCACAACAAAGTAGAAGTCGTCTAACTTGTTTTTGCAGGGCATGTTGTGATGTGATATGGTCAAGACGTGATGAGTTATACGTTATTGTATGAGATGATCATGTTTTGTAAAGTTATCGGCAGCCGGCAGGAGCCTTATGGTTGTCTTTTTATTGTATGAATTGCGAAGGCCAGGTAATTGCTTTACTTTATCACTATGAGTTAGCGATAGTAGTAGTAGCAATAGTTGGCAAGACGACCACGACGCTACGATGAAGATCATGGTGTCAAGCCGGTGACAATGGAGATCATGACGATGCTTTGAATATGGAGATGAAATGCACAAGATGGTGATGGCCATATCATGTCACATACTTTGATTGCATGTGATGTTTATCTCATTATGCTTCTTATTTTGCTTAGTACGGCGGTAGCATTATAAGATGATCCCTTACACAATTTCAAGGTACAAGTGCTCTCCCTGAGTATGCACCGTTGCGAAAGTTCATCATGCCGAGACACCACGCGATGATCGGGTGTGATAAGCTCTACGTTCAAATACAACGGGTGTAAGACAGTTTTGCACGTGCAGAATACTTGGGTTAAACTTGACGAGCCTAGCATGTACAGACATGGCCTCGGAACACTGGAGACCGAAAAGTCGAGCATGAATCATATAGTAGATATGATCAACATAAGATGTTCACCATTGAAAACTACTCCATCTCACGTGATGATCGGACATGGTTTAGTTGATTTGGATCACGTGATCATTTAGATGACTAGAGGGATGTCTGTCTAAGTGGAAGTTCTTTAGTAATATGATTAATTGAACTTTAATTTATCATTAACTTAGTCCTGATAGTTTTTGCATATCTATGTTGTTGTAGATCAATGGCCCGTGCTACCGTTCCCTTGAATTTTAATGAATTCCTAGAGAAAGTTAAGTTGGAAGATGATGGTAGCAACTACACGGATTGGGTCCGTAACTTGAGGATTATCCTCATTGCTGCACAGAAAAATTATATCCTGGAAGCACCGCTAGGTGACAAGCCTGCTGCAGGAGCAACTCTGGACGTTATGAACGTCTGGCAAGCTCGTTCTGATGACTACTCGATAGTTCAGTGTGTTATGCTTTACGGCTTAGAATCGGGACTTCAACGACGTTTTGAACATCATGCAGCATATGAGATGTTCCAAGTTGAAGTTAATATTTCAAGCAAATGCCCGAAATGAGAGATATGAAGTCTCCAATAATTTCTACAGCTGCAAGATGGAGGAGAATAGTTCTATCAATGACCAGTGTGCATCTCCATAGCTCCATTGCCAAACTAAACCAAAGTGTACATCAGCTTCTCAATTACAACAACAGTTATATACTCCTACAAATGAAATAGCAATATTACATTGACTACACTTATGGAGCAAACAGAGCCAAACGGATAGCTAATCGTTGTAGAGGCCATTGTAATCAGGTAGGCTTTGTCGTCTTCGTGTAGTCTGCGAGCCACGGACTCAACTTTGTGTTGGTATCTACTGTAGGGTGCGTTTACTGCAAATTTAAAATTCCTACCCACAAAACATCAAGAACATGCTAAGAGAGGTGCATCACAGATCGTTGCCACTAGACGCGCAGTGCGGTGCATCGGAAGAAGAGTTGGGCAGGGCGTACGCGTGGATCGTCTCCTCCTCGTCCAATCTCCCTCAAATAACCGGTCGTCGGATCCCACGTACAGGTTCGCCGGAACGGCACAAGTGCACCGCCTCTAACAATATCCACGCGTGCAGGAGGAACACCGTGCGATGGACTATTAGGTCCGATCACATAGTAGGCGACGAGTGGAGGTGGCCAGTTGCAACACATGCAAAGCCCTAGTGACATCGCCAAAGTGATCAACCAAATGAGTGTGCTCCAAATGAGTGTGTTGCACCTCCACTATATACACGCATCCTCGCGGGCTCAACACTTGGGCCTCACGCGGATCCTAAAGCCCAATGCCTGTTTGGCCTCAATTCGAGTCCAAGTAGGATCACATCTGACTCGTGGAGTCGGATCGGGCCTCATAGGTTCCTTCCCTTAAGCGCGCGACCCCTTAGGTTCATGTCAACTTCGCCGCATGTCAGATTACCTCTGACCTACTCGTCTGGTAGCCGCCTCTGTAGACAATGAAGTCGGTTGGCGAACCTGTACAACGTGTCACACTTCTGTTCCCTTTACCACACGATATACGTTATCGGGCTCAAGGTGAATATGTCATCCTTGTGCTAGCCCGACATTTTTCTTGTTCTAATGATACCAACCGCAAACCAGATTATCTTATAATTCCTGTCGCATGGCCATGCTTATCCTTGTTGGATCACAGAAAGGGCCCAGAGTATATATCTCCTGATCGGAGGGGAAAATATCATCTTGCTCGACCATGTCTCGCAGCATGGGTCTGTACAATCCCCAAACCTACCTTTATAACTACCCAGTTACGGAGTAGCGTTTGGTCGGCCCAAAGCATGTCTGTCACCATCTCGAGTACATGCGCCAACTCAGGTCTTAGGACATAGAACATATGTTATACTAGAGACTCACACATGACATATCGCTGCGTCTCATAGTCGGGTATGTCCCAGTCAGACCTTATCTCGACTCATTTCTGACTATGTCATATCTGACCAGATCCTTTCGAGTCCATATTATACGGCTAGCATCTAATGCTCCATGGCCAGTGAGACCGAGCCATCCACCGTGTCATATGCTAGTCTAATTGGTTGTGCATCCACACAACCCTTTCGACTAAAGACCTTTTATGATAGTCATCATACAATGCATAGTCTCACAAACAAGTCACGTACTTGTTGATACACATCATTAATAATGTCCAAAGATTATCTTTATTCATAAACACATCTAAAATATTATCATACATGATTGACTTTAGGGCATATCTCCAACACTTCGTTAATGGTTTCTCTCTCCGGGTCCTGGCGGGTGTAGTGCTCAATGTTTCTTTCTAGTTTCTTGAGTGCGTCGGTTTAGCTCCAAAACCAACATCTTCAATGGTTTCCCTAATCTTTTCCTCCTGTAGAAAAAGGCAGTCATGAACTTCGATCTCCAAAAAGATTTGTCGATAACATAGACACGAACTTTGTAAGAGCATGAAGTATCAAGGAAGGAACATCTATATGTACATGCCTAATTGTTTTCAGAATTTCTTGAGGTTTCAATATACTGTTTACCCCTTCTAAAAAGGGCTCCGTGTAGCCGAGGCAAACTTTGGTTGCATGCATCAAATATTTTTTTTTTGAAACAAGGCAAAATGCTTGCTATTTCATTGATTAAGAAGAAGAGAATTGCTCGGTTAATTAACGGGGAACCGAGCTAAAACCGATACAACCCAACCCATATGACATGGGCATCATCCGACAACCTGACCACCGACATGAAATACAGAGCTACAAAGAAGAAAGGCATCCGCCGAGAAGTCACAGGCGTCATCGTCATCACCGGTTGCCTCTAACGGGCGACTCCGAGAGGCTGGGCTAATCCTCCTTAAAAAAAATCCAGGCAAGCTTTTTGGTTGATAAACTTTGAAATTCTGTTGTAGTATCAGGGTAATTTGAAACGGCTGTACATATGGGCATATAAGTTTGTGTTTCCTCTCTAATTTCTGCCTTATAAGCAAAGTTATCTGCACTTGTCGTTGAAAACCTGTAGATCTAGCTTCATACTGAGGCTGCAGTCTTGTGCACATCACAGTATTTAGAACTAAGCATGTGAATCATTGTACTGATCTGCACCACCCACCATGCCTAACGGGATGAATCATTGTACTGATCTAGTATAACTGTAAATCAAAAGTATGCGCAGCATTTTCACTAAGGCTGCGTTTGGCAGCAATGTTTTTTCAAAGTTTTCTGACAATACTGTTGTTTCTGAAAAATACAATGGTTTTGAATACTTTGATGCGTTTGGCTTCAGGAAAAACTGATGTTTTATAAACCACGGTATCCCAGAAACCATGGTATTTTTGCTGTATCGGAAAAAGAGGTCCGGACCTTTTTTTTCTAAACTGAACAAAGCGACGTCGCCGTCTACATCGAGATAATTATACCTGATGAGATCGCCTCCTACTTTTCCTCTGTCTACTATCTCGTAGACAAATTCTATTATATCTCCTGTTTATTAGACGATTCTCTTTGATCGCGTACATATAGTCGGTATCTTGGATGGTTCTTCTTCCATCTAGGAGTACAAACGGTGCATGTACATGCAGGTAGAATTTTGGCCCAACTGGAAATACATGCACGTATATAAATAATATGATGGCAACACTCCTAAGATTGTATTACTTTAATCTAGTTGATTAATAAACTCAAGTTGCCGGGTGCTCTTGGTCAATCATGTACGTCCTTGTTAAATACTTGATCAAAATTTTGGTAAAACAGCAGCAGGCAAACACATGTAAAACTGAGAAATACATTGGTTTTAAGAAACTGCGGTATTGCTTGCCCACTCATCGAAATACTACGGTTTTTAATTACCACAGTTTTCTGAAAACTTTACTGCCAAACTAAATAATCACGCACGACTATCCAAAATCCTAAATTCGTTCACGGCCAATCCCGATCTCCGTAAAATGCCTAACCATGCTCTGCTCACCGAGACGATTGCCGGGTAGAAGGCGACCTGCGCGCGGCAGCCGAGGACGTCGACTGCAGCGTCGTGGATGCCGGGGAGCCGCTTGACGGCCTTCTCCACCGACCCCGCGCACGCGGCGCAGGTCATGCCGGTCACCGCGAACACCGCCACCTTCTCCTCCTCCTCGGCCGCCCCCGCCGCGGCCACCTTGCGGCGTCGCGGCATGGACGGGCACCGCGGCCACGCGAGACGGTCGCCGCTCCCCTCGGCGCCGGCGCCGCAGCCGTCGCGGAAGCAGGAGAGGATGAAGGCAAGACAGGCCGGCGCCATTGACCGCGGAAGCAGGAGGGGTTTACCGTCCGGGAGCCTCGAAGTAATCGCTCGAGCACGCGGTGATTGCCGGGGAGTAGTACTGATTGGTTGCCGTATTCATAGGACGGGGAGGGTGGCGCCGATGGTGTGGCCTTCCTTTTCCCGAAAATGAGATTGTGGGAACCGCTGCTGTGGAAGCATGTGAGGAAGAGGGACGGAGACACGGAGTGGCCGCCGCCATCGGGGAGGGTGGCGCCTATCATGTGCGCTTCTTTTCCCCGAAAATGAGATTGTGGGAGGGCGTCGTTAAAGCAAAGCGAGTTCAGTGGTCGCAGCGTCGGATTTAGAATATGGCTACTGCACGTCAGTCGCGTAGGCAGGTGGAGAATTCCGGTATTGACCGATTGGAAATATCAAATATGGCTACTGCACGTCAGTCGCGTAGACACGAGCAATATTGTTTGGGTCCCGTCGCGTGGCCAAAGTTGCCAACTAGTGCAGTTAGCGGTTTCACATCATAAGCAAAGTTGTCTACCTGTAGCCTTCTGAACCACACAAAGTCAATAAATGCAAAAACTTTCCGGGCCACCACCCCATTAAGCGTTTCTCATCTCAAAAAGAAAACAAATTAAGGCCACATGAATCCCTCCTCGAGTGATGCTATTAACAATACGTGCCAGCATTGGTTGTTTAGACTAGTCACAATGGGAGTAACTTCACCACTAATATCGAGTCCAACACAATAGATTTGCTTATGTGACAATGAGTTAATGAGGAAAGAGTTAGTTTGAGTAACTTAGTTAGTTACTATAACATCACATGTCCTAATGCAATATGAGTCTATAACCTAAAATAAGCTTTGCATGACACCACACTTATCTTACTATCCACTATGAAGATAGTAACATAGTCTAGGACATGTGTATGTTACTCTCCATTGTGGCTAGTCTTAACAAGAGTTTTTGTTTAGTCTTTGCAACTGGATTCTCCCCGATACTGCGTGAATCCCCTAAGTAGTTGCCTCTATAAATCTATAGTCTATCACCTCACAAAGTTGCCAATGCTCCCAAGAACAGCCAATTTAAATTCAAAAATAGAAAGACGAGCCAATTTTGTGAGGGTGAGACCTGCTAAAGCTAAACGCCCGTGTCTCAGTTTCCATGGTTCTTCCGATAAGGAGGCAATGCATGTGACTTACGTATAAGCACATCACCCACCATGCCCAAAGGATGAATCCTTGTACTCAAGTATAATTGTACATCAAAAGTATGCACAACATTTTCACTAAAAAAAACCTCAAAATAATCACACACGGCCATCTAAATGTTAGAAATAATCTTAAATTTAATTAGAAGTACTAGCTGGGCAGTTGATGTCCTAATTTGAGGCCAGGTGAGAGGAGTTAGTACTGATCCTAGGAGTCGGGGCAGCGGTCCGGTTTCAAGTAAGGTCCAGGTCAGGCTAGGATTAGCACATGAGCGTGTAGGTCGGTTCAGTAGAGTGTCCATGCGTTGTCACGAGCTTTTAAAATATTTTTGTTGAGTTGCATAAACATAATGACTGTTTAATTTCACATATAGAGATAAGATAGCATTGGAATGTCCGTGCCTTGCCACGTGCCATGAAAATATTTTGCTGGATTTATGTAAACATAATGCATGTCAAATTTCACATGTAGAAACAAGATAGCACGGGCACAATTGGGTATTTATTGTAGTCCAATTCACTTGCAATGTAAATTGATAAAAAAATGATAAATTAATGATGTATACATGTAGAGCGATGATCTAACTAAAATTCCATTACAAATTAATATCTAGTTGTTGCGCTTAAGAAATTTTCACACAATTCTTTTATGGAAAGATATACAAAACGATGTGTTCTCATTCATGGACATATACAGAGGGGTTACAATTTGCATTCCTAGAGCTGGCGACACAATTATTCTATGAAAATATATTTGGATTGATGACGAATCCCTTTCCAACAACCTGCCACACATATTCTCTTTCACAAGAGAGGGGGGTATTTCTATAGTGCAATTCCAAGACAGACCACATGCTTCTGAAAACTTTTACCTCCCTCTATCAACCGAGGCGCTGCAGGAATTAACATGTCTGCAGGATCATATGAATGATCTCTACTTGGAACCAATGATGGCTGATGAATGGATTGTTAGAAAATTAGGCAAGTTCATGATTAATTCCAGTAAATAATTCATGACTAGAAAAGATACTAGCATGCAACAATCTAGCAAACTAGCAGAACAACAAAACATGCAGAACAACAACGGCGCATACGAAACAACAGCTGTAGAGACTGACATAAACAGATGATGTTGGATGTACTGTTCGTTAGCTATTGTGGGTGCGACGGTGTTCATGACGATGTTGGTGACGATCTGCTGCAGACGGCGATGAAGACGACGATGAGTAGCACCGCCCGACATGGACGGAAGACGACCTGTGATGACGAATTTGAGCAGTTGCGCAGAGCACTTCCCAAAAACCTAATTCGTTCTCTCCCGGTGCAGGATCGCAAGGACGAACGGTTCCGGAGACCTGCTCTCCCACGCACCGATGCACGTCGGCGTTTGGGATGGAGTAGACTACGACGGCGGCGCAAGTTGCGAGATGAGGCAAAATCCTAGGTGTTTCCAGTGTGTGTTTGGCCGCAGCCGGTAGTTGTATATATATTAGGACCAGCGGCGGTATTGTGTCACAGTCACAATCCCAGACCGACTTGGTTTCTAATCCGTATACTTACCGGACAAGAAATCATTAACTTGTCTGCCAAGACATAAAAATAAAACGGCAAAAGGAAGATGCGCCCCTGTAAGGCAACAGGCCGAATTTCGGCAGACCATTCACGCACATGTCGCACGTACGCGCCGCCTCGCCACGCCACGCCACGCCATGGCCCGGCCCGGCCCGGCTAGGCGACGCGACGCGACCGAGCGCGCGCGTGTGGTCTTCCCTTTCTCTTCTCAACACACCACTTAGAGTGGTGGAGAGAACCCACTATATAAAGAGGTCCAACTCTTCTTCAACTTCCATGGTGAGACTAAACTTTAGCACCACCACTTGCCATTTTACACACGGGGCACTATTTGAAATTTCAGAAATTGCTATGGGCCTAGCCCATTAATTCTAACAATCCCCCACCAGATCTCAAATACTCATTTAGAGATTTGCCTTCTCTCACCACTTGTTTAATATACCAGTGTTTCAACAGAGACTGTTAAGTTGAACTTCTGCCTAGAACTTTAAACTACATCCATTCACAACTTGACAATGGACTATGCCTTGAATTTCTAGTTTCGTGTGAACAGGTTTCACTCAAAGTCTTAACCAGTAAATGGTTGCCAGTAGGCTACCCCGCGGTTTGGAGCTTACACGTCATACTCCCTCGTCTCTTCGTGAGCTTACTAGAGATCACCCAAACCTCATAGACTGCGACGTTTACAGTCGGAATTCATATAGGTGTGTCATTTCAAGACTACTCTATTGGACAACATCTTTGCTAATTATAGCCAATAGAACCACATTGAGACGTGTTGCCAACCTGCCTTACAGCTCTGAGAGTTTTGCATCTTCACTTAGAGACAGTCATTAGTTATTACTCTCCTCGGTTTACCAATAGCTTGTTCTTCCCATATCCTAATTCATGGGATCTCTGATCACAAAGGTTGGGTTACTACTATGGTGTAACATCTATGGGTCTCATACCCATCTCCCTCGATGCAATATCTATCACATTTCGTGATAGTCCCTTTGTATAGGGATCTGCCAGGTTTTTGACTGTTTGAATATACGTAATAGTTATTACTCCGGAGTTTCTCAACTTCCTGACAGACTTCAAACGTCTCTTCACGTGTCTTGATGACTTCGCATTATCTCTAGAATTGTTCACTTTAGCGATAACCGTTTGGTTGTCACAATTCATAAGAATAGTCGGTATAGGTTTTTCAACCACAGGCAAGTCCATCAAGAGCTCACGCAGCCATTCTGCCTCAACAGTAGTTGTGTCTAAAGCAATTAATTCTGCTTCCATAGTTGACCTCGTCAATATGGTTTGCTTGCAATACCTCCATGACACTGCGCCACCTCCATGAGTAAATACATACCCACTTGTTGAGTAGAGTACATCAACATCGGAGATCCAATTTGAATCACTATATCCTTCTAGCAGAGCAAGATGCCCTGAATAAGTTATTCCGTAACTCATAGTACGTCTAAGATAGCGCAAGACCCTTTCTAGTGCAAGCCAATGATCATCACCCGGGTTGGACATGAACCTACTCAGTTTGCTCACATCAAAATAGATACCTGGCCTTGTAGCGCTAGCTAAGTACATGAGTGAACCGATAATTTGAGAGTATCTTAATTGATCTCTCGTTTCTTTCTTGTTCTTTCTGAGTGTCACACTGGGATCATAAGGTGTTGGAGAAGGCTTGCTATCCATAAAGCCGAACTAGCTCAAGACCTTCTCAACATAGTGAGATTGCGTTAGAGTAATCCCACTCTCATCCTTAATAAGTTTGATTTTAGAATTACATTGGCTTCTCCCAGATCTTTCATGTCAAAACTTTTTGATAGAAAAGACTTGGCCTCATTGATCGCATTAATGTTTATACTAAAGATAGTATGTCATCCACATACAAAGATAATATGACACTATTGCCCCCACCATGGCGATAGTAAACCTATTAGCCTCGCTAATGACAAATCCTGCAGAAGTCAGAGTTCTTTCAACCTACTCATGCCATTGCTTAGGTGCCTGTTTCAGGCCATAGAAAGATTTTAACAACTTGCATACCTTTCTCTCTTCACCGTTTACCACAAACCTGTCAGGCTGATTGATACGTCTCCAACGTATCTATAATTTTTGATTGTTCCATGCTATTATTTATGATGTCTTGGATGTTTAATGGGCTTTTTCATACACTTTTATATCATTTTTGGGACTGACCTACTAACCCAAAGGCCCAGTCCAGATTGCTGATTTTGCCTATTTCAGGGTTTGCAGAAAAAGAATATCAAACGGAGTCCAAACGGAATGAAACCTTCGCAAGAGATATTTTTGGAGAAAATCACGCACGGTGAACTTGAGAACCACGTCAGAAGAGCCAGGAAACCATCAGCAACAGAGAGAAAACCGTGGGGGCCCCGTGACTCCCCCGGTGTCCTCCTTCCTCCTATATAAGTCTACGTACCCCGAAACCATCAGCAACAGAGAGAAAACCCTAATTCCACCGTCGTAACCTTCTGTTCCCGTGGGATCCCATCTTGGAGCCTGTTTTGGAGCTCCGCCGGAGGGGGGGTCCATCATGGAGTGCTTCTACATCATCATCATCGCCCTCACCATGAGTTGTGAGTAGTTTACTACAGACTTTCGGGTCCATAGCTAGTATCTAGATGGCTTCTTCTCTCTCTATGGATCTCAATACAAAGTTCTCCGCGGTCTTCGAGGAGATCTATTTGATGTAATCTCTTTTTGCGATTGATGTCCATCAAAGCTTGGGCTTTGGCCACTCTTTGTTCCATAGTCCATCAAAGCAATACTCAAAACTCGAAACTTCACAACACAAAACTTAGTCAAAAATCTCATGAGCTCCGTTAGTATAAGAAAGCAAACCACTACTCAAAGGCACTGCAATGAATTCATTCTTTGTTTATATTGGTGTTAAACCTACTGTATTCCAACTTCTCTATGGTTCATACTTCCAAATACTACTCATAGATGCATTGAAATAAGCAAACAACACACGAAAAACATAATCTGTCAAAAACAGAACAGTCTATAGTAATCTGCAGGTTTCGCATACTTCTGTAACTCCAAAAAATTCAAACTAAATTGGTAAATGTGAGGAATTTGTCTATTAATCATCTGCAAAAAGAATCAACTAAATAGCACGCTCCAGTAAAATCGGATGACCATTCTAGCGAGCGCTAATGATTCTGTTTTTCACAGCAAGATCATATAAACTTCACACAAGTCTTCCCAAAGGTTCTACTTGGCACAAACACTAATTAAAACACAAAACAACATCTAAACAGAAGCTAGATGCAATATTTATTCCTAAACAGAAGAAAAAACAAAGAAACTAAAATAAAGTTGGGTTGCCTCCCAACAAGCGCTATCGTTTAACGCCCCTAGCTAGGCATGATGATTTCAATGATGCTCGCATAAAAGATAAGAATTGAAACATAAGGGGAGCATCATGAAGACTATGGCTAGCACATTTAAGTCTAACCCACTTCCTGTGCATAGGGATTTTGTGAGCAAACAACTTATGGGAACAATAATCAACTAACATATGGAAGCAAAACAAGCATAGCTTCAAAACTTTAAGCACATAGAGAGGAAACTTGATATTATTGCAATTCCTACAAGCATATGATCCTCTCTCATAATAATTTTCAGAGGCATCATGAATGAATTCAACAATATAACCAGCACATAAAGCATTCTTTTCATGATCCCCAAGCATATAAATTTTATTACTCTCCACATAAGGAAAATTCTTCTTATTCGGAATAGTGGGCGCAAACTCAACAAAATAACTATCTTGTGAAGCATAATCCAATTGAAAACTAAAATCATGATGACAAGTTTCATGGTTATCATTATTCTTAATAGCATACAAGTCATCACAATAATCATCATAGATAGCAACTTTGTTCTCATAATCAATTGGAGCCTCTTCTGACATAGTGGATTCATCATTAAATAAAGTCATGACCTATCCAATTCCACTTTCAAAAATATAATCATCATAAATAGGAGGCATGCTCTCATCATAATAAATTTGCTCATGAAAACTCGGGGGACTAAAAATATCATCTTTATCAAACATAGCTTTCCCAAGCTTGTGGCTTTGCATATCATTAGCATCATGGGTATTCAAAGAATTCATACTAACAACATTGCAATCATGCTCATCAAGCACATATTTTATGCCAAGCATTCTATGTAATTCTTCTTCTAACAATTGAGCACAATTTTCCTTTCCATCATTTTCACGAAAGATATTAAAAAGATGGAGCATATGAGGTAACCTTAATTCCATTTTTTGTACTTTTCTTTTATAAACTAAACTAGTGATAAAACAAGAAACTAAATGATTCGATTGCAAGATCTAAAGACATACCTTCAAGCACTAACCTCCCCGTCAATGGCGTCAGAAAAGAGCTTGATGTCTACTACGCAACCTTCTTATTGTAGATGTTGTTGGGCCTCCAAGTGCAGAGGTTTGTAGGACAGTAGCAAATTTCCCTCAAGTGGATGACCTAAGGTTTATCAATCCGTGGGAGGCGTAGGATGAAGATGGTCTCTCTCAAGCAACCCTGCAACCAAATAACAAAGAGTCTCTTGTGTCCCCAACACACCCAATACAATGGTAATTTGTATAGGTGCACTAGTTCGGCGAAGAGATGGTG
Organism: Secale cereale; assembly: GCA_902687465.1. NCBI lineage: Eukaryota > Viridiplantae > Streptophyta > Magnoliopsida > Poales > Poaceae > Secale > Secale cereale. The sequence goes on from LR738710.1 coordinate 766,963,108, forward strand.
ATACAAGTGCAATATGGATGGTAGATATAGGTTTTTGTAAACTGAAAATATAAAAACAGCAAGGTAGCGAGTGGTAAACGTGAGCATAAACGGTATGGCAATGATAGGAAACAAGGCCTAGGGTTCATACTTTCACTAGTGCAAGTTCTCTCAACAAGGATAACATAATTAGATCATATTACTAGCCCTCAACATGCAACAAAGAGTCACTCCAAAGTAACTAATAGCGGAGAACAAACGAAGAGATTATGGTAGGGTATGAAACCACCTCAAAGTTATTCTTTGTGATCGATCTATTCAAGAGTCCGTAGTAACGTTCAATCTATCATAGAGTTCGTAATAGAATAACACCTTAAGACACAAATCAACCAAAACCCTAATGTCACCTAGATACTCCATTGTCACCTCAAGTATCCGTGGGCATGATTATACGATGTGCATCACACAATGTCGGAAACATCTATTCAACCAACACATAGAACTTCAAAGAGTGCCCCAAAGTTTTGTAATGCCCAGGATGGGACTAAATCTCCTACGTGTCTAGGCACGACTTAGAGACTTAACCCCATGCTGGAATGATCGCAAGTTTGGTATCTTTGCACAACTCATGTAAAAGATGGGGATGGAAAACATAAAAATAGTTGGCTTACACTCGCCACGTCACACAAATACAATACATGTCTCAAACATCATACATTAAAACATCACAGCCCTCTAAGGGTAAAATCCAAAAGACAAGATACCAAACATAATTTAAAACCACAGGACGGATCGAATCCTAGTAGAAGTCTCCACTACTGATCATCCGGATAACGAACATAGTATCGACTACGCTCCTCGTCGTACTCCCAGTCTAGCTCGGTGCCATCACCTGGATAGCTCACCACTGGACCTGCATCTGGTGTGGTGAAGTAACTGTGAGCCACAGAGGACTCAGCAATCCCGTTCCCGGGTAACAAGACTATTTAAGCCTTGGGAGAGGATAAGGCCGAAGAAAAGAATAAGTGTCTGCAGCAGCAACTAGCACTAGCTTACGTGAAAGAGTGCGAGAAGAGAAGTGCCTCGGTCGAGAGATGATCACGAAGTGATCCTAGCTACAGCTCAACAAACATAACCCCACCGTGTTCAACTCCCGAATCCCTATTCGGAAATTGACAGTCACGGTACACACGCTGGTAGTGTATTGAAACATTGTGTCAAGTTATCTACAACCGGATATTAACAAGCTCCCATCTGCCACATAACCGCGGGCACGGCTTTCGAAAGTTCATAACCCTGCAGGGGTGTTCCAACTTGGCCCATTACAAGCCCACGATCCGCGGAGTCGCAACTCCAAAGTGGGAAGACCCGAGTATTCTCGGAATCCCGTGCTCAAGATACTCCGAACTAAGGTAAGGCTAATCCAGCAAATCCTCCCGGCGTGCCGACACCCTGATAGTAGCCGCGCGTATCTCGTCTCAGGCCACGACCGGATGGGTGATCCCACAGGTTTTTACCAGACCTTGAGTTCCCTCGAGGTGGCCCCGCGTAACCCCCAGTTTGGACCAACACTCATGTGGAGCACTGGCACGGGTTGTTGAATTAAGAAAGAGGGTTTATAACTCCCTATGCAAGTTTAATTAGTTATTAGGCAAATAGTACCAATGTTGGGACTTGCTGGAAAAGACTTAGCACTTAGCGGTTTATCGAGGGGGTCCCATACACCCCAACCGTGTAAGGAATGCATAATCAAGGAACATAACACCGGTTTATACGGTTCCTAACGGCATGAGTGGAACAAATCACCAAGCAAAAGGCTTAGCCTTCCACCCTTGCCAATATATAGATGATTTCATTTTAAACATTTATATAGTGTGATATAACCCAACAAAACTTCAACATGAAGCAAGCATCTTCGACTTTACCTGCAACTAGCAATGCTATAAGAGGGGCTGAGCGAAGCGTACTTAGCCATTCAACGGTTTGCATAGGTAGGGTGGTTAGACATGGACATGGTTACAAGTAGGAGGCTGACATGAAAGACATGGGCATCGAGGCAAAACTATAGAGCGGAACTACTAGCAATAGGCAAAGATAGTAATGCTATCGGGGTTCGGTCATCTTGCCTGAAGAGTTGTCGTACGGATCGTAAGAAGGGTCCTCGTGCTCAACCTCGTTGGTAACCTCGTGCTCGTACTCGTACTCGGCCTCAGCTTCCGGCTCTAAACAATACAATCACACAAGGCACGAATCAACAAGATGCAATGCGCACACCAAAATGATGGATGCATGATGGATGCACTAATGGAGCACATGGAGCACGGAAAAATAGCACTCAAACAAATCACTTCAAAACATGGAAACAATAGGAGATTAAGAATCTACACGGAAAATCAATCAAGTTTCATATAAGACTCGCTGAAATCGGAGCTACGGGCTAAAAGTTATGCCCGAAACAAGAAACATGCGAAAGCTGAAAATTACAGCAACATAGCAACTTCGGAGCACTAGAAAAATAAGCTACATCACTCAAACATCATGGCAAAGAGCATTAACATAAACTAGACATATCCTACAGCAAATAAGTCCAAAGGTGCACCCCCAAAGGAGCCACGGATCAATAGCAACAAGCTTGGACATATTGAACTTGACAATAAAATTCTGACAGCAGAATTTTATTGAAACTTTGGAGCAAAAGTTAAACATGCTACAGCCACTTAAATAAGCATGTGAGAACATGAATGGAAAGCCAACAATATATACTACAAGGAACCATCAAGATCCACCCCAAAACTATCATGGTTTGTCCTAGAGCAGCAAGCAAACATGGCATCGGAACGTTACAGATTTCAGACTTAGTGAAAATCCACTAAGTGTTAAAACAGCCGTTTCATCATGGCATCTAAAAGAGCAAGTTTAAGTCACCTCAAAACTAAACATGGCAAGTGGTAAGCACCACATCAAAGTACACATGATGGTGATTCCGGAACATACAAGCATGCATCATGGAGATAAACACAACGATAGCAATGAGCAACAAGATGGCATTTCATAACAAGTGAAACAACATCACAGCCACATGGCACTTTGCAACGAAGATATACATGACAAGAATAAATCTATCATGCAACCTAACACAAGCAACATGTAGAGCATGGCAAGACGAACACGTGGACATGTCATTTGCATCAATCGGATAAACGAGCTAAAAGTTATCACTATGCAAAGATGGCATAAAAACATCACATAGCAGCAATTATATCGGGATGCACTCTTGCAACAGAAAAATAAGCATCTAGATGATCTCTAATATGCATGGCACAATGGAATGAACCGTAGTGCTAGTCACCACGAACGTCTGGACACCTCATTTGCGCAAAACGGAGCAACACACAAGAAGTTATTGCAGTTTGAAATTAGCATCAGAAAACAAATCACAGGGACTTGGGAGTTTGAAATAACCTAGATCTGAGATCTGGAAGACCTCCAAACGGGCTTCGGGCTGGAACTGGTGCGGCTGCGGAGGGGATGGGCCGGCGGCTCGGGCCGGCGTGGCCTCGGCGCTGGAGAGGCCCGACCTGGGCCTGCAGAGGAGGGCGCTGGAGGCCCGCGGCTAGAGAGGGCCTCGGCCCGGCGAAGAAGCGGCCTGCGGAGTGGCGGCGGCTCCGGCCCGGCGGATCTGGCCACCGCGGCTGCAGGAACTGGGCCGGTTCCCAGGTGAACGGGGCGGACTGGGCCGGAGGCACGGGCGCTTTGCGGGAGGAGGCGAAGGGCCCAGGCGGAGAGGCCGCTGGCGGCTGGGCCTTCGGGCCTCGGTCCGGAGCGGACGGCTGGAGGCTCGCCTGGGGGCCTCGGCCGGCTGGGCTGGCGGCGCGCCTCGGCCTGCGCCTGGCTGGCGGGGAGCTGGCGAAGCGGGACTGGGCCGGATCGCTCGGGCCTGGGGAGCGAGGGCGATGCGGGAGGAGTCCCGCTGGCGATCGGCCTGGAAGGAGCGACGGAATTTGGCGTTGACTCGACTGGATCGAATCGATCCAGCGAGCGAACTGGCGGCGGCTCCTTCGAGCGATAGGGGCGGCTGCGGTGGCGTCCCAGGAGGCTGGAGGGACTCGGGGCCGGTTGGATCCGGCGGCCCCTCGCCGGATCTGGCCGGAGGACGGCGGTGGTGAGGTGGAGAGGGTAGTGGTGAGGTGAGGAGGTGTAGGAGAGGTACTCCGGCGATCTTCCGGCGAAATTCCGGCGAGGTGGCTGGTGGCTGGAGGTGGAAGAAGGAGAGGTCTAGGGTTTCCTTGTTTTGGGGCACAAATTTGGGGGAGTGGACAAATATATAGGCACAAGGAGCTAGGGTTGCCCAAATGGAGTGCGGTTTTCGGCCACCGGATCAGATTTGGATGGCCTAGATGATAGAAGTGGCTAGGAGTGGTTTGGTGGGCTGTGGAGGGGTGTCTTGGGCCACAAAGTGGAGGCACTTTGAGCCCACACGAATAACTGTTGGGGGAGCAAACGGACTCGGAACGCGACGAAATTTGACAGGCGGGTTACACACCACAAAACAACAACACACGACAAGTCTCGCGCCAAACCGGTAGCGTTACCTGACCAAACACCAAAGTAGGCCTACGGGACGCCACGGACACGTGAGGGAGCTCCGGAACGCGAAACGGACAACGGGAAGGAACGCGTGGAACCGGAAGCAACCGACAACACAAATGCAATGCGATGCATATGACTACATGATATGAATGAATGCCACACACGCACACAACACAACGACGAAAACCCAAAAGACAATGAACCCGAAATGGAATAGATGAAGCCGGAGATATATTATATGCCCAAAAGGGAAAGTATCACATCCGGGGCATTACAAGTTTCTACCGGAAAGTCAAGACGAAAACGTGTGCCAACCCCTATGCATAGATTCCCAAGGTCACGGAACCCGCAAGTTGATCACCAAAACATACATCAAGTAGATCACATGATATCCCATTGTCACCATAGATAAACACGTGCAAGACATACATCAAGTGTTCTCAAATCCTTAAAGACTCAATCCGATAAGATAATTTCAAAGGGAAAACTCAATCCATTACAAGAGAGTACAGGGGGAGAAGCATCATAAGATCCAACTATAATAACAAAGCTCGCGATACATCAAGATCATGCCATCTCAAGAACACGAGAGAGAGAGATCAAACACATAGCTACTGATTCATACCCTCAGCCCCGAGGGTGGACTACTCCCTCCTCGTCATGTGGAGCGCCATGATAATGAAGATGGGCAGCGGTGAGGGTTCCCCCCTCCGGCAGGGTGCCGGAACAGGTTCTAGATTGGTTTTCGGTGGCTACAGAGGCTTTCGGTGGCGGAACTCCCGATCTAGGTTAATTTCCGAAGGTTTCAGTATTTATAGGATTTTTCGGCGTAGGGCACAAGCCAGGGGGGCTTCTGGGCTGTCCACGAGATAGGAGGGTGCGCCCCCTGCCCAGGGCGCGCCCCCACCCTCATGGGCAGCCCGTGGCTCTCTTGGCCCAACTCTTTTACTTCAGGGGCTTCTTTTGGTCCAGAAATAATCATCAAAAATTCGCACGTCAATTGGACTCCATTTGATATTCCTTTTCTGTAAAACCCTAAAACAGGAGAAAAACAGAAACTGGCACTGGCCTCTGGGTTAATATGTTAGTCCCAAAAATCATATAAAAGTGTATAATAAAGTCCATAATACATCCTAGAAGGATAATATAATAGCATGGAACAATAAAAAATTATTGATACGTTGGAGACGTATCAGCGGTGTGTTTGTCGAGATCCGATGAATTGTGAGTTTATGATCAAGATTATCTATGAGAAATATTTGGTTCTTCTCTGAACATTTTATCTGTGCTCATAATATCCTTGCAAGTCTCTTCGAATTATTGGTTTGGTTTGGCCTACTAGATCTATAGTTCTTGCAATGGGAGAACTGCTTGGCTTTGGGTTCAATCTTGCGGTGTCCTTTCCCAGTGACAGTAGGGGCAGCAAGGCACGTATTGTATTGTTGCCATCGAGGATAAAAAGATGGGGTTTATATCATATTTCTTGAGTTTATCCCTCTACATCATGTCATCTTGCTTAAGGCGTTACTCTGTTCTTATGAACTCAATACACTAGATGCATGCTGGATAGTGGTCGATGTGTGGAGTAATAGTAGTAGATGCAGGCAGGAGTCGGTCTACTTGTCTTGGACGTGATGCCTATATACAATGATCATGCCTAGATAGTCTCATAATTATTCGCTTTTCTATCAATTGCTCGACAATAATTTGTTTACCCGCCTTAGAATATCGCTATCATGAGAGAAGCCACTAGAGAACACTATGCCACCTAGGTCTATTCTCAACATATCAATCTACATCTACTTTACTTTTACCGCTTTTATTTTCTGTTCTTATAAACAAAAATACCAAAAATATAAACTATCATCTCTATCAGATCTCACTTTCGTAAGTGACCGTAAAGGGATTGACAACCCCTTATCGCGTTGGCTGCGAAGTTCTTATTTGTTTGTGTAGGTGCGAGGGACTCGCGCGTGGTCTCCTACTGGATTGATACCTTGGTTCTCAAAAACTGAGGGAAATACTTACGCTACTGTGCTGCATCTCCCTTTCCTCTTCGAGGGAATACAACGCAAGCTCGAGAAGTAGCACTGATCCATATAGATTTCCTCTTCCAACTCTCTATTGAGGAAAGTTGTCTTTGCATCCCATTTGATGAATGATAAGACCATAAGAGGCAACCAAGGAAAGTAACACTCGAATGGTGGTCATTCTAGCAATGGGTGAATAAGTGTCAAAGTAATATCCGCCTTCTTTATGGGTGTAGCCCATGGCTAGTAGCCGTGCCTTGTACTTATCAATAGTACCATCAGGTTTTAGCTTCTTTTTAAACACCCACTTACAGCCCACAGGTTTACAACCATATGGTCTATCAGTTAGTTCCCAAGTTCCATTAGAAAGAATTGAGTCCATCTCATTATGAACAACTTCTTTCCAATCATCCACATCCGGAGATGCATATGCCTCTGCAATAGATTTGGGTGTGTCGTCCACAAGGTATACAATGAAATCATCGCCAAAGGATTTTGCAATCCTTTGTCTCTTGTTCCTTATAGGAACTTCATTGTTATCCTTCTCAAGGACTTCCTCATGTGATTGTTCAAAATATTCATCAGTTGTACTAGAATCAGGAATTATCTCAGAAGAAAATCTAGCAATGCTGTGCATATCGTTCATAGGAAATATGTTCTAAAAAAAGTTGCATCATGAGATTCCATTATAGTATCAACGTGCATATCAGGTACTTCAGATTTTACCACTAAAAATCTATAAGCAATGCTCCGTTGAGCATAACCTAGAAAGACACAATCCACTGTCTTAGGTCCAAGTTTGTGTTTCTTAGGAATAGGAATATTGACCTTTGCCAAACATCCCCAAGTGCGCAAATAAGAAAGTGATGGTTTTCTCCCAACCCACTACTCATAAGGGGTTTTCTCCATATTATTGTTAGGAACTCTATTCAGGACATGACATGGAGTCAATAAAGCCTCCCCCCACCATGCCTTAGATAAACCATCAGTGTCTAACACAGCAACTCCATTTGACTGGGGTGAATAGGGAGGCGTCCTCTCATGAATAATACCATGTTCCTCACAAAATTCATCAAATAATTTGGAAAAATACTCTCCACCAAGATCGGACCTAAGACGTATGACCTTTCTCTCTAGTTGATTTTCAACTTCAGCTTTATAGATTTAAAAGTATTCCAATTCTTCATCTTTAGTTTGCAACAAATAAACATAGAAAAATCTAGTCGCATCATCAACCAAAGTCATGAAATATCTCTTTCCACCTTTTGTCAACACACCATTCATCTCACAAAGATCAAAATGTATGAGTTCTAGAGGTGCCAAGTTTCTCTCCTCGACAGCCTTATGAGTCTTTCGAGGTTGCTTCGATTGCACACAACTATGGCACTTAGAACCTTTGGCAACGGTGAAATTCGGAATTGAACTCATACTAGATAGCTGAGGCATTAAACAAAAATTAATTTGACATAAACGAGAGTGCCAAATAATTGCATCATCATTAACACTAGCACAAATTGGTTTACTAACTTATTGCAAAAATCTGAAAGGGAAAAGCGGAACAAGCCTCTGCACTCATAGCTTTTGCCTATAAATTGTCCAAACCTTGACACGATTACTTTATTCGACTCTAAAACTACCTTAAACCCACTCGGCATAGAAGGGAGCCTGTCATGGTGGGCGCACGACAGACGCCAAGGGATGGCTAAAGATAGGAGGAGCCTCGAGGGCAGTGGTGGGCTTCAAAGGCGAGGTTGGCATGAGCGAGCGCGGGACGCAAGACATACCCAGGTTCCAGGCTCTCCGGAGAGATAACACCCCTAATCCTGCCGAGTGTGGTTGATGTATATCAGTACAGAGTTGCTCCTTGAGCTGTATGGAGAAAGGAGGAAGATGGGCCAAGACTCAGGCTGCTTCTCCTTGTGATGTGTGTCTATCTCTGTTCGTTCTCTACTGCCTTCGACCATGTGCATGAGGGCTCCTGGGGGGTTTTATAGGTCAACCCCCCAGGGATACAATGGTAATGTTACAAGGACATGGGGCTGGGTTGTCATTGTTCGGGGAGCCGGCACTGGGACCCGCCGGGTACAGGGCTCGCCGAGTTCTCCGGTCGCAGGGCCCGTCGGGTACGGGGGCACTGTGTGCCGTCTTGTCGACCGTCAGAGAGTGGCCGGGTTGAGTCGGGTATAGTGGCGTTCCGTCAAGTCGCCGTCTGGCGGCATCATGGGTGATGATGATTGCACTGTTGCCACGCCTCGGCTGACCAGAGGCATGGGCGAGGCACTGTTGCCTCGGTCATCGGTAGGTGGAAACTTGTCCCATCGTACTGCTGGGATGGGACGGGAGCTGACCTGTGGCCGGATTGGGGAACACGCCACGGGTTGGGATGGCTTGTTGGGGAAGTCTTGACACGCCGGGTTCGGACCCCCTGAGCGGGCTGTTGATGCCGATTCACGGGGTCCGGCCGGGTTGGAGAGTTGGCCGGGTTGCGGGACCTGGCCGGGTCGAGCGACCTGGCCAAGCGAGAGCCGGATTGCGGGGCGATGCTGGCCCCATCGTTTTTGAAAAGGATCCGGCTTCCGTTGTCTGCCTGCGGTTCATCCCCTCGACAGTAGTCCCCGATGCTGTGAAGGTCCGCCGTCTTCGGATGGAAAGGGCCTTCGCAGTTTCCCTTCCTCGGAGGCAAATTTGTGGCCGCCGGGTCCGGCAACACCCACTATGTGCCGGCTTCCGGAAGTCCAATTGCAGCATCCCGGCAGCGGCGGGAAACTGAGGAGTCCGCCGAATCTTGAGTGATCTTTTGGTTTTCGCACGGGCGACGCGTGGCGCCCGGAAGCCGGAGAGGCCTGACAGGCCACGCGTGCGGCAGGACGGGGCGACGCGCTGAGCCCATGGCCACACGGCCTCGGCCCATGCACGCGTGTTTATTGCGGCGCCCGCAAGCCGGTTGGCCTTTCGGGGGGCAGTTATTACACACGTACATGCGCAGTTATTGCGGGGAAGTGGGAAAGGCGAGCGCAAATGATCCCACTCCCCCACGTTTCGAACCGTGGCTTATAAATCGGGCCGAGGAGGGGGTGATGGAGATTATTCTCGCTCGCACCCCCTGCCTTTTCCATCTCTCCTCTGCTTCTCGCGACCGCCGTACGCTGCGACGCCCGTCGTTTCAAGCAGAGGCCATCTTCTTCCTTTTCTATTCCGCGCATTCTCGCCGATGGTGCTGCCGTCGGGCTTGTGGATGGGCTTGACCGTCACTGCCGACGACATCACCTACCTTCGTACCACCAAGCGTCTACCGGGGGATACGAAGGTCGCCGTGCGCTTGCCGCAGGACGAGCGAGAGCCGCGCCCCGAGGGCGCAGAGCGTGTGGTCTTCTTCCCGCACTTCAAGCGCGGGTTCCGGTTACCCGCGGGTGATTTCTTCCGCGATTTCTTAGATTTCTTCGGGCTCCAGCCCCACCATCTTGGGGCCGGCGCCATCGTGTAGCTTTCGGGCTTTGTCACGCTCTGCGAGGGGGTACCTCGGGGTCGAGCCCACTATCGACCTCTGGGTGCGCCTCTTCTCCTTGAAGCGGCAGGGGCCGAAGGCCGGTGAGATGTCCGAGTGCGGGGCCGCCATCATCTGTAGGCGACCCGAGGCTAATTGCCCCAAGGTGCCGCTGGAGGATTCTGCCAAGAAATGGCAGAATGCTTTCTTCTACGTCCGCAATCTGGGCGTGGACCGCATCAACCTGCCACCATTCGTCAACTCGCCACCGTGGGCAAAGCAGAACTGGGCGTACTACCCCAAGCGCCAATTGCAGGTGGTGCTCAATTTATGCGAGCGGGTGTCGGTGATGAAGGAGCGGGAAGGGCTCACCAGCGCCGACCTCATCACCGCCTTCATCGCCCGACGAGTGCTACCGCAGCAGTAGCGTAATCACCTCATCGGCGAGATGACCAGCCTCGAGGACCCCGACCGCATGTCAAACTTGCGGCTGAGGGCGGACCAGATCGCGCGTCGGGTCAACGACATCTCCAAGGCCAACCTGTCGGATGACTGGCATTACGGGAAGGCACCGTACAGTCGCGCGAACCCGGCACCGATGGTGAGTCCCTGGTCTCCGTATTTTGCTGCTGCACATCTTCTCATCCGTCCAGACGCGATGCGGGAGGTGCTTCTGAACACCATCCGTCATCCTTACGACCGGGCGCGGAAAGAGGAGGTGCGTGCTGCCTCGGAGGAGCTCGAGGCCCACGGCGGAGGAGAGGCAGCGGCCGCCGAGGCGGGCGCGGGGCATCTAGCAGGTAAGGCCGTCTTTCCTTCTTGGGTCGCCGGCCACGAGACATCGTTGGAAATGCTGATGCGAGTCATTGATGCAGCGGCGCTGGGTGGACAAGGCGGCGGCGCGGGCGGAGCCGGGTCGTCTCGGGGGGCGTCGGCGGCGAGCCGGTCGTATGGGAAGGATAGCGTCGCGCCGCGGGCCCTGACCGCGAAACGCGTGGCAGACGCGGTCGGGGGCGCGAAGCCACCTTCCAAGAGGAGGCGCATTGTCCCGCAGACGAGGTGTGCCATTCCTGTGCTGCCGGGGCGAGTTCTTTCTTGCTTGAGCCGAGGGGCCGAGTGGCTCCATTGGGCTCTTATGTACTTATTTTTCTTGGATTTTTAGGTCGCCAATCTCGTTGGCGCTGGCGGCAGCAGATGCCACGTCCCCCGAGGGTGCCGTGTTCTGGAGGAGCCGGTCCGGCACCATCGATCGGGGCGAGGAGGAAGAGCGGGCGGATACGGACCTTGGTATGGACCCGTCCGATACTGAAGGTCGGGCCTGGCGGGACAGGGACCGGGCAGAGGCTGAGCTGGAGGCGGCGTCGACCCGAGCTTGGACCAGCGCCGCAGCGGCGTGGGCGCGAGCCGGCGAGGAGCCAGCGTGGCTGGAGATACCGGCCGGGACGACGGTGGCGGCGACGGCTTTCGTGCCGTCGTTGGAGGAGGAGCACGGCCAAGGCGGCCGTGCGGATGCGATGGACTTCGACTGGAAGGTCGTGGTCATCGGGGACGGCACCCCGCCGCGGGTCAATGCCGTCGAGCGGGCGGGGGCCGACGGAGGCGATGGTGACGCCGTCTTGGAGATGGCGCGGCGGATAGCACCGCAGGGGGAGGCTCGAACGCCGTCGAGGGAGGCGCCGCCGGAGAGGAACCGCGGACCACTCCGCCCCTCGCGCCGTTGGTGGTGCCGGAGAGGACGCCAGGCGCAGGGGAGGTAGCCAGCGGCAAGCACGCCCTGGTGCTCAGGCCCGGGGGTCGCTGGGCCGTTGGGCCGCAGTCACCACGGCGCGGGGCCGGCGAGGTCTTCTTCGGGCCTCCGACTCAGGAGGAGGCGGCGATGGCCGCCATGACCCGGCGCCTGCAAGGGCGGGCGGACCGGGTCCAGGCGTTCGCCCAGGCCGAGCTAGAGCAGACACGGGAGCTGGAGAGCGTCGTGCTCGTGAGTCTTCTTTACTTTCTTATTTTCTTGTTGATTGTTTCTTCTTAGTGGGGGCGCGCCAGCGCACCCACTTGGTGTAGTCCCTGAGATTTGGGTCAACTGCGTAGCAGTTGTATCGAATCTTAAATTGCTATCGCTCGCACTAATCGTTGCTTTTTGCAGCAATTGAACTCCTATCGGGTCAGCATCTTCAACCGTCTCCTTGAGTTGCACGAGCGGCTCAAGGAGCGGCTTGCCGCCAAGGAGGAGGAGTTCCGTGTCATGGCACGTACTTTTCTTGTGCGCTTTCCCCTTCCTTTCTTGCGAATCTTCGGGGTAGTGATTTGTTCTGGAATCGTTCTTCCGCAGTCGAGGTGGAGCGGGCGAGGGCAGAAGCGACGGGAACCCGACAGGCGCTTGATGAAGCCAGCCAGCTACGGGAGTAGCTGGTGGGCGACAAGAGTTGCCTTGAGGCCGAGGTGTAGCACCTCCGGGCGGAAGCTGCCAAGGTTGTGGAGACGCAGCAGGCCATTGCCGAAGCGGACCAGCAACGCGGCAAGCTGGCCGACGACAAGGGTCAGCTCCAGGCCGATGTGGAGCGCCTGAAGGTGCTGGTGGCCGCGGCGGAGGAGGCCTAGCAGGGGTAAACCCGGCGCCGTGAGGAGGCCGAGAAGGTGGCCGAGGACAAGGATGCCGAGCTGAAGGCGGCTCTTGCCAAGGTCGCCCAACTGGAGGAGGCGGTCAAGGATCGTGACCGTACCATCGACTGGGAGCGGCGTGGTACGTTGCTCGAAGCGCAGCACCTGGAAGAGTCCTTCTCTAGTATGCGCTTTCCTTGGGTCTTTTGCTGGGCTCGGGCTCCAGCTTCTCTTCCTTAGCGACTTTCTTCTGATTCGCCTCTCTTCTTGACAGGGGCCTTCCCGGAGACGCAGCTGCTGGCGGAGTAGGCAGTCCGCTTTCAACGTGATCCGGCGGGCGTAGTCGGCTCCGGGACTGACCCACATGCGGCCTGGACCTTCCCGGAGCTCTTGGCCGCCTTTGAGGCTCTTCTGCGAGTCTTGGGCGGGCAGATGGCGCGGTTCTCTGAGGCCGGCACGGTGATGATGGCGGCCCTCTGGTCGGGTTCTGATGCGCCGAACAGCTTCTCATTGCTGGCGCGGTGGCTGGAGGTGGGGCCGGACTGGTTTCATGACTGGCGCATTTCCGCCGGCCGTGCCGGCGCCGAAATGGCGCTTAGGTTCGCGATGTCTTGGCATCAGGACCTATCGCTGGACGCGTTGATGGGCCAGCGAGCCGGCTCGGAGAGCCAACTACAGGCGAAGGCCGGCTGGATCGCCGCTCGGGGCAGCTACATCACCGGGTTTGCCTTCCAATACGAGTCTTGGCCGGAGCGGACGAAAGATGGCGGAGTCATGCATGCCGACGACTTCAGCCTTCTTCTGAACGACCCAAAGGGCAGCTCCGAGGAGACGGGCGTCTACCGCGACGGGGGCGTCGAGGATGGAGACACCTGCACCTCGGCGGGCCCATTGACCGCTCAAGAAGATGCCTGAGGCTGCCTATTTTGAACTTTGTAAAAATTTATGTTAGGTAGCAGGTCCACCCCACCTACTGGGTGTATTTGGGTGTAATGAATTTTGGCCTTGGGCATGTTTGAATTTAAACTCATAGCGTATAAATGTCATGAATGTTTGCGCTCTCTCGTTCTTGTCTTTTGAGCTGTTTTTCTGCGTTTTACTCTCTAGGGCCTCCCCCCGTGAGTCTGACGACCGAGGCTCCGGTCCGTGACAAGGGGTTTGGCCTTTGAGAGAGACGTGTAGTACTTGGGCTGTCAAAACGTTGAGCGCGAGCAAAACACCCACTAGGCCGGCTGGCGGCGATCCGGCGGAGCCGGTTGGCGAGCAGCCGGTCGTGCGGCGGTGTCTACAAGTGATGTGGCCGGATCAATCAATCCTGCACCATGTTGTGAAATCCGTGGATGCCTGCGCCTTTGCTTTTCATCTGCCGAGCTGTTTTCCTGCGTTTGCCCCCCTCGGGCTCCCCCCCCCGAGTCTAACGTCCGAGGCTCCGGTCTGTGACAAGGGGTTTGGCCTTTGAGAGGAGCACGCAATTTTTTAGGCGTTCGAGACGTTGAGCATGGGCGAAGCACCCATTGGGCCTGCTGGCGACGATCTAGCAGAGCCGGTTGGTCGAGCAGCCGACCGTGTGGTGACTTAACTGTTCGTGGCGTGGCCGGGTTGGGCGACCCGGTGGTCCTTGGCTAAGTGTTCGTGGCGTGCTGGTGCTCTGGCCTTTGCGTGCTTGCCGGCCGACAGCCGAAGCCGGTTATGTGGCTTAGGGCAGAGCGGGAGGCCACGGCGATCCCAACATGTTAGGAACCGCTAAGTAAGGTGACGGGTAGCGACCAAGCCGGCCAGCCCCCGAGCCCCCGGGTCGAGCGAGTCGGACCGGTGGCCGGGTTTGGACGAAGAGATAGGTAAAGCGTAAAATGCCGGAGACACAATAACCTGGTCGGAAAGGGAGGTCCCCGAGCGTCGTTCGGGAACCCCGTAGTTTTCAACTGAGTACAAAAGGGAGTGATACATACACGTACATGGCTAACTGTAAAACGGACGGAGGAGTTCCGCATTCCACGACCGGGTTGTTTTTTCTCCGGTTGTGTCCCTCTTGCGCTTGTTTGACTTGCGTGCATTGATGAGGTAGTAAGTGTTGCGGTCGCACAAGGCCTTGCTGATGGTGAAGGGGCCCTCCCATGGGGAGGACAACTTGTGCTGGCCGGCCTGCTGCTGGACGAGTCGTAGGACGAGGTCTCCCTCTCGGAAAGCGAGGGGCTTGATCTTCTTGATGTGGTAGTGCCTCAGGCCTTGCTGGTAGATGGCTGAGCGGCTGAGCGCTAGGAGACGCGCCTCTTCCAGCAGGTCGATGCCATCCTCACGAGCTTCTTTGGCTTCGGCCTCGGTGTACATCATGACGCGCGGCGAGTCGAACTCGACGTCGGTCGGGATGACGGCTTCTGCTCCATAGACGGGGAAGAACGGGGTGAACCCGGTCGACCGGTTTGGCGTTGTTCGAAGGCTCCAGAGGACGGCCGGTAGCTCGTCGAGCTAGCTGCCGGGTGAGCGGATGAGCGGCTCGACGAGCCGCAGCTTGATGCCGGATAGGATGAGGCCATTTGCCCGCTCGACCTGGCCATTAGACTGCGGGTGTGCAACGGAAGCCAGGTCAAGGAGGATGCCGGAGACGGAGCAGTACTGCGCGAGCGCGCCCTTGGCGAAGTTGGTGCCGTTGTCCGTGATGGTGCTGTTCGGCATGCCGTAGTGCACCGCGTTGTCCTTGATGAATCGGACGGCCGTTGGCCCGTCCAGCTTCATGATTGGCCTTGCTTTGATCCACTTGGTGAACTTGTCCACAGCCACCGGCAAATGCATCATGCCGCATCAGGTGGTCTTGAAGGGTCCTACCATGTCGAGTCCCCAGACCACGAAGGGCCAGACGATCGGGGTGGTCTAGAACGCCGACGTCGGTTGGTGGGTGCGCTTGCTGAAGCGCTGGCACCCTTCGCACTTGAGGATGAGCGACTCGGCGTCTTGGAGGGTCGTGGGCCAATAGCAACCATGGAGAAAAGCCTTGGCCACCGGGGATCGTGAGGCGACATGATGCCCGCACTCGCCTTGGTGTATGTCGAGGAGGATCTCCATGCCCTTGTCTTGCTCGACGCAGCGTTGGAAAATGCCGGTGGGACTGCGCTGAACGAGCTCATTGTTGATGATGCTATAGCCGGACGCTCGGTGCTACACCTGCCGAGCCTCGGTCTCGTCAATGTGGAGGATGCCGCTCTCCATAAACTCCGAGATGGGCAGGGCCCACGATGGCAGCATCACCACGGCGAGAACGGCCTCCATGGCAGCTTCAAGGGCGGCAGCCCCCGAGCAGGGTCCAGCAGTCCCCGGGTCTGGAGCGGCGGCACCGGATTGAGGGTTGCAGTCCCCGCGCCGGGTTCGGTAGTCCCCGGGCCGGGCTCGGCGGTCCCCAGGCCGAGTCGAGGCGCGGTCGGGTCGTCCAGGACGTAGATGGACTCGGAGTCCGAAGACGGTTTGACGGGCGGCTAGCGTAGGTGCTCGAGGGAGACGTCGGACGGGATGGACTGTCGGGACGAGGCGATCTTGGCGAGCGCGTCGTCCGCCTCGTTCTCCGCACGCGGGATGTGGAGGAACTCGCAGCCCGCAAAGAATCTGGATAGCTTCTGAACGAGGAAGCAGTAGCTTGCCATGTTGGGCTCACGGGCGTCCCACTCTCCGGAGCACTGCTGCACCACCATGTTCGAGTCGCCGTAGCACAGGATTCGCCAGATGCCAAGTTCCTTGGCCAGCCGAAGGCCATGCACAAGGGCCTCGTATTCGGCGACGTTGTTGGAGGCGATGAAGTGGATCTGGAGCGCGTACTTGAGTCGGTCGCTGATACGTCTCCAACGTATCTATAATTTTTGATTGTTCCATGCTATTATTTATGATGTTTTGGCTGTTTAATGGGCTTTGTCATACACTTTGATATTATTTTTGGGACTAACCTACTAACCCAAAGGCCCAGTCGAGATTGTTGTTTTTTTGCCTGTTTTAGGGTTTTACAGAAAAGGGATATCAAACGTAGTCCAAACGGAATGAAACCTTCGGGAGAGATATTTTTGGAGAAAATCACACACGTGAGATTTGAGAACCACCGAGTAGGGGACACGAGGTGCCCACGAGGGTGGGGGCCCCCCTAGGCCACGCCCCGTGCCTCGTGGGGCCCTCGTAAGGCCCCCGGTGCCCTCCTTCCTCCTATATAAGCCTACGTACCCCGAAACCATCCAAGTAGAAGAGAAAACCCTAGTTCCACCGCCATAACCTTCTGTTCCCGTGAGATCACATCTTGGGGCCTGTTCCGGAGCTCCGCCAGAGGGGGGGTCCATCACGGAGTGCTTCTACATCCTCATCATCGCCTCACCATGAGTTGTGAGTAGTTTACCACAGACCTTCGGGTCCATAGCTAGTATCTAGATGGCTTCTTCTCTCTCTCTGGATCTCAATACAAAGTTCTCCTCGGTCTTCGAGGAGATCTATTCGATGTAATCTCTTTTTGCGGTGTGTTTGTCGAGACCCGATGAATTATGAGTTTATGATCAAGATTATCTATGATAAATATTTGGTTCTCTTCTAAACTCTTTGTGTGCTCATAATATCCTTGCAAGTCTCTTCGAATTATTGGTTTGGTTTGGCCTACTAGATCTATAGTTCTTGCAATGGGAGAAGTGCTTGGCTTTGGGTTCAATCTTGTGGTGTCCTTTCCCAGTGACAGTAGGGGAAACAAGGCACATATTGTATTGTTGCCATCGAGGATAAAAAGATGGGGCTTATATCATATTGCTTGAGTTTATCCGTCTACATCATGTCATCTTGCTTAAGGCATTACTCTGTTCTTATGAACTCAATATACTAGATGCATGCTGGATAGCAGTCGATGTGTGGAGTAATAGTAGTAGATGCAGGCAGGAGTCGGTCTACTTGTCTCGGACGTGATGCCTATATATAATTATCATGCCTAGATAGTCTCATAATTATTCGCTTTTCTATCAATTGCTCGACAGTAATTTTTTAACCCGCCGTAGAATATCGCTATCATGAGAGAAGCCACTAGAGAACACTATGGCCCCCAGGTCTATTCTCAACATATCAATCTACACTTACTTTACTTTTTCCGCTTTTACTTTTTGATCTTATAAACAAAAAGACCAAAAATATAAACTATCATCTCTATCAGATCTCACTTTCGTAAGTGACCGTAAAGGGATTGACAACCCCATATCGCATTGGCTGCGAAGTTCTTATTTGTTTGTGCAGGTGCGAGGGACTCGCGCGTGGTCTCCTACTGGATTGATACCTTGGTTGTCAAAAACTGAGGGAAATACTTATGCTACTGTGCTGCATCTCCCTTTCATCTTCGAGGGAATACAACGCAAGCTCAAGAAGTAGCAAGAAGAATTTCTGGCACCGTTGCCGGGGAGGCTTACGCAAAAGTCATATACCAAGTACCTATCACAAACCCTTATCCATTGCATTACATTTTTGCCTCTCGTTTTCCTCTCCCCCACTTCACCCTTGCCGTTTTATTTGCCCTTCTTCTGTCGTGTGTTTATCGTTTGCTTGCTTCTTGTTTGCTTGTGTGTGTTTTGGATTGCTTGCTTGTGACTATGGCTCTCCCTATCATTGTTGACCCTCACCTCACGAGGCCTGAGGAGATTGAAAACAATGTTAGACATTTTATGACTATACAATTTGAGCATAATGATTTTTTCATAAGTGAGCTTAAAGAACAGAAAAATTGATGGAATATATGAATAAAGACCTTGATGATATGTCTAAGGAATTTTATGGTTTGAAATCTCAGTTTGCCCATCTTGAGAACTTAATAGCCCAAATTTCGGATAAACAGTCCATCTTGATCAATAAGATGGCTGCTAAACCGGAAGATCGTGAAAATGAAGATGAAGATCTGAAAGTTATTGACGTGTCTCCTATTAGATCCTTGTTTTCTAGTATAAATCTTGATGAAGATAGAATTGGAGATAATTCTACTTTAAGGTGTCCCAATGATTCAGAGTTTTTAGATCTTGATGCTAAAATTGTTAAAAGTGGGAGTGAATAGATTAAAACTTTGCATAGCGATGAGCCCACTACTTTGGATTTCAAGGGATTCGATTATGATAAATGCTCTTTGTTTGATTGTATTTCCTTGTTGCAATCCATACTAAACTCTCCGCATGCTTATAGTCGAAATAAAGCTTTCACCAAACACATAGTTGATGCTTTGATGCAATCTTATGAAGAAAAACTTGAGTTAGAAGTTTCTATCCCTAGAAAGCTTTATGATGAGTGGGAACCTACTATTAAAATAAAAATAAAAGATCATGAATGCTATGTGTTGTGTGATTTGGGTGCAAGTGTCTCCACTATCCCAAAAACTTTGTGGAATTTGCTAGGTTTCCAAGTGCTTGTTGATTGTTCTTTAAATTTGCATCTTGCAGATTCCACTATTAAGAAACCAATGGGAATAATTAATGATGTTCTTATTGTTGCCAATAGGAATTATGTGCCTGCAGATTTCATTGTTCTTGATATAGATTGCAATCCTTCATGTCCTATTATTTTTGGTAGACCTTTCCTTAGAACGATTGGTGCAATTATTGATTTGAAGGAAGGAAATATTAGATTCCAATTTCCGTTAAGGAAAGGCATGGAACACTTTCCTAGAAATAAAATCAAATTACCATATGAATCTATTATGAGAGCCACTTATGGATTGCCTTCCAAAGATGGCAATACCAAGATTTATCCTTGTATCGTGCCTAGCTAGGGGGCGTAAAATGATAGCGCTTGTTGGGAGGCAACCCAATTTTCTATTTTTTGGTTTTTGCTTCTGTTAGGGAATAAATATTGCATCTAGCTGCTATTTAGATGTGGTTTTGTGTTTTGTTTAGTGTTTGTGCCAAGTAGAACCTTTGGGAAGACTTGTGTGAAGTTTATATGATCTTGCTGTGAAAAACAGAATTGTTAGCGCTCGCTAGAATGGTCATCAGATTTTACTGGAGCGTGCTATTTAGTTGATTCTTTTTGTAGATGATTAATAGACAAATTCCTCACGTTTACCAATTTAGTTTGAAATTTTTGGAGTTGCAGAAGTATGTGAAACCTGCAGATTACTACAGATTGTTCTGTTTTTGACAGATTCTGTTTTTTGAGTGTTGTTTGCTCATTTCAATGCATCTATGAGTAATATTGGGAAGTATGAACCATAGAGAAGTTGGAATGCAGTAGGTTTAACACCAATATAAACAAACAATGAATTCATTGAAGTACCCTTGAGTAGTGGTTTGCTTTCTTATACTAACGGAGCTCATGAGACTTTTGTCTAAGTTTTGTGTTGCGAAGTTTTCAAGTTTTGAGTATTTCTTTGATGGACTATGGAACAAACAGTAGAAAGGGCCTAATCTTGGGGATGCCCAAGGCACCCCAAGTAAAATTCAAGGACAACCAAAATCCTAAGCTTGGGGATGCCCCGGGAAGGCATCCCCTCTTTCGTCTTCATCCATCGGTAACTATACTTGGAGCTATATTTTTATTCACCACATGATATGTGTTTTGCTTGGAGCGTCTTGTATAATTTGAGTCTTTTCTTGTTAGTTTGACACAATTATCCTTGCAGGACACACCTATTTGAGAGAGTTAAATATGGCCTAGGAATTGATAGAACACTCTATGTGCTTCACTTATATCTTTTGAGTTGAATAGTTTTTGCTCTAGTGCTTCACTTATATCTTTTAGAGCACGGTGGTGATAATATTTTGAAGAAATAGTTGATCTCTCATGCTTCACTTATATCCTTTTGAGAGTCTATTAAAACAGCATGGTAATGTGCTTAGGCCATAAAACTAGTCTTCACATGATAGATATCCAATATCAATGTAGTAAAAACTTTCACACTAAGTGCGTTGAATATGATGAGAAGTTGGATGCTTGATAATTGTTTTGAGATTTGAGGATAGTAATATTATGTTGGGGAACGTAGTATTTTAAAATTTTCCTACGATCACGCAAGATCTATCTACTGGATGCATAGCAACGAGAGGGGAGAGTGTGTCTACGTACCCTCGTAGACCGGGAGCGGAAGCGTCAAGTGACGCGGTTGATGTATTCGAACTTCTTCGCGATCCAACCGATCAAGCACCGAACGTACGACACCTCCGCGTTCAGCACACGTTCAGCTATATGACGTCCCACGAGCTCTTGATCCAGTTGAGCTTCACGGGAGAGTTTCGTCAGCACGACGGCGTGGTGACGGATATGATGTATCTATCGGCGCAGGGCTTCGCCTAAGCGCTGCAACGGTATGACCGAGGTGTGTTTCTGTGGAGGGGGGCACCGCACACGGCTAAAACAATTCAACTTGTGTGTCTTTGGGTGCCCCCTTCCCCCGTATATAAAGGAGCAAGGGGGGAGGCCGGCCGGCCCTCTATGGTGCGCCTAGAGGGGCAATCCTACTAGGAATAGGATTGCAATCCTATTCCTAGTAGGAGTCCACCAAGAAGGAGAGGGGGAAGGAAGGAGAGGGAGAGGGAGAGGGAAAGAGGGGCCGCGCCCCCCTCCCCTAGTCCTATTCGGACTGCCCCTAGGGAGGGGGCGCGCCACCTCCTGGCTGCTGTCCTCTCTCTCCCCTCTGGCCCACTAGGGCCCATCATTCCCCCGGGGGGTTCCGGTAACCCCCCGGCACTCTGGTTAAATCCGAAACTTTTCCGGAACACTTCCGGTGTCCGAATATAGTCGTCCAATATATCAATCTTTATGTCTCTGACATTCCGAGACTCCTCGTCATGTCCGTGATCTCATCCGGGACTCCGAACTTCCTTCGGTACATCAAAACTCATAAACTCATAATACCGATCGTCATCAAACGTTAAGCGTGCGGACCCTACGTGTTCGAGAACTATGTAGACATGACCGAGACTCATCTCCGGTCAATAACCAATAGCGGAACCTGGATGCTCATATCGGTTCCTACATATTCTACGAAGATCTTTATCGGTCAAACCACATAACAACATATGTTGTTCCTTTTGTCATCGGTATGTTACTTGCCCGAGATTCGATCGTCGGTATCTATATACCTAGTTCAATCTCGTTACCGGCAAGTCTCTTTACTCGTTCCGTAATACATCATCTCGTGACTAACTCATTAGTCATTTGCTTGCAAGGCTTATTATGATGTGCATTACCGAGAGGGCCCAGAGATACCTTCCCGACACTCTGAGTGACAAATCCCAATCTTGATCTATGCTAACACCACAAACACCTTCGGAGACACCTGTAGAGCATCTTTATAATCACCCAGTTACGTTGTGACGTTTGATAGCACACAAGGTGTTCCTCCGGTAATCGGGAGTTGCATAATCTCATAGTCATACGAACATGTATAAGTTATGGAGAAAGCAATAGCAGTAATACTAAACGATCATAGTGCTAAGCTAACGGATGGGTCTTGTCCATCACATCATTCTCCTAATGATGTGATCCCATTGATCAAATGACAACTCATGTCTATGGTTAGGAAACATAACCATCTTTGATCAATGAGCTAGTCTAGTAGAGGCATACTAGGGACACTCTGTTTTGTCTATGTATTCACACATGTACTAAGTTTCCGGTTAATACAATTCTAGCATGAATAATAAACATTTATCATGATATAAGGAAATATAAATAACAACTTTATTATTGCCTCTAGGGCATATTTCCTTCAGTCTCCCACTTGCACTGGAGTCAATAATCTAGATCACATCACCATGTGATTAACACCACTAGTTCACATCACCATGTGACTAACACCCATAGTTCTCATCGCCATGCGACAAATACCCAAAGGGTTTACTAGAGTCAACAATCTAGTTCACATCGCCATGTGATTAACACCCAAAGAGTACTAAGGTGTGATCATGTTTTGCTTCGTGAGAGAAGTTTAGTCAGCGGGTCTGTTATATTCAGATCCGTATGTATTTTGCAAATTTCTATGTCTACAATGCTCTGCATGGAGCTACTCTAGCTAATTGCTCCCACTTTTAATACGCATCCAGATTGATACTTAGAGTCATCTGGATTAGTGTCAAAGCTTGCATCGGCGTAACTCTTTACGACGAACTCTTTATCACCTCCATAATCGAGAAACATTTCCTTAGTCATCCAGTTACTAAGGATAATTTTGACCGCTGTCCAGTGATCTACTCCTAGATCACTATTGTACCTCCTTGCCAAACTCATGGCAAGGTACGCAACAAGTTTGGTACACAGCATGGCATACTTTATAGAACCTATGGCTGAGGCATAGGGAATGACTTTCATTCTCTTCATATTTTTTTCTGCCGTGGTCAGGCTTTGAGTCTTACTCAACTTCACACCTTACAAATCAGGCAAGAACTCCTTCTTTGACTGATCCATTTTGAACTACTTCAAAATCTTATCAAGGTATGTACTCATCGAAAGTCTTATCAAGCATCTTGATCTATCTCTATAGATCTTGATGCCCAATTTGTAAGCAGCTTCACCGAGGTCTTTCTTTGAAAAACTCCTTTCAAACACTCCTTTATGCTTTCTAGAATATTCTACATCATTTCCGATCAACAATATGTCATTCACATATACTTATCAGAAAGGTTGTAGTGCTCCCACTCACTTTCTTGTAAATACAGGCTTCATCACAAGTCTGTATAAATATATATGCTTTGATCAACTTATCAAAGCGTATATTCCAACTCCGAGATGCTTGCACCAGTCCATAGATGGATCGCTGGAGCTTGCACATTTTGTTAGCACCTTTAGGATTGACAAAATCTTCTGGTTGCATCATTTACAATTCTTCTTTAATAAATCTATTAAAGAATGCAATTTTGTTATCCATTTGCCAGATTTCATAAAATGCGGCAATTGCTAACATGATTCGGACAGACTTAAGCATCGCTACGGGTGAGAAAGTCTCATTGTAGTCAACTCTTTGAACTTGTCGAACACCTTTCGCAACAACTCGAGCTTTGTAAACAGTAACATTACCTGTCAGCGTCAGTCTTCCTCTTGAAGATCCATTTATTTTCGATGGCTTGCCGATCATCGGGCAAGTCAACCAAAGTCCACACTTTGTTCTCATACATGGATCCCATCTCAGATTTCATGGCCTTAAGCCATTTCGCGGAATCTGGGCTCATCATCGCTTCCTCATAGTTCATAGGTTCATCATGGTCTAGTAACATGACTTCCAGAACTGGGTTGCCGTACCACTCTGGTGCGGAACGAACTCTGGTTGATCTACGAAGTTCAGCAGAAACTTGATCTGAAGTTTCATGATCATCATCATTAGCTTCCTCACTAATTGGTGTAGGAATCACTAGAACTAGTTTCTGTGATGTACTACCTTCCAATTCGGGAGAAGGTACAATTACCTCATCAAGTTCTACTTTCCTCCCACTCACTTCTTTTGAGAGAAAACTCCTTCTCTAGAAAGGATCCATTCTTAGCAACGAATATCTTGCCTTCGGATCTGTGATAGAAGGTGTACCCAATAGTCTCCTTTGGGTATCCTATGAAGACACATTTCTCCGACTTGGGTTCGAGCTTATCAGGTTGAAGCTTTTTCACATAAGCATCGCAGCCCCAAACTTTAAAAAACGTCAACTTTGGTTTCTTGCCAAACCACAGTTCGTAAGGTGTCGTCTCAACGGATTTAGATGGTGCCCTTATTTAACGTGAATGCAGCTGTCTCTAATGCATAACCCAAAACGATAGTGGTAAATCGGTAAGAGACATCATAGATCGCACCATATCTAATAAAATACGATTACGACGTTCGGACACACCATTACGCTGTGGTGTTCCGGGTGGCATGAGTTGTGAAACTTATTCCACATTGTTTCAAATGAAGACCAAACTTGTAACTCAAATATTCACCTCCACGATCAGATCGTAGAAACTTATTTTCTTGTTACGATGATTCTCTACTTCACTCTGAAATTCTTTGAACTTTTCAAATGTTTCAGACTTGTGTTTCATTAAGTAGATATACCCATATCTTCTCAAATCATCAGTGAAGGTCAAAAAATAATGATACCCGCCGCGAGCCTCAACACTTATTGGTCCACATACATCAGTATGTATGATTTCCAACAAATATGTTGCTCGCTCCATTGTTCCGGAAAACGGAGTTTTAGTCATCTTGCCCATGAGGCATGGTTCGCAAGTACCAAGTGATTCATAATCAAGTGATTCCAAAAGTTCATCACTATGGAGTTTCTTCATGCGCTTTACACCAATATGACCTAAACGGCAGTGCCACAAGTAAGTTGCACTATCATTATTAACCTTGCATCTTTTGGCTTCAATATTATGAATATGTGTATAACTACGATCGAGATCCAACAAACTATTTTCATTGGGTGTATGACCATTGAAGGCTTTATTCATGTAAACAGAATAACAATTATTCTATGACTTTAAATGAATAACCGTATTGCAACAAACATGATCAAATCATATTCATGCTTAACGCAAATGCCAAATAACATTTATTTAGGTCTTACACTAACCCCAAAAGTATAAGGAGTATGCGATGATGATCATATCAATCTTGGAACCACTTCCAACACACATCGTCACTTCACCTTTAACTAGTCTATGTTCATTCTGCAACTCCCGTTTCGAGTTACTAATTTTAGCAACTGAACCGGTATCAAATACCCAGGGGTTGCTATGAACACTAGTAAAGTACACATCAATAATCTGAATATCAAATATACCTTTGTTCACTTTGCCATCCTTCTTATCCACCCAGTATCTAGGGTAGTTCCACTTCTAGTGACCATTTACTTTGCAGTAGAAGCACTTAGTTTCAGGCTTGAGTTTAGCTTTGGGTTTCTTCACGGGAGTGACAACTTGCTTGTCATTCTTCTTGAAGTTCCCCTTCTATCCCTTTGCCCTTTACTTGAAACAAGTGGTCTGGTTAACTATCAACATTTGATGCTCTTTCTTGATTTCTACCTTCGCCGATTTCAGCATCGCGAAGAGCTCGGGAATTACTTTCGTCATCCCTTGCATATTATAGTTCATCACAAAGTTCTACTGACTTGGTGATAGTGTCTAGAGAACTTTGTCAATTACTATCTTATCAGGAAGATTAACTCCCACTTGATTCAAGCAATTGTAGTACCCAGACAATCTGAGCACATGCTCACTAGTTGAGCTATTCTCCTCCATCTTGTAGGCAAAGTACTGTCAGAGGTCTTATACTTCTCGACACGAACATGAGTATGAAATACTAATTTCAACTCTTGGAACATCTTATATGCTCCGTGGCGTTCAAAACGGTTTTGAAGTCCCGGTTCTAAGCCGTAAAGCATGGTGCACTAAACTATCAAGTAGTCATCATATCGAGCTTTTGTGAAAACGTTCATAACGTTTGCATCTGCTCCCGCAATAGGTCTGTCACCTAGCGGTGCATCAAGGACATAATTCTTCTATGCAGCAATGAGGATAATCCTCAGATCACGGAACAATTACGCATCATTGCTACTAACATCTTTCAACTTAGTTTTCTCTAGGAACGTATAAAAAATAAACGTGGAGCAACATCGCGAGCTATTGATCTACAACATAGATATTCTAATACTACCAGGACTAAGTTCATGATAAATTAAAGTTCAATTTAATCATATTACTTAAAGAACTCCCACTTAGATAGACATCCCTCCGGTCATCTAAATGATCACGTGATCCAAATCAACTAAACCATGTCCGATCATCACGTGAGATGGAGTAGTTAAAATGGTGAACATCTTATGTTTATCATATCTACTATATGATTCACGCTCGACCTTTGGGTCTCCAGTGTTCCGAGGCCATATCTGCATATGCTAGGCTCGTCAAGTTTAACCCGAGTATTCTGCGTGTGCAAAACTGGCTTACACCCGTTGTAGTTGAACGTAGAGCTTATCACACCCGATCATCACGTGGTGTCTCGGCACGACGAACTTTCGCAACGGTGCATACTCAGGGAGAACACTCATACCTTGAAATTTAGTAAGGGATCATCTTATAATGCTACCGTCGTTCTAAGCAAAATAAGAAGCATAATAAGATAAACATCACATGCAATCAAAATATGTGACATGATATGGCCATCATCATCTTGTGATTTTGATCTCCATCTCCAAAGCACCGTCATGATCACCTTCATCACCGGCGCGACACCTTGATCTCCATCGTAGCATCGTTGTCGTCTCGCCAACTATTTCTTCTACGACTATCGCTACCGCTTAGTGATAAAGTAAAGCAATTACATGGCGATTGCATTTCATACAATAAAGCGACAACCATATGGCTCCTGCCAGCTGCCGATAACTTTACAAAACATGATCATCTCATACAAAACCGTATAAATCATCATGTCTTGACCATATCACATCACAACAAGCCCTGCAAAAACAAGTTAGACGTCCTCTATTTTGTTGTTGCAAGTTTTACGTGGGTGCTACGGGCTTAGCAAGAACCGTTCTTACCTACGCATACAAAAAACACAACGATGTTTCGTCAAGTATGTGCTGTTTTAACCTTCACAAGGATCGGGCATAGCCACACTTGATTCAGCTAAAGTGAGAGAGACAGACACCCGCCAGTCACCTTTAAGCAACGAGTGCTCAAAACGGTGAAACCAGTCTCACGTAAGCGTACACGTAATGTCGGTCCGGGCCGCTTCATCTCACAATACGACCGAAGCAAAGTATGACATGTTGGTAAGCAGCATGACTAGTATCACCCACAACTCATTGTGTTCTACTCCTGCATATCATCTACGCATAGACCTGGCTCATGATGCCACTGTTGGGGAACGTAGTATTTTACAATTTTCCTACGATCACGCAAGATCTATCTACTAGATGCATAGCAACGAGAGGGGAGAGTGTGTCTACGTACCCTCATAGACCGGGAGCGGAAGCGTCAAGTGACGCGGTTGATGTAGTCGAACTTCTTCGCGATCCAACCGATCAAGCACCGAACGTACGGCACCTCCGTGTTCAGCACACGTTCAGCTTGATGACGTCCCACGAGCTCTTGGTCCAGTTGAGCTTCACGGGAGAGTTTCATCAGCACGATGGCGTGGTGACGGATATGATGTTTCTACCGGCGCAGGGCTTCGCCTAAGCGCTGCAAAGGTATGACCGAGCTGTGTTTCTATGGAGGGGGGCACCGCACACGGCTAAAACAATTCAACTTGTGTGTCTTTGGGTGCCCCCTGCCCCCGTATATAAAGGAGCAAGGGGGGAGGCCGGCCGGCCCTCTATGGTGCGCCTAGAGGGGCAATCCTACTAGGAATAGGATTGCAATCCTATTCCTAGTAGGAGTCCACCAAGAAGGAGAGGGGGAAGGAAGGAGAGGGAAAGAGGGGCCGCGCCCCCCTCCCCTAGTCCTATTCGGACTGCCCCTAGGGAGGGGGCGCGCCACCTTCTGGCTGCTGCCCTCTCTCTCCCCTATGGCCCACTAGGGCCCATCATTCCACCGGGGGGTTCCGGTAACCCCCCCAGCACTCTGGTTAAATCCGAAACTTTTCCGGAACACTTCCGGTGTCCGAATATAGTCGTCCAATATATCAATCTTTATGTCTCGGACATTCCGAGACTCCTCGTCATGTCCGTGATCTCATCCGGGACTCCGAACTTCCTTCGGTACATCAAAACTCATAAACTCATAATACCGATCGTCATCAAACGTTAAGCGTGCGGACCCTACGGGTTCGAAAACTATGTAGACATGACCGAGACTCATCTCCGGTCAATAACCAATAGCGGAACCTAGATGCTCATATTGGTTCCTACATATTCTACGAAGATCTTTATCGGTCAAACCGCATAACAACACACGTCGTTCCTTTTGTCATCGGTATGTTACTTGCCCGAGATTCGATCGTCGGTATCTCTATACCTAGTTCAATCTCGTTACTGGCAAGTCTCTTTACTCGTTCCGTAATACATCATCTCGTGACTAACTCATTAGTCATTTGCTTGCAAGGCTTATTATGATGTGCATTACCGAGAGGGCCCAGAGATACCTCCTGGACACTCGGAGTGACAAATCCCAATCTTGATCTATGCCAACACCACAAACACCTTCGGAGACACCTGTAGAGCATCTTTATAATCACCCAGTTACGTTGTGACGTTTGATAGCACACAAGGTGTTCCTCCGGTATTCGGGAGTTGCATAATCTCATAGTCATAGGAACATGTATAAGTTATGGAGAAAGCAATAGCAGTAAAACTAAACGATCATAGTGCTAAGCTAACGGATGGGTCTTGTCCATCACATCATTCTCCTAATGATGTGATCCCATTGATCAAATGACAACTCATGTCTATGGTTAGGAAACAGAACCATCTTTGATCAATGAGCTAGTTTAGTAGAGGCATACTAGGGACACTCTGTTTTGTCTATGTATTCACACATGTACTAAGTTTCCGGTTAATACAATTCTAGCATGAATAATAAACATTTATCATGATATAAGGAAATATAAATAACAACTTTATTATTGCCTCTAGGGCATATTTCCGTCATATTAGAGTCATGCTAGTGGAGTTATTATGAAATTGAGAAATGCTTGTGTTAAGGTTAGTGATTCCCGTAGCATGCACGTATGGTGAACCACTATGGGACGAAGTTAGAGCATGAAGTATTTGTAAAGTGTCAACCTTTGTGTGGAGGTCGGGGGCGCGCGATGGTTAACTCCGACGAACCTCCCCCCTAGGAGCATGCGTTGATTGCTTTGTTTTGATGACTTGTAGATTTTTGCAATAAGTATATGAGTTCTTATGACTAATGTTGAGTCCATGGATTATACGCACTCTCACGCTTACACAATTGCTAGCCTCTCTTGTATCGCGCAACTTTCGCCGGTACCATACACCCACTATACATCCTTCCTCAAAACAGCCACCATATATATATTCCTCAAAACAGCCACCATACCTACCTATCATGAAATTTCCATAGCCATTCCGAGATATATTGCCATGCAACTTTCCACCGTTCCGTTCATATGACACGCATCATATTGTCATTTTGCCATGCATGATCATCTAGTTGACATCGTATTTGCGGCAAGTCCACCATGCATAATATTTCATACATGTCACTCTTGCTTCATTGCACATCCCGGTACACCGCCGGAGGCATTCATATAGAGTCATACTTTGTTGTAGTATCGAGTTGTAATATCGAGTTGTAATATCGAGTTGTAATGAAAATGTGATGATCATCATTATTAGAGCATTGTCCCATGGGAGGAAAGGCTAAATCAATAAAGCCCTCCACACAAAAAAATAAAGGCCAAAGAAAAAAAGGCCCAAAAAAGAAAAAAAGAAAAAATAATAAAAAAGGGACAATTGCTACTATCTTTTTTCCACACTTGTGCTTCGAAGTAGCACCATCTTCTTCATGATAGAGAGTCTCATGTTTAGTCACTTTCATATACTAGTGGGAATTTTCATTATAGAACTTGGCTTGTATATTCCAACGATGGGCTTCCTCAAATGCCCTAGGTCTTCGTGAGCAAGCAAGTTGGATGCACACCCACTAGTTTCTTTTGTTGAGCTTTCATACATACTTAGCTCTAGTGCATCCGTTGCATGGCAATCCCTACTCACTCACATTAATATCTATTGATGGGCATCTCCATAGCCCGTTGATACACCTAGTCGATGTGAGACTATCTCCCTCCTTTTTTTCTCCACAACCACCTCTCTATTCCACCCATAGTGCTATATCCATGGCTCACGCTCATGTATTGCGTGAAAGTTGGAAGGTTTGAAAGAATAGAGTATGAAAACAAGTGCTTGGCTAAAATCAGGGTTGTGCATGATATGAATATTATGTGTGATGAAGAGGGAGCATATCCAGACTATATGATTTTGTAGGGATAACTTTCTTTAGCCATAGTATTTTGAGAAGACATGATTGCTTTGTTAGTATGCTTGAAGTATTATTATTTCTCATGTCAATATAGACTTTTGTCTTGAATCTTTTAGATCTGAACATTCATGCCACAATTAAGAGAATTACATTGAAAAACTATGTTGGTTAGCATTCCACATCAAAAGTTCTGTTTTTGTCATTTACCTACTCGAGGATGAGCAGGAATTAAGCTTGGGGATGCTTGATACGTCTGCAACGTATCTATAATTTTGGATTGTTCTGTGCTATTATTTATGATGTTTTGGAGGTTTAATGGGCTTTGTCATACACTTTTATATTATTTTTTGGACTAACCTACTAACCCAAAGGACCAGTCAAAATTGTTTTTTTTTTCTACCTGGTTTAGGGTTTTATAGAAAAGGGATATCAAACGGAGCCCAAACGGAATGAAACCATCGGGAGAGATATTTTTGGAGAAAATCACGCAAGGGAGACTTGAGAAACACGGAGTAGGGGCCACGAGGTGCCCACGAGGGTGGGGGGCGCCCTCCCCCCCAAGGGCGCGCCCCCTGCCTCGAGGGTCCCTCGTAAGGCCCCCAGTGCCCTACTTCCTCCTATATAAGCCTACGTACCCCGAAACCATCAGAGGAGAAGATAAAACCCTAGTTCCACTGTCGTAACCTTCTGTTCCCGTGAGATCCCATCTTGGGGCCTGTTCCGGTCGGAGGGGGGATCCATCACGGAGTGCTTCTACATCATCATCATCGCCTCACCATGAGTTGTGAGTAGTTTACCACAGACCTTCGGGTCCATAGCTAGTATCTAGATGGCTTCTTCTCTCTCTGGATCTCAATACAAAGTTCTCCTCGGTCATCGAGGAGATCTATTCGATGTAATCTCTTTTTGCGGTGTGTTTGTCGAGATCCGATGAATTGTGAGTTTATGATCAAGATTATCTCTGAGAAATATTTGGTTCTTTTCTGAACTCTTTATGTGTGCTCATAATATCCTTGCAAGTCTCTTCGAATTATTGGTTTGGTTTGTTCTACTAGATCTATAGTTCTTGCAATTGGAGAAGTGCTTGGCTTTGGGTTCAATCTTGCGGTGTCCTTTCCAAGTGACAGTAGGGGCAACAAGGCACGTAT
This sequence comes from Secale cereale, assembly GCA_902687465.1. Classification (NCBI taxonomy): domain Eukaryota; kingdom Viridiplantae; phylum Streptophyta; class Magnoliopsida; order Poales; family Poaceae; genus Secale; species Secale cereale. Next base: position 766,994,826 of record LR738710.1, read on the forward strand.
TGTATTGTTGCCATCGAGGATAAAAAGATGGGGTTGATATCATATGCTTGAGTTTATCCCTCTACATCATGTCATCTTGCTTAAGGTGGTACTATGTTCTTATGAACTCAATACACTAGATGCATGCTGGATAGCGGTCGATGTGTGGAGTAATAGTAGTAGATGCAGGCAGGAGTCGGTCTACTTGTCTCAGACGTGATGCCTATATATAATGATCATGCCTAGATAGTCTCATAATTATTCGCTTTTCTATCAATTGCTCGACAGTAATTTGTTTACCCGCCGTAGAATATCGCTATCATGAGAGAAGCCACTAGAGAACACTACGGCCCCCGGGTCTATTCTCAACATATCAATCTACACTTACTTTACTTTTTCCGCTTTTACTTTCTGTTCTTATAAACAAAAAGTCCAAAAATATAAACTATCATCTCTATCAGGTTTCACTTTCGTAAGTGACCGTAAAGGGATTGACAACCCCATATCGCGTTGGCTGCAAAGTTCTTATTTGTTTGTGCAGGTGCGAGGGACTCGCGCGTGGTCTCCTACTGGATTGATACCTTGGTTCTCAAAAACTGAGGGAAATACTTACGCTACTGTGCTGCATCTCCCTTTCCTCTTCGAGGGAATACAACGCAAGCTCAAGAAGTTGCAAAAAGAATTTCTGGCGCCGTTACCGGGGAGGCTTACACAAAAGTCATATACCAAGTACGTATCACAAACCCTTATCCTTTGCATTACATTTTTGCCTCTCGTTTTCCTCTCCCCCACTTCACCCTTGCCGTTTTATTTTTCCTTCTTCTGTCGTGTGTTTATCGTTCGCTTGCTTCTTGTTTTCTTGTGTGTGTGTTGGATTGCTTGCTTGTCACTATGGCTCTCCCTATCAGTGTTGACCCTCACCTCAAGAGGCTGGAGGAGATTGAAAACAATGTTAGACATTTTATGACTATACAATTTGAGCATAATTATTTTTTTATAAGTGAGCTTAAAGAATAGAAAAAAATTATGGAATATATGAATAAAGACCTTGATGATATGTCTAAGCAATTTTATGGTTTGAAATCTCAGTTTGCCCATCTTGAGAACTTAATAGCCCAAATTTCGGAGAAACAGTCCACCTTCATCAATAAGATGGCTGCTAAACCGGAAGATCGTGAAAATAAAGATGAAGATCTGAAAGTTATTGATGTGTCTCCTACTAGATCCTTGTTTTCTAGTATAAATCTTGATGAAGATAGGATTGGAGATAATTCTACTTTAAGGTGTCCCGATGATTCAGAGTTTTTAGATCTTGATGCTAAAATTGTTAAAAGTGGGAGTGAAGAGATTAAAACTTTGCATAGTGATGAACCCACTACTTTGGATTTCAAGGGATTCAATCATGATAATTGCTCTTTGATTGATTGTATTTCCTTGTTGCAATCCATACTAAACTCTCCGCATGCTTATAGTCAAAATAAAGCTTTCATCAAACACATAGTTGATGCTTTGATGCAATCTTATGAAGAAAAACCTGAGTTAGAAGTTTCTATCCCTAGAAAGCTTTATGATGAGTGGGAACCTACTATTAAAATAAAAATAAAAGATCATGAATGCTATGCTTTGTGTGATTTGGGTGCAAGTGTCTCCACTATCCCAAAAACTTTGTGTGATTTGCTAGGTTTCCATGAGCTTGATGATTGTTCTTTAAATTTGCATCTTGCAGATTCCACTATTAAGAAACCTATGGGAAGAATTAATGATGTTCTTATTGTTGCCAATAGGAATTATGTGCCCGTATATTTCATTGTTCTTGATATAGATTGCAATCCTTCATGTCCTATTATTTTTGGTAGACCTTTCCTTAGAACAATTGGTGCAATTATTGATATGAAGGAAGGAAATATAGATTCCAATTTCCGTTAAGGAAAGGCATGGAAAACTTTCCTAGAAATAAAATAAAATTACCATATGAATCTATTATGAGAGCCACTTATGGATTGCCTTCCAAAGATGGCAATACCTAGATTTATCCTTGTATCGTGCCTAACTAGAGGCGTAAAACGATAGCGCTTGTTGGGAGGCAACCCAATTTTTTTTTTTTTTTTGCTGCTGTTAGGGAATAAATATTGCATCTAGCTGCTGTTTAGATGTGGTTTTGTGTTTTGTCTAGTGTTTGTGCCAAGTATAACCTTTGGGAAGACTTGTGTGAAGTTTATATGACGTTGCTGTGATAAACAGAATCGTTAGCACTCGCTAGAATGGTCATCATATTTTACTGGAGCATGATATTTAGTTGATTCATTTTGCAGATGATTAATAGACAAATTCCTCACGTTTACCAATTTAGTTTGAATTTTTTGGAGTTACAGAAGTATGTGAAACCTGCAGATTACTACAGACTGTTCTGTTTTTGACAGATTCTCTTTTTCGTGTGTTGTTTGCTTATTTCATTGCATCTATGAGTAATATTGGGAAGTATGAACCATAGAGAAGTTGGAATACAGTAGGTTTAACACCAATATAAACAAAGAATGAATTCATTGCAGTACCCTTGAGTAGTGGTTTGCTTTCTTATACTAACGGAGCTCATGAGATTTTTGTCTAAGTTTTGTGTTGTGAAGTTTTCAAGTTTTGAGTATTGCTTTGATGGACTATGGAACAAGGAGTAGAAAGGGCCTAAGATTGGGGATTCCGAAAGAACCCCAAGTAAAATTCAAGGACAACCAAAAGCCTAAGCTTGGGGATGCCCCGGGAAGGCATCCCCTCTTTCGTCTTCATCCATCGGTAACTATACTTGGAGCTATATTTTTATTCACCACATGATATGTGTTTTGCTTGGAGCGTCTTGTATAATTTGAGACTTTGCTTGTTAGTTTGACACAAGTATCCTTGCTGGACACACCTATTTGAGAGAGTTAAATATGGCCGAGGAATTGATAGAACACTCTATGTGCTTCACTTATATCTTTTGAGTAAAATAGTTTTTGCTCTAGTGCTTCACTTATATCTTTTAGAGCACGGTGGTGATAATATTTTGAAGAAATAGTTGAGATCTCATGATTCACTTATATCCTTTGGAGATTCTATTAAAACAGCATGGTAATGTGCTTAGGCTATAAAACTAGTCTTCACATGATAGACATCCAATATCAATGTAGTAAAAACTTTCACACTAAGTGCATTGAATATGTTGAGAAGTTGGATGCTTGATAATTGTTTTGAGATATGAGGATAGTGATATTAGAGTCATGATAGTGGATTTATTATGAAATTGAGAAATGCTTGTGTTAAGGTTAGTGATTCCCGTAGCATGCACGTCTGGTGAACCGCTATGTGACGAAGTTAGAGCATGAGGTATTTGTAAAGTGCCAACCTTTGTGTGGAGGTCGGGGGCGCGCAATGGTTAACTCCTACCAACCTCCCCCCTAGGAGCATGCGTTGATTGCTTTGTTTTGATGACTCATAGATTTTTGCAATAAGTATATGAGTTCTTATGACTAATGTTGAGTCCATGGATTATACGCACTCTCACCCTTCCACCATTGCTAGCCTCTCATGTATCGCGCAACTTTCGCCGGTACCATACACCCACTATATATCCTTCCTCAAAACAGCCACCATATATATATATATATATATATATATATATATATATATATATATATATATATATATATATATATATATATATATATATATATTCCTCAAAACAGCCACCATACCTACCTATCATGGCATTTCCATAACCATTACGAGATATATTGCCACGCAACTTTCCACCGTTTCGTTCATATGACACGCATCATATTGTCATATTGCCATGCATGATGATGCAGTTGTCATCGTATTTGCGGCAAGGCCACCATGCATAATCTTTCATACATGTCACTCTTGCTTCATTGCACATCCCGGTACACCGCCGGAGGCATTCATATAGAGTCATACTTTGTTGTAGTATCGAGCTGTAATGAAAGTGTGATGATCATCATTATTAGAGCATTGTCCCATGGGAGGAAAGGCTAAACCAATAAAGCCCCTCCACACAAAAAAGAAAGCCCAAAGAAAAACAAGGCCCAAAAATAATAATAAAAAAGAAAAAAGAAAAAAGGGACAATTGCAACTATCTTTTTTTTCCACACTTGTGCTTCAAAGTAGCTCCATGTTCTTCATAATGGAGAGTATCATGTTTAGTCACTTTCATATACTAGTGGGAATTTTCATTATAGAACTTGGCTTGTATATTCCAACGATGGGCTTCCTCAAATGCCCTAGGTCTTCGTGAGCAAGCAAGTTGGATGCACACCCACTAGTTTCTTTTGCTGAGCTTTCATACATATTTAGCTCTAGTGCATCCGTTGCATGGCAATCCCTACTCACTCACATTGATATCTATTGATGGGCATCTCCATAGCCCGTTGATACGCCTAGTCGATGTGAGACTATCTCCCTCCTTTTTGTTTTCTCCACAACCACCTCTCTATTCCACCCATAGTGCTATGTCCATGGCTCACGCTCATGTATTGCGTGAAAGTTGAAAGGTTTGAAAGAATAGAGTATGAAAACAAGTGCTTGGCTGAAATCGGGGTTGTGCATGATATGAATATTTTGTGTGATGATGAGGGAGCATAGCCAGACTATATGATTTTGTAGGGATAACTTTCTTTAGCCATAGTATTTTGAGAAGACATGATTGCTTTGTTAGTATGCTTGAAGTATTATTATTTCTTATGTCAATATAGACTTTTGTCTTGAATCTTTCAGATCTGAACATTCGTGCCACAATTAAGAAAATTACATTGAAAAACTATGTTGGTTAGCATTCCACATCAAAAATTCTGTTTTTATCATTTACCTACTCGAGGATGAGTAGGAGTTAAGCTTGGCGATGCTTGATACGTCTCCAACGTATCTATAATTTTTTATTGTTCCATGCTATTATTTATGATCTTTTGGATGTTTAATGGGCTTTTTCATACACTTTTATATTATTTTTGGGACTAACCTACTAACCCAAAGGCCCGGTCCAGATTGCTGTTTTTTTCCTGTTTCAGGGTTTTACAGAAAAGGGATATCAAACGGAGTCCAAACGGAATGAAACCTTCGGGAGAGATAGTTTTGGAGAAAATCACGCACGGGAGACTTGAGAACCACAGAGTCGGGGCCACGAGGTGCCCACGAGGATGGGGGGCGCCCCCCCCCCCCTAGGGCGGTCCCCTGCCTCGTGGGTCCCTCATAAGGCCCCCGGTGCCCTTCTTCCTCCTCTATAAGCCTACGTACCCTGAAACCATCAGAGGAGAAGAGAAAACCCTAGTTCCACCGCCGTAACCTTCTATTCCCATGAGATCCCATCTTGGGGCCTGTTCCGGAGCTCCACCGGAGAGGTGATCCATCACGGAGTGCTTCTACATCATCATCATCGCTTCACCATGAGTTGTGAGCAGTTTACCACAGACCTTCGGGTCCATAGATAGTATCTAGATGGCTTATTCTCTCTCTCTCTGGATCTTAATACAAAGTTCTCCTCGGTCTTCGAGGAGATCTATTCGATGTAATCTCTTTTTGCGGTGTGTTTGTCGAGATCCGATGAATTCTGAGTTTATGATCAAGATTATCAATGAGAAATATTTGGTTATTTTCTGAACTCTTTATGTGTTCTCATAATATCCTGTCAGGACCGGAATTTCGGGGTAATAATCTCCCAAAAATTTGGCCCTTGTGCTCACCAGCCCCAGGATTACTGTTAGCTAATGAGGCACCTCTTGATACAGAAAATTCCAAGCGAGGGTACAAATATGTAGTACAAGACCATTCTGGCCTGAGAGTACAACACAAGCTTTTAATGAATGATGGCAGAAGCGGTTTGTGGATCGTTGGTGACTATGGGACTCCATTTCCCACAGGAACGGCTGACCGGGATAACACCTATCTTCGCGGGACTGCTAACTCCAATAGTGCAGGCTCCGGGGTAGCATCACGTCGTTCCTTCCCACGCAAGGAATCTGGCCAAGACAATAGCCAGTGACAAGCCAGTGAGTACTTTGAATGTACTCGCAAACATTTTTAGCATGGGTGAATAAGAATCATGCTCTTAAATTTATTATGAGCACGATGTTAATTTGATATAACCGTTTGTGATGCATGCAACTCGTTTGTATGAACATGTAAGACTATGCACATGCATTCAGGGAGATATAAACAGAATAGAAATAAAAGAGAATGAAAGCATGCCGCAGTCGGCCGTCTGAGCGACACCACAAAAAGGGCTTAGTAAAAAAACAGAATGCCACAGTCGGACGTCGGAGCGACATCACAGAAAGGGCTTATAAATAGAAAGAATGCCACAGTCGGACGTCTGAGCGACATCACAGAAAGGGCATGTAAATAAAAAGAATGCCACAGTCGGACGTCTGAGCGACATCACAGAAGGGGCTTGTAAATAAGAAGAATGCCACAGTCGGACGTCTGAGCGACATCACAGAAAGGGCTTATAAATAAAAAGAATGCCACAGTCGGACGTCTGAGCGACATCATAGAAAGGGCTCATAAAGCAAAATAAATAATAGTGAATATCCGGGAGGTAGAACCGTCCCAAGGATACTCCTTGTCTCAAATAGATGAAAGGTTAGTCCATAATAATGATGAACCACAATCACTACCTGACACATGTCATAATTAATATTCTGGTTAAATAGATTTCTCCTCCGAAGACTGACGCTAAGACCGACACTCGACCCATCCCAGACTGTAGTCCATAACCATGGACACGGCTATTCGAATAGGTTTTGTATCTCTGCAGAGGGTGTACTCTTTACCCACGGATGACGAATTCTCTATAGTCCCTCTGGACTAATTCCGTCTACGGTCTTTTAATTTGAAGACACACCTGACTGCACACACCAGCTTAACTTGCCGGTGTCTGGAATCACCCACGACACTAGTTAAGCCAAACTCTAAGTGGGGAGGCTACAACCTCGACTAGCATGGGATCACAACAATTTATAATGCGCGCAAAAAAAACTGGGGAAGCTATCCCCTTCGGCTACAACCGAAACACCCATGCCCCCGGACCAGGTGGCCTGCCTACCGGATGCAGCCGGTATCTTCCACCGTGGCCTCTCTGTACGGTGTGTGATAGAACAGGGATCGACAAATTTACTGAACTGCACCCTACCTGTAGCAGGGACACGTGGTAGTACGAAACAAGTATGGGGGTTACCGGAGCAAGACTCGATCTATGGTCGACTCAGGAGGTTTATGTATGCTCTGCATGGTTAGTGCCATAATGCTCTCACAGCTCCCTGACAGGGTCACACCCCTTATGCTACATGCTACCTCACTGCACATCCTCGTCACAACGAGATGTCAGTCATGCGGTCGGTTCACCTAAACACAACCTTCCTTTGGACTTCATCCGAACTAACACCAGGCTTATGTGGCATGAGGAGTGGTGGCTGTCACCAATATCACAAACATGACAGAAAAGATCTTTCAGCACAAGTAGATATGCAAGAGAAGACTTACACATGAAATAATGATTTGCTCCACTTTTTGGCATATTAATGGAGTTCTTGAGATTAAAGCAAACAACACACAAAGTGTATTATCACAGGGTTCAAGATGCTTGCCTTCAAGTAGAGGGGAGGAGAAAAGCATTCCAAGAATTTTGGAAGTTTTCTCCCTCTTCAAAAATCCTAAAAGAATTAAAAGGAAATCAATACATAGTCTTGGAACATCCCCAAAAAGTTGTCTGGAAAATTTTCATATAAATATGAAAATAAACTAGACAATATTTGGGAAACAACAAAAAAAGAATCAAATCATTTGGAGTTGTGGTTAAAAAGTTAAAGCCTGTCAAAGTTTGGTCAAATATTAGGTTTTTAAACTAAACAGAAAAGAAAATGTTTCGGCTGAGAATACACTTTCGAAGTAGTGGAGACGTACTCTGGGGTTTGCGCCTCCAGTTATGCGCGCGTGGGTGCGAGGCTAGGTCACTGACAGTGGGTCCACGGGGCCCACTAGTCAGGTTTGACCAGTCGTTTCCCCCCTTCTCTTTTCTCTGCCCGAACGGAGGCGGGACTCCGGCGATCGTCGCCGGCGAACGAAGGCCTCTCGAGGGACACCGAGTGCGGAAATGGATCCGTGACTCCTAGGCGGTCCTTTCGGTAGTCGACTGGTCGGAGGGGGCGGAGGGAGTCGCCGGCGGCGAGCTCTGCGGCGGAGGAAGCTTCGGGTGGGTTTGGGGCTTTGCGATGCAGTGCTTCCCGAGCGAGCCTGAGGTGATGGGCGGCTCCGCAGGGTCGAGGGGAAGGTGACGGTGGTGCTGTACGAGCGGGGGAGGCCCTGGTGGCGTCGGATTGCTCGGGGCAGAGATGGCGGCCGTGTTCGCCGGAGATGAAGAAGGAGGCTTCTCGGGGGCGATTGGCTGCCACGGGGCTGCTCTGCGGGGTGCCTAGGGGTGGTCTGATGCCGCGGAGAAGTGCGGGGCACCTTTAAATAGGCGAGCCATGGCGGTTCTGCGGCGGTAGTGGATAAGCTCGCCGGCGACCGCCGTTCTGTTGCAGCAGGGTTACGTGGCGGCGACGAAAGCTAGCGGACGGGTCTGCGGATGATCTCGCACTGATCCAGGGGGCAGCTGGCGCGTGCGCGCGGCTTGGGCGGCGCCGACCGTGGCAGAGAGCCACTATGCTCGCCGGCGTGCCGCCAAAAGCGCTCTGACGGCGGCGCTGTGGCGACCCAGGGGCGGCTTGGCGTGTACCTGGGTGCGGATAGGGTCGGCTGAGGCTCTGCAGGTGAGTTGGGGCCAGGGGCGCGATGCGGCGGCCCAAGCGCATGCACGTGCAAAAGCACGCACGCAACGTGCTCGGCGCTATGCCAAGGCAGGCTAAAGAGCTCCAAACTGCAAGGGGGTCAGTAGGGTGGGGTTATAGGTTAGGGCAAAGCTATGAGACATGCTGGTTTAAGCAGGAGATCAAGTTCATAAAATAAACCAGAAACTAAGCCAAATATGGTCATGCACTCAGGGTGTTTGACAGAATGCCAGTGTCATCTAGCCAACTCAAATTTACCAGATGGATGTCTCCTAGGGTGAGTAAGAGGGTGGAGAGGTTGGTTTATCAAAAGCAGAAACTTGCTAGTGCAAGTTTTGCAAGATTTCAGTTCTAGACAGAAAATGCAGAGCACTGTTCCATGAACCAAAACTATGCCAATAGGCCCACTCTTCTGGACTTAAGGGTTTTGCAGGAGAGACTATCAACATGAGGAAGCTCAAAGGCATTGGGGCAAAATAGACTAGGGTTGCAGTGCAAATCACCAAACTGAACCAGAATGGAAAAGAGGTTGTTTCACTCAAAACTTCCAAAGGACCAAGATGGATTATTGCATAAAGATGAATAACATACTGCTATGAACATCCCATAATTTTGGTGGAAGCATCAAAGGAATATTTAAAGGGGTTTTAGTGCAATTTGGCCTACTGAACCAGATTGGCAAACATGTTGTGGAGCTCAGGATATTTACTAAAATAATTTTATTCTTGCATAAAAGTGATCTAGTAGCATCACTAGACATCTCCAATATTTGGTTGAAATAATAAATAAATTTATCCAGAGGTTGCAGTTCAAAAGAGGCCTTAAAACTAGGTTTAACCATTTATATAGAGAAGTAAATTATGGAGACCAATATATAATTAATCCTGTTGATAAGAGCAAAGTTATTAAAGGGGTGCAAAAGAGAATCTAATATTAGCTGGAAAGATTTTACTAGGGGTAAAAACTCCAGCATAACAGAACAAGAAAGGTTCTGAAAACCAAGGAACATAAAGCAAAAAGGCAAAATTTTAATTTACTGGCAAAATTTTATTTAATAAAACATTGCTAAAATGTTGGGGTGTTACAACACTACCCCCCTTAAGAAAAATCTCGTCCTCGAGATTTGTTAAGGGTTGCTAAGGTCTACTACTGCTTCAAAAGATATTACCAAAATTTTACTGCTCAAATAATGCAAATAAAAGCTACTACAGTGGAAGAGTAAACAGTGGGGTAAACTGCAGTGTTAAACACTGGCGTGTCACGGGAAAAGAAAAATCTACTGTCGTGGAAAACGATATATTTCCACTCTAGGACATAGCAAATTTAGAAATGGTATTTTTCCTAAATTTACAAATACGCCGGTTGCACCCGAGAGCACAGTGCTCTCACTGGCTGACAGGTGGGGCCTCGGCCCATTGTCAGCCTCTTCTTCTTCCTTCGGTTCTCTCTTCTCCTCTCTCCCGCGCGCTTTCCCGCACTTTCTCCATCGGCGACGGCTAGCTCGTAGGGAATCTAGGCCGTACTGCCGTAGTGCGTGGCATGCTAGCTGCTGGTGCAGCGTGCACTCACCTCGCGGGCCAGCGTGCTGTCGGCACTGCTCGCGGATTCGCCTCCGAACACCGGCGGTCGAGCGACGAGGGGTGCTGGTGGACTTCGCCCACCGTACACCGATCTCGAGCTATAAAACGGCCGAGGTGCTGCTCCTCCTTCCTCTCACCTGGCCTGTCTTCTACTCCTTTCTTCCCTCTCCTCCATTTGTGTTTGCAGGAGCTCGGGTCGAAGCTCCAATGGCGGAGGTGATACCGGACTAGTGCATGATCCTCGTGTGCGTGGGGTTGGCGGCATTGCTAGGGGTATCTGCGCTCTTGTGTGCGATGATCCTCGACGATCGTCGTGATGCGGCGGCTCGAGTGCTAGCTCTCCGCGGCGGCGGCGATCACGAGGATTAGGTGAGAGCGGCAGGACTAATGGTGGTTAGCGTGCGGTAGGCACTTAGTGCTCGAATAAATTTCCACGAGTTTCTTCCCAAGAAACTGTGGTGTGTGAGGACGTCATTGGTGAGGCAGGTGTAGCGGGACTAGCAACTTGGTGTACTGTGTGGAGTGGCCGGAGTTGTATTAACGTTGTTGTGATGCTGTGTGATGAAAGAAAAATCTATGCTAAGCAGATGGACAAGATGCAACAACACGGAAAGAATTTATTTAACACACAGTGCGACACACAGTTTTCATAAAAGATACAGGTACACGCACGTGGCAGTTACGTCTAAAATATAAACGGTAAATGAACAGGGTCCTGGGAAAAGGTCTCTGGTGCTGGGGGACACTCTTCTTCTATCGGTGGTAGTGGGTTGACTAGTCGGTGAATGTGCTTCTCCTGCGCGGGACTCAAAGGTCTGTCGATGGCGATCCGAGGATTTAAATCGGCGAGGCTCTGGAGATAACCCATTATCCACTGGTTCAGACGCTCTTGCGCGATCACATACTACGAAAGGTTGGCTAGCACCGGGTCTCTCTCAATACGCCCACCAGGAAAAGATGCTGCTTCTCTTGGTGCTGCGCGGCTTGGAAAGTAGTAATATCCTCGCTCACTGGCATAGGGCACCGCGAATCGAAGGCGAGCAATCGCTTCGCGGGCGGCAGCCCCTATGGCCATCTGTGGAGTTGGCATGGATTTCCCCATGAAGGAAACCTCTGTGGGGTCTTGGTTTGGGTTGGCGGGTGGGATGTGTTCCACTGCCCAATATTTTGAGGTGGATGGTGTGATCCTCGATTTGAGCAGTTCATACTGGGGTGGACGGGTAGCACTCATGGTACTGCAGGTGAAATCCCACAATATCTTCACGAAACTACCCGGGGATGCCTCAGGGGTCCTCAGGTAAATACTAGGGATCGGCATGGCGGAGGTAATGGTTGTGAGAGGAGAGCACCGGTGAGGGATGCTTGGCAAGTTCACGGTGTGGCCTATAAATAGCAGCTTGGCTGGTTTATAGGGTTATGGTGAGGGCAGCTGTATCGCCGGTTCTGCTTTATGGGGTCGGGGTCGATGCTACAGGTACTCACGTCTTGCAAAAAGACGTTTTTACCGTAGGGTTGTCGGTGAGGTGCTTTGGAAGACACACCGAGAAAAGAATAAAAGGCATACGCACACTGACACAATGGTGTACGAGTGCTATGAGGGTGCAAAATAAACTATACATACATATCGGCATACAGGTTACATGACCACGGGTGAGGGCAAGATAAGGCTTGGTACTACTCGGATGATTTAATCAACCTCGTTTATATCCAAGCAGCCTTGCCTTGTGGATGCTGAAGCGTCTCCGAGAGCTTCATCGTTGGGGTTGGCTGGCGGTGGCTGAGGAGGTGCAGGGTTGGGGCAGTGATGATGTCCCTCGCGAGCATTGTTGGCCACAATCCCGTTGGAGCGTGCGCCAAACAAGTGATGCATCACTTCTGGAGATACCAAGGCATTCTGGTCAATGACCGTGGCAGGCCTTGGGGACTTGATTGGTTGTCCGAACAGCACGACTGGGTTGTCGGTGCCGGACTCATCTCGTCCTCTTGCTGGGGCTCGGCGAAGCAGTTCTCCACGAGGTGCGATCAGATCAAGGGTGATTTGATCGAACAGTTCTTCGAGTACACTAACATAGCGTACCAGATGCAATAATGCAGGATCTGTCTCGTGGTCTCCGCTTGCAACTCGGGGAGGCCTACCATACCCGTTACGACTGGGGTAGTAGTAGAATGAGCGACAGTTAACTCTGGGCGATAGGTGCCTGAGTTGAACTATAGCCTCCCGGGCGGCTAGTTGGATAGCTTGCGGCTCAAAGGAAGTTGTCCTTCCGGTGAACCTGTAGGGGCGCTCTGGCGTCAGACCTCTACTGTAGATGTGCACAGTGGCCCAGAATTGACGGCTTTCACCGCCCGTGGTGTCTTGGTACACCACATATTTTGGGGGTTCTTCCATCGCAAAGGCACGACGGGTGAGGTTTGCGAGTAATGTCACAAAACCTCCAAGGTTGGTTGCTGTGGTTTCATTGTGGACGACGGGTCCTGGCATTTTAGCTCGGTATGGGGGCTGAGGCTGTGTGGTGTTGGGTTTGGGGGCTAGCGTGCCCTATTTATAGGAAAGGACAGAGTCTTCCTTTGCACACTTGCGGAGAGGAACTGTTTAGGTGTCGGTCACTGGCGCGTGATCGATAAGCTAGGCTGGTAGGTTGGGCACCGACTACCAAAGGTGTCGGTCCACTGTGTGGGTATCTTATGCGAGAAGCTTGGTGGGGGTTGCAATATGGTCTGGTGTGGTGGTTAATCTAGGTTTTTGGACCTGGCTAAGATAGGATTAGCCAACGGTCAGCCTGGCTCTAATACCAAGGTTGTCAGGACCGGAATTTCGGGGTAATAATCTCCCAAAAATTTGGCCCTTGTGCTCAACAGCCCCAGGATTACTGTTAGCTGATGAGGCACCTCTTGATACAGGAAATTCCAAGCGAGGGTACAAATATGTAGTACAAGACCATTCTGGCCTGAGTGTACAACACAAGCTTTTAATGAATGATGGCGGAAGCGGTTTGTGGATCGTTGGTGACTATGGGACTCCATTTCCCACAGGAACGGCTGACCGGGATAACACCTATCTTCGCGGGACTGCTAACTCCAATAGTGCAGGCTCCGAGGTAGCATCACGTCGTTCCTTCCCACGCAAGGAATCTGGCCAAGACAATAGCCAGGGACAAGCCAGTGAGTACTTTGAATGTACTCGCAAACATTTTTAGCATTGGTGAATAAGAATCATGCTCGCAGATATCTTATGAGCACGATGTTAATTTGATATAACCGTTTGTGATGCATGCAACTCGTTTGTATGAACATGTAAGACTATGCACATGCATTCAGGGAGATATAAACAGAATAGAAATAGAAGAGAATGAAAGCATGCCGCAGTCGGGCGTCTGAGAGACACCACAAAAAGGGCTTAGTAAAAAAACAGAATGCCACAGTCGGACGTCTAAGCGACATCACAGAAAGGGCTTATAAATAGAAAGAATGCCACAGTCGGACGTCTGAGCGACATCATAGAAAGGGCATGTAAATAAAAAGAATGCCACAGTCGGACGTCTGAGCGACATCACAGAAAGGGCATGTAAATAAAAAGAATGCCACAGTTGGACATCTGAGCGACATCACAGAAGGGGCTTGTAAATAAAAAGAATGCCACAGTCGGACGTCTGAGCGACATCACAGAAAGGGCTTATAAATAAAAAGAATGCCGCAGTCTGACGTGTGAGCGACATCACAAAAAGGGCTCATAAAGCAAAATAAATAATAGTGAATATCCGGGAGGTAGAACCGTCCCTAGGATACTCCTTGTCTCAAATAGATGAAAGGTTAGTCCATAATAGTGATGAATCACAATCACTACCTGACACAGGTCATACTTTATTCTGGTTTAATAGATTTCTCCTCCGAAGACCGACGCTAAGACGGACAGTCAACCCATCCCAGACTGTAGTCCTTAACCATGGACACGGCTATTCGAATAGGTTTTATATCTCTGCAGAGGGTGTACTCTTTACCCACGGATGATGGATTCTCTATAGTCCCTCTGGACTAATTCCGTCTATGGTCTTTTAATTTGAAGACACACCTGACTGCACACACCAGCTTAACTTACCGGTGTCTGGAATCACCCACGACACTAGTTAAGCCAAACTCTAAGTGGGGAGGCTACAACCTCGACTAGCATGGGATCACAACAATTTATAACGCGCGAAAAAAAAACTGGGGAAGCTATCCCCTTCGGCTACAACCGAAACACCCATGCCCCCGGACCAGGTGGCCTGCCTACCGGATGCAGCCGATATCTTCCACCGTGGCCTCTCTGTACGGTGTGTGATAGAACAGGGATCGACAAATTTACTGAACCGCACCCTACCTGTAGCAGGGACACATGGTAGTACGAAACAAGTATGGGGGTTACCGGAGCAAGACTCGATCTATGGTCGACTCAGGAGGTTTATGTATGCTCTGCATGGTTAGTGCCACAATGCTCACACAGCTCCCTGACAGGGTCACACCCCTCATGCTACATGCTACCTCACTGCACATCCTCGTCACAACGAGATGTCAGTCACGCAGTCGATTCACCGAAACACAACCTTCCTTCGGACTTCATCCGAACTAACACCAGTCATATGTGGCATGAGGAGTGGTGGCTGTCACCAATATCACAAACATGACAGAAAAGATCTTTCAGCACAAGTAGATATGCAAGAGAAGACTTCCACATGAAATAATGATTTGCTCTACTTTTTGGCATATTAATGGAGTTCTTGAGATTAAAGCAAACAGCACACAAAGTGTATTATCACAGGGTTCAAGATGCTTGCCTTCAAGTAGACGGGAGGAGAAAAGCATTCCAAGAATTTTGGAAGTTTTCTCCCTCTTCAAAAATCCTAAAAGAATTAAAAGGAAATCAATACATAGAC
This sequence comes from Secale cereale, assembly GCA_902687465.1. Taxonomy (NCBI): domain Eukaryota; kingdom Viridiplantae; phylum Streptophyta; class Magnoliopsida; order Poales; family Poaceae; genus Secale; species Secale cereale. The sequence continues at coordinate 767,010,105 of LR738710.1, forward strand.
TTGGAACATCCCCAAAAAGTTGTCTGGAAAATTTTCATATAAATATGAAAATAAACTAGACAATATTTGGGAAACAACAGAAAAAGAATCAAATCATTTGGAGATGTGGTTAAAAAGTTAAAGCCAGTCAAAGTTTGGTCAAATATTAGATTTTTAAACTAAACAGAAAAAAAAAACGTTTCGGCTGAGAATACGCTTTCGAAGTAGTGGAGACGTACTCTGGGGTTTGTGCCTCCACTTATGCGCGCGTGGGTGCGAGGCTGGGTCAGTGACAGTGGGTCCAGGGGGCCCACTAGTCAGGTTTGACCAGTCGTTTCCCCCCTTCTCTTTTCTCTGCCAGAACGGAGGCGGGACTTCGGCGATCGTCGCCGGTGAACGAAGGCCTCTCGAGGGACACCGAGTGCGGAAATGGATCCGTGACTCCTAGGCGGTCCTTTCGGTAGTCGACTGGTCGGAGGGGACGGAGGGAGTCGCCGGCGGCGAGCTCTGCGGCGGAGGAAGCTTCGGGTGGGTTTGGGGCTTTGCGATGCAGTGGTTCCCGAGTGAGCCTGAGGTGATGGGCGGCTCCGCAGGGTCGAGGGGAAGGCGACGGTGGTGCTGTACGGGCGGGGGAGGCCCTGGTGGCGTCGGATTGCTCGGGGGAGAGACGGCGGCCGTGTTCGTCGGAGATGAAGAAGGAGGCTTCTCGGGGGCGATTGGGTGCCACGGGGCTGCTCTACGGGGTGCCTAGGGGTGGTCTGATGCTGCGGAGAAGTGCGGGGCACATTTAAATAGGCGAGCCATGGCGATTCAGCGGCGGTAGTGGATAAGCTCGCCGGCGACCACCGTTCTGTTGCAGCAGGGGGACGTGGCGGCGACGAAAGCTAGCGGACGGGTCTGCGGATGATCTCGCATTGCTCCAGGGGGCAGCTGGCACGTGCGTGCGGCTTGGGCGGCGCCGACCGCGGCAGAGAACCACTGTGCTCGCCGGCGTGCCACCAAAAGCGCTCTGACGGCGGCGCTGTGGCGACCCAGGGGCGGCTTGGCGTGTACCTGGGTGCGGATAGGGTCGGCTGAGGCTCTGCAGGTGAGTTGGGGCCAGGGGCGCGACGCGGCGGCCCGAGCGCACGCACGTGCAAAATGCGCGCTCTGGGCGCGCCCAGAGCATGCACGCAACGTGCTCGGCGCTATGCCAAGGCAGGCTAAAGAGCTCCAAACTGCAAGGGGGTAGTAGGGTGGGGTTATAGGTTAGGGCAAAGCTATGAGACATGCTGGTTTAGGCAGGAGATCAAGTTCATAAAATAAACCAGAAACTAAGCCAAATATGGTCATGCACTCAGGGTGTTTGACAGAATGCCAGTGTCATCTAGCCAACTCTTGGGGTGGCCAAATTTACTAGATGGATGTCTCCTAGGGTGAGTAAGAGGGTGGTGAGGTTGGTTTATCAAAAGCAGAAACTTGCTAGTGCAAGTTTTGCAAGATTCCAGTTCTGGACAGAAAATGCAGAGCACTGTTCCATGAACCAAAATTATCCCAATAGGCCCACTCTTCTGGACTTAAGGGTTTTGCAGGAGAGACTATCAGCATGAGGAAGCTCAAAGGCATTGGGGGCAAAATAGACTAGGGTTGCAGTGCAAATCACCAAACTGAACCAGAATGGAAAAGAGGTTGTTTCACTCAAAACTTCCAAAGGACCAAGATGGATTATTGCATAAAGATGAATAACATACTGCTATGAACATCCCATAATTTTGGTGGAAGCATCAAAGGAATATTTAAAGGGGTTGTAGTGCAATTTGGCCTACTGAACCAGATTGGCAAACATGTTGTGGAGCTCAGGATATTAACTGAAATAATTATATTCTTGCATAAAAGTGATCTAGTAGCATCACTAGACATCTCCAATATTTGGTTGAAATTATAAATAAATTTATCCAGAGGTTGCAGTTCAAAAGAGGCCTTAAAACTAGGTTTAACAATTTATATAGAGAAGTAAATTATGGAGACCAATATATAATTAATCCTGTTGATAAGAGCAAAGTTATTAAAGGGGTGCAAAAGAGAATCTAATATTAGCTGGAAAGATTTTACTAGGGGTAAAAACTCCAGCATAACAGAACAAGAAAGGTTCTGAAAACCAAGGAACATAAAGCAAAAAGGCAAAATTTTAATTTACTGGCAAAATTTTATTTAATAAAACATTGCTAAAATGTTGGGGTGTTATACAAAACTACCCCCATTAAGAAAAATCTCGTCCTCGAGATTTGTTAAGGGTTGCTATAAGGTCTACTACTGCTTCAAAAGATATTACCAAAATTTTACTGCTCAAATAATGCAAATAAAAGCTACTACAGTGGAAGAGTAAACAGTGGGGTAAACTGCAGTGTTAAACACTGGCGTGTCACGGGAAAAGAAAATTCTACTGTCGTGCAAAACGATATATTTCCACTCGGGGCCATAGCAAATTTAGAAATGGTAGTTTTCCTAAATTTACAAATACGCCGGTTGCACCCGAGAGCACAATGCTCTCACTGGCTGACAGGTGGGGCCTCGGCCCATTGTCAGCCTCTTCTTCTTCCTCCGGTTCTCTCTTCTCCTCTCTCCCGCGCGCTTTCCCGCACTTTCTCCATCGGCGACGGCTAGCTCGTAGGGAATCTAGGCCGTACTGCCGTAGTGCACGGCATGCTAGCTGCTGGTGCATCGTGCACTCACCTCGCGGGCCAGCGTGCTGTCGGCACTGCTCGCGGATTCGCCTCCGAACACCGGCGGTCGAGCGACGAGCGGTGCTGGTGGACTTCGCCCACCGTACACCGATCTCGAGCTATAAAACGGCCGAGGTGCTGCTCCTCCTTCCTCTCACCTGGCCTCTCTTCTACTCCTTTCTTCCCTCTCCTCCATTTGTGTTTGCAGGAGCTCGGGTCGAAGCTCCAATGGCGGAGGTGATACCGGACTGGTGCATGATCCTCGTGTGCGTGGGGTTGGCGGCATTGCTGGGAGTATCTGCGCTCTTGTGTGCGATGATCCTGGACGATCGTCGTGATGTGGCGGCTCGAGTGCTAGCTCTCCGCGGCGGCGGCAATCACGAGGATTAGGTGAGAGCGGCAGGACTAATGGTGGTTAGCGTGCGGTAGGCACTTAGTGCTCGAATAAATTTCCACGAGTTTCTTCCCAAGAAACTGTGGTGTGTGAGGAGGTCGTTGGTGAAGCAGGTGTAGCGGGACTAGCAACTTGGTGTACTGTGTGGAGTGGCCGGAGTTGTATTAACGTTGTTGTGATGCTGTGTGATGAAAGAAAAATCTATGCTAAGAAGATGGACAAGATGCAACAACACGGAAAGAATTTATTTAACACACAGTGCGACACACAGTTTTCATAAAAGATACAGGTACACCCACGTGGTAGTTACGTCTAAAATATAAACGGTAAATGAACAGGGTCCTGGGAAAAGGTCTCTGGTGCGAAGTTCTTATTTGTTTGTGACCGTAACGGGATTGACAACCCCTTATGGCGTTGGGTGCGAAGTTCTTATTTGTTTGTGCAGGTGCGAGGGACTCACGCGTGGTCTCCTACTGAATTGATACCTTGGTTCTCAAAAACTAAGGGAAATACTTACGCTACTATGCTGCATCTCCCTTTCCTCTTCAAGGGAATACAACGCAAGCTCAAGAGTCGCCCTTCGGGGAGGACAGCATAATGCCGGCCCCCAAACCGAGACGCATCTTCGAGCCGTCGAAGTGCATGCCCAGTGCGTCGAGTCCGGCGGCGGCAACAGGTACTGGGTCTCGGTCCAGTCGACGAGGAGGTCGGCCAAAGTTTGGGGCTTGATCATGGTGCGGGGCTCGTAGAGGATGGTGTGGCCGGCTAGCTCGAGCACCCACTTGGCGACCCGGCCAAAGGCGTCACGGCACCCGATGATCTCGCCGAGGGTGGGGGGCGTGCTGACCACGGTGACCGCGTGCTCTTGGAAGTACTGCTTCAACTTCTTGGCGGTAAAGTACACGCCGTAACACATCTTCTGGTAATGCGGGTAGTTCTGCTTGGAGGCGAAGAGCACCTCGCTCACGTAGTAGACGGGATGCTTGACAGCTTGGATCTTGCCCTTTTCTTGTCGCTTGACCACCAGCACCGTGCTGACCGACCGCGAGGTTGTGGCTATGTAGAGAAACAGCGGCTCCTTCTCGGCCGGTGCGGCTAGGATGGGTGTGGTGGAGTACATGCGCTTGAGGTCCTGGAAATCTTTGTCCGCCTGGTCGTTCCATTCGAACGGCGTCGTCTTCTTGATCAGCTGGTATAGGGGCAAGGCCCTCTCGCCCAGCCAGCTGTGGAACCTGCTGACCGAGGCCAAGCAGGCGGTGAACTTCTGGACATGGCGCAGCCGAGCCGGCTTGCGCATGTGCTCGATGGCCTTGATTTTCTCTGGGTTTGCCTCAATGTCGCGCTCCGAGACGAGGAAACCGAGTAGCTTTTCGACCGGGACGCCAAAAACGCATTTTTCCGGGTTGAGCTTAACCTTGTACTCGCGCAAGTTGGCGAAGGTTTCCTTCAGATCGTCGAGGAGTGTGAGGTGCTTCTTGGTCTTCACCACGATGTCGTCCACGTAGACGTGGATATTGCGGTCGAGTTGCGGCAGCAAGCACTTCTGCATGCAGCGCTGGAAGGTGGTGCCGGCGTTCTTCAGGCCGAACGACACGGTGATGTAGCAATACGCCCCAAAGGGCGTGATGAAGGACGTCTTCAGGGGGTCGGCCGGGTCCATCTTGATCTGGTGATAGCCGGAGTAAGCGTCCAGGAAGGACAGGAGCTCGCACCCGGTGGTGGATTCGATGACTTGGTCAATCCGAGGGAGGGCGAACAGATCCTTGGGGCAGGCCTTGTTCAGGCTGGTGTAGTCAATACACATGCGCCAAGTGTTGTTTTTCTTCAGGATGAGGACTGGGTTGGCCAGCCACTTGGGGTGAAATACTTCCATGATGAAGCCGGCCGCCAAAAGCTTGGCGATCTCTTCACTGATGGTCCTTCTCTTCTCCTTGGAGAAACGTCGTAGGGGCTGGCAGACAGGCTTGGCATCCTTGCGGACATGGAGTTTGTGCTTGGCATACTTCCTCGGGATACCTGGCATGTCCTTCGGGGTCCATGCGAAGATATCTCGATTCTCACGGAGGAAGTCGACGACCTCGCCTTCCTATTTGTCGCCGAGGCGAGTGCCTATGATGACTTACTTGCTGCAACTGGGGGCTTCCGGGTTTAGCTTCACCTTCTTGGTCTTCTTGGAGGGCTTGAACGAGGCTTCATTGGCCGGCTCCTCGGCCAGGATCGGCGCAGCTCATGCCTCGTTGGCCAGAGCGACGATCCGGTCGAGCTGGCACCGCTCCTCGGCTATGACCAGTGACTCGGCCAGCATGGAGCCGTCTTGGGCGCACTTCAGGGACTTGCGGTAGTCGCCGGTGATGGTGATGAGGCCCTTCGGACCAGGCAGCTTCATCTTTAGGTAGGCGTAGTGGGGGACCGCCATGAACTTGGCGAGCGCGGGCCGGCCTAGCAGTGCGTGGTATGCACTGGATAGGTCCACCACCTCGAACTAGATCGGCTTGCATCAGAAGCGGCTGCTATCGCCGAACAGGACGTCGAGCCGGATTCTGCCAATCGGAGAGCAGCAGTGACCGGGTACGATGCCGTGGAAGACAGTCCAGGTCAGCTCGAGGTCCTTGGCCTCGAGGCCAAGCTTGGTCTTGGTGTCCCGGTAGAGGATGTTGATGTTGCTGCCGTCGTTGATGAGGACTCGGGAGAACTTGCATGTGCATCGAGGCGCGGTGATGGTGGGGTTGATGACGAGGGCGTAACCACCCAGGTTTGGCATGACGGCTGGGTGATCCTCCCGTGTCCAAGTGAACGGACGCTCCGACCAGTGCATGTATTCCGGCTTGGCTGGGACGACGGTATTTACCTCCTGCTGGAGGAGGCGCTCGCCGCGCTTGTCGTTGTTGAGGCTAGTGAAGACAACATAGGCCGCGTTCGGGTCTCGGTAGGTGCCGTCGCGCATAGCGCCACCTGCCGGAGGTGGTGGTGGAGGCGGAGGCGGCCGCCCTGCTCCTGGAGCCGGGGCTGGAGGAGGTGGGGCGTCGCCCCTCATGATGAGTTTGGTGATGGTGCACTGTCGGAGCGTTCGCGTGGACAGCCTCACGCCGATGTGGTGCTTGCAGGGAGCGTTGAGCATCTCCTTGAAGCTCATGGCGGGCTGCCACGTCTTCTTACCGGTCTGCCGACATTTGGCGGTCGGCTTGGTCGCGGGCACCTGCTCGGCGACCGCGACGAGCCGGTTATCATGGCGTTAGGCCTGCTGTTCGGCCTTGCGCTTGTGCTGTTGCTAGTTGTGCTGATGCTGTCGGCTTCCTTCACCGGCCGGCTTCGGAGGGGGAACCGGCTTCGCCTTGCCGGCTTCATCCAGTGCTACCTGGATCTTCATGGCGGAGTCGGCATTCGCGTATTTGCCCGCCGTTCCTATGAGCACGGACATGGTGGTCGGCTCGGAGCGCAGCAGCTTGTGCTTGAGGAGGGTGCCATCCCGGCACCCGTTGACGAATTACTGGATTGCCTGGACCTCGTGGACGCCCTCGCAGCTGTTCTAGAGCTCGGTCCAGCGTGCCAGGTACTCCCGACCAGTTTCTGCCGGCCCCTGCACGCACATGGCGAGTTGGCAGGGACGGCCGGGTCGCCGGTAGGTTCCGGTGAATATGTGCACAAAGGCCTGCTCGAAATCAACCCACGTGTTGATGCTGCTAATGTCTACTACGCAACCTTTTTCTTGTAGACGTTGTTGGGCCTTCAAGTGTAGAGGTATGTAGGACAGTAGCAAATTTCCCTCAAGTGGATGACCTAAGGTTAATCAATCTGTGGGAGGAGTAGGATGAATATGGTCTCTCTCAAACAACCCTGCAACCAAATAACAAAGAGTCTCTTGTGTCCCCAACACACCCAATACAATGGAAAATTAAATAGGTGCACTAGTTCGGCGAACAGATGGTGATACAAGTGCAATATGGAAGGTAGATATAGGTTTTTGTAATCCTGAAAATATAAAAACAGCAAGGTAACTAATGATAAAAGTGAGCATAAACGGTATTGCAATGCGTTGAAACAAGGCCTAGGGTTCATACTTTCACTAGTGCAAGTTCTCTCAACAATAATAACATAACTGGATCATATAACTATCCTCAACATGGAACAAAGAGTCACTCCAAAGTAACTAAGAACGGAGAACAAACGAAGAGATTATTGTAGGGTACAAAACCACCTCAAAGTTATTCTTTCTGATCGATCTATTCAAGAGTTCGTAGTAAAATAACACGAAGCTATTCTTTCCGATCAATCTATCCTAGAGTTCATACTAGAATAACACCTTAGGACACAAATCAACCAATACCCTAATGTCACCTAGATACTCCATTGTCACCTCAAGTATCCGTGGGCATGATTATACGATATGCATCAAACAATATCATATTCATCTATTCAACCAACACAAAGAACTTCAAAGAGTGCCTCAAAGTTTCTACCGGAGAGTCAAGACAAAAACATGTGCCAACCCCTATGCATAGATTCACAAGGTCACTGAACCCGCAAGTTGATCACCAAAACATACATCGAGTAGATCACGTGATATCCCATTGTCACCACAGATAAGCACGTGCAAGACATACATCAAGTGTTATCAAATCCTTAAAGACACAATCCGATAAGATAACTTCAAAGGGAAAACTCAATCCATTACAAGAGAGTAGAGGGGGAGAAGCATCAGAAAATCCAACTATAATAGCAAAGCTCGCGATACATCAAGATCGTGCCATCTCAAGAACATGAGAGAGAGAGAGAGAGAGAGAGTTCAAACACAAAGCTACTGGTACATACTCTCAGCCCCGAGGGTAAACTACTCCGACCTCATCTTGGAGAGCGCCGGGATGATGAAGATGGCCACCGGAGAGGGATTCCCGTTCCGGCAGGATGCCGAAACGGGTCTAGATTGGTTTTCGGTGGCAACAAAGGCTTGCGGCGGCGGAACTCCTGATCTAGGTTATTTTCTGGAGGTTTCTGTATATATAGGGGGTGTTGGAGTCGGGAACAAGTAAAGGGGGTCTCCGAGCTGTCCACGAGGTAGGGGGCACGCCCCTACCCTCGTAGGCAGCCCTTGAATCTTCTGGTCCTCCTCCGGTACTCCCTGGGCTTCTTCTGGTCCAAAACAAACCTCCGTTGAGTTTCAGGTCAATTGGGATCCGTTTGGTATTCCTTTTCTGCAATACTCAAAAACAAGGGAAAAACAGAAACTGGCACTGGGCACTGGGTTAATAGGTTAGTCCCAAAAATCATATAAAAGCTCATAAAACATCCTAGAAGGATAATATATTAGCATGGAACAATCAAAAATTATAGATACGTTGGAGACGTATCAAGCATCCGCAAGCTTAATTCCTGCTCGTCCTCGAGTAGGTAAATGATAAAAACAGAATTTTTGATGTGGAATGCTACCTAACATAATTCTCGATGTAATTCTCTTTATTGTGGCCTGAATGTTCAGATCCGAAAGATTCAAGACAAAAGTTTAATATTGACATAAGAATAATAATACTTCAAGCATGCTAACAAAGCAATTATGTCTTCTCAAAATAACATGGCTAAAGAAAGTTCATCCCTACAAAATCATATAGTTTGGCTATGCTCCATCTTCGTCACACAAAATACCCAAATCATGCACAACCCCGGTTTCAGCCAAGCAATTGTTTCATACTTAAATTTTTTCAAACTTTTCCAATCTTCACGCAATACATGAGCGTGATCGATGGATATAGCACTATAGGAGGAATAGAGTGGTGGTTGTGGAGAAGACAAAAGAGGAAGATGGTCTCACGTCGACTAGGTGTATCAATGGGCTATGGAGATGCCCATCAATAGATATCAATGTGAGTGAGTAGGGATTGACATGCAACGAATGCACTAGAGCTAATAAATGTATGAAAGCTCAACAAAATAAACTAAGTGGGTGTGCATCCAACTTGCTTGCTCATGAAGACCTAGGGCATTTGAGGAAGCCCATCATTAGAATATACAAACCAAGTTCTATAATGAAAATTCCCACTAGTACATGAAAGTGACTAAACAGGAGACTCTCTATCATGAAGATCATGGTGCTACTTTGAAGCACACGTGTGGAAAAAGATAGTAGGATTGTCCTTTTTTTCTTTTTTCCTTTTTTTTCCTTTTTTTGCCCTTTTTTCTTTGGCCTTTCCTTTTTCTTTTTTTGGGACAATGCTCTAATAATGATGATCATCACACTTCTATTTATTTACAACTCATGGATTACAACTCGATACTAGAACAAAATATGACTATATGAATGTCTCCGGCGGTGTACCGGGAAGTGTAATGAATCAAGAGTGACATGTATGAAAAATTATGCATGGTGGCCTTGCCACAAATACGATGTCAACAACATGATCATGCATGGCAATATGACAATGATGAAGCATGTCATATGAACGGAACGGTGGAAAGTTGCATGGCAATATATCTCGGAATGGCTATGGAAATGCCATGATAGGTAGGTATGGTGGCTGTTTTGAGGAAGGTATATGGTGGGTGTATGGTACCGGCGAGAGTTGCGCGGTACAAGAGAGGCTAGCAATGGTGGAAGGGTGAGAGTGCGTATAATCCATGGACTCAACATTAGTCATAAAGAACTCACATACTTATTGCAAAAATCTACAAGTCATCAAAACAAAGTACTACATGCATGCTCCTAGAGGAAGGGTTGGTATGAGTTAACCATCGCGCGATCCCGACCTCCACACAAAGGATGACACTTAATAAAATACATCATGCTTCAAATTTGTCACACAACGGTTACCATACGTGCATGCTACGGGGCTTGCAATCCTCAACACAAGTATTTCTAAAATTCACAACTACTCTACTAGCATGACTCTAATATCACCATCCTCATATCTCAAAACAATCATCAAGCATCAAACTTCTCATAGAATTCAATGCACTTTATATGAAAGTTTTTATTATATCCCTCTTGGATGCCCATCATATTAGGACTAAATTCATAACCTAAGAAGATTACCATGATGTTCTAAAAGACTCTAAAAATAATATAAGTGAAGCATGAGAGTTCAACTATTTCTTCAAAATAAAACCACCGCCGTGCTCTAAAAAGATATAAGTGAAGCACTAGACCAAATGACAAACTACTCCAAAATATATAAGTGAAGATCAATGAGTAGTTGAATAATTATGTAACTATGTGAAGACTCTCTAACATTTAATAATTTCAGATCTTGGGATATTATTCAAACAGCAAGCAAAACAAAATAAAACAAAATGACGCTCCAACCAAACACATATCATGTGGTGAATAAAAATATAGCCTCAAGTAAAGTTACCGATAGACGAAGACGAAAGAGGGGATGCCTTCCGGGGCATCCCCAAGCTTAGGCTCTTGGTTGTCCTTGAATATTACCTTGGGGTGCCTTGGGCATCCCCAAGCTTAGGCTCTTGCCACTCCTTATTCTATAGTCCATCGAATCTTTACCAAAAACTTGAAAACTTCACAACACAAAACTCAACAGAAAACTCGTAAGCTCCGTTAGTATAAGAAAATAAAACCACCACTTTGGTACTGTAATGAACTCATTCTAAATTCATATTGGTGTAATATCTACTGTATTCCAACTTCTCTATGGTTCATACCCTCCGATACTACTCATAGATTCCTAAAAATAAGCAAACAACACATAGAAAACAGAATATGTCGAAAATAGAACAGTCTGTAGTAATCTGTAACTTTCGAATACTTCTGTAACTCTAAAAATTCTGAAATAAATTGGTGGACATGAGATATTTGTCTATTAATCATCTGCAAAAAGAATCAACTTAAAAGCACTCTCCAGTAAAAAAATGGCAGCTAATCTCGTGAGCGCAAAGTTTCTGTTTTTTACAGCAAGATCACATAGACTTCACCCAAGTCTTCTCAGAGGTTCTACTTGGCACAAACACTAATTTAAAACATGAAAACTCATCTAACCAGAGGCTAGATGATAAATTCATTGAAAAACAGGGAAGAAAAATATTGGTTGTCTCCCAACAAGCGCTTTTCTTTAAAGCCTTTTAGCTAGGCATGATGATTTCAATGATGCTCACATAAAAGATAAGAATTGAAACATAAAGAGAGCATCATGAAGAATATAACTAGCACATTTAAGTCTAACCCACTTCATATGCATAGGGATTTTGTGAGCAAACAACTTATGGGAACGAGAATTAACTAGCATAGGAAGGCAAAGCAAGCATAACCTCAAGATTTTAAGCACATAGAGAGGAAACTTGATATTATTTCAGTTCATACAAACATATGTTCCTCCCTCATAATAATTTTCAGTAGCATCATGAATAAATTCAACCATATAACCAGCACATAAAGCATTCTTTTCATGATCTACTTGCATAGAAAGTTTACTACTCCCATCATAAGAAAATTTCTTCTCATTCATAGTAGTGGGAGGAGCAAATTCAACAAAATAACTATCATGTGAAGCATAATCCAATTGAAAATTAAAATCATGATGACAAGTTTCATGGTTATCTTTATTCTTTATAGCATACATGTCATCACAATAATCATCATAAATAGGAGGCATGATTTCATCATAATAAATTTGCTCAGCAAAACTTGGGGGACTAAACATATCATCTTCATCAAACATAGCATCCCCAAGCTTGTGGCTTTGCATATCATTAGCATCATGAGTATTCAAGGAATTCATACTAACAACATTTCAATCATGCTCATTATTCACATATTTTATGCCAAGCATTCTATGTAATTCTTCTTCTAGTACTTGAGCACAATTTTCCTTCCCATCATTTTCATGAAAGATATTAAAAAGATGAAGCATATGAGGCAACCTCAATTCCATTTTTTGTAGTTTTCTTTTATAAACTAAACTAGTGATAAAACAAGAAATTGAAAGATTCGACTGCAAGATCTAAAGATATAACTTCAAGAACTAACCTCCCCGGCAACGGTGCCAGAAAAGAGCTTGATGTCTACTATGCAACCTTCTTCTTGTAGACGCTGTTGGGCCTCCAAGTGCAGAGGTTTGTAGGATAGTAGCAAATTTCCCTCAAGTGGATGACCTAAGGTTTATCAATCCGTGGGAGGCGTAGGATGAAGCTGGTCTCTCTCAAACAACCCTGCAACCAAATAACAAAGAGTCTCTTGTGTCCCCAACACACCCAATACAATGGAAAATTGTATAGGTGCACTAGTTCGGCGAACAGATGGTGATACAAGTGCAATATGGATGGTAGATATAGGTTTTTGTAATCTGAAAATATAAAAGTAGCAAGGTAACTAATAATAAAAGTGAGCATAAACGGTATTGCAATGCGTTGAAACAAGGCCTAGGGTTCATACTTTCACTAGTGCAAGTTCTCTCAACAATAATAACATAACTGGATCATATAACAATCCCTCAACATGCAACAAAGAGTCACTCCAAAATAACTAATAGCGGAGAACAAACGAAGAGATTATTGTAGGGTACGAAACCACCTCAAAGTTATTCTTTCTGATCGATCTATTCAAGAGTCCGTAGTAAAATAACACGAAGCTATGCTTTCCGTTCGATCTATCTTAGAGTTCGTACTAGAATAACTCCTTAAGACACAAATCAACCAAAACCCTAATGTCACCTAGATACTCCATTGTCACCTCAAGTATCCGTGGGCATGATTATACGATATGCATCAAACAATCTCAGATTCACCTATTCAACCAACACAAAGAACTTCAAAGAGTGCCCCAAAGTTTCTACCGGAGAGTCAAGACAAAAATGTGTGCCAACCCCTCTGCATAGATTCACAAGGTCACTGAACTCGCAAGTTGATCACCAAAACATACATCAAGTAGATCACGTGATATCTCATTGTCACCACAGATAAGCACGTGCAAGACATACATCAAGTGTTCTCAAATCCTTAAAGACTCAATCCGATAAGATAACTTCAAAGGGAAAACTCAATCCATTACAAGAGATTAGAGGGGGAGAAGCATCATAAGATGCAACTATAATAGCAAAGCTCGTGATACATCAAGATCGTGCCATCTCAGGAACACGAGAGAGAGAGAGAGAGATCAAACACATAGCTACTGGTACATACCCTCAACCCTGAGGGTGAACTACTCCCTCCTCGTCATGGAGAGCGCCGGGATGATGAAGATGGCCACCGGAGAGGGATTCCCCCTCCGGCAGGGTGCCGGAACGGGTCTAGATTGGTTTTCGGTGGCAACAAAGGCTTGCGGCGGTGGACCTTCCGATTTAGGTTATTTTCTGGAGGTTTCTGTATATATAGGGGTGTTGGAGTCGGGAACAAGTAAAGAGGTTCTCCGGGCTGTCCACGAGGTAGGGGCGCGCCCAGGGGGCACCCCTACCCTCGTGGGCAGCATGGGAATCTTTTGGTCCTCCTTCGGTACTCCCTGGGCTTCTTCTGGTCCAAAAACAACCTCCGTTGAGGTTCAGGTCAATTGGGCTCCGTTTGGTATTCCTTTTCTGCGATACTCAAAAACAAGGGGAAAACAGAAACTGGCACTGGGCTATGGGTTAATAGGTTAGTCCCAAAAATCATATAAAAGTGTATATAAAAGCCCATAAAACATCCTAGAAGGATAATCTAATAGCATGGAATAATCAAAAATTATAGATACGTTGGAGACATATCAGCTGCCCACCGGCACACTATTCAGCCATGTGCGGGTTGACCCCTGGAGCATAAGTGGTGCGTAGTGGAAGGTGAGACGGTGGTTGCCGCCGGCGATGCCGATGGCGGTGGTGTAGTTGGTGAGCTAGTCCTTCGGCTTCACAGTGACATTGTACTTGGGGGGTGTCGCGGGGAAGCGTGAACCCTTTAGCAAAGGGCTCGCTCCGGATGCGTGGGCCGAAGCACGCCGGTCTAACTGGACCAGTCTCCTCCAGCTCCTAGGAGAGGGCGAGCCGGTCGAGGCGGTGGCGAGCGTTGATGGGCCTCTAACCCCTCGTTGGTTACCCCAAGTGGAAGGTGTAAGATGCAGTGTTGTGGAAGTTTTTCCCTTAGCAAAGATGCCAAGGATCGAATCCCCAGAGACTCCTAGGTTCAACAAGTAGGTGTCAACTGCTAACGGCGCCAGATATTAGCAATCAACGTGGACCTGCACACAGATACAAATAACTTTGCTCCCAACGAGTATAGAGAGGTTGTCAATCCCTCCGGCCTTGTAGTTCACAAAGGATTAAAAGCAAATGATAGTAGTGATGGATAATGTTTTGCAATAGTAAATAAAAGCAAAAAGTGAATAGCGGATGTGATCAATGATGGTAATATGGACCGGAGTCTCATGATGTTCACTAGTGATGTCTTTCTCCCAAAAGACGATAAAACAGCTATGTGAGGTAAACGAATTACAGCTGGGCAATTGACAGGACCACGAACGCAAACCAATGCTGACTACATTGCAAGAAAGGTTGAGGTTCAAAGCATGGGCGGTACGCCAAAGTAAGTAGACCGAAATCCATCAATATCTACTACTAATCATCCACCTTGAGATATCTATCCAGAACATCTCGCTGGTATTAAGTTGCGAGTCCCACCCATAGTGTAAACTCAAAGCAACAGACAACTGCATTAAAAGAACTTTGCGTAAAGTGAACAATCCTTGCACCCGCGGGCACAAGCACCGTTGTTTTCCCCCTTGTGGCAACAGCACATCCCCTAGACTCATGTTTCTGTCACTCAAGCTAGTCATCGAGGGGCATGAACCCACAATCGAGCATAACGTTCCCTCTTGGAGTCACTACCTACTACTTGGCCAAAGCAATAAATAACAACGGAGAACATGCAAGAATTACTTATGAACATAAATATAAAAGAGGTAGATCAAATATATTACTCAAGATCAATCTGAACATAATCTCATAATCCATCGGATCCCAGCAAACTCAACATAGCAACAGCATAAGGATTACATATGTGCCTCGATCATGTAGGGCAGCTCACGAGGACTAATTAGTGAAGCACAAGAACGGGAGGAGAACATCACATAGCTACTGGTCATGGACTCATGGTCCAAGGGAGACTACTCACAACTCATCCGGGAGGCGTCCATGGTGGTGGAGAGGCTCCCGATGATGATCCCTCCCTCCGGCAGGGTGCCGGGAAGGGTTCTCCTGGTGCTCCCGATCTTGGAAGCGGCGGCGGCGGCGAAACAGAGATGAGATCGCGAAAAAGAGTTTCCTTCCTGAGGGTTTCGAAGGACGCTCTAAATATATGCCAAAGGGGGGCACCAGACGGGGCTCGGGGGGCCCAGGCGCCCCCCCCGGCGCGGCCCAGGGGGGGCGCGCCGCCAGGACGCCTGGAGCCCTGGTGCCCCCCCCCCCGGCTGTACTTCGGGCGCAAGGAAGTTTCCGGAACGCTGATTTTTTATATAATTTTTCTGGATTTTTCCTGGCAGTTCTCGTAACGTGAAAACCTGAAATACAAAAACAGCCGAAAACAGAAACTGGCACCGGGGTGCACTGGATTAGTAGGTTAGTCCAAATATGATCAAAAGTGTATGGAAGTGTATGAATATCATAGCAATATCACCCAAAAGTGGCATGGAGCAAGCAGAAATTATAGATTTGTTTTGGACGTATCAGCATCCCCAAGCTTAATTCCTGCTCGTCCTCGAGTAGGTAAATGATAACAAGAATAATTTCTCTGGTGACATGCTATTAATCATATAGGACTTTTTATAGTCATATGACAAAAGCTTACTGAGACAATGATTCTATAGTAATTAAGTTGCCTCATGAGAAAATCACAAATGACTGAAAGTTTTACAATATGAAACTGAAGCATCAAAAAGATTTGCAATGAATATGGTGTGCAAATATGATAAAGTGATATCTAGCTTGCCCCCTTTAGTGAAGCAAAACATAAATGCAGGGGCACCTTCAAGGTTTAAGTGATGACTAGATACAATGATTTCAAAGTAAACGATATCACAATCATGCAAAAGATAATGCTACTTTGGGACAATGCAAATTACACTCAGAATGACAATCATGCTCTCAGTAGTTGGTGCTTGAAGAAAGAAGGTGGAGACTCAACATAAAAGTAAAAGAATGGTTATGTGCTAGAGCTTTTTATTTTGAAAACATAGAAGCAATTTTGTCAACGGTAGTAGTATTTCATATGTGTCATGCATAAGACATCCTATAAGTTGCAAGCCTCATGCATCAAATACCAATAGTGCTCGCACCTTGTCCTAATTAGCTCGGATTTCCATGGGTTATCATTGCATTACATATGTTTCAACCAAGTGTCACAAAGGGGTACCTCTATGCCACCTGTACAAAGGTCCAAGGAGATAAATCACATTTGATTTCTCGTTTTTGATAGATCTCAACTTGAGGACATCCATACCGGGACAACATAGAAAATAGATGATGGACTCCTCTTCAATGCATAAGCATATTCTCATAAGAGATTGAGGATTAATGTCCAAGCTAAAACTTCCACCATGATACATGGCTTTGGTTGGCGGCCCAATGTTCTTCTCTAACAATATGCATACTCATTCAACCCACGGCAAATCACCCTTACTTCAGACAAGACGAACATGCATAGCAACTCACATGATATTCAACAATAGTGTAATAGTTGATGGCGTCCCCAGAAACATGGTTATCGCTCAGCAAGCAACTTATAAGAAATAAGATACATAGGCAATATATTCTTTACCACAATAGTTTTTAAGCTACTTTCCCATGAGCTATATATTGCAAAGTTAGTTTGCTTAGTACAGGTGGAGGTTAGCAAAAGACTGGGAGCGACCAACTAAGAGAGCAATGACGGTCATGATCATGCAGAGCGACAAAGCAATATTGAATCAGGCATGGAAGTTATATCGCTACTCAGAAACAAAAGATCATCAAGGCTTGACATACTTTCTTTACAGTCTTAAATATGCGTGAGCATACGCCAAGTCAATCAAAATAAATTCTCGAAGGAAGATATTACTAAACCATACCACATCATAGGCAAACAAATCATGTTGGTACTCCAATAACACATTGGGAACCCCCCAGCTATTTGAGACTAACCATAAGAAAACATGAACTACTAAGCACCATTATGCACGTAGCATCTTTATCATAGACATATTAACCAATGCAACGGAAGCAAACTCTCTTGATAAGGTGAGCATGATAATTAAAGAGAGTTCAAGCAACCAACTAAACGAAAGCTCTTTGAAAAGATAAGCATGAATACTAAGAGCAGAGCATGATAGTAGCTATTAAAAGACAAAGAACACACACAGCAAAGATAGACATGAAAATTCTATGTTATGTTCTAGGTAGAAGTGGAGCGTGTTTCTCTCCCACATAAAGAAAGCTGAGTTCCGACTAGTTATGAAAAACTAAAAAGAAAACTAAAAGCAAGACGCTCCAAGCATAGCACATAACACATGAAGTGATAAAAATATAGCGGAACGAAAGACGAACTGATAATGTTGATGGAGAAGGGGATGCACGGGGGCATCCCCAAGCTTAGACGCTTGAGTCTCCTTGAATATTTCTTGGGGGTGCACGGGGGCATCCCCAAGCTTGAGCGCTTGACACTCCTGAATCTTTTTATCATCTTCCCTCGCACACTTGAAAACTCCCTTCATACATAACTCATCATAATCTGATTAGCGAGGTTAGTACCCTTAATAAAATAATTGCACCTTGCTGGAAATAAGGATATTCTTGAAGTTCTACTGTTTCTCAAGATTGCCAAAAGTTTTTTGCAAAGAAAAAGCAGCATCTTGATTTGCAAAATGAAGGAAAGGCAAAACAGGACAGAATCTGTGAAAAACAGAACAGCAGGTAGTAATTGATCTGTTCGGTGTACTTCTGCAACTCAAATCAAAAAACTCAGAACAGACGCACAAAAGACAATTATATAGAGAACGCTGTAGAAAAAATTCAGACCAAAAAGATGATCTGGTGATTTTATACGATTTTCTCTATCCAAGGACAGAATCTGTTTCCTGGACAGCACCTCACAACTTTTGAACTTTCTAGCAATCAGAGGCTATACTTGGCACAAATATGAAAAGAAAAGATACAATGATGATGCTACAACAGTAAACAACATCAAGACACAACAAAAGCAAAATAAATTTATTCATTGGGCTGCCTCCCAAGAGCGCTTTCTTTTATGCCTTTAAGCTAGGCATAATGCATAGAGATCAAGTTTTATCAAGAGTAAAAGAATAGCTAGCCCGTACAACGGACTCAAAAGGTAACTTGATCTTCTTACGAGGGAAGTGTTCCATCCCTTTCTTGAGAGGAAACTGAAATTTTATATTACCCTCTTTCATGTCAATGATAGCACCAACGGTGCGTAAAAAGGGACGTCCCAAAATAATTGGACATGAAGGATCACATTCAATATCCATAATAGTGAAATCAACGGGCACATAATTATCATTGACAAGAATAAGAACTTCGTCGATCCTCCCCAAAGGTTTCTTTATGGAAGAATCAACGAGACGAACACCAAAAGAACAAGAATCAAAAGGTTTCAATTTAAGCATATCATATATTCTTTTGGGCATAACAGAGGTACTAGCACCAACATCACATAATGCATAACAAGAGAAGTCATTCAATTTAATTTTTATCATAGGATCCCAACCATCTTCTAGCTTTCTAGGTATGGAGGCTTCTACACTAAGTTTCTCCTCCCTAGCTTTGATGAGAGCATTAGTGATATGCTCTGTGAAGGCAAGGTTAAGCGTGCTAGTGCGGGGATCTCTAGACATCTTGTGAAGGAAATCAATAACTTCAGTAAGAGTGCAATTATCAAAATCAAGGTCACGAGCATCAAGTAAAGTGGTAGTGGTGTCCTTAAGGTTCACTTGTTTGGTAGTTTCTACAGTCATAGCATCACCATTAATAGGTCCAATGGGACCAGGAGTACATTGGGTGCTAAGAGTTTGAACATCCTCAACAACTTAATTAGTAGCAACAGTGTGGTGGGTAGGAAGGCTCTTAATTCTATCTTCTTCCTCCCTTTCTCTAGCCCATCTCTCTTTAAGTTTAGCCATCATCCTAATGTTTTCATTAATTTGCACTTGAATAGCATTTATAGGAGTGACTTCCCTCTCCTCAAGAGGAGAAGTTTTAATTTTTAGCAATTTTACCTCATTGGCTAAATGGTCTACCTTAAAAGAAAGATCATCTACTTTATGTAGTTTTTCTTCTACACTTTTATTAAAGGCTTTTTGGGTAGTGATGAAATCTTTAAGCATAGTCTCTAGTTCAGTAGTGGAGTTCTTGGTACTAGGATAAGCATTGTTGTTCCCATAAGAATTAGAGGGGAACGGTCTAGGATTGCTACCAAAATTACTCCTATAAGCATTGTTGTTAAAATTGTTTCTAGAGATAAAGTTCACATCTACTTGTTCTTGAGCAATCAAAGAATTTAAAGGAACATCACGAGGATCAACAGTAGATTGCTTCGAAAGTAGAGACATGATCAAGTCAACTTTTTCATTAAGGGAGGAAATCTCCTCGACAGAGTTTACCTTCCTACCTGTTGGAGCGCGTTCGGTGTGCCATTGGGAATAGTTGGTCATCATCTCATCGAGAAGCTTCGTGGCAGCACCAAGTGTAGTTGACATAAAAGTTCCTCCCGCGGCCGAATCTAACAAGTTCCGCGAGGTAAAGTTCAAGCCTGCATAAAAAGTTTGGATAACCATCCAAGTAGTCAAACCGTGAGTAGGGCAGTTCTTGATAAGAGATTTCATACGTTCCCAAGCTTGGGCAACGTGTTCATTATCCAATTGTTTAAAATTCATTATGTTACTTCTAAGCTGGATAATTTTAACAGGTGGATAGTATTTTCCAATAAAAGCATCTTTGCACTTGTCCCATGAATCTATGCTATTTCTAGGCAAAGACTGAAACCAAATTTTAGCTCCTCCTCTCAAGGAGAAAGGAAAAAGCTTAATCTTAACAATATTACCATCTATTTCTTGGTACTTTTGCATATCTCAAAGTTCAACAAAGTTGTTCAAGTGTAAAGCAGCATCATCTCCAGCACCGGAGAATTGATCTTTCATGACTAAGTTCAGTAAAGTAGGTTTAATTTCATATGAAGGTGCTGAAGTGGCAGGTGTAGTGATAGGTGTGCTGACAAAGTCATCGTTGTTGTGACTAGTGAAGTCACACAACTTGGTGTTCTCGGTGGACGATAAAGGAAACTAAAGCAAAAACTGAAAGGTAAACTAACAAGACTAAAAAGCAAAGGAAAAAGATAGCATGCAACTCCCCTATCCTGAAGAGTGGAGTCCCCGGCAACGGCGCCAGAAAAACTCCTTGATGGGCCTCTAACCCCTCGTTGGTTACCCCAAGTGGAAGGTGTAAGATGCAGTGTTGTGGAAGTTTTTCCCTTAGCAAAGATGCCAAGGATCGAATCCCCAGAGACTCCTAGGTTCAACAAGTAGGTGTCAACTGCTAACGGCGCCAGATATTAGCAATCAACGTGGACCTGCACACAGATACAAATAACTTTGCTCCCAACGAGTACAGAGAGGTTGTCAATCCCTCCGGCCTTGTAGTTCACAAAGGATTAAAAGCAAATGATAGTAGTGATGGATAATGTTTTGCAATAGTAAATAAAAGCGAAAAGTGAATAGCGGATGTGATCAATGATGGTAATATGGACCGGAGTCTCATGATGTTCACTAGTGATGTCTCTCTCCCAAAAGACGATAAAACAGCTATGTGAGGTAAACGAATTACAGCTAGGCAATTGACAGGACCACGAACACAAACCAATGTTGACTACATTGCAAGAAAGGTTGAGGTTCAAAGCATGGGCGGTACGCCAAAGTAAGTAGACTGAAATCCATCAATATCTACTACTAATCATCCACCTTGAGATATCTATCCAGAACATCTCGCTGGTATTAAGTTGCGAGTCCCACCCATAGTGTAAACTCAAAGCAACAGACAACTGCATTAAAAGAACTTTGCGTAAAGTAAACAATCCTTGCACCCGCGGGCACAAGCACCGTTGTTTTCCCCCTTGTGGCAACAGCACATCCCCTAGACTCATGTTTCTGTCACTCAAGCTAGTCATCGAGGGACATGAACCCACAATCGAGCATAACGTTCCCTCTTGGAGTCACTACCTACTACTTGGCCAAAGCAATAAATAACAACGGAGAACATGCAAGAATTACTTATGAACATAAATATAAAAGAGGTATATCAAATATATTACTCAAGATCAATCTGAACATGATCTCATAATCCATCGGATCCCAGCAAACTCAACATAGCAACAGCATAAGGATTACATATGTGCCTCGATCATGTAGGGCAGCTCACGAGGACTAATTAGTGAAGCACAAGAACGGGAGGAGAACATCACATAGCTACTGGTCATGGACTCATGGTCCAAGGAAGACTACTCACAACTCATCCGGGAGGCGTCCATGGTGGTGGAGAGGCTCCCGATGATGATCCCTCCCTCCGGCAGGGTGTCGGGAAGGGTTCTCCTGGTGCTCCCGTTCTTGGAAGCGGCGGCGGCGGCGGAACAGAGATGAGATCGCGAAAAAGAGTTTCCGTCCCGAGGGTTTCGAAGGACGCTCTAAATATATGCCAAAGGGGGGCACCAGACGGGGCTCGGGGGGCCCAGGCGCCCCCCCCCCCCCAGCGCAGCCCAGGGGGGGCGCGCCGCCAGGGCGCCTGGAGCCCTGGTGCCCCCCCCCCCCGGCTGTACTTCGGGCGCAAGGAAGTTTCCGGAACGTTGATTTTTTATATAATTTTTCTGGATTTTTCCTGGCAGTTCTCGTAACGTGAAAACCTGAAATACAAAAACAGCCGAAAACAGAAACTGGCACCGGGGTGCACTGGATTAGTAGGTTAGTCCAAATATGATCAAAAGTGTATGGAAGTGTATGAATATCATAGCAATATCACCCAAAAGTGGCATGGAGCAAGCAGAAATTATAGATACGTTTTGGACGTATCAAGCGTCGGTGTTGTCGATGGCGCGCGGACCCAGCCGGCCAGTGACCGCGCCGCAGGGAGCCGGGTTGACCGTAGTCTACTACCGAGTTGGCTGATGAGCAGGGTTGAGTCGGCGCTGGGCTTCCGAGGGTGATTCGTTGCCCAAGCCACCAGCGGTCGCCGGGGCGGGGTTCCGCCGGATTTGGGTGCGGTCGGAGTGCGCCTTGTCGGGTGGTGAAGACATCATGTGTTGGTTGTCACCGGATCCAGCTCCGCGGGCGGAGCCAGATTCGGCTGGCTTAGCGAGCTAGTTGAGGCGGTCCTGCTTGGCGTTGGCCGCAGTGAGGAGGTTGTTCACCCTCTTGAGGCGATCCTGCAGCTCTTCGCCTGCGAGCTGCTCCAGGCCGACCGCGGTCACCTGCGCAGCACGCATGTTCTTCACGGGAGTTTCATAGATGGGAGGGAGGGCGCCGAGGGCGCGTCCGATCGCGCCGCCCCAGGCCCGCACGTCTGCAACCCGGCTTGGCTCGGGTGCGCCAGGCGTAAAGCTGTAGGCGGCATTGCACTCCAGCTGAGCGGAATCGAGGCAACACTGCATGGCGGCGAGCTCTGGGTGAGGTCCAGCAGGCGCTGGCGGTCCTCGTTAAGGCGAGTCCGGGCCTTGGCGATGTTGGAGGCGTCGACGTCAGTGTCGATGGGAACGCGGAGGCTCTGCATCGTGGCACGCAGCGGGTTGGGCAAGCCGGCCCGTTCCGCCGCGGCCTTTCTCGCCGCGCTCGTCGAGGAGGAGGCATCGGTGTCGGTGACAAAAACCTCTACGTAGAGGTCCATCGCTCCGTCAGGAACACTGCCGCCGTGAGAGATGGGGAAGTCAGAAAAGTCACTTACCTCGCTGGGATACTCGTCGGCCGTAGGCGCATCGGAGATGGGTAGTGTGGCGAAGGAGGTGGCGAGGGCGTCGATGACGTCGTCCGCCAATGCGACGGGCTCGTCGGAGTCGGAGGGGAGCCCCGTCTGAAGCATGCTCCCGGCCAGGACCTCAAGCTGCCCCGCGGTGGGCGCCAACTATCGTGGTGGGCGCACGGTAGATGACAAGGGATGGCTAAAGATAGGAGGAGGCTCGAGGGCACTAGTAGGCTTCAGAGGCGAGGTTGGCATGAGCGAGCGCAGGACGCAAGACATACCCAGGTTCGGGGCTCTTCGGAGAGATAAGACTCCTAATCCTACCGAGTGTGGTTGATGTTTATCAGTACAGAGTTGCTCCTTGAGCTGTATGGAGGAAGGAGGAAGATGGGCCAAGACTGAGGCTGCTTCTCCTTGTGATGTGTGTCTATCTCTGTTCGTTCTCTAGAGCCTTCGCCCGTGTGCATGAGGGCTCCTGAGGGGTTTATAGGTCAACCCCCCAGGGATACGATGGTAATGTTACAAGGCCATGGGGCCGGGTTATTATTGTCCGAGGAGCTGGCGCTAGGACCCGCCGGTACAGGGCTCGTCGGGTTCTTTGGGCACGGGGCCCGCCGGGTACGGGGGCACTGTGTGTCGTCTTGTCGACCGTCAAGGAGGGGCCATGTTGAGTCGGGTACAGTGGCATTGCATCATGTCGCCGTCTGCCGGCATCATGGGTGATGATGCCACGCCTCGGCTGACCAGAGGCATGGGCGAGGCACTGTTGCCTCGGTCATCGATAGGTGGAGACTCGTCCCATCATACGGCTGGGATGGGATGGGAGCTGACCCGTGGCTGGATTGGGGAACACGCCACGGGCTGGGCTGGCTTGTTGGGGAAGTCTTGACGCGCAGGGTCCGGACCCCCTGAGCGGGCTGTTGGTGCCAAATCGCGGGGTCCGGCCGGGTTAGAGAGTTCGCCGGGTCGTGGGACCTGGCCAGGTCGAGCGACCCAGCCAAGAGAGAGCCGGATTGCGGGGCGATGCTGGCCCCGTTGTTTTTGAAAAGGATCTGGCTTCCGTTACCTGTCTGGGGTTCATACCCCCGACAGAGCCTCTAACTAGATTCTTGTTCCTACTAGGGACATGCTACAAGTGCCTTAGTTGCACGATCTTTCCCTAAGTAAACTTCAGATCCACTGTGCCAATGCCACGAACAGAAGCATGTGACCCATTCCCCATTAGGACGGGAGAATCCCTTGCGACCTGATAAGAACTAAACATGGAGACGTCAACAGAAACATGAACATTAGCACCCGAATTAATCCACTGCGAAGATGATTGAAATACTGAAAGCACAGTAGGTAAATTACCATACCCATCAGTATTACTAGCGGTCACCATGTTGACAGTCTTAGAGCTCATTTTCCCTCTGCGATCGGCACGTTCAGAGCATTCCTTGGAAAAGTGTTCGGGCTTCCCACATGCGTAGCACTCTAGCTCACCCTTGTTGAACTTCTTCTTAAAGGTAGTAGTCTTGGCAGGCTTCTTGAAAACAGGTTTGTTCTTCCCTTTGTTCTTGTTCTATGGGTACCTCTGCACCATATTGGCGGTAGGCTGAACCTCACCTCCTTTCTCAGTAGTGTCTTTAGCCCGAGCTTTTTCTTCAACATCAAGAGACGCAATCAGATTTTCAACTGATATCTCCTATCTCTTATGTTTCAGAGTTGTGGCGAAATCCCTCCATGAAGGAGGCAACTTTGCAATCATGCACCCAGCCACGAATTTTTCGGGTAGAACACACTTAAGGAGTTCAAGTTCCTTCACAATGCACTGTATCTCATGAGCTTGTTCAACCACAGAACGGTTATTCACCATCTTGTAGTCATGAAAACTCTCCATGATATACAATTCACTACATGCATCTGTTGCACCAAATTTTGCATTCAGTGCATCCCATAGAATCTTTCTGTCATCTATGTGCATGTACACATCACACAGACGGTCAATAAGAACACTCAGAATGCATCCCACAAACATAGTATTGGCTTCCTGGAATTTTCTCTGATCTTCATCCGTCATTCCCTCTGGAGCACCAACACTAACATGGAAAACTTTCAGAGCAGTAAGCTAGAGCGTGGTCTTCACCTGCCACCTCTTGAAGTGCACACCGGTAAACTTATCTAGTCTCAGTGCTTCAGCAAATCCAACCATAGTTAACTCATGAAATTGCCTACAATTATGTTTTTGGATTGTTGGAAAATTAGGCAAGTTCATGATTAATTCCAGTAAATAATTCATGACTAGAAAAGATGCTAGCATGCAACAATCTAGCAAACTAGCAGAACAACAAAACATGCAGAACAACAGCGCATACAAAACAACAGCTGTAGAGACAGACATGAACAGATGATATTGGATGTACTATTCGTTAGCTATTGTGGGTGCGACGGTGTTGATGACGATGTTGGCGACGATCCGCTGCTGACGGAGATGAAGACAACGTTGAGTTGCACCGCCTGACTTGGACGGAAGACGACCCGTGATGACGAATTTGAGCAGTCATGCAGAGCGCTTCCCAAAAATCTAATTTGTCCTCTCCCGGTGCAGGATCGCAAGGACGAACTCCGGAGACCTGCTCTCCCATGCGCCGATGCACGTCGGTGTTTGGGATGGAGTAGACTATGATGGCGGTGCAAGTTGCGAGATGAGGCAAAACCCTAGGTGTTTTTGGTGTGTGTTTGGCCCTGCAGGATCGCAAGAAATCATTAACTTGTCTGCCAAGACATAAAAATAAAACGGCGAAAGGAAGTTGCGCCCCTACAAGGCAACAGACCGAATTTCGGTGGACCATTCACGCGTACGCCTCACCTTGCCTCGCCACGCCACGCCACGCCATGCCCAGGCGAGGTGAGCGAGCGCATGCGTGTGGTCTTCCCTTTCTCTTCTCAACACACCACTTAGAGTGGTGGAGAGAACCCACTATATAAAGAGGTCCAATTCTTCTTCAACTTCCATGGTGGGACTAAACTTTAGCACCACCACTTGCTATTTTACACATGGGCCACTATTTGAGATTTCATAAATTGCTATGGGCCTAGCCCATTAATTCTAACATGGATTACTTGTTGGGGAGATGTTCAGTTTCGGCCCAAGAAATTCTACAACTTCTGCAGAGAACTGCAGCCACCCGCATACATCACAATGATCTGGAAGACAAAGTGTATCATGAAACATAAAGTGTTCGCCTGGTTGATGCTAATAGACAAAGTCAACACAAGGGACATGCTCCACCGGAGGCAAAATTTTGTGTTTTGACCCTTTTCTGAAAGCTATTCGACATCTGACCCTAGTATGAAAAAAAATCGGGATCTGACCCTTTTCTATCTCCAGGGTCCATGATGGTATGGTCTAACAGCCTACCGCCAGTGTCCCTGGCGGTAGGGTTGCATGCCCTACCGTAAATTTCTTCTAAGTATTGAACACAATACGTACTCGTGCCTACCGCCGAGCACCTTGGCGGTAGGGTTATACAACATACCGTCAGTTTGTTTGGCGGTAGGGATGTTTCCCACCGCCAAGGTCCCTAGCGGTAGGCTGTTACACCCTACCGCCATGGACCGTGGCGGTAGCAAAAGAGTCAGATCTCGAAAAAAATCAAACTAGGGTCAGATCTCGAATAGGTTTTAGAAAAGACTCAAAACACGAACTTTTGCCTCCACCGGACACAAGTGTACCGTACGCGGGTGGAGGATTGCTGTATAGCTGATTAGAAAGGTCTAATTGCAGACACAAGCATAAGCAAAGTTGTCTACATGTAGCCTTCTGAATCACACAAAGTCAATAAATGCAAGGACTTTCCAGGCCACCACCCCTTTAAGCATTTCTCATCTAAAAAAGAACACAAATTAAGGCCACATGAATCCCTCCTCGAGTGATGCTATTAACCATACGTGTCAGCATTGGTTGTTTAGCATGAGTTTTTGTTTAGTCTCTGCCACTGTATTCTGCCCGATACTGCCTGAATCCCCAAAGTAGTTGCCTCTATAAATCTATAGTCTATCACCTCACAAAGTTGCCAATCCTCCCAAGAACAGCCAATTTAAATTCAAAAATAGAAAGATGAGCCAATTTTGTGAGGGCGAGACCTGCTAAAGCTAAACGCCTGTGTAGTGTACCCGTTTCCAGGTTCCGATAAGGAAGCAATGCATGTGACTACGTATAAGCAGACCATTAGTTTTGGCCGAGATGCCCCCCCCCCCGATTCCCGTGTCATCCTCCACGGGCGACCCGGGGGTGACTAGGGTTTCCCCCCTTGCCGCCACCCCTCCAGCCTTTCCTTCCCTTGCCGCCCACCTGAGGTATGGTAGGAAAGCCTCGGTGGCCGCCGATGAAGGTGGCGACGAGGCCTATTTTCGCTTTGCTCCCCTCGCAAAGGACCCCCGTACTCCAGGGCGGCGGCCCCGGAAGGCGAGGCGGCGCAGCCTCCGCGACAGGTGGCGTGTGGGACGTGGTGGCCGGCCTCATCGGCTGCTCAGGCAGCGCGGAGCCAGCGGTTGGTGCTCATGGCGCGGTCTTTCCGCTCCAAATCTGAAGGTCGGGTTTTTTTTCTCCTCCTCTGCTCACTCCTCCCCTCAGGCTGTGTCTGCCCGGCAGCTTTGGCTGCCAGTCCCGATGCTGGCGGGATGCTGGTGGCATAGATCGAGCCCAGGGGAAACCCTTGGCCGGTTCTCCGACCACGGCGGTGACGGCGCATGCATCGTCTTTCTCCTTCGAGGCGCCGCTGAGGACTCCCCTATCCATCCCTATCCCAGATCCCGGGTGAAAGCCCAAAACTCGTCTCGGGTTGGGCAGCGGCGGCGCCCTACGCGTCGTCCCCTTCTTGGAGGCGCCGCCTTGGGTTGTCTGGTTATCCAGGAGAGTGGCGCCGAGGTAGGAGAGTGCCCAGCGGCTGCGAGTCAAGCAGAGGCTTGTCGCCCCTGGGTCTTTGCAGCTTGCTTCTTCGACGATCCTCCCAGCGACTTTCCATCTATTCTCGGTTGGCCAAAGAAGGTGGT
This sequence comes from Secale cereale, assembly GCA_902687465.1. NCBI lineage: Eukaryota > Viridiplantae > Streptophyta > Magnoliopsida > Poales > Poaceae > Secale > Secale cereale. The sequence continues at coordinate 767,038,106 of LR738710.1, forward strand.
AGTGCAGCTAGTGGGTGCGCCTATGGCGCGGTGAGGACCGTGAGCTATGCCTACTCTGGGTTTCGGCCGGCACCTGCTCTAGCTCTCGGGTGAGCACCCCACGATCCGACGGTCCGGTGCCTTCGAGCCTAGGCGAGAGGAAAGGGTTCTTCTTCGGCGTTGGAAGACAGGTGTTCGTGGTCCCAATCCCTTCATACGGTTGCTCTCGTTGCTTGCGGGCCAATGACTGATCCTCGAGGCTACTCTGTTTCCCTATTCTTGGTGCCGATGTGCAGCGGGCTTCGACATTACTTGCCAGTTTTCATGGATTCTTTTTGCATGCAGTAGTGTGCGTTGTGTTATAAGCTTCTTAATCAGCTCCCTTGTATCTTTCGGTCACTCATGCTTGGTGGCCTTATGTAATCATGGCCGTTTGATGGCTTTGCTAATTCAAAGCCTGGCTCTCCTGAAGCCTTCGTTCCAAAAACAACTACGTATAAGCACAACACCCACCACGCCCAGAGGGATGAATCCTTGTACTCATCTATAAATGTACACCAAAAGTATGCACAACATTTTCACCAAAAAAACTTCAAAATAATCACACGTGACCATCTAAATGTTAGAAATAATCTTGAATTTAATTAGAAGTACTAGCTGGGCAGTTGATGTCCTTTTTTCGATAAAGGACTTTTCATTGAATAGATATATCGAGGTGATACAATCGTATTGAAAGAAAGTCCGACCTCTGCATAGCTAGATGCACACAACCAAAAACTCCAGAGCACCCTAAAATAAAATAATTCGATACAAAGCCAAGCAATAAATCATGTCCAGCCTAAGAAGCGGTAGACCCTATCCGTAAATCACACCGCCAACCATGTGGGTAGAGGTCGTACGCTCCAGCCATGTAGACGCCATCATAAAAAGGTCCTTGTCCTCCGGCTTCTGCAGGATAGACCACGTATGGAGCCATCATGTACAAACATGGATAACCTGCATAGGAGATGAGACACATTTATTGTTAAAAACCACATCATTCCTGGTAAGACACATTGCCCAGCATAAGGCCGCCGCTCCCACAAGAATATGTGCAGAGAAATTTTTATCGATACCCCGCAACCAGTTGCCGAACATATTCCGTGCACTACGTGGCGGATATAAATTCGAAGCTACTTGGACCATGGCCCAAACTGTCCGAGCAATCTTACACTCAAAAAATAAGTGTTTAATAGTCTCGTCATGTTGGCAAAAGACACATGTCTTGGACCCATGCCTGTTTCGCCGTGCCAGGTTATCTCTGGTTAGGATGACTCCTTTATTTAGAAACCAGAGGAAAATCTTCACTCTTAGAGGATTTTTTAGCTTCCACAATTTCCTATTATCAACTGGAAGGAACATCACAATGAACCATTGCATCATACATGGATTTGACCGAAAATTTGCCATTCTGATGGAAGTTCCATCGAAAAGTGTCCGGCTCATCTGATAGTTGAATGTCCTCCAGGCGAGTGAGTAATTCATTCCATGCTATCAGACGAGTGCCCAAAATATCCCTACGAAAATAAATATCGGAGTTTTCTTGTCCGGAGACTTGTTTGATCGTGACGAATTTATGCCTAACAATCCGGTACAAGCTCGTATATTGCACCCTTAGTGAGTTGTCCCCAAACCAGGTATCTTCCCAGAAACGAACCTGAGAACCATCCCTAACCGAGACGGTCCCAAATTGCAAGAAGAATTCCTTCGCCTTCATGACACCACTCCAAAAATGTGAATCCCCAGGTTTCGAATGAATTGGAGAAATGGCATTGGATCCCACATACTTGTTGCGAATGATTTCCTGCCATACTCCATTCTCAATGAGTAGTTTATAAACCCACTTGCTGAGAAGAGCGATGGTTTTAATCTTAAGGTCTTGGATACCCAGGCCCCCCCTGACTTTTAGGTCTGCATAATATACTCCACCTAGCAAGTCGATATTTTTTGGTTTTGTTATTAGGGTCCACGTGAGAGGAGTTAGTACTAGTCCTAGTTAGGAGTCGGGGCAGCAGTCTGGTTTGAAGTAAGTCATGTCTAGGTCCGGCTGGGATTAGCACGTGACCGTGTAGATCTAGGTTTGTTGTAGGGCGGTTCACGTCAAAGAGAAAAACAAAGGGCATGACAAGGGCCCTTGGCTATCCGTTTCTGGGCGCGTGTATTGGTTGTGATTTGTTGTGATCGATTTTTCACATGGCTTGCGTTGTTGAATAGATGTTGGATCTCGGATCGCTTGGCTAGAAGAGGTTTAGATCACCAAGTGTCTTGTCCTTTTTGCAACTAGGAAGATGAAACTATAAGTCATGTCTTACTTCGGTGTGTGCTGGCAAGGGAGGTTTGATCAGCAATTCTACTTCCGTTAGGTAAACCAGATTGGGTGCCGGACAGGGTGATCAGCCAACTTGGTGCGGTCATAGGGTGGACTGTGGGCAGTTCAAGAAGGAGGTCTGGACTCTCATCGCCCTATCCTTTGGGAGCTCTGGAAGTACCGTAAGTCCGTAACGCGATCGTTTTTGATGGGGCAGCTCCATCTAAGAACCGTGTCATCATAAACATTGTAAGATTACCCACAATGGAAGTAACATAGGTGGTAGCATCACACTTATCTAGGCAAAATGGATGATGTGGCATGCAATTAATGAAGAAAGAGATACATGTAGTAACATAGCTAGTTACTGTAACATCACACATATCAAGAAAAGATAAGTCTACAACTTAATAAATGAAGTGATGCATGATACAACACATAAATTACTACCCACTTTGGAGGTAGTAACATAGACTAGTAACATATGCATGTTACTACTCGTAGTTACTACCCACTGGCGCACATGGAGTCTGGCTTGCCTATTCAAGAGAGAGCTCCAGGATTACCGGCAGCAAGTAGAAGTATGGGCTAGACCACATAAGGCCCTTCCCAGTGCTCCATGTTGGACAAGTGCTAAGCATGCCACATAAGCCAAAAAGTGACATGGCACAACAATTAAAGAGGAGAGAAAGCACTTTGGTGACCCCAGGAAGAACCAATGCCAAGCGTGTGAACCTAGGAAAACCACTTAAATGAAAGAAGCTGACCAATGCATGAAAGAGTTTAGGTGCTAAAGCATTTAATAAAGTGGGCTTAGCAACAACAAGTTAAGCACCTATGCATTGGGGAGTTGAGTTGCTAAGCTATTTAATGCATTTAGCACCTCATCTAAGCATCTTTGCATTGGAAAAGGTCTAATTAGGATCTTATCCTAGTTGTGGTGTGCCGTGGAGTGATGGTGTTCATGTAACTGTAATATGAATGTGGAGGGGAAATTCCCCTTTTTTCTTCTATATAATATAGTACACACAACCGCGCGTATTAGAGAAAAAAATGCAAGAACAGACAGAGCCAAACAGACTTGAGGATCATATATCTACATGTACATGCATAATTGTTAGCTCTTTTCCTTGAGCTCCTTGTCAATCAGTTTAGCTCCAAAACCAACATCTTCAATGGCTTCCCTAATTTTTTCCGCCTGTAAAAAAAGGTAGTCATGAACTTCAATTTCCAAATAAAATTATCCATAACATAGACACAAACTTAAGAAATGTTTACCAGCCTGAAAAATTAATGATCAGTTGACAAATGCTCAAGTCTAGTGGGAGGAGCACCAAACGAACAAATACAAAAACTTGAAGTTATGCAACAGAGTACATCACAAGCCGTTCAGGGGGGAAGGGATGCACTGTGGGAAAGAGCAAAGGGGCGCTGGAAGTAGATCTTTTTTCCATGTGACCACTGTGTACATAGGTCGCCGGGTACCATTACTTTAGCCAAGGCACAAGGGTTCACAAGTTGGAAACATCTAAGTAAAAGATTTTGAGAAAATTGATAGCTAAGGGTACCAATTTCCAGAGGTAAGGCATAAAATTTAGTTGGTAAACTTTGAAATTATGTTGTAGTATCAGGCTAATTTGCAATAAAGTTAGTGTTTCTCTCTAATTTCTGATCGTTATCTGCACTTATTGTTGGAAACTTGTAAACATGAACAATAAATAGGAACCATCAGTCTATTTTTCCAAATCAACCTTCATACTGGGCCTGCAGCCTTGTGCACATCACAGTATTTACAACCGAAATCAATCACTTCGATGTTTTAAACACACGTGAAGTAGTTAGCTTAGAAGCAAAGTTGTCTACATGCAGCCTTCTGAACCACAGAGAGCAAATAAATGCAAGAACTTTCAGGGCCACCAACCCTTTAAACGTCTCTCAACTCAAAAACGGAAGGAATAATAAGATCACTTAAATCCCTGAAAAAGGAAAGTGGTTGTTTATCGGGAGTTTTTGTTTTTGTATTTTTTAGAAGTTGTTTAGCAGAGCTTAGCAGTTAGAAGAGAGCATGTGCAGAACATCCTATGACCGTTGAATGCCATCACACACCTCTCAAGCATGGATCATGAAGACCCTGCCATTGGATTCTCCCAAATATTGCCTAAATCCCAAAGTAGTTGCACAGAGCGACACATTTGCCTCTCTAGTCCATACCCGTCACATTTGCCCATCTCTTTTATTAGAAAAGGACCCGGCATCTGCATCTAGACGATGCATGAAGCCACTTTATTAATTATTCACACAAGACCTTACAAAGTCATACAACAATAAGAATAAAGCCACCGTCTAGGCAACATTTATCGCTACTACTATCCAGCTGATGTAGGGATGCTGATAGTATGGGCGTAATACCAAACAGACCTCCCAGCCAAACCTAACATCTAAAATCTGAGGTCACAACCAGGACGCCTGCCGGGTATGGGTCACCCACCAGTCTGGCGCACTCCTCAACCAGGACGTCTGCCGGGTACGAGGCCGCCGCAGCCACCTGCCGCCAATCCATTTTCAGTGTTGTACTGCTGCATCTACCTTGCCCGGTCTAGCTGCCGTCGACGCCACCACAACGCCAGACAACGCCACCATCCTGCGCTCGTCCATCATCACATGCCCACCGGCGAGACCCCGCTGCTCCATGCAGCTGAAACCCGCCGTTGTCGACGTGCCAGATGCCACGCCGCTCCTCCGACGCGAAACACCACCTATTGCCACTTGTCCCATCCCCTCCGCCTGCAGTCTATCACTTCCTAATAAAGTTGCTAAAGCTATAAACACCTCGCGTATTAGTTTCCAGACTTCCGTTATAAGGACCCAACGCATGTAACAGGATGAATCACTGTACTCATCTACAGTATAACTGTACATCAAAAGTATGCATGGTATTTTCACTAAAAAAAATCAAAATCAATTGTCACTCACAACTACCTTTTTCAATTGCTAATGGCTCCCCTTCCTCCCCCCTCCCCTTTCGCCCCTTCCTCCCCCCTCCCCTCCATGCCCCTGCCACCTTGCCCCCCGCTCTGGCTCGCCGGTCGCTGCCCGGTTGTCCCCCTCTCAGCTAGCTGGTGGTCTCTCTCTCCCCTCCCCTGGTTCCCCGCGGGTGGGGTTTCCCCTCTCTCCTCTCCGTTGCCGGTGCTCGGATCTCGTTTCTCGGCCCTCGCGTCCGATGAGGAGGATTCGCGGTCGTCGGTCCCTTCTGCCTGTGGTCTCGTGTCTGGTGCTGGGGGGCGGTGGTGCCTTCCGTCGTCCCTCGCCCCCGCAAGTTTTCCCCTGGTGGCCGGGGCCGGTCGGTGGCCGCCTCTTCTTCGTCGGACGAGGGCTGGATTCGGATTTCTCGGCGGCGGCGTAAGTCTGGTAAGTTTGCTGTTGCGTCGCCTGATCTCGGTGTCTTGGGCAGTGCGCCTGATGGGGAGCTTGGTGGCTTCCCATCCATCTCTCTTGCAACCTCTGCGGCGCCCTCGTCGCCGGCGGCGGCGACGGCGGGGGCGCTGGTGGTCTCGTGTACCCTAGATCGCGATCTCCCCGCGGTGGTCTCCGGGCCGCGGGCTGTCCCCTTGGGCGGGCTTGCTGGGCCGTGTGGTTTGTTGTCGCCTGGTGGGCCTACCTCTCCTCCCCTTCTTTCTTCGGTGATAGAATTCCCCCCTCTGGTTCCGTCCGTCCCAGTTGGGCCCATCGCCCGGGTTCCTGCTCCCCAGCCTCCCCTGGCCCATGTCGCGAGTCGGGCCCAGGTGGGCACGGCTCGGACGGGCTATTTATGGATCCCCCGTGGCTCTTTCTCCCCCTTGCTAGGGTTTCCGGCGTCCGCTTCCGATCTACGCTGTCACCGTCTCCCCATTCGTCGCCTCATTAGATCCTTCCCTCCTCCACCACTCCTTCTTCCTTTTGCGGTGGTGCTCTCCATGGACAAGTCGCGCGGCTCTTCTTGCGAGGCGCTCTCGGGCAGCAAGCGTTGCCGTGAGGACTCCCCCTCCTCCACGGTGGATCTGGAGCTCGAGGCTTCGCTCCGCTCCAAGTTGGAGGCGGAGCAGGCGGCGCGCGAGCAGGCGGCTCGTGACCGTGAGGCCCGGGCTTCAGGGCAGCGCTCGGAGAGGGTGGATGCGCTTGGATCCGGCCCTCAGGGCTCTGGATCTGGTCACTCTCTCTCTCCGGCGCTGGATCCGTGGGAGGTGGCGGTGGCTTCTGGCGGCGGTGTGTCTTCTTCTTCTGCCTCCCTTCCTGCTCAGGGTGTGGGTCGCGGTCCTGCCGCTCCGTCACGCCCTCCCCCTCCTCCTCGCTCCGCTGGGGTGGGTGCGGGTGTTCGTCCGCCGCCTCGCTCCTTCGCAGGGCCGGCGCGTCGGCCACCCGGTCCGGCCTCTGGGGTGCCTCCTTTTCCTGGGATGGGTGATGGGATCCTCCCTCCTCCCCCGCCGCCTCCGCACTCCCGCCCGCCCTCGGCCTCCCAGTCCAATCCCTCCGCGCTCACCTGCTTCGCCTGTCACAGGCCCGGACATTTCCAGTCTCGCTGCACCAACCCTCCATTTTGCTTGATTTGTCGCTCTGATGGGCACCTCACGGTCAACTGCATGGCTAGGCAGAAACCTCCCACGGTCATCCAGTTTGGCTCGGGCCTCCCCGGCTGCTCCTTTTTCGCCTTTGATGGCGACCTTCCTGTTCGGGAGGTGGCACCTGCCTTGTCTAATGCTGCGATTGTTACGGTCAAGGATCAAAAGATCTCGCCTCAAACTCTTCTGGAAGGGCTTCGCATTTGGGATGAGGCTGGATGGGACTGGCAAGTGGTGCAGCTGTCTGATTTTGAGTTCTTCGTGGTGTTTCCCTCCAAAGAATGTTTGCGGATGATTGCCTCATGCACTAGCTTCACCTTGCCCCTCAATCAATTGGTGGTTTCTGTTAAAGCGGCTTCTTGCAGTGGTACGACAGTTGGGCCTCTCTCTCAACTCTGGGTTCTGATTGATGATCTGCATGCTGGTCTCCGTTCGTCTGCTTTTCTCATGCCTTTCGGGGTGCTGATTGGGAAACCCATCGAGGTGGATGAAGATTCTCTGAACAAGGTTGGGCCTGCTAGGATGAAGGTTTGGTGTTTGGATCCTGAAAGGGTGCATGGTTCGATTGTTATCTTCCCGTCTCCCATTGGTATTAAGCTTCGGGTGCGGGTGGAGGGGGCGGCTGCTTTTCAGTGTTCACCTCCCACTCCTCCCCCTTATTTCCCTTCGGACAAACATGATAAAGAGGGGGATGGATCTCTGGGTGGCCCCAATCAGAGCAACGGGTCTAACCTCCGCTTCACCCAATCTGAGTGGGATGGTCTGGCTAATTCTGAACGTGAGTTGTTTCAATCTCAAGCTCCCTCTGGTGCTGCTCCTCGTGATGATTTGGTGGTCCAGCCTGATGCTCCTAATGCCCCTGCTGCTGGTACTGATACATCAAAGTTACCGCCTTGCTCTGCTACCCCTGTTTCTGGTGTTTGCTCCAACCTCCCTGTCCGCCCACTCTCCCCCACACGATCCGGAATTGAAGAACTCCCGGCCTCTCCGGCTCGTGAGGTGGTGGAAGCCCAGTCCCTTTGGAAGAAGAAATCCTCAGTGCGCAAATTCTCGGCTAAGAGTCGGAACTCTTCGGGCTCGAAACAATCCATGGCAGGGGTCTGTCGACGTCTCGATCAAGATTTGGGTTCTCTGTCTCGCTCGGATCACCATGTTGGCTCTCTTGCTGCGCGGTCGCCTGCGATTCGATCCCCTATGTCCACGGCTCGCAAAGGAAGGCGGGTGGCCAATTCTGGTGTTCCTATTCTGGAACGGGCTGAAAAGCATGCTGTGGCAAAGGATCTTCCCCCCCCCCCCAGGTACATCCCCCGTCCCCTCCGTTGTTGTTTCTCATGTTCGATTGGTTCTTCCTTCTCTTTCGGATGATCATCTTTTAAATATTATGTCGGATGTCGGGGTGGTGGTTGACTCATCTGTTGGCTCTCCTAGTTCTCTTCTTTCTGTTATTCGGGCTAACGAGATGGCTCAGGCTGCCATTGCCAAAGCCAAAGAGGCAGTTGCCTCTCAGCCAGGGGCGTCTAGTAGTGGTCCGGCAGTGGACGTGGGCGCTGGTAGTGGCCAGCCCCAATCCAACTTGTCTAAAAGGGGCATCAATAAATGTGCTAAACCCTGCGTGGCTCCTTGCAGGTCGAGCCTTCGAATCAAAAACCTTTCTTATAAATGAGGGCGCTTTTCTGGAACATTAGGGGCAAGGTTGTCAGAATCGCGATTTTGAATCGGATCGGAGCGACGATGGTAGGATCGCAAATCATAGAATCTTCACTATCAGGATCGTATAAACGTAGATTCTATTAAGTAAAGCCGTACAATCTAATGGCTTAGTTTGGATCGTAAAGTCGTAGAATCGTATAAGAGAATCGCGATTCTGACAACCTTGATTAGGGGGTTCGGTGCTATGGGGCGCCGTGACCAACTTAAAGATCTGGTTCGCTCTAACTCGATTTACTTTGTGGGGTTGGTAGAAACCTTCAAGGAATCCTTTTCCCCTAATGAACTGTTGGCTATTGTGGGTATGGACAGATTTTACTGGAACTTTCTACCTGCTTCGGGGCACTCGGGCGGGATTTTGATAGGTGCCAATAAAGATATTTTTGATTTCGTTGCTTTTGATTATGGGATATTTTGGGCCAGTGTTGTTCTCTCTCTTAAAACTCAAAACACTCTCTGTGAGTTTATCGTCGTCTATGGGCCTGCGGACCATTCCCTGTCACCTTTATTCCTTGATGAACTTTCGCTGAAGATCGATGCCTGTAACTTACCGATGGTTATCGGGGGAGACTTTAATTTGCTGCGGTGCCCTAATGACAAAAGTAATGATAATTTTCCTGGCCGCTGGCTAATGCATTTAACGACTTCATTAGTGCCAATGCTATTCGTGAGTTACCTGGGGGGGAGCTCGTTTTACCTGGTCTAATCATCAGGCAACCCCTATTAGATCAGTGCTTGACAGAGTCTTCCTTTGTCCCAGGTGGGACTCCTTGTTTCCTAGGGCTTCTCTTTATGCGAAATGCATTATTGGTTCCGATCACACCCCCCTAATTCTTGATGATGGCTCCGTTAGCCTCAGACCTCCGGCTAGATTTCAATTTGATGCCTCCTGGCTGGCTGTAGATGGCTTTGTTGATATGGTTGCGTCGAAGATCTCCCTTTCTCTAGCATCCAATGCTCGCTCCTTTGGGCCTCTGGATGATTGGCATTCGTGTTCCTATAACTTGCGTAAATTCCTCAGAGGTTGGTCTCGTAACCGTGCGGCGGAAGATCGTCGCACCAAATCTTTCCTCGAAGACCAGATCTTGTCGCTGGATCGTGCGGCTGATTCTAATGGGCTTTCCGACGCTGGTTGGGCGGTTCGGTATAATCTTGAGACTGCTTTAATTCAGCTTCACCATCAGGCTGAGATTTACTGGCGTCAACGGGGTACTCTAAACTGGACTCTAAAAGGTGACTCCCCTACGGCATATTTCTTTGTAATCGCGAACGGCAGGCGTAGACGGTGCGGTATTAATAGCCTTCTCATTAATGGTGTGCGATCTACGGAGCAATCTGTTATTATGGCTCATGTGGTGAATTTCTTCTCTTCTCTGTTGGGGGCTAAACCTTCATCGGGCCTCTCCATATCCCCCTCCCTTTGGAATTTAGGTCTTAAAATCTCCCCCGAGGAGAATGCCTCCTTGATGATCCCCCTCTCTGATCAGGAAATCTGGGAGGTTGTTAACTCTGCCAATCCCAATGCTGCGTCTGGGCCAGACGGTCTTTCTATTCCTTTCTTTCGAAAATTCTGGCCTCAGTTGAAACAGTCGGTCTGTAATGTTATCCAGGGCTTTTGCCTTGGTACTGTTGATATCTCTCGCCTGAATTATGCTGTGATTACCCTGATCCCCAAGGTTAAGGGTGCTGATATTATTTCCCAATTCCGTCCTATTGCTTTGATTAACAACTTTGCCAAATTCCTGGCTAAAGGCTTTGCGAATCGTTTGTCGTCGGTTGCTCATAGAGTTATTAGCCCTTATCAATCTGCTTTCATCAAAGGGCGTTTCATCCTTGATGGTACCCTTTCCCTGCATGAGATTGTTCACGACCTTCACGTTCGGAGAGCTAAAGCGGTTATCCTTAAGCTAGACTTTGAGAAAGCTTACGACTCCGTGAGCTGGTCTTTCCTCAAGCAGGTCCTTCTTGCTAAAGGTTTCGACGGTGCCTATGTTCATCGTATCATGCAGTTGGTCTCGGGTGGCCATACTGCCGTCTCGGTTAATGGTTTTGTCAGTAATTTCTTCGCCAATGGGAGGGGTTTGCGCCAAGGGGACCCTGCCTCCCCTGTGCTTTTTAATTTTGTGGCCGACGCCTTCTCGTGTATGCTGTCCAGGGCGGCCCGTTGTGGGCACATTGCCCCTGTGATCTCTCATCTACTTCCGGAAGGGGTATCCCACTTGCAATACGCGGATGATACAATTATCTTGGTGGAGCTGGATGACACCTGCATTACCAATCTTAAATTCATCCTGTTATGTTTCGAAGCTGTTTCGGGTCTCAAGATCAATTTCGCCAAAAGTGAGGTCCTGGTGACGGGAGTGGATGATGCGGAAGCCTTGCTGGTTGCCAGGCTTCTAAACTGTTCTTTGGGGTCTTTTCCCTTTAAATACCTAGGCCTTCCTATTTCTCTGAGCGTGCTCCATGCTAATGTCTTCGCTCCGGCGGTTGCTAAAGTGGGGAACAGGGTGCTCCCTTGGAGAGGCAGATATAACACTAATGCTGGCAAAGTTGCTCTAATTAACTCATGCTTATCCTCTCTCCCCATGTTTCTTATGGGCTTCTATCTTCTTACGGATGGCGTGCATGCGGGCTTTGACAAACATAGGGGAGCCTTCTACTGGAATTCCGCAGATAATAAACAGAAATATAGACTGGTCAAGTGGCAGCTTATGTGTAGGCCTAAAAACCGTGGGGGGTTAGGTATTATCAATACTCGTGAGATGAACTTATGCTTGCTTATCAAGTGGTGGTGGAAAATTTTAACTACTGGGCCTGATTCGCTCTGGCTTTCGATTCTTAAGGCGAAATACTTCCCACTCTCTAACCCGTTGTTTGCTTCCGCGAGGCGCGGCTCTCAATTTTGGAAATCCCTTGTCAAAGTCCGACCTATTTTCCTAGATCATGTTAAATTTATTGTTGGCAATGGGACGTGAGTCCGCTTTTGGCTGGATTGGTGGACGGGCAATGCCCCCCTAGCTCAGAATTTTCCGGTTTTGTTTTCCTACTGTCCTAATCCGGCCATCTCCATCGCGGAGGTGGCGGCTAATAACTGGGATCTGGCTTTTCGTCGGGCCCTGTCACCTGAAGAGTTGGAAGATTGGCAAAGTCTCTCTGCCCTCTTCCCCGTGCTCTCGGAGTCGGCTGATTCTGTTGTCTGGCCCCACTCGGCTTCTGGTAGATTTACGGTCAAGTCGCTTTACTCTAGACTTATTGGTGGTACTCCTTCGTCCAGATTTTCCTGTGTTTGGAAGTCCAAAGTTCCTCCTAAGATTAAGATTTTCCTTTGGCAAGCTTTTCGTGGTCGCCTACCGACTGCTGACCAGATTAAAAAACGCAATGGGCCTGGCTCTGAATTCTGTTATTTATGTGGGGCTTTGGAAAACTCTGATCACATTTTTTTCAATTGCGTGTTGGCCAAGTTGGTGTGGTGATGTGTCAGATCGTGGCTTCAGGTCTCTTGGAACCCCTCCTCCTTCTCCGATATTCGAACCCTAGCCAATGCTTTGGTTGGGGTCACCAAGAGGGTGTTTTGGGTTGGCCTGTGTGCCTTATGTTGGGCCCTCTAGACCATTAGGAACAAATTTACTATCGAACATATCTTCCCATCTAAGCCTGCTGACGTTCTTTTCAAATCATGTATATTTTTGCAGCAGTGGAGATCATTGACTAAGGAGGCTGATCGGGATGTCCTGGACCTTCTCATCGACAAAATTCGGGCTTCGGCATCTCACATCTCCAGTCGGGATCCTGTCGTCTAACCTTGGTGGTGCTGTTTGCGGAGTTTAGATCTCTTCTTTCCGGCCTGTGTCTCGTGTTTGGCAGTTGCCTGTATCCATCCTCCCTTGGCGACTCTTTTATACTCTTTCCGTGCGCTGTATGCGTCTTCCTCGTTAATTGTTCTCCTGTTTGGTCTTGTGTGACACAGCCGTGTGGATTTATTTATAAAGTCGGGCTCTGGCCTTTTCTCTAAAAAAATCAAAATAATCCCACACGACCATCTAAAATCCTAAATTCGTTACCACACGCTGTATGATGAGGCGTTGGTGGCTTAATTAGCCGATGAGGCACCAAGCGGCGAGCGACAGCCGGCCGGGAACTTGTTGTTGGTGCTCTCTCCCGCGCGCTCTGTCAGTCACATAAGAGCAAGTACAATAGGATGACGTGGGCGGGCTGCAAGCCATTAAATATTATATTTTGGATGAATTGGAGAAGAGATGAAGAGAGAGAAGAGAAGAGGGCTCTTGGTTAGTACTAGACAGCTCTAGCACGAGACCCAAGACGCTTTGTGAGGTTACCGCGAACACCGCCACCTTCTCCAGATCGCCGGCGCCGCGCTGGTCATGCCGGTCACCGCGAACACCGCCACCTTCTCCAGATCGCCGGCGACCGCGGCCGCCTTGCGGCGCCGCGGCCTGGAGGACAAACGCGGCCGCAGCGCGGGGCGGTGGCCGCTCCCGTCGGAGGACCCGCCGCCGCCGACGCCATTGCCGGCGTGTATGTCCCGAGAGAGGGTTGCCAAGTGATCGCTCCAGCTGACGATGGTCACTTGGGAATTGCTTGGCGGCCGTTTGGAATGGATTTGTTTTTTAATCTATATAAACACACTTTGTCAGTACTAATCAACACTACACATGGGAGACAATGGGGGATTTTATAGGCGCGGAGGCGTGTGCCGCTGACTGTGTGTGCGTCATTATTCATTAACGTGGTCGTAGGGTTACCCCGCAAAAAAAAAAAACGTGGTCGTAGGGTTCCTTCTTTGTCGTATGTATAAATCCTTTCCGACGACGTACACGACGTACAGTTGGCCAGACGCGTAGTTTGCGCTGTTTGGATGGCGCGACGGCACGCCCTGCCAAGTCGTGCGCGGGCCAAAATTTGGGCGCGCGCTGCTTCCAGCCTGCCACGACTTTTCATCTCACGTATATATGGAACTGAAGTCATTTCATCGACGGATCGACCGTACCCGCGCCGTGCCAAATCGTGGGCACGCCTTAGAACTGAAGTTGGCCTGCTGCAAAAGCAAGTGCTTAAGTCGAACTCCCTCCGAGATTTTGACTCCTGGAGATGGCGAAAGGAATTAATGTTCAGACAATCTACGTCGTGCTTGACAGGCAGGGGGCGGTGAACATGATCCATAATCAAGCAAGGAACCTGCAAAGCAACATGTGATTGGATGGTTAGAGGGTCAGTGGTATTCTCAACCCAGGGTTTAAGTCCTGCTACTTGCATTATTTCTGAATTTATTTTAAAATTTCCGGAGGTGCACTTGCGTCTGTACTGTGCTAAAAAAAATCAAGCAAGGAACCTCTCACCTACATAGTTTTAAAATCCGAACCGGAAAGGTTATCGGTTCAGCTCATAGGGTGAGTGTATGCGCGTATGTATGAGCGCTTGCATCTGTACTGTGTTAAAAAAATCAAGCAAGGAACCTCTCACCTACATAGTTTTAAAAACCGAACCGAAAAGGTTGTCGGTTTAGCTTTTTACCGATCGGACCGCCAGTTCATCGATTCGGTTGTCGGATTTTTAAGCAACAAAATAATATATGTTGATTAGTATATGTGCTAGTATAGTGTGAAACAATGATCAAATAAAATTATATCCATGTAGTGTACAAAAAAGTAGCACAATTAAATTGGTTATTGGACCATGGGTAGGCGCCGAGTACTGCTCACACGACGTTGGATAAAATCTCAATTTCTTAATTTATATTAAAATATTTCTCTTGTTTTTTCCCGGTTCAATGGTTTGGGTTTTTTCACCGGTTTCCTAGAAAACCGGTCGGTCTTATTAGCTTAAAAAACCATTGAGGCTGCCGGTTCCAGTTTTTTCTGGTTCGACCGTCGGTCCGGTCCGTTTTTTTAAACTATGCTCACCCATTGGACCATGGGTGGAAGAAATCAAGAACTCTCTTTCGTTTCTCTGAGTTCAGAGTGTCGTGGATTAGGCGTTCTGCAAATGTAGCCGCGCATAAGCTAGCCAAACCAGGTGTGGGTGAAGAATGTTGTCAAGTGTGGTTAGGTTCCCTGGATTGCATTCTGGATGTTGTATTGGATGACATTTCATACCCTATTTAACTAACTGTGACTACTTTTACTCTAAAAAAAGAAACTCGTACTCTAGTGTCAAAACATGAGTGAATTGCAAAAAACCACCACATTTCAGTCTAGATTTGCAGAAAACACACTTTTACGTTTTTGCTGTAGAAAACACTGATTTTTTTCCTAATCTTTTGCAGAAAACACTGATTGATGACTTAGACCATTTTAATGACAATTATGACATATGGGTCCACATGTGATAACTGTCTTTTTCCAAAAAAAAACCTCCCTAAAAACAACTCTCCCCCACACCCAGATCCAGTTAGAGGAGGTGCGCCCTCGACGCCGGCGAGGACCATCCGCCGCGGCATGTCCTCGCCCTCATGGTCGTCGGGATCCAGGGCCAGCACAGGAGCAAGCAGCAGTGGTGGAGCAGCAATTGCGTGAGCAACGGCGCAGCGGCGCGGAGCACCGGAGCAAGCGGCAGCGCGGCGGCCCGCAGCACTGGCGTGAGGAGCGGCGCGGCGCACCACCGAAGGAAGCGGCAGCGCTGCAGCCGGCAGCACTGGCGTGAGCAACGGCGCGGCGGCACGGTGGAGCAAGCAGCAACGGCGCGACGTCGCGGAAGCAGCAGCAACGGCGGCGCGTAAGCAGCAGCGGCAGCGCGCAAGCAAGAGCAGCAACGGCGAACAGCGGAGCAAGCAGCCGCGGCGCGGCGCCAGGGAAGCAGCAATGGCGTCGCGGCAACGGAGTAGTAGCAGTGGAGCAAGCAGCAGCCGGCGGCGGCGTGCAAGCAGCAGCAGCCGCGGTTTGGCAGGAGCTGATTGCGTTTTGTTTTTTTGCTCAAGGGTGCCTATGCAAAAACACAAGGGACCAACAGTTATGCCACGTCAGCTTTTGCGAGACCCACATGTCATAGTCATGGTTAAAATGCCTAAAAAGACCGATCAGTGTTTTCTGCAAAAGATTAGAAAAAAAATCAGTGTTTTCTGCAGCAAAAACATAGAAGAGTGTTTTCTGCAAATGTATGCTGAATTGTGGTGGTTTTTTCCAATTCACTCGTCAAAACATTGTTCAAAAAATCTTCCGATTCAGCAATTTATCGTCCGATTTATCGCTACTCTTGGGACAAACGAAGATTATGCCTTATCTTCACTGTTTATCGTTCTAGTTGATTTATCGCAATGACAAGCGATTTATCGGGAATCTATCGAGAAGTCGAGCCTATTCGTAGCACTATGTTTGCAAAGACTATGTTTATATGCGTTTTATGGACCTTGTTACACAATATGTATTGTTGTCCTATTTTGTTTGTTATTACACGAGGATTCAAAGGATAGGAATCAAAGTAACACTTCTATCCAATATTGTTTTGATGTTGAATATAATATATTTTAATGTTGGGAATCTGGGATTTACAAAAATTGCAGATTGCTAGTCGACCGATAAAATTGATTAAGCGGACGATTTCTGATTAATTTCTAATCCCCAGCTGACCGAAACGCTAACGATAATCGATATCCTTAACATTGCTCAAAAACACTCTTATATGGGACGGAGGGAGTATATGTGCCATGACGGCCGCAATTTTGGGGCCCATAGCGTATGGAAAAGATGCACTACACTACCGCTTTTCATCTCACGTTAGTCTAAGAGCATCTCTAACTACCCTGAAAGAAAAAAAGAGCTTCTTTAACCAACCCCTAAAAGGCTAGGCGGCATAGGAGTAAAATTTTCTAGCCGAGCTCGTAAAATTTCTCCTCTGTTCACCCGTGGAGTAAACATTGTGGCCTCTCCCAATGACTACACCGTCCCCACTCCGTGACCAACCCCACTGCCTTCATCGCCCCCGGGCACCCCCCGCTGCCCCCCGGCGACCACCCGTTATTTCATCCCATTATCGGGCGCGGTCGTGGCCAAGAAGAAGAAGCAGAAGCAGCGCAGGGTGACCACCGACTTACAGTGGTCGGGCCTACGGAGGAAGGCGCACAAGCAAAAGAGGAGGCCGATGACAGCAAGATCTTCACCTTCGACCAGTCTGGTGGCCATGTCGATGCGTCGTTCTCTGAGCCATCTGCCCGCGATGAAACCGCACAGGCAGTGGTGCCATCGTCAACGGTGCCCTTTCCCACGACGTTCGCAGCTGTAAGGGCATTTTTCTCCCTAAGTGGTTCTGGTGATTGATGGCAATGCATTTGCGGACTAATCGTGTGCATTAAGCTTTTCAGATATCTCATGTCTAGGTACAAGACGATTCATTGCCCCTCGGAGCCTATCGAAGACGGCGTTTCCTTTTGTTTCTTTTCGGTGGAATTGAGTCATAGGAAAGCCATACTATTAAGAGGGGGTCCGCTTCGAAAAGGTTAGGGTGGAATCAACACATACACATCTATCCATTTGTACTACCTTTCCTTCACTTCTTTGGAGCATCGGATGCTTTCCTTGTCGTTGCAAAGACAGAGGTTTTCTACTACTACTATTCTGTGGCATGCGGTAGTACCGCTTAAAGGAGCAGTAGTACCGAAGAGGCCCACGGTAGTACTGCCATGTGGTTGCAGTAGTACCGCACATTGCGATAGTACTGTGCCAGGTTCGCGGTAGTACCGTGGCCTCTGCCCCAGCATTGTGGCTAGCGCGGAAGTAGGAGCGGAAGTAATTCTTTACTTCCCAACCCTACGCGGTAGTACCGCTTCAGGTGAGCGGTAGTTTCATGCCGGTTTTTGCATCGATCGAAACTTTGCGGAAGTAGCCACAAATGTAATTTTATTAGTCCGTACTCTTCCCAGCCCAGACTATACCCTACCTTGCGGTAGTACCGCTCCGGCAGTACTACCGCTCGTTGCGCAACAGGGCCGCGTTTGGCTCCTGCCGCGCGAGCGGTAGTACCGCCCCCTTGCGGTAGTACCGCATGGCCTTGCGGTAGTACTGCAAGTCTGGTGGGGTAGTACCGCATGTCGCGGGCAGAGTTAGTGGATAATGGTTGGATTTGTTCTTCCACTATATAAGGGGAGTCTTCTTCTCCAAGAAGATTTACATCTTCCCTCCCTAAGCTCCATTGTTGCTCAAAGCTCTGTTTCTGTCCGATCTCTCTCCCTAGCCAATCAAACTTGTTGATTTCCTAGGGATTGGTTGAGAAGGCATCAATCTACACTTCCACCAAGAGAAATTTGATTCCCCCCACTAATCCCTAGCGGATCATGTTACTCTTGGGTGTTTGAGCACCCTAGACGGTTGAGGTCACCTCAGAGCCATAGTCCATTGTGGTGAAGCTTTGTGGTGTCGTTGGGAGCCTCCAATTCAGTTGTGGAGATAGCCCTAACCTTGTTTTTAAAGGTTTGGTCGCCGCCTTCAAGGGCACCACTAGTGGAATCACGGCACCTAGCATTGTGTGAGGGCGTGAGGAGAATACGGTGGCCCTAGTGGCTTCTTGGGGAGCATTGTGCCTCCACACCGCTCCAACAGAGACGTACTTCCTCTTACAGGGAAGGAACTTTGGTAACACATCCTCGTCTCCACCGGCTTCACTTGTGGTTATCTCTTACCTTGACTTGTGCAAGCTTTTGTTGTGTTTCATAGCTTGCTTGCTTTGTTGGGGAACGTAGTATTTCAAAAAAAAATCCTACGATCACGCAAGATCTATCTACTAGAAGCATAGCAACGAGAGGGGAGAGTGTGTCTACGTACCCTCGTAGACCGAAAGCGGAAGCGTCTAGTGACGCGGTTGATGTAGTCGAACTTCTTCGCGATCCAACTGATCAAGCACCGAACGTACGGCACCTTCGCGTTCATCACACGTTCAGCTTGATGACGTCCCACGAGCTCTTGATCCAGTTGAGCTTCATGGGAGAGTTTCGTCAGCACGACGGCGTGGTGACAGATATGATGAAGCTACCGGCGCAGGGCTTCGCCTAAGCACTGCAACGGTATGACCGAGGTGTGTTTCTGTGAAGGAGGGCACCGCACACGGCTAGAATAATGTGTCTTCTGTGTCTTTGGGTGCCCCCCTGCCCCCGTATATAAAGGAGCAAGGGGGAGGTGCGGCCAGGCATAGGGCGCGCCAAGGGAGTAGGATTCCTACTCCTAGTAGGAATAGGAATCCCCTTTCCTATTCCTACTAGGAGTAGGAAAGGAAGGGGAAGAGAAGAAGGAAGAAGAGGGGTGCCTCCCCCCTATCCTAGTCCAACTAGGATTCCTAGGGGGAGGGTGCGGCCAGCCCTATGGGCTGCCTCTCTCTTTCCCTCAATGGCCCACTATGGCACATACTCCCTCG
>LR738710.1:767057217-767074417 GCA_902687465.1 Secale cereale
GGGGGGGGGTTCCGGTAACCCCTCCCGCACTCCGGTTAAATCCGAAACTTTTTCGGAACACTTCCGGTGTCCGAAAATAGTCGTCCAATATATCAATCTTTACGTCTCGGACATTCCGAGTTTCCTCGTCATGTCCGTGATCTCATCCGGGACTCCGAACTACCTTTGGTACATCAAAACTCATAAACTCATAATACTGATCGTCATCAAACGTTAAGCATGCGGACCCTACGGGTTCGAGAACTATGTAGACATGACCGAGACTCATCTCCGGTAAATAACCAATAGCAGAACATGGATGCTCATATTGGCTCCTACATATTCTACGAAGATCATCATCGGTCAAACCGCATAACAACATATGTTGTTCCCTTTGTCATCGGTATGTTACTTGCCCGAGATTCGATCGTCGGTATCTCAATACCTAGTTCAATCTCGTTACCGGCAAGTCTCTTTACTCGTTCCGTAATACATCATCTCGTGACTAACTCATTAGTCATTTGCTTGCAAGGCTTATTATGATGTGCATTACCGAGAGGGCCCAGAGATACCTCTCCGACACTCGGAGTGACAAATCCTATTCTTGATCTATGCCAACACCATGAACACTTTCGGAGACACCTATAGAACATCTTTATAATCACCCAGTTACGTTGTGACATTTAATAGCACACAAGGTGTTCCTCCGGTATTCGGGAGTTGCATAATCTCATAGTCATAGGAACATGTATAAGACATGAAGAAAGCAATAGCAGTAAAACTAAACGATCATAGTGCTAAGCTAACGGATGGGTCTTGTCCATCACATCATTCTCCTAATGATGTGATCCCGTTGATCAAATGACAACTCATGTCTATGGCTAGGAAACATAACCATCTTTGATCAATGAGCTAGTCTAGTAGAGGCATACTAGGGACACTCTGTTTTGTCTATGTATTCACACATCTACTAAGTTTTCGGTTAATACAATTCTAGCATGAATAATAAACATTTATCATGATATAAGGAAATAAATAATAACTTTATTATTGCCTTTAGGTCATATTTCCTTCATGCTTGTGTGCTTATTATTGTTGCATCATATAGGTTGCCCACTTAGTTTCATATCTAGACAACCTATATTGTTGCTAAGTTTAATTTGGTTAATAAAAGCTAAAAATTGTTAGTTGCCTATTCACCCCCCCCCTCTAGTCAACCACATCGACCCTTTCAATTGGTATTAGAGCCTCGTCTCTTTATTAAGGACTTTACCGTCCAAAGAGGATGGGTGACAACATAGTCGGGGCGGAGGAACACTTCGGTGGAAATCCGTCCGTGCCTACGTCCAATGGGGGACCCTCGGTCTCTCGTGAGGAGTTCAATTCGGCTTTGGATGCTTTGAAAGACTCATTGACGACCGAGGTCAAAGGCACGTTCAAAGAATTTCTTGAGGGTCTTAAATTACTCACCACACCGTTGGAAGTGGTTCGTCCCACTAACAACGTGTCGGATGCTATTCCCGATGAGGGAGAAGCTAGTAGTGAGCAAGTCCCTGTGACTAAGAATGGGAGTGGCATCTTTGCTCACTTCGCACCTCCCATCAATTATGGAAGACCCGTTCCCACCCCGCATCTAAATTCGGTTGGTCCTCCCCCTAAGTTTGTGAAAAATGCTGATTTTGCTACTTGGACGTTTCGTTTTAAACGTCATTTAAATCATTGTTCTACTCATCTTTGGAGAATCATCGAGCAAGGTTTCTACCCGCATGATCCGTACAACTTCACTCCAAGAGAAGTTGCGGATTATCAATTCAACGAGTCCGTTCATTGCATTCTTCAAGAAGCCATCCCTCCCGAAGATATTGCACACCTTCGACCCTTCACCGTGGCCAAGGAAGCATGGGAGCATGTTGGTTCCTTGTACAAGGGAAGCGCAAGCATTCAACGCTCAAACTATGAAGTTGTGCAAGATGAAGCCGATGAGTTTGCCATGATCGAAGATGAAGATCCCCGTGAACTTTATCGGAGATTAACCACTCTTGCGGTCTCATTTCAAGATCATGGGAACAAGGATAAATATGACAATTGGATCAAGCGCAAGTTTCTCAAGGCCATGATGCCTTATCACAAGGCCATGTCCTCCGTCATCCGCCGAAGACCGGACTTCCACACTTTGTCCTCAAGTGAAGTGTTGGATGAGTTCGTAGCCATGAGGATCTTGGACAAGACCGCCGACAATGCGGTGTTGCGTGCTCATCGATCAAATAAGCCCAACCTTTCATTGAAGGCCAAGGTATTTGTGGAACAAGAGGATGAAGAGGATGAAGATGAGTGTTGCCCCGAAGACACCAAATATGCGTATCATGAGCACATGGATCTTGCTTCACGGAAAATTTGGGGCAACAAGAAGAATTCAATGTCCAACTTCAATAAGAACAATTCAAGTGGCTTCAAGGGCAAGCAACGAGTGAGGACGTGCTACAATTGTGGCATTGTGAGTCACTTTGTTGTTGATTGCCCATATGAGAAAAGAGAAGACAATGGATGCAAGCTTATCTAAAAGGACAAGTCCAAGTCTTATCCCAACAAGAACAACTTCACCAAGAAGACTCCTCCCAAAGGATTGGTGGCCCAAGAAGAGTATGATTAGGATGACGATGATGAATAAGATGACGAGATGGTCACCATGGCCATTGTTGCTATTGCAACAACTCCATGGTCATCCCTCTTCGACTCACCAAATGAGAACATCACAACCAAGTGCCTCATGGCTAAAGCCACCAACAAGGTAACCCCCAACATCAATTCTACCATCACTTATAATCCTTCATTGACGGATTGCATTGATGAGAGTGAGGGGGCAGAGGAGGAAGAAAATGAACTTGAGTCTTTTATGAGTAAGCTCAAAGGTAAACCCAAGAAGCACTTCGTTGCTCTCTTGGAACAACTTGGTGAAGCCAATGACATGATCGAGGATCACTAGGAGACCATCTCCAAGATGGAGGGTCATAGTCGAGACTATGCCGATGAGATATCGGATCTCTCTAATACTCTTGAGGAAGAGCGTGGTCCGCGTTTGGCTCTTGAGGAGTCACACAACGATGATCATGCTAAATTAAAGAAAGATCTTGATCATGCTTTAGTTGTCTCTCCTGTGCTCAATTCCGAGAAGGCAAAACTTGTGGTTGACCATGCTAGACTCAAGGAGGAGTTTGATACACTTGACAAGGATCACAAGGTCTTGAAGAGTGTACATGCTAGCCTCAAAGAGTCTCATGATCAACTTCAAGTTTTGCTAACCAAGGAGAAAGACACTTTTCCTCGCCTGGTTTTAATTGATAATGCAAATGCTACGAACCCATGTTGCGAGCATGTGCATCTTGTTGAAGAGAATGCCAAGTTAAATAAGCAACTTGAGAAAGTCCTTGTGTCTTGCATACAAGGTGAGAAGAACCTCAATGACCTTTTGAGCAATCAAAAGGAAGTTGTTGCCAAGGAGGGAATTGGGTTTGCACCCAAGCCCAAGAAGAAAAAGAATGACAAGACCAAGCAACCCCCTCCTCTCAAGCAAACCTTTGTGAAGGAGGGAGAGGGTACTCCTAAGAAGAAGAAGAACAATGTGAAGGGTAGTGGAGTAAAGAAAAACATTGCCACTCCTTCCAACAAAGCCCGCGACTTTAACCCGTCTTATGTGTTATGCTGTGCTAGTGATGGACATGTTTTTGCTAAATTTGTTGGTTCTTCTTATGAGTACATTGAATGGTCTATTTGGGTTCCTAAGACCCTTGTTACTAACCTCAAAGGACCCATTACAAAATGGGTACCTAAATCCAAGCATTGATCACTTGTAGGAGTTTGCTTCCGGTAGGGGATCATGGTTGCTCAATAGTGGAGCCACAAATCATATGACCGGAAGCAAAGATTTGGTGGTGGACGTGCACAAAGGTTCATCTATGGACACCAATGTTGAATGGGGTGATGCTTCATCTTCTAAGGTATTGGGGTTTGGAAAGGTTGTCGTTTCTCATGATCTCACGATCGAGAAAGTCATGCTTGTTGAGTCCCTTGCATACAATTTACTTTCCGTTCGTCAACTTGCACTCATGGGCTTTGCTACATTCTTCGATATTGATACCATGGCCCTTTTGTGGAGCAAGACTCTTAAAGTAGCCTTTGTTGGGCATGTCGAGAATGGTCTCTATGTGGTTAACTTCTTGGAGTGACCCACTAAGACCGCGACATGCCTAATGGCTAAAGTTGATGTGGGATGGCTTTGGCATCACCATTTAGCACACGTCAATATGAGATCTTTGCAAAGTCTTCTCAAGGGGGACCATGTTCGTGGACTAACAAATGTTAGTTTTGCCAAAGATCGTGCTTGCAGTGCTTGTATTGAAGGAAAGCTACATGAGAAGGCTCACCCTCCCACGACTATCATCTACTCGATGAGACCTTTAGAGCTCCTTCACATGGATTTCTTTGGGCCCCATCCTTTGACAGTCTTGGGAGTAGAAAGTATTGCTTGGTGATTGTAGATGTTTATTCAAGATACACTTGGGTATACTTCTTCAAGAGGAAGAGTGAGACCCAACAAACCGTCATCAACTTTGCAAATGAAGCTCAACGTTAACATGATGCAAAGATCTTGATGATTCGAAGTGACAACGGCACCGAGTTCAAGAATTACACCTTGGATGAGTTCCTTAGTGATGAGGGGATCAAGCATAAATATGCCGCACCTTATACCCCTCAACAAAATGGTGTGGCAGAGAGAAAGAACCGGACATTGATGGACACGGCAAGGACCATGAGGGCAGAGTTCAAGTCTATGTACAACTTTTGGGCCAAAGCCATCAACACCGCTTGTTATGCATCCAATCGGCTCTATCTCCGCAAAGGCTTGAACAAGACCCCATGTGAGATACTTACTGGTAACAAGCCCAACCTCAAGTACTTCCGGGTGTTCGCTTGTAAGTGTTTAATTCTCAAGAAAGGTGTTCGTTTGTCTAAATTTGAAGCTAGAGATCATGAGAGCATATTTGTTGGTTATGCTACAAACTCTCATGCTTACCGCGTCCTCAACAAGTCCAACGAACTCATTGAGGAGACGTGTAACGTGGAGTTTGATGAGAATAATGGCTCCCAAGTGGAGCAAAGTGGTACTTGTGATGTAGGTGATGAAATTCCTCCTCAAGTCATAAGAAGAATGGGTGTTGGTCATATCCTACCCACTTAGGAACCCCTTGTGGTCTGATACGTCTCCAACGTATCTATAATTTTTGATTGTTCCATGCTATTATATTTGTTGGGGAACGTAGTATTTTAAAATTTTCCTACGATCACGCAAGATCTATCTACCAGATGCATAGCAACGAGAGGGGAGAGTGTGTCTACGTACCCTCATAGACCGGGAGCGGAAGCGTCAAGTGACGCGGTTGATGTTGTCGAACTTCTTCGCGATCCAACCAATCAAGCACCGAACGTACGGCACCTCCGCGTTCAGCACACGTTCAGCTTGATGACGTCCCACGAGCTCTTGATCCAGTTGAGCTTCACGGGAGAGTTTCGTCAGCACGACGGCGTGGTGACGGATATGATGTGTTCACCGGCGCAGGGCTTCTCCTAAGCTTCGCGACGGTACGACCGAGGTGTGATTCTGTGGAGGGGGGCACCGCACACGGCTAAAACAATTCAACTTGTGTGTCTTTGGGTGCCCCCCTGCCCCCGTATATAAAGGAGCAAGGGAGGAGGGGCCGGCCAACTCCTATGGTGCGGCTAGGGAGGGGACTCCTACTAGGAATAGGATTGCAATCCTATTCCTAGTAGGATTCACCGGAAGGAAGAAGGGGGAAAGGATTAGGAGAGGTGGCGCCCCCCCAATCCTAGTCCAACTAGGATTCCTAGGTGGGGGCGCCGGCCAGCCCTATGGGCTGCCTCTCTCTCACCTTTTAGGCCCACTATGGACCATCCCCTCTCGTAGGGGGTTCCGGTAACCCCCTCCGGCATTCCCGATAAATCCGAAACTTTTCCGGTATACTTCCGGTGTCCGAATATAGCCGTCCAATATATCAATCTTTATGTCTCGGACATTCCGAGACTCCTCGTCATGTCCGTGATCTCATCCGGGACTCCGAACTACCTTCGGTACATCAATACTCAAAAACTCATAATACCGATCGTCATCAAACGTTAAGCGTGCGGACCCTACAGGTTCGAGAACTATGTAGACATGACCGAGACTCATCTCTGGTCAATAACCAATAGCGGAACCTGGATGTTCATATTGGCTCCTACATATTCTACGAAGATCTTTTATCGGTCAGAACCGCATAACAACATACGTTGTTCCTTTTGTCAAACGGTATGTTACTTGCCCGAGATTCGATCGTCGGTATCTCTATACCTAGTTCAATCTCGTTACCGGCAAGTCTCTTTACTCGTTCCGTAACACATCATCTCGTGACTAACTCATTAGTCTTTTGCTTGCAAGGCTTATTGTGATGTGTGTTACCGAGAGGGCCCAGAGATACCTCTCCGACACTCGGAGTGACAAATCCTAATCTTGATCTATACCAACACCACGAATACTTTCGGAGACACCTGTAGAGCATCTTTATGATCACCCAGTTACGTTGTGACGTTTGATAGCACACAAGGTGTTCCTACGGTATTCGGGAGTTGCATAATCTCATAGTCATAGGAACATGTATAAGTCATGAAGAAAGCAATAGCAGTTAAACTAAACGATCATAGTGCTATGCTAACGGATGGGTCTTGTCCATCACATCATTCTCCTAATGATGTGATCCCGTTGATCAAATGACAACTCATGTCTATGGCTAGGAAACATAACCATCTTTGATCAATGAGCTAGTCTAGTAGAGGCATACTAGGGACATACTGTTTTGTCTATGTATCCACACATGTATTAAGTTTCCGGTTAATACAATTCTAGCATGAATAGAAGACATTTATCATGATATAAGGAAATACAAATAACATCTTTATTATTGCCTCTAGGGCATATTTCCTTCAGTCTCCCACTTGCACTAGAGTCAATAATCTAGCTCACATCGCCATGTGATTTAATACCGATAGTTCACATCGTTATGTGACCAACACCCAAAGGGTTTACTAGAGTCAATAATCTAGTTCACATCGCTATGTGATTAATACCCAAGAGTAATGAGGTGTGATCATGTTTTGCTTGCGAGAGAAGTTTAGTCAATGGGTCTGTCATATACAGATCCCTTTGTATTTTGCAAATTTCTATGTCTACAATGCTCTGTATGGAGCTACTCTAGCTAATTGCTCCCACTTTCAATATGCATCCAGATTGATACTTAGAGTTATCTGGATTTAGTGTCAAAGCTTGCATCGGCGTAACTCTTTACGACGAACTCTTTATCACCTCCATAATCGAGAAATATTTCCTTAGTCATCCAATTACTAAGGATAATTTTGACCGCTGTACAGTGATCTACTCCTGGATCACTATTGTACCTCCCTGTCAAACTCTTGGCAAGGTACACAACGTGTTTTGTACACAGCATGGCATACTTTATAGAACCTATGGCTGATGCATAGGGAATGACTTTCATTCTCTCTATATTTTTCTGCCGTGGTCTGGCTTTGAGTCTTACTCAACTTCACACCTTACAAATCAGGCAAGAACTTCTTCTTTGACTGATCCTATTTTGAACTTACTTCAAAATCTTATCAAGGTATGTACTCATTGAAAGTCTTATCAAGCGTCTTGATCTATCTATATAGATTCTTGATGCTCAATATGTAAGCAGCTTCACCGAGGTCTCTCTTTGAAAAATTCTTTTCAAACACTCTTTTATGCTTTCCAGAAAATTCTACATCATTTCTGATCGACAATATGTCATTCACATATACTTATCAGAAAGGTTGTAGTGCTCCCACTCACTTCTTGTAAATACAGGCTTCTCCAAAAGTCTGTATAAAACCATATGCTTTGATCACCTCATCAAAGCGTATATTCCAACTCTGAGATGCTTGCACCAGTCCATAGATGGATCGCTGGAGCTTGCATACTTTGTTAGCACCTTTTGGATCGACAAAACCTTCTGGTTGTATCATATACAACTCTTCTTTGAGATATCCATTTAGGAATGCAGTTTTGACATCCATTTGCCAGATTTCATAATCATAAAATGCGGTAATTGCTAACATGATTCGAACAGACTTAAGCATCGCTACAGGTGAGAAAGTCTCATCGTAGTCAACTCCTTGAACTTGTCGAAAACCTTTTGCAACAAGTCGAGCTTTTTAAACAGTAATATTACCGTCTGCGTCGGTCTTCCTCTTGAAGATCCATTTATTTTCGATGGCTTGCCGATCATCGGGCAAGTCAACCAAAGTCCACACTTTGTTCTCATACATGGATCCCATCTCAGATTTCATGGCTTCAAGCCATTTTGCGGAATCTGGGCTCATCATCGCTTCCTCATAGTTCGTAGGTTCATCATGGTCTAGTAACATGATTTCCAGAACTGGGTTGCCGTACCACTCTGGTGCGGAACGTACTCTGGTTGATCTACGATGTTCAGTAGAAACTTGATCCGAAGTTTCATGATCATTATCATTAACTTCCTCACTAATTGGTGTAGGAATCACTGGAACAACTTCCTGTGATGTACTATTTTCCAATATGGGAGAAGGTATAATTACCTCATCAAGTTCTACTTTCCTCCCACTCACTTCTTTCGAGAGAAACTCTTTTTCTAGAAAGGATCCGTTTTTAGCAACGAATATTTTGCCTTCGGATCTGTGATAGAAGGTGTACCCAACAGTCTCTTTTGGGTATCCTATGAAGATTTACTTCTCCGGTTTGGGTTCGAGCTTATCATGTTGAAACTTTTTCACATAAGCATCGCAGTCCCAAACTTTAAGAAACAACAACTTTGGTTTCTTGCCAAACCATAGTTCTTAAGGCGTTGTCTCAACGGATTCAGATGAAGCCCTTATTTAACGTGAATGCAGCTGTCTCTAATGCATGACCCAAAACGATAGTGGTAAATCGGTAAGAGACATCATAGATCGCACCATATCCAATAAAGTATGGTTACGACGTTCGGACACACCATTACGCTGTGGTGTTCCTGGTGGCGTGAGTTGCGAAACTATTCCACATTGTTTCATATGAATACCAAAACTCGTAACTCAAATATTCTCCTCCACGATCAGATCGTAGAAACTTTATTTTCTTGTTACGATGATTCTCTACTTCACTCTGAAATTCTTTGAACTTTTCAAATGTTTCAGACTTGTGTTTCATTAAGTAGATATACCTATATCTGCTCAAATCATCAGTGAAGGTCAGAAAATAACGATACCCGCCGCGAGCATCAACACTCATTGGTCCACATACATCAGTATGTATGATTTTCAACAAATCTGTTGCTCGCTCCATAGTTCCGGAGAACGGAGTTTTAGTCATCTTGCCCATGAGGCATGGTTCGCAAGCACCAAGTGATTCATAATCAAGTGATTCCAAAAGTCCATCATTATGGAGTTTCTTCATGCGTTTTACACCAATATGACTTAAACGGCAGTGCCACAAATAAGTTGCACTATCATTATTAACCTTGCATCTTTTGGATTCAATATTATGAATATGTGTATCACACGATCGAGATCCAACAAACTATTTTCATTGAGTGTATGACCATAGAAGGTTTTATTCATGTAAACAGAACAACAATTATTCTCTAACTTACATGAATAACCGTATTGCAATAAACATGATCAAATCACATTCATGCTCAACACAAACACCAAATAACAGTTATTTAGGTTCAACACTAAT
This sequence comes from Secale cereale, assembly GCA_902687465.1. Classification (NCBI taxonomy): domain Eukaryota; kingdom Viridiplantae; phylum Streptophyta; class Magnoliopsida; order Poales; family Poaceae; genus Secale; species Secale cereale. The sequence goes on from LR738710.1 coordinate 767,067,032, forward strand.
CCCTAAAGTATAGGGAGTGTGAGATGATGATCATATCAATCTTGGAACTGCTTCCAATATACATCGTAACTTCATCCTTTAACTAGTTTATGTTCATTATGCAACTCCCATTTCGAGTTACTACTTTTTAGCAACTAAACCAGTATCAAATACCGAGGGGTTGCTATGAACACTAGTAAAATACACATCAATAATCTGTATATCAAATATACCTTTGTTCACTTTGCCATCCTTCTTATCCGCCGAGTATCTAGGGCAATTCCACTTCCAGTGACCATTTCCTTTGCAGTAGAAGCACTTAGTTTCAGGCTTGAGTTTAGCTTGAAACAAGTGGTCTTATTAACCATCAACACTTGATGTTCTTTCTTGATTTCTACCTTCGCCGATTTCATTGCGAAGAGCTCGGGAATTACGTCATCCCTTGCATATTATAGTTCATCACGAAGTTCTACTAACTTGGTGATAGTGACTAGAGAACTTTGTCAATTACTTTCTTATCTGGAAGATTAACCCCCACTTGTTTCAAGTAATTGTAGTACCCAGACAATCTGAGCACATGCTCACTAGTTGAGCTATTCTCCTCCATCTTTAGGCAAAGTACTGTCAGAAGTCTTATACCTCTAGACACGGGCATGAGTATGAAATACTAATTTCAACTCTTTGAACATCTTATATGCTCCGTGGCGTTCAAAACATTTTTGAAGTCCCGGTTATAAGCCGTAAAGCATGGTGCACTAAACTATCAAGTAGTCATCATACTGAGCTTTTGTCAAAACGTTCATAACGTCTACATCTGCTCCTGCAATAGGTCTGTCACCTAGCGGTGCATTAAGGACATAATTCTTCTGTGCAGCAATGAGGATAAACCTCAGATCACGGAACAATTCCGCATCATTGCTACTAACATCTTTCAACTTGGTTTTCTCTAGGAACATATGAAAAATAAACGGGGAGCAACATCGCGAGCTATTGATCTACAACATAGATATGCTAATACTACCAGGACTAAGTTCATGATAAATTAAAGTTCAATTAATCATATTACTTAAGAACTCCCACTTAGATAGACATCCCTCCGGTCATCTAAATGATCACGTGATCCAAATCAACTAAACCATGTCCGATCATCACGTGAGATGGAGTAGTTTCAATGGTGAACATCTTATGTTGATCATATCTACTATATGATTCACGCTCGACCTTTCGGTCTCTAGTGTTCCGAGGCCATATCTGTATATGCTAGGCTCGTCAAGTTTAACCCGAGTATTCTGCGTGTGCAAAACTGGCTTACACGCGTTGTATTTGAACGTAGAGCTTATCACACCCGATCATCACGTGGTGTCTCGGCACGACGAACTTTCGCAACGGTGCATACTCAGGGAGAACACTTATACCTTGAAATTTAGTAAGGGATCATCTTATAATGCTACCGTCGTTCTAAGCAAAATAAGAAGCATAATAAGATAAACATCACATGCAATCAAAATATGTGACATGATATGGCCATCATCATCTTGTGCTTTTGATCTCCATCTTCAAAGCACCGTCATGATCACCTTCGTCACCGGCTTGACACCTTAATCTTCATCGTAGTATCGTTGTCGTCTTGCCAACTATTGCTTCCACGACTATCGCTACCGCTTAGTGATAAAGTAAAGCAATTACATGGCGATTGCATTTCATACAATAAAGCGACAACCATATGGCTCCTGCCAGTTGCCGATAACTTTACAAAACATGATCATCTCATACAAAACCGTATAACTCATCATGTCTTGACCATATCACATCACAACATGCCCTGCAAAAACAAGTTAGACGTCCTCTACTTTGTTTGTTGCAAGTTCTACGTGGCTGCTACGGGCTTAGCAAGAACCGTTCTTACCTACGGATACAAAACCACAACGATGTTTCGTCAAGTATGTGCTGTTTTAACCTTCACAAGGACCGGGCGTAGCCACACTTGATTCAGCTAAAGTGAGAGAGACAGACACCCGCCAGTCACCTTTAAGCAACGAGTGCTCGTAACGGTGAAACCAGTCTCGCGTAAGCGTACGCGTAATGTCGGTCCGGGCCGCTTCATCTCACAATACCGCCGAAGCAAAGTATGACATGCTGGTAAGCAGTATGACTAGTATCGTCCACAATCTCATTGTGTTCTACTCGTGCATATCATCTACGCATAGACCTGGCTCATGATGCCACTGTTGGGGAACGTAGTATTTTAAAATTTTCCTACGATCACGCAAGATCTATCTACCAGATGCATAGCAACGAGAGGGGAGAGTGTGTCTACGTACCCTCGTAGACCGGGAGCAGAAGCGTCAAGTGACGCGGTTGATGTTGTCGAACTTCTTCGCGATCCAACCGATCAAGCACCGAACGTACGGCACCTCCGCGTTCAGCACACGTTCAGCTTGATGACGTCCCACGAGCTCTTGATCCAGTTGAGCTTCACGGGAGAGTTTCGTCAGCACGACGGCGTGGTGATGGATATGATGTGTTCACCGGCGCAGGGCTTCGCCTAAGCTCCGCGACGGTACGACCGAGGTGTGATTCTGTGGAGGGGGGCACCGCACACGGCTAAAACAATTCAACTTGTGTGTCTTTGGGTGCCCCCCTGCCCCCGTATATAAAGGAGCAAGGGAGGAGGGCCGGCCAACTCCCTATGGTGCGGCTAGGAAGGGACTCCTACTAGGAATAGGATTGCAATCCTATTCCTAGTAGGATTCACCGAAAGGAAGAAGGGGGAAAGGAATAGGAGAGGTGGCGCCCCCCAATCCTAGTCCAACTAGGATTCCTAGGTGGGGGCGCCGGCCAGCCCTATGGGCTGCCTCTCTCTCACCCTTTAGGCCCACTATGGACCATCCCCTCTCGTAGGGGGTTCCGGTAACCCCCTCCGGCATTCCCGATAAATCCGAAACTTTTCCGGTATACTTCCGGTGTCCGAATATAGCCGTCCAATATATCAATCTTTATGTCTCGGACATTCCGAGACTCCTCGTCATGTCCGTGATCTCATCCGGGACTCCGAACTACCTTCAGTACATCAATACTCAAAAACTCATAATACCGATCGTCATCAAACGTTAAGCGTGCGGACCCTACGGGTTCGAGAACTATGTAGACATGACCGAGACTCATCTCCGGTCAATAACCAATAGCGGAACCTGGATGTTCATATTGGCTCCTACATATTCTACGAAGATCTTTTATCGGTCGGAACCGCATAACAACATACGTTGTTCCTTTTGTCAAACGGTATGTTACTTGCCCGAGATTCGATCGTCGGTATCTCTATACCTAGTTCAATCTCGTTACTGGCAAGTCTCTTTACTCGTTCCGTAACACATCATCTCGTGACTAACTCATTAGTCTTTTTCTTGCAAGGCTTATTGTGATGTGTGTTACCGAGAGGGCCCAGAGATACCTCTCCGACACTCGGAGTGACAAATCCTAATCTTGATCTATACCAACACCACGAATACTTTCGGAGACACCTGTAGAGCATCTTTATGATCACCCAGTTACGTTGTGACGTTTGATAGCACACAAGGTGTTCCTACGGTATTCGGGAGTTGCATAATCTCATAGTCATAGGAACATGTATAAGTCATGAAGAAAGCAATAGCAGTTAAACTAAACGATCATAGTGCTATGCTAACGGATGGGTCTTGTCCATCACATCATTCTCCTAATGATGTGATCCCGTTGATCAAATGACAACTCATGTCTACGGCTAGGAAACATAAGCATCTTTGATCAATGAGCTAGTCTAGTAGAGGCATACTAGGGACATACTGTTTTGTCTATGTATCCACACATGTATTAAGTTTCCGGTTAATACAATTCTAGCATGAATAGAAGACATTTATCATGATATAAGGAAATACAAATAACATCTTTATTATTGCCTCTAGGGCATATTTCCTTCAATATTATCCTTCTAGGATGTCTTATGGGCTTTATTATACACTTTTATATGATTTTTGGGACTAACCTATTAACCCAGAGCCCAGTGCCAGTTTCTGTTTTTCTCCTGTTTTAGGGTTTTACAGAAAAGGAAAATCAAATGGAGTCCAATTGACGAGCCAATTTTTGATGATTTTTTCTGGACCAAAACAAGCCCCCGAAGCAAAATAGTTGGGCCAGGAGAGCCACGGGCTGCCCTCGAGGGTGGGGGGCACGCCCTGGGCAGGAGGGCGCGCCCCACTATCTCGAGGAGAGCTCGTAGCTCCGATTTATTTGGCCCCAACTCAAAAAATTCCTATAAATACTGAAACCTTCGGAAATTAACCTAGATCGGGAGTTCCGCCGCTGAAAGCCTCTGTAGCCACCAAAAACCAATCTAGACCCTGTTCCGGCACCCTGTCGGAGCTCTCCGGGTGGCTATCTTCATCATCCCGGTGCTCTCCATGACGAGGAGGGAGTAGTTGTCAGGCCCAAGATGCGATTCTATCCCGATCACGTGACACTTACGTGATTGGGGCACAACCACATTTCGGACGCTTAGCAAGATGGATATCATTACATCGTACCATTACATACATACATGGGGGATACAACAATACATACAAGTCACATGAATACAACATCGTCAATACAAGGCATCCGACTATGGATGCAAACATGAAAAGCACAAAGACATCCATCTGCTATCCCAGGCTGCCGACCCAGAACCTAACCCAAGATTGAAGAAGAAGAAGAAGAAGAAGAAAGAACTCCAACACAACGATCAACGCTCTTACGTCAAGACATCGGAAACCTGCACCTGCAACAATTGTTGTAGTATTTGTGAGCCATGAGGACTCAGCAATCCCATAACCATGGGTAACAAGACTATCAAAGCTTAATGGGTAGGAAGAGGTAAAGTGGTGAGGTTGCAGCAGCGGCTAAGCAATATATGGTGGCTAACTTACGAGTACAAGAATAAGATGAGCATCTACGCAAACGGTCGCAACTAGTAGTGATTGCTAAAGATCCTGAACTACCTACGAGTCAAACATAACCCCACCGTGTTCTCTTCTCAAAGTGAAAAGAGGCAGTCACGGTTACTCACACAGTTGTGTGTTTTACTTCGGATCCTCTGTCAAGTTTTCTACAACCGGACATTAACAAATTCCAATCTGCCACATAACCACGAGCACGGCTTTCGAAAGATCATAACCCTGCAGGGGTGTCCCAACTTAGCCCATCACAAGCTCTCACGATCAGCTGAAGTAATAATAATTATTACCCCTTATCTTAGGGAAATCCGATCAGGCTAGGCATCCCGGTGCACAAGACATTTCGACAATGGTAAAACAAGTCCAGCAAGACCTCCCGGCGTGCCGACACCCTGATAGTAGCCGCACGTATCTCGTCTCAGGCCACAACTGGATAGGTTATCCTACGGGAGCCAATCCTCGAGTTTCCCCGTGGTGGCCCCGCAGTCTCCCCGTTCGGGACCAACACCATCAGCACTGGCCCCCCTGCTATGTAGAAAAATACCCGGGGACGCGACCCCCTATATAATTTTAATTAATTAATTAAGTTGTTATTATGAGGCAAATTAAAACCAATGTTGGGCCTTGCTGGAGGAGTTTTATTCTAAGACGAAGTGTCAAGGGGTTCCCATATACCCAACCGTGTAAGGAACGCAAAATCAAGGAACATAATGCCGGTTTATCGGCGCCTAAGGTGGCATGAGTGGAACAAAACACCGAGCAAAAGGCCAAGCCTTCCACCCATGCCCAGTATATATGGTGTGTTAATAATAATAATAGATATTGTGATATTCCAACAACAAGTTCCCGATGACCCTCAACCGTAAGGGATCTGTTGCAGCGTTTTCGATAAGTAAGAGTGTCGAACCCAACGAGGAGCAGAAGGTATTGATAAGCGATTCTGAGCAAGAAATTACTGCAAGCACTGAAAGATAACTTTTAGGGGTTTTCTCGGTATAAGCAACAGGAATGTAAAGGCAAGTAATGTAAAAGGTACTGGAAGTAACAAGTGGCCCAATCCTTTCTTAGAAAAGGAGAGGCCTGGCAACTGAACTTATAAAGACTAAAGCGTTCTTGAGGACACACGGGAGAGGTAGTCATGTGCTTTCGCCATATTCCGTATCGATACTATGTTATGTGTTGATAAGTGTTGAGTGGGTGGATCTATGCTAGTGCACTCTCTAGACTAAGATGAATGCACTCTTATGATTAAACACCTTGCAAGCATCCGCAAATACAAGATAGAATTTAAGGCAAAAGCCTAACCATAGCAATACGATCGAGGATTCATTATTCCCTTATGCAAAAGCGTGCGAACTGGGGTTCAGGTTTCTGTCACTCCGGCAACCCACCATAAGCATTCTTTATACACAATGTATTCCCCTAGGTCCTTAATAAGGCGAAGTGTTGGGTGTTCGACTCACACAACACCACTAGTAGAATGACAACACAACTGAAATATCAAACAACACATATTACTTCAACAGCATATGACTACTAACAACAAGACTTTCCCCATGTCCTCAAGAACTAAGGTAACTACTCACAAGACATAAAAGAGATCATGATCAGTGGGGATAAATATGTGATAAACAATCTGGACATAATAATATTTCTCCAACAAAACTCAATAGCATTCACCACAAAGTAGTAATCAACACCGATGGAGTAGAGAGGATAGGTAGTACAAGTTACAACACGAGTTGCGATGGAAAGATGAGATTTGGATGAAGATGGAGATGGTGCTGGTGTTGGGGATGATGTTGATGATGATCTCGATGATGCCCGTGATGATGGTGATGACGATGGCGACGATCTCCCCTTCCGGGAGGTGATCTCCCCGGCAGAATCTGCCCGCCGGAGATGCCCTTTTCTTCTCTGTGGGTTTCCGCCTCGAAGCGGCGGCGGAACTCCGAAAAAGTCCCGTGCCTAGGGTTTTCGGAGGACGGAGAACATATATGCAAAAGGGGGCGACCAGAGGTGGGCCAGGGGCTCCAGGCGCCCCCCCGGCGCGGCCAGGGGGGCGCCCCCAGGCCGCCTGGGCACCCTGTGTGTAACGCCCGGATAATTAAGCTACAGTAATCCCACGTTAATGGTGACACGTCATCGTGCTACTGTTGATAATCTCGCTGTTATCGAAAACCCGTTCGAATTAAAAATCCAAATATAAATGCAACAATAAAAGTTTTCCAAAAGTAAAACAAAAATGTTCATGCGGTGCTAAATATTGCACCATTAATTTTGGTGTAGGTTTTGCAATTTATAAAAATGCCTAAGTGTTTTAAATAAATTAAAACTAAAGCAGGAAAATAAATAACAGAAAATCCTAAACTAAAATAAAATAAAAACTCCCCCCCCCCCGGCCCAACTGGGCCTCGGCCCACTAACCCCCCCCGGCCTA
>LR738710.1:767084053-767106205 GCA_902687465.1 Secale cereale
GGCCCCGGACGCCGCTCGGACGCCGTCGAACGCCGCCGCCCCGGAGCCCCCCCGCCGCTGGAAGCCACGCCGCCGCCGGATCGCATCGCCTCCTCCTCGCGCCCCACTGCCAGACCGCTTCCCCCGCTCGTGAGCCTCTCCCCTCTCCTCCCCTCTCTGTCCCCGCCTCACCACCGGGGGGCTGGCCTCGCCGCGGCTGCGCCCCCCCTCGCCGGCCGCTCCTCTGGCCGGCCTCGCCACGCCGCGGCCACCCTCCCCTCCGGCCGCCTCCATGCTCCGCCGCCCGCCTGCTGCTTGCGGCCCGGCGCCGCCGAGCGCGCCACCGCGCCGCACCCCGCACTGCGGCCTCTCCCCGCCTCCGCCTGGCCGCGCCCCGCGCGCGCTCCGGCCAGCCGCCGTGCTCGCCTAGCTCCTCCGGCCGCCACCGCATGGCCTCGCCCCGGCCGAGCCCCGCCGCGGCGGTGCCCTCCCCCCGTCGCTCCCTTGGGCCGCGCCGGTGCCCTCGGGCTGCCCTGGCCGGCGCCCAGGGCTGAGCCCCTCCCCCCGTGGCCAAGGCCCCCTCGGCCGGCGACCAGCGCCGGCGCCCCGCCGTGCTCCCTCGGCCTCGCCCGGGTCGTGCGGCAGCAAGCCCCAGCGCCCGACCCGCCACGCTGGGCGCCCGAACCACTAAGGCCTCTGTGCCTATGACAAACGGGGCCCGCCCCCAGAACGTAAAAAGAAAGAAAAAAAATAATAAAACAAAAAATAAATAATAAATAAAATAAAATAAATAAATAAAAGTAATAAATAAAATAATTAATTAATTAATTAATTAATTTAATTAACTGAATAGTTAATCTTAATTAATCTGGATTAGTTAAATTCTAATTAAACTAATTAGTTTAATTAATTACTGTTAGGTTAAGCTAATTATGATTAATCTAATTAACCTTAATTAATTAAATTAACTAGGTTTAATTAATTAAAATTAACCTAATTAGTTACTGTGTCACTGACAGGTGGGACCCACCTGTCAGGTTGACCAGTCAACCCTGATGACGTCAGAATGACATCATGCTGATGTCATAAATGAATTTTCGAATTAAACTAATTAATATTTAATTCCAGAAATTATTAAAAATTTAATAAAATCATATCTTTTAAACCGTAACTCAGATTAAAATACTTTGTACATGAAAGTTGCTCAGAACGACGAGACGAATACGACTACGCGGTCCGTTCGTCCACCGCACACCCCTAACATACCGAACCCGCAACTTTCCCCCTCCGGCCCCTCTGCCCGAAAACGCGAAACGCCGGGAATACTTTCTCGGATGTTTCCCCCCTTCGTCAGTATCACCCGATACTGCGTTAGGGCACACTTAGCACCGTTACCTGTCATGTCATGCATCGTCATGCATATGTTTGCATTGTATTCACTGTTTCTTCCCCCTCTTCTCTCCGGTAGACTACGAGACCGACGCTGCTGCTGCCCCGATCGACTACGGTGTTGACGACCCCACTTTGGCTGCCGAGCTTCCAGGCAAGCCCCCCCTTTGATCACCAGATATCGCCTATTCTTCTCTCTACTGCTTGCATTAGAGTAGTGTAGCATGTTACTGCTTTCGATAATCCTATTCTGCTGCATAGCCTGCCTTTGTTACTATCACTGTTGATACTTTACCTGCAATCCTAAATGCTTAGTATAGGATGCTAGTATTCCATCAGTGGCCCTTCACCCTTGTCCGTCTGCCCTGCTATTCTATCGGGCCGTGATCACTTGGGGGTGATCACGGGTATATATATTACATACACATATACATGATACTTGATGTGACTAAAGTCGGGTCGGCTCGTTGAGTACCCGCGGTTGATTCACGGATTGGGGGCTGAAAGGACATACTTTCCCGACGGCCCTCTGTGTGGATCTTTGTGGCGGAGCGACAGGGCAGGTTGAGACACCTAGGAGACAGGTGGCCTGGCCCTGGACGTTGTCCGCGGTTATTTCATAATAACACGCTTAACGAGTTTGGATATTTGATCTGAGTCTGGCCATTTGGTCTATACGCACTAACCAGCTACGTGGGAATAGTTATGGGTACTCGACGTCGTGGTATCAGCCGAAGCCTTCTTGACGTCAGCGACTTAGCGGCGCGCGCCGGGTTGGACCGCGTAACGCAACTTCCTTAGTAATGGAGGTTGCTAGGTCTGCTCACCGGCCGCGTACGCAACGTGCAGGTGTGCGTTGGGCGATGGGCCCGGACCCCTGCGCGCCTAGGACTTAGACCGGCGTGCTGACCTCTCTGCTGTGCTTAGGTAGGGCTGCGACGTGTTGATCTTCCGAGGCCGGGCATGACCCTGGAAAGTGTGTCCGGCCAAATGGGATCAAGCGTGCTGGGTTATGTGGTGCACCCCTGCAGGGAAGTTAATCTATTCGAATAGCCGTGTCCCTCGGTAAAAGGACGACCCGGAGTTGTACTCCGACCTCATGACAACTAGAACCGGACACTTGATAAAACACACCCAGATGAGTTCCAGATATAACTCGGTGGTTGCTCTCTCACAGGGTGATGTGCGGGAGGATCGCCGAGTAGGATTATGCTATACGTTGTTACTTGGTGAACTTACCATCTATTCTCTCCTACTGCTGCAAGATGGAGGCTGCCAGAAGCGTAGTCTTCGTTCGGATTAGCTATCCCCCTCTTATTCCCGCTTGCTGCAGTTCAGTCCACCGATATTACCCATATCATTGTTACCATTGCATATGTAGTATAGATCCTTGCTTGCGAGTACTTTGGATGAGTACTCACGGTTGCTTTGCTTCCCCTTTTCCCCCCCTTCTGTACCTTCTTCTCGGTTGATGCAACCAGATGATGGAGCCCAGGAGCCAGACGCCACCTACGACGACTCCTACTACACCGGAGGTGCCTACTACTACGTTCAGTCTGCCGACGACGACCAGGAGTAGTTAGGAGGATCCCAGGCAGGAGGCCTGCTCCTCTTTCGATCTGTATCCCAGTTTGTGCTAGCCATCTTATGGCACCTTGTTTAACTTTATGTCTGTACTCAGATATTTGTTGCTTCCGCTGACTTGTCTATGATCGAGCACTTGTATTCGAGCCCTCGAGGCCCCTGGCTTGTAATATGAAGCTTGTATGACTTATTTTACTTTTAGAGTTGTGTTGTGATATCTACCAGTGAGTCCCTGATCTTGGCCGTACACATTTGCGTGCATGATTAGTGTACGGACAAATCGGGGGCGTCACACTGTGGCCCCCCTCTGACTCCCCTTTTGCGTGTCTTCGTTATTCGTCTGAAAAATACCTCCCGTCAATTTTCAGGTAATTTGGAGGTGTTCTTCTTCAGCAACTCAGTATCCACTTTTTCCTGTTGAATCCTGCGTCTGCTGTTCCGGCATCGGAAAGTTGCAAACTGTGTAAAATAGACCAAAACAACATAAGAACATCATCATAAAGTGAAATATATCAATGAATAAGGATAAATTATGATACAAAATAGTGATGCATTTGGACGTATCAACACCCCCAAGCTTAGACCTCGCTTGTCCCCAAGCGAATATAAACTCGGTAAACCTGTCCACAAGTTTAGAGAGTGAAGTGTCGATAAATAGAATACGGACAAGAAGCATCATAGTCTCTTTACTAACTCAAATATGCTCAGCAGCAATCTTCAACTCATAAGGCTCTTATGAAAGAGTGTTAACACTTATATTCGAAAGTAGGACTAAGGAAGCTCATTATATCATGGCAAACATGTCCTTTGGTCGAAGAACAACAAATAATTTTAGCTTTTGCTCTTATATTTGATGGGATTAATTGAAGCTTTTTGAAATAACATGTTAATAAGCAAGAAGTGAAAGTGTTAACACAAAGGAAGATATTTGCCTTAGCTGGGCATGACAAACAACTTACTTATCAAATGATAATGTCAACAAGGATATGATATGACAAATCTTAATGCAGCTTTATATGAATGAATCCTTATCAACATCAAACGTCTGCTCTCTTTGAGAAATAGAGGAAAGTAGAAATAACCGACTCAACTTAAAATTAAAAGATAGGCCCTGCTCTAGGGTAGTAGGGAAAACTCATGTGCTATCCTCAAATCAAACAGAATGAAAACAAGTTTTTGAGAAGTGCATGATTCGTTAATGAATGCTAATAGATAACTCAATTACTTCTTGAACTGGACAAGTTTCGAGGAACGGCTCCCGTATGAGGACGATAACATCCTCTTATTCTCCTTTGTTTATCACTGCCAAAGTTTTCTGATTTCTCATGAACAAAGCGTGAAGGAGGGTTTGTTTGTTATATTATTTTTAAGCCGGGCGCACTCAATGCCAGTTCCTTTTCGTATTATGGGTTTGCACATTATACATGCAATCCCGGGGTGAAGCTTGTCCAACTCAAAAAGGTCATGAATTAGCTACTACTTCCTCATGAGCTAAAGCAGGGGCACAAAATAAAAGATTTTGAACATTTAAGGATAACACATAAATTATATACTTTAGGAGGTGGTAGTGGAGTACCACGAGTAGGTAGGTATGGTGGACTCATATGGAAGGTATTGGCTTAAGGGTATGGACGCACAAGCAGAATTCCGCTTAGTACAGAGTTAGGCTAGCAAAGGTATTGAGAGAGCAGATAATTGATGATGACTAAGATGCAAAGCAATATAAAGCATGGACATTGAAATAAGCATAACACATCAAGTTGTATTCCTTGTCAACATAACACTTCAAGCATAATAACATATAGGTTTTGGCTATATTGATACCTAAGAAAATCATGCTTGTAGTTATGACCAAAGCTATATTTGCCAAGATTAAATAAAGTTTCATAGCCATACCTGACATAAGGTCAATACTCCCCATAAGAATCATCATATAAGGTCGATTGCGTGAAGAGAATACCGAGTGCAGCAAAAGGAACCGATAAACTTCTCATTAATATTCCATCATAGACGACTCCACACACACGGATACAATTCTTCACCAAAGGGGCGATAGACCTCAATGCACATACTTATCTTGTATAATAACCACCCTAGACATGATACGACTCTACTTGACTTCTAAAAGACAAAAGGTAAAATATAAAGATACCGGGCACTCCCCCAAGCTTGGAACAAGCCAAGGGAATGCCATTACCACAGAGATTTCACTCATCATCCTTGTTGGCGTTGATCAAGTAGTTCTTGGTGAAACTCTTCCATGGAAGGGGTTCTCCAGTCTCATATGAGAAGCTCGTCTCCTGGATCCTGCATTCAGCACCCAAACCCATGCGTAGAAACCTTAGTTCATATTCACAGTTCTGGTTATGTAGATCATTAATTTGCCCTTGTAGCTCTATAATTCTGTCTTCAGATGCGGCGATTCTTTCCCACATCTCCTTCATCTCCTTCAGAAAGTAGTTCTTCAGCTCGTTGGTGATGTCAAAGTTAGCTTCGACACCACGCTCGGTCATCTTCTTGTACTTAAAGACTTCTTGCTCCACTTCTTCCAGCCTGGCCTGGACGCTCCCCTCCTTAGTAGGTCCCTTCAGATCTTCTTGGTGAAGGACGCCTTCCTTCATCTGAACAACCTGAGGGTGCTTCTTCACCTCGGCGAGGTAAGGGTTGATGACGTTGACGATGAACGTGTCCTTGGGGGAACTTGGAGAAGCCATGGCACCTAAATTTAGCTGAAATATTTCCTGGCAGAAACAGATCAAAGAGAAAACACGCGAAATCGCAAGATACGTTGCCGGAACAATCCGGGCAAATATATAGGAAAAATTTATGCACAGAAAGGAAGGTAACGGACCAAAGCAGGGTCGGAGACGGGCTCCAGGGTGTCCAGGCGGCCTGCCGGCGCGGCCTAGGGGGGGGCGCGCCAGGGGGGCGCCTGGACTCCCTGGTGGTCGTCTCCGGCTCCACTTCGACTCGGAATTTTACTAATTTTACAAAAACTCGTAATACGGAACTTTTATGATGGTTTGCAGTGTTTTCTTACCGTACTACATACCTTTTCTTTATTCTGCTTCTGCTGGCGTCTGAAATAGGGCTGCAACATGTTCTTCGTGGGTTGTTGTGTATATTATATTCACATCAACATCGACAGGGTCTCCTGCTATGTAATGTTTAAGTCTTTGCCCACTCACAACCTGAGGTTTGGTACCTTCAAAATTATTAATCTTAATTGCACCAGACCGATAAACTTCTTCAATATGAAATGGTCCTTCCCACCTGGAAAGTAGTTTACCTGGAGAAAACCTGAAACGGGATCTAAACAATAAAACTTTATCACCAACATTAAATTCACGTTTCAGAATCTTCCTATCATGCCACCTTTTTACCTTTTCCTTGAACATTTTAGCGCTCTCGTAAGCTTCACTTCTCCATTCATCTAGAGAAGTCAAGTTCATGAGACGCTTCTCACCAGCTAGTTTTGGGTCAGCGTTAAGCTCTCTAACAGCCCAGAAAGCTTTGTGCTCTAGCTCTAATGGCAAATGGCAAGCCTTGCCATACACCATCTTATAGGGAGACATGCCCATGGGGTTTTTGTAAGCAGTTCTATATGCCCACAAAGCATCTCCTAATTTATTTGACCAATCCTTCCTATTTCTGTTTACTGTTTTCTGCAAGATTAACTTAATCTCTCTATTGGTGAGCTCAACTTGCCCACTAGTTTGAGGATGATAAGGTGAAGCAATTCTATGATTAACATCGTATTTAGCCAAAGCTTTTCTAAAAGCTCCGTGTGTGAAGTGTGATCCTCCATCGGTCTTGAGGTACCTTGGTACACCAAACCTAGGAAATATTACATCCTTAAGCATTTTCAAGGATGTTTTGTGATCAGCACTTTCAGTGGGGATTGCTTCAACCCACTTGGTCACATAATCAACAGCTACTAAAATGTGAGTGTACTTGTGCGAAGAAGGAAAAAGGACCCATAAAATCAAAACCCCAACAATCGAAAGGTTCAATCACTAGTGAGTAATTCATAGGCATCTCATTCCTTCTACTAATGTTACCAACTCTCTGACATTTATCACAGGCTAAAACATAATTTCTAGCATCTTTAAAGAGAGTAGGCCAATAAAAACCTGATTGAAGAACCTTATGTGCGGTCCTCTCACCGGCATGATGTCCTCCATAGGGACTATCATGGCACCGTCTGAGAATGTCCTTCTGCTCATGTTCCGGAATGCATCTTCTCACGATCCCGTCGGGACCTTCTTTGAAAAGATGTGGGTCATCCCAAAAGTAGTGCCTCAAATCATGAAAGAACTTCTTCCTCTGCTAAAATGTTAGACCTGGAGGCAAATACTTCGCAACAATAAAATTAGCATAATCTGCATACCACGGATCGGAAAGAGGTTGTACTTTTACAACGGCAAGTTGCTCGTCTGGAAAACTATCGTTAACGGGAATAGGGTCATGCGGTATATCTTCCATTCTTGAAAGATTGTCCGCTACCGGATTGTCTTCCCCTTTCCTATCAACAATCTGCAAATCAAATTCTTGAAGAAGGAGTACCCATCTGATAAGCCTTGGCTTGGCATCCTTCTTTGTCATAAGATACTTAATGGCAGCATGATCAGTATGAATAATAACTTTGGAGTCAACAATATACTGCCTAAACTTATCACAAGCAAAAACTACAGCTAAGAATTCCTTCTCAGTAGTAGCATAATTTCTTTGAGCACTATCAAGGGTTTTACTAGCATAATGTATAACATTCAATTTCTTATCAACTCTTTGTCCTAAAACAGCTCCAACAGCAAAATCACTTGCATCACACATAATTTCAAAAGGTAAATTCCAGTCAGGTGGTTGTACTATAGGAGCAGTTATTAAAGCTTTCTTAAGGATTTCAAAAGCTTCCTTACAATTATCATCAAACGCAAAAGGAACGTCCTTCTGGAGAAGATTAGTGAGGGGTCTCGAGGTTTTAGAAAAGTCTTTAATAAATCTTCTATAAAAACCTGCATGACCGAGAAAACTGCGAATACCTTTGATGTCCCTTGGATAGGGCATCCTCTCAATAGCTTCGATCTCTGCTTTGTCCACTTCAATTCCCCTTTCGGAAATCTTGTGACCAAGAACAATTCCTTCATTAACCATAAAGTGGCACTTCTCCCAGTTGAGTACCAAATTTGTCTCCTCGCATCTCTGCAAAACTTTATTAAGGTTGTGAAGACAATGGTCAAATGAAGTTCCATAGACGGAGAAATCGTCCATGAAGACTTCCATAATATCCCCGCAGAAACCATGAAAGATAGCAGACATACACCTTTGAAAAGTAGCAGGGGCATTACATAAACCAAAAGGCATACGTCTGTAAGCATAAGTACCAAAAGGACAAGTAAAAGTGGTCTTCTCTTGATCGGCAGTGTTAACATGAATTTGAGAGAAGCCAGAATAACCATCGAGATAACAAAAGTGGGTATTTTTGGATAACCTTTCAAGCATTTGGTCAATGAACGGCAACGGGTAGTGATCCTTCCTGGTGGCCTTGTTCAACTTCCTGTAATCAATACACATTCTATATCCAATAATAATTCTCTGAGGTATTAGTTCATTTTTATCATTAGGAACCACAGTTGTACCTCCTTTCTTAGGAACACAATGTACCGGACTTACCCACTTACTGTCAGCTATAGGGTAGATAATACATGCGGCTAGAAGCTTGAGAATCTCAGTTCTCGCGACATCCATCATCTTCGGGTTCAACCGTCGTTGATGATCAACAACTGGTTTAGCATCAGGCTCAAGGTTGATAGTATGTTGACAGATAGATGGACTAATCCCCTTAAGGTCATCAAGGGTATAGCCAATTGCGCCTCGGTGTTTATGAAGTACTTCCAATAATCGCTCTTCTTCATATCCTGAAAGGTTAGAATTGATAATAACAGGATATACTTTCTTTTCATCTAAATAAGCATACTTGAGCGTATCGGGAAGAGGTTTAAGATCGAACACCGGGTCTTCTTTCGGTTTTGACAAAATTCCCAAAGGTTCAACCGGAAGGTTGTGCTTCAGGATAGCAGGCTGCCTCAAGAATATTTCATCTAGTTCATTTCTTTCCTGCATATGCAAATCATGCTCGTGGTCCTCCATGTATTGCTGCAAAGGATCATTAGGGGGAATAGCAATAGAGGCAATACTTTCAATAATTTTATCATCACTAGGTGAATCAGTACCACGAGGCTGCTTAGAGAACTTAGAAAAATTAAATTCATATGGCTCACCATCGAATTCAACAGAAACTTTGCCTTTCTTGCAATCTATTATAGCTCCACAAGTTCTAAGAAAAGGTCTACCAAAAATGATGGGACAAAAATTGTCCCTGGCTGAACCAAGTACCAGAAAGTCGGTAGGGTATTTTACCTTTCCACATAGGACTTCAACATCCCTCATAATTCCGATAGGAGAGATAGTTGATCTATTTGCAAGATGAATAGTAACATCAACTTCTTCAAGTTCACAAGGGGAAATCTCACTGATGATTTCTTCATAAAGTGAATAAGGAATAGCACTTGCACTCGATCCCAAATCGCATAGCCCATAATAATTGTGATCTCCTATTTTAACAGATACCACCGGAGTACCTGAAATTGGGCCTTTGTTCTTGGCTGTGACAAGGTTAGTGGAAACAACACAAAAAGTTATATTGGAATCCAAAACATCATCAATAGCAAGGTCTTTAATCAATGCAACTTGAGGATCGACCCTGATCTGGTCCTCAGGTTCATCAACTGTTCTCTCACTTTTATTTATTATGCCTGTTACAAGAGAGTGTTCCTTTATCCTTGTGGGAAAAGGAGGCTTTTCATATATGACTGCAGGCAAAATAGGCTCAGCAACATAAATATCAATAGGTGGTTCTTTAAAAGGTGCATGGTGCTGATCTCTATTCTTTTTAAAAGAATCAACGTGAGAGGCAAAATTCTTACATAAATCAATCACTAGATGGGAATCAAGACCAATCTTAGAGCAAAAAGTATTGAAGTAATCAGTTTCCACATAGCTCTCAATATAATCATGTTCATAATTTATAGCGGGTTCAATACCTTTATCAATTTCCCAATCTTCGGTATTCCTCTGGATTCTTTCAAGGAGATCCCACCTTTCTTCAACACTCTTCTTCTGAAATACCCCACTAGAGGAGGCATCCAGCATCTCCTTATCCTGACGAGAAAGCCTGGCATAAAAATTTGTAAGTATAATTTCCTTGGGAAGCTTATGAATTGGGCATTTGAGCATTAGAGACTTCAGTCTCCCCCAAGCTTGAGCAATGCTTTCTCCGTCACGAGACCTAAAGTTATATATATAATTCCTGTCTCGATGAATTTCATGAAGAGGATAAAACTTAGTATAAAAGAGAGACATAAGCTCCTGCCAGTCCAGCAAGTGTGAGTTATCGAGAAGCCCATACCAATATGAAGCTTTATCTATAAGTGATACAACAAACAATTTCCTCATGACAAACTCCCTCGATACACCTGCAAGCTTAAATAATGAACATAGTCGTGACAAATATAGCAAGTGTTCACCGGGATGTCTGTCTCCTGCATAACGATTAGCCAAAACATAATTGATAATGCCAGCTGGTATTTTATAAGGCACAATTTCAGTAGGGGGAGGATTAACCACCACAGGTGTGGGGTGTCTTCCCGCAAGCAACGCTCCAATAATAGGGTTATCCATAAGGACAAAGAGCAGCAATAGCAAAAATAAAAACAGAATTATAAAAAAGACTTTCTTACCAGTTTCACTTTACCAATAGCGCTACGCTCCCCGGCAACGGCGCCAGAAAACGGTACTTGATGACCCTCAACCGTAAGGGATCTGTTGCAGCGTTTTCGATAAGTAAGAGTGTCGAACCCAACGAGGAGCAGAAGGTATTGATAAGCGATTCTGAGCAAGAAATTACTGCAAGCACTGAAAGATAACTTTTAGGGGTTTTCTCGGTATAAGCAACATGAATGTAAAGGCAAGTAATGTAAAAGGTACTGGAAGTAACAAGTGGCCCAATCCTTTCTTAGCAAAGGAGAGGCCTGGCAACTGAACTTATAAAGACTAAAGCGTTCTTGAGGACACACGGGAGAGGTAGTCATGTGCTTTCGCCATATTCCGTATCGATACTATGTTATGTGTTGATAAGTGTTGAGTGGGTGGATCTATGCTAGTGCACTCTCTAGACTAAGATGAATGCACTCTTATGATTAAACACCTTGCAAGCATCCGCAAATACAAGATAGAATTTAAGGCAAAAGCCTAACCATAGCAATACGATCGAGGATCCATTATTCCCTTATGCAAAAGCGTGCGAACTGGGGTTCAGGTTTCTGTCACTCCGGCAACCCACCATAAGCATTCTTTATACACAATGTATTCCCCTAGGTCCTTAATAAGGCGAAGTGTTGGGTGTTCGACTCACACAACACCACTAGTAGAATGACAACACAACTGAAATATCAAACAACACATATTACTTCAACAACATATGACTACTAACAACAAGACTTTCCCCATGTCCTCAAGAACTAAGGTAACTACTCACAAGACATAAAAGAGATCATGATCAGTGGGGATAAATATGTGATAAACAATCTGGACATAATAATATTTCTCCAACAAAACTCAATAGCATTCACCACAAAGTAGTAATCAACACCGATGGAGTAGAGAGGATAGGTAGTACAAGTTACAACACGAGTTGCGATGGAAAGATGAGATTTGGATGAAGATGGAGATGGTGCTGGTGTTGGGGACGATGTTGATGATGATCTCGATGATGCCCGTGATGATGGTGATGACGATGGCGACGATCTCCCCTTCCGGGAGGTGATCTCCCCGGCGGAATTTGCCCGTCGGAGATGCCCTTTTCTTCTCTGTGGGTTTCCGCCTCGAAGCGGCGGCGGAACTCCGTAAAAAGTCCCGTGCCTAGGGTTTTCGGAGGACGGAGAACATATATGCAAAAGGGGGCGACCAGAGGTGGGCCAGGGGCTCCAGGCGCCCCCGGCGCGGCCAGGGGGGGCGCCCCCAGGCCGCCTGGGCACCCTGTGGCCCCCCTCTGACTCCCCTTTTGCGTGTCTTCGTTATTCGTCTGAAAAATACCTCCCGTCAATTTTCAGGTAATTTGGAGGTGTTCTTCTTCAGCAACTCAGTATCCACTTTTTCCTGCTGAATCCTGCGTCTGCTATTCCGGCATCGGAAAGTTGCAAACTGTGTAAAATAGACCAAAACAACATAAGAACATCATCATAAAGTGAAATATATCAATGAATAAGGATAAATTATGATACAAAATAGTGATGCATTTGGACGTATCGGTTCCCACCTGGAACGATCTTCATCTTCACCTGCAACTAACAACGTTATAGGAGGGGCTGAGCAAGCGGGTAACATAGCCAAACAATGGTTTTGCTAGGAAGGTTTCAAAGGTTAGAGGCTTCATGGCAACAAGGAGAGGGGTTGACAATAAAGATGGGTAGCGCGACATATAACGATAGCATCGAGACACTAAGCATGGCAATGATAGTAAAGGTATCCAAGGGTATGGTCATCTTGCCTAAGATCCCGCAAGGAAGAAGAATGGATCCATGAAGAAGACGAAGAAGAAGCCTTGAAGACGAACCACGGGAAGACGAACGAGTCCTCACGATCGCAACGGAACAAGCACTAACGAGAAGAAGCAAGCAATACGGTAAACACACAACACAAGAACATGACAATATGCTCAAGCAAGTATGATGCAAAACAAGTCTACATAAGATGCACAACAAGTCCATACAGGAAGCAAAACATGGCAAGGTAGGAAGCACGGAAAAACAACACAAGTCTATATATGATGCAATACATGGCAAGGTATGATGCAAGACAAGTCTATACAGGAAGCAAAACATGGCAAGGTAGGAATCACAGAAAAACAACACAAGTCTATATATGATGCAATACATGGCAAGGTATGATGCAAGACAAGTCTATATAGGAAGCAAAACATGACAAGGTAAGAAGCACAGAAAAACAACACAAGTCTATATATGATGCAATACATGGCAAGGTATGATGCAAGAAAAATCTAAATAGGAAGCAATACATGGCAAGGTAGGAAGCACAGAAAAACAACACAAGAACATGACAATATGCTCAAGCAAATAGGATGCAAGACAAGTCTATAGGCATGGCATGTCAAAGTGCAACAAACAATACTACACATTAAGTGGAGCTCAATATGCAATGAATTGCATATTGAGAAAACACCACATTCAAATATTTATTTCACTCCCGTTTATGTACCCAACAATATTAAATATTGGTTAACATGGCAAGAGGTGAAGCATAAGAAAACTACCTATCTAGGCAATTTAAATGAGGCCGGAAATGACAAACAACAATTTCGGAAAATCCCCATGTGCACATTTAGAATTTGGTACTGTTCTGCCCTAACACAATTTTAGAATTGTTAAACAGCAATAGTAAATGCACCAAGTTAATCTACACATTTTTCCACCCCAATTACATATAAAGTTTATTGAATTCCGAGCTACGGTTATTTAGTTATAAAATAAACCATTTTAGCATGTCATTTAAGCAAAACAATGCAAACAACAATTTTAATAATTTTTATCATGGAAGAAAGTTGCAGATTTGAAACTAGATGAAATCTAAGCAACTTGCATATATAGTTTATTTAATTTGGATGCATGCATAACTAGTTATTAACAATACAAAACAGTGGCATTTCTGAAAATATGCTAAGCACTAGAGAGGGAAAATGCTAAAATCTCATAATAATAATAGAAACATATGAGGGCCGAATGTAACGCACTGTACATGCCCAACTGCAAAATTGGCCCGAAGTGTGCAAGATTGAGAGAAAAGAAAAGGAAAAAAAGATTCGAGGAAACTACCTATCTAGACAATTTAAATGAGGCCGGAAATGACAAACAACAATTCCGGAAAATCCCCATGTGCACATTTAGAATTTGGTACTGTTCTGCCCTAACACAATTTTAGAGTTGTTAAACAGCAATAGTAAATGCACCAAGTTAATCTACACATTTTTCCACCCCAATTACATATAAAGTTTATTGAATTCCGAGCTACGATTATTTAGTTATAAAATAAACCATTTTAGCATGTCATTTAAGCAAAACAATGCAAACAACAATTTTAATAATTTTTATCATGGAAGAAAGTTGCAGATTATGAAACTAGATGAAATCTAAGCAACTTGCATATATAGTTTATTTAATTTGGATGCATGCATAACTAGTTATTAACAATACAAAACAGTGGCATTTCTGAAAATATGCTAAGCACTAGAGAGGGAAAATGCTAAAATCTCATAATAATAATAAAAACATATGAGGGCCGAATGTAAAGCACTGTACAAGCCCAACTGCAAAATTGGCCCGAAGTGTGCAAGCTTGAGAGAAAAGAAAAGGAAAAAAGATTTGAGGCTACCAGGGATTCGATCCCAGGACCTCCTGACCAAGTCGCTGGCAGAACAACCAACGGGCTACTGATGTGATTGTGCTGAAGATTGATTCGACAATGTATGATACAGGAGTAAAGCTTGATCTGGGTGAAGATAAATTGGTGAAACACTAGTGTGGGCGTGGGATTTGATCCCAGAACCTCCTCGATGCTAGCCAGCTGAGATAACCACAGGACATGTAGCTGATTGTGGTAGATAAGCGGATCGACAGTAATTGAAACCTGTAGGCTGGCGAATCCTACACAAAAGAAAGAAAAGGGCACAGCTGTGCGGTGCTCGTGACGAAGAACAGCAGAGGCAAACCGTAGCTCGCCGGGCAGGGTACAACGTGTGCGGGAGAGGTCCGCGTGCGTGTGGCCACCCGGCTGTAGGTGCAGCGAAGTGGGGTGCGCGGGCGAGTTGTGTGGGTGCAACGAGTGTGTAAAAAATCCAGAGATCAAGGCCATGGCGATTCAGTCGGCTGATGCCGACATGGCTGGGCGAGAGGCCCTTGCGCATGCAACCGCGCGTGTGGGCGTGTGGAGAACATGTGAGGACGCAGCCGTGTGTACGCTGGCGCTATGTGCTAGGCGTAACTGGAGGCGAACAGAGAACTAGACACTCTGTTTGTCCGCACGGCGAGTGCGCGGCGACGGTTCTTCGGTCACAAGCAGAACGAGGTTACGATGACGTAACCAATAGGGTAACGAGGCTGGGAGGAGCGGCTGCTCACCATGGGTTCGAGGGACACGACGTCGAGGCCGGATACGCGACGACGGAGGCGGGAGGAGGCGCTGATAAGTGGAAGGGCTCGGCGCAGAAAGTCAAAGCAGGGGAAGAAGAGGATGCAGGCGTCGCGGCCTTGGCGTCCCGCGGCGCTGCAGAGGACGTCGGGGACGAAGATGAACTTGGCAAAAACTCCTGGACACCTTGGCTCCGCCTGGGTTCGACGGAGAGCATGCTGGCGGCGAACCTTGCTCTCGGACTCGCTCGGAAGGTTTGGGGGCGATGGAAGTGGTGGCTAGGCTCACCTGGCGGTGGCGGAGGGGGAAAAAGTGAAACCCTAGGGGTTGGGGCTGCAACTTTATAGATGCACGGATGGAGGGCTCGGCCACGGGGGCACCGCGGTGGCCATGTACCCCGTCCTTTTACTGTGAGAGAGAGCTGCGGGAGGAGGAAGAAAAGGTGAAGAGTGAGGGGGTGACAGGTGGGGTCGCCTAGGTGATCCATGAAGAATTACCAGCGAGAGGGAGAGAAGGGGCACGCTGGCGCTGGCTGGGCTCCAGGAAGGAGGAGGCCCAAGTGCAGCGCCCAGGTAAGGCCTTTTCCCGTTTTAAATTCTTTCTGCAAATAAACAATCAACAGAATATAAGACGGAAATGGCCAGGGGTTTTACGGGATGAATTTGAAAGAAGTAGAAATACTTCCGAACTCCTCGAATTATGCAGCATTTGAATAAATTGCTCCGGCAATTTTTACGACAGAAAAATAATCCAAGTTTGAATTTAATTCAAAATTGAACCATTTTTGAATCTTGCCAAAACAAATCCTAATGATCTAAAATTAGACAGAGAGGCTAAAGGCCAGGTGTAAGATTACCAGGAAATAAAATAAATGAACATTAATGAAGGCATGAGAAATGTCACTTGACAAGAAAGCCAAATTTTGAAAGAAAGGAGGAAGTGGATAGGTTGTGCACTTGGGGGGAAAATGTTGATGGAAAAGATGAAGATGGATAGCAAACCAACAATACATCAACATGAAGAATGCAACCCACATGATGATCATGAAAAAAAGCAATGAAATGATACGAGCACAATGCAACATAACGAGTGAGATGAGCATGGTGCAAGGAGCAAATATATGACAAGGCACTTAACATGATCATGGCATCAACATAGAGGAATAAAATATGCAAAATAATTATGATAATGCAACAAACAAAATAAACACATGGTAACAATGAAAATAAACGGAAGACGTCTAGCGCATCGGTCTCAGGGCGTTACCACTCTCCTCCACTAACAGAAGATCTCGTCCCGAGATCTTAGGAACGAGACGGAAGGAAAAAGGAAGAACAAAGTTCTTCGAGGACAACAGAGTGAAACCAAAGAACCTTGAGAGGTTGAACAATTTGAAAGAAAAGATACAACGGAGATGGACGAAGTTGCAAGACTTCGTTAACCAAAAGGAAGAAGGAATACGACGAGAACCAAGGAGGTTGAAAGACACGAAGCAAGAGCTGGAGGAACGAGAATGAATTCGAAACCACTCCGGTTAAGAAGAGATAGAAATGTATCTTCACGAAGGAATTCGGGCAGCACTCTGGCTGAAAATGAAAGGAATAGCACACCGGTTGAACACGAATGGAATGGAACGAGAACTTGAAAAGATGAAACGATACTCGGCGAGAGCAACAACACAATGACTCCGGAAGAATTGAAATGACAGAATGAAAAGAAACGGAGAAGAAGATGAAAACTCTCACCACATATGAATTGAAAGAGCATCATCAAGGAAGACTCGAACGGATTTGTTGAGAAATCCACAGAAGAATAGGCTTGTTATGGACTTATTAAACTCATCCCAAAACTTGAGGTGGTATTATGCCGCAACCAAAGATTGAATAGCTGAGGATGACTAATTGCAAAACTCCACTTCAAAAGAATAGGGAAAATTATTTGCACTCGAGAGGCAAAGAATAAGAATGCTTGAGCTGCTCCGGAAGAATTAGATGAATATTTGAAGAATGAATTTAATCGTGATGAACCAACAGGAAGAGCTCCGGTAACAAAAGAATGATGAGATATAATTGAATGATCAAAAGAATATGATTATAGCCTTGCGATGATTAGTCGGGGTTCCGACGAGATAGCCGAGAAAACTTGAACTCCGGGGAAGAAAAGCTGAAAGCACTTGGAACTAGGATTTATTCATCAGGAACAAATTCTGAAGTAAGGAATTAATCAACTTGATGAAAAAGAATAAGAATTATGTTAAGCTTATCCTCCACCAATTAAATTGATGAGAAGCAATGGATTCGCATAGCACTTATTCCCGTTGAAAAGATTAAGAGGGATATATCGCGAACTTGCAAAAATTCTTTATAGAACACCGATAGGATTGGAAAAAAGAATTAATTGATATGATAGCACCGGAAAAGAACTCTTGAGCGGATCACTGTAAAGAATTGAAGCCGACTTAAGGAAAGAACAAACCACCGGGAAGAATTAAAATCGAGTGAAGAACGAGAATGACCACCGTAAGGAATGAAATTGAACGATGCAAGAGGACAAGCCACCGTGAAGAATTGAGATTGAGTGAACACAAGAGAATGAATCTCTGGGAAGAATAAAGCACTTGAGGACAATTTGAATGAAGAGAACGAAGAGATTGTGAACTGATTAAAGAATACTTGAACAAGCACCGGAAGAATGTGAGACGAACGAAGAGGCATCAATGAAGAATATTTGGAGGACGAAGTTGAAAACTGGGAACGAAGAAATCTTCTGAAATGATGGCCTTCGGAGGAACACAAAGAAAAGAATTCCTGAAATACTCCGGAAGGATTAAAAGAAGAAGGTTGAACCAATGATGAAAAGAATTAAAAGCGACCTAGAAGAAGGCATATGACTAATGGAATCCATACTTATGTCACACTTGAGAAGAATTTAGGAATACTCCGGAAAAATAAGACGAGTCAGGTAAGACCCTGGGAAAACCTGTGGGTTATGAGCCCACCGAAAGAAAAGAAAAACACCATTGAATAGGATTGTTCGAATGAGAAACGAAGCACCGGAACGATTTAAAAGCTTGAATGAGGTGACAACCCCGAATTAATTGGAACACAGACAAATCTCTTGAGAATGTCTTTGGAACAACGGAACAATTAAATGGCGATAGGCGAACAAGCAAGAGGGAACACCATTTGAGCCGATGAAAGAAGAAGAACAACACTGAGATATTGTCCACCGGAAAAGAAGGAGAGGTGAAGAATATCAAACGAGAGGAGAATTCACCAGTTGGAATAACTGAGGAAAAAATGCACGGATTTAAAGAAGTAGGAAGGATACTCGATTAAGGACTCCGGCTCCGAGAAGCAAAAGGGTGGGCGGGTGGGAAAAGAAAGAACACAACGGACGGGGAAAACGACACTGTTTCGAAAGAACTAAGGATGAACTTGCAAAGAAGAAGAGGGTTGAATCCACTTGACGAGCGATGCACCAGATGAAGAACTAACAACGCAACGGACAAAAAACTAACCACGTGATCCTAAAAAAATTTGAAGGGGAAGAGGGGTAAATCAAAACACCTACGTCAAGATTCCTCACCAGAGCGACGAAGGGGCCGAGGAGTAAAAAGAATTCCTACTCTCCGATATAACTAGACTCTGAAAAAGTTTTCTGTTAGACTCAACAACGGCCAGACTACGATCAATCAAGGGGGATCCTATGGTCGGTTGATACGTCCAAAACGTATCTATAATTTCTGCTTGCTCCATGCCCCTTTTGTGTGATATTGCTATGATATTTATGCACTTCCATACACTTTTGATCATATTTGGACTAACCTATTAACTCAGTGCACCCCAGTGCCAGTTTCTGTTTTCTGCTGTTTTTGTATTTCAGGTTTTCCCATTACGTAAACTGCCAGAAAAGTTCCGGGAAAAATATATAAAAAATCAGCGTTCTGGAAGCTTCCATGCGGCCGAAGTAAGGCCGGAGGGGGGCCACCAGGGCTCCAGGCGGCCAGAGGGCGCGCCCCCCTCCTGGCCGCGCCGCCAGGGTGCCTGGGCCCCCCTGGCCTCCTCTGACGCCCCCCTTTGGCATATATTTACACCGTGTCCCGAAACCCTTGAGGACGTAACCCTTTTTCGCGATCTCATCTCTGTTCCGCCGCCGCCGCGCTTCCAAGATCGGGAGCACCAGGAGAACTCTTCCCGGCACCCTGCCGGAGGGGAGGATCACCACCGGGAGCTTCTCCACCACCATGGACGCCTCCCGGATGAGTTGTGAGTAGTCTCTCTTGGACCATGGGTCCATGACCAGTAGCTATGTGATGTTCTCCTCCCCTCTTTGTTCTTCACCGATTAGACCTCGTGAGCTGCCCTACATGATCGAGGCACATATGTAATCCTTATGTTGTTGCTATGCTGAGTTTGCTGGGATCCGATGGATTATGAGATTATGTTCAGATTGTGTGTGAGTAATATATTTGATTTACCTATTTTATATTTATGTTCTTGAGTAATTCTTGCATGTTCTCCGTTGCTGTTTATTGCTTTGGCCAAGTAGTAGGTAGTAACTCCAAGAGGGAACGTTATGCTTGATTGTGGGTTCATGCCCCTCGATGACTAGCTTGAGTGACAGAAACATGAGTCTAGGGGATGTGCTGTTGCCACAAGGGGGAAAACAACGGTGCTTGTACTCGCGGGTGCAAGGATTGTTTACTTTACGCAAAGTTCTTTTAATGCAGTTGTCTGTTGCTTTGAGTTTACACTATGGGTGGGACTCGCAACTTAATACCAGCGAGATGTTCTGGATAGATATCTCAAGGTGGATGATTAGTAGTAGATGCAGATGGATTTCGGTCTACTTGCCTTGGCATACCGCCCATGCTTTTGAGCCTCTACCTTTCTTTGTAGCATAGTTAGCATTGGTTTGCGCACATAATCCTGTCAATTGCCCAGCTGTAATTCGTTTACCTCGCTTAGCTATTTTATCGTCTTTTGGGAGAGAGACATCACTAGTGAACATCATGGGATCCCGGTCCATATTACCATCATTGATCACATCCGTTATTTACTTTTAGTTCTTACTTACTAGTTGCAGTCATACCTATCACTATTATCTCTTGCGTTTGATCCTTTGTAAACGACAAGGCCGGAGGGATTGACAACCTCTCTGTACTCGTTGGGAGGAAAGTTATTTGTATTTGTGTGCAGGTCCGGTCAATCGCTAGTTGCGCCGCTAGCAGTTGACACCTTCTTGTTGAACCTTGGAGTCTCAGGGGATTCGATCCTTGGTATCTTTGCCAAGGGAAAACTACCGCTACACTGCATCTCAAACCTTCCACTTGGGGTAACCAACGAGGCGCGAGAAGCCATCAAGCAAAGATTTCTGGCGCCGTTGCCGGGGACTCCACTCTTCAAGATAGGGGAGTTGCACGCTATCTTTTACCTTTGCTTTTTAGTCTTGTTAGTTTACCTTTCAGTTTTTGCTTTAGTATCCTTTATAAAAAATCACAAAAATAGTTATCTTGCTTGCTTGCTGCTATGGGTTCCACCGAGAACACCAAGTTGTGTGACTTCACTAGTCATAACAATGATGACTTTATCTGCACACCCATCACTACACCTGCCACTTCAGCACCTTCTTATGAAATTAAACCTGCTTTACTGAACCTAGTTATGAAAGATCAATTCTCCGGTGCTAGAGATGATGCTGCTTTACACTTAAACAATTTTGTTGAACTCTGTGATATGCAAAAGTACCAAGAAATAGATGGTAATATTGTTAAGCTTAAGCTTTTTCCTTTCTCCTTGAGAGGAGGAGCTAAAATTTGGTTTCAATCTTTGCCTAGAAATAGCATAGATTCTTGGGACAAGTGCAAGGATGCTTTTATTGGAAAGTACTATCCACCTGCTAAAATTATCCAACTAAGGAGTAACATAATGAATTTCAAACAATTGGATAATGAACACGTTGCCCAATCTTGGGAACGCATGAAATCTCTTGTCAAGAACTGCCCTACTCATGGTTTGACTACTTGGATGGTTATCCAAACTTTTTATGCAGGCTTGAACTTTACCTCGCGGAACTTGTTAGATTCGGCCGCGGGAGGAACCTTTAGGTCAACTACACTTGGTGCTGCCACGAAGCTTCTCGATGAGATGATGACCAATTATTCCCAATGGCACACCGAACGCGCTCCAACAGGTAGGAAGGTAAACTCTGTCGAGGAGATTTCCTCCCTAAATGAAAAAAGTTGACTTGATCATGTCTCTACTTTCCAAGCAATCTTCTATTGATCCTCGTGATGATCCTTTAAATTCTTTGATTACTCGAGATCAAGTAGATGTGAACTTTATCTCTAGAAACAATTTCAATAACAATGCTTATAGGAGTAATTTTGGTAACAATCCTTGACCGTTCCCCTCTAATTCCTATGGGAACAACAATGCTTATCCTAGCACCAAGAACTCCACCCAAAGAGATAGAGACATGCCTGGTTATGAGAAACTTCTAGAAATAGAGAAGGCCACTAAGAACTACATGCACAACCAATGTGAACAAAACATAACCTTCTCGAGGCAATTAAATGAGCATACTGCTATCTTGCAAGACATTGGTAGACAACTAGAGAGCCTAAATATTGAGATTTCTAACCTCTAGACTAGGCTCACTGATACGTCCAAAACGTATCTATAATTTCTGCTTGCTCCATGCCACTTTTGGGTGATATTGCTATGATATTCATACACTTCGATACACTTTTGATCATATTTGGACTAACCTACTAATCCAGTGCACCCCGGTGCCAGTTTCTGTTTTTGGCTATTTTTGTATTTCAGGTTTTCACGTTACGAGAACTGCCAGGAAAAATCCAGAAAAATTATATAAAAAATCAGCGTTCCGGAAACTTCCTTGCGCCCGAAGTACAGCCGGGGGGGGGGGGGGGGG
>LR738710.1:767106285-767132556 GCA_902687465.1 Secale cereale
GCGCCTGGGCCCCCCGAGCCCCGTCTGGTGCCCCCCTTTGGCATATATTTAGAGCGTCCTTCGAAACCCTCGGGACGGGAACTCTTTTTCGCGATCTCATCTCTGTTCCGCCGCCGCCGCCGCTTCCAAGATTGGGAGCACCAGGAGAACTCTTCCCGGCACCCTGCCGGAGGGGAGGATCATCATCGGGAGCATCTCCACCACCATGGACGCCTCCCGGATGAGTTGTGAGTAGTCTCCTTTGGACCATGAGTCCATGACCAGTAGCTATGTGATGTTCTCCTGCCGTTCTTGTGCTTCACTAATTAGTCCTCGTGAGCTGCCCTACATGATCGAGGCACATATGTAATCCTTATGCTATTGCTATGTTGAGTTTGCTGGGATCCGATGGATTATGAGATTATGTTCAGATTGATCTTGAGTAATATATTTGATCTACCTCTTTTATATTTATGTTCATAAGTAATTCTTGCATGTTTTCCGTTGTTATTTATTGCTTTGGCCAAGTAGTAGGTAGTGACTCCAAGAGGGAACGTTATGCTCGATTGTGGGTTCATGCCCCTCGATGACTAGCTTGAGTGACAGAAACATGAGTCTAGGGGATGTGCTGTTGCCACAAGGGGGAAAACAACGATGCTTGTGCCCGCGGGTGCAAGGATTGTTTACTTTACGCAAAGTTCTTTTAATGCAGTTGTCTGTTGCATTGAGTTTACACTATGGGTGGGACTCGCAACTTAATACCAGCGAGATGTTCTGGATAGATATCTCAAGGTGGATGATTAGTAGTAGATATTGCTGGATTTCGGTCTACTTACTTTGGCGTACCGCCCATGCTTTGAACCTCAACCTTTCTTGCAATGTAGTCAGCATTGGTTTGCGTTCGTGGTCCTGTCAATTGCCCAGCTGTAATTCGTTTACCTCACATAGCTGTTTTATCATCCTTTGGGAGAGAGACATCACTAGTGAACATCATGAGACTCCGGTCCATATTACCATCATTGATCACATCCGCTATTTACTTTTCACTTTTATTTACTATTGCAAAACATTATCTATCACTACTATCATTTGCGTTTAATCCTTTGTGAACTACAAGGCCGGAGGGATTGACAGCCTCTCTGTACTCGTTGGGAGCAAAGTTATTTGTATCTGTGTGCAGGTTCACGTTGATTGCTAATATCTGGCGCCGTTAGCAGTTGACACCTACTTGTTGAACCTAGGAGTCTCTAGGGATTCGATCCTTGGCATCTTTGCTAAGGGAAAAACTTCCACAACACTGCATCTTACACCTTCCACTTGGGGTAACCAACAAGGGGTTAGAGGCCCATCAAGGAGTTTTTCTGGCGCCGTTGCCGGGGACTCCACTCTTCAGGATAGGGGAGTTGCATGCTATCTTTTACCTTTGATTTTTAATCTTGTTAGTTTACCTTCCATTTTTGCTTTAGTACCTTTTATCGAAAATCACAAAAATAGTTATCTTGCTTGCTTGCTACTATGGGTTCCACCGAGAACACCAAGTTGTGTGACTTCACTAGTCACAACAACGATTACTTTATCATCACACCTATCACTACACCTGCCACTTCAGCACCTTCATATGAAATTAAACCTGCTTTACTGAACTTAGTCATGAAAGATCAATTCTCCGGTGCTGGAGATGATGCTGCTTTACACTTGAACAACTTTGTTGAACTTTGTGATATGCAAAAGTACCAAGAAATAGATGGTAATATTGTTAAGCTTAAGCTTTTTCCTTTCTCCTTGAGAGGAGGAGCTAAAATTTGGTTTCAGTCTTTGCCTAGAAATATCATAGATTCATGGGACAAGTGCAAAGATGCTTTTATTGGAAAATACTATCCACCTGCTAAAATTATCCAGCTTAGAAGTAACATAATGAATTTTAAACAATTGGATAATGAACACGTTGCCCAAGCTTGGGAACGTATGAAATCTCTTATCAAGAACTGCCCTACTCACGGTTTGACTACTTGGATGGTTATCCAAACTTTTTATGTAGGCTTGAACTTTACCTCGCGGAACTTGTTAGATTCGGCCGCGGGAGGAACTTTTATGTCAACTACACTTGGTGCTGCCACGAAGCTTCTCGATGAGATGATGACCAACTATTCCCAATGGCACACCGAACGCGCTCCAACAGGTAGGAAGGTAAACTCTGTCGAAGAGATTTCCTCCCTTAATGAAAAAGTTGACTTGATCATGTCTCTACTTTTGAAGCAATCTACTGTTGATCCTCGTGATGTTCCTTTAAATTCTTTGATTGCTCAAGAACAAGTAGATGTGAACTTTATCTCTAGAAACAATTTTAATAACAATGCTTATAGGAGTAATTTTGGTAGCAATCCTAGACCGTTCCCCTCTAATTCTTATGGGAACAACAATGTTTATCCTAGTACCAAGAACTCCAATACTGAACTAGAGATTATGCTTAAAGATTTCATCACTACCCAAAAAGCCTTTAATAAAAGTGTAGAAGAAAAACTACATAAACTAGATGATCTTTCTTTTAAGGTAGACCATTTAGCCAATGAGGTAAAATTGCTAAAAATTAAAACTTCTCCTCTTGAGGAGAGGGAAGTCACTCCTATAAATGCTATTCAAGTGCAAATTAATGAAAACATTAGGATGATGGCTAAACTTAAAGAGAGATGGGCTAGAGAAAGGGAGGAAGAGGATAGAATTAAGAGCCTTCCTACCCACCACACTGTTGCTACTATCCAAGTTGTTGAGGATGTTCAAACTCTTAGCACCCAATGTACTCCTGGTCCCATTGGACCTATTAATGGTGATGCTATGACTATAGAAACTACCAAACAAGTGAACCTTAAGGACACCACTACCACTTTACTTGATGCTCGTGACCTTGATTTTGATAATTGCACTCTTACCGAAGTTATTGATTTCCTTCACAAGATGTCTAGAGATCCCCGCGCTAGCACGCTTAACCTTGCCTTCACAAAGCATATCACTAATGCTCTCATCAAAGCTAGGGAGGAGAAACTTAGAGTAGAAGCCTCCATACCTAGAAAGCTAGAAGATGGTTGGGATCCTATGATAAAAATTAAATTGAATGACTTCTCTTGTTATGCATTATGTGATGTTGGTGCTAGTACCTCTGTTATGCCCAAAAGAATATATGATATGCTTAAATTGAAACCTTTTGATTCTTGTTCTTTTGGTGTTCGTCTCGTTGATTCTTCCATAAAGAAACCTTTGGGGAGGATCGACGATATTCTTATCGTTTTCAATGATAATTATGTGCCCGTTGATTTCACTATTATGGATATTGAATGTGATCCTTCTTGTCCAATTATTTTGGGACGTCCCTTTTTACGCACCGTTGGTGCTATCATTGACATGAAAGAGGGTAATATAAAATTTCAGTTTCCTCTCAAGAAAGGGATGGAACACTTCCCTCGTAAGAAGATCAAGTTACCTTTTGAGTCCGTTGTACGGGCTAGCTATTCTTTTACTCTTGATAAAACTTGATCTCTATGCATTATGCCTAGCTTAAAGGCATAAAAGAAAGCGCTTTTGGGAGGCAGCCCACATGAATAAAATTTTTGCTTTTGTTGTGTCTTGATGTTGTTTACTGCTGTAGCATCATCATTGTATCTTTGCTTTTCATATTTGTGCCAAGTATAGCCTCTGATTGCTAGAAAGTTCAAAAGTTGTGAGGTGCTGTCCAGGAAACAAATTATGTCCTTGGATAGAAAAATTCGTATAAAATCACCAGATCATCTTTTTGGTCTGAATTTTTTCTACAGCGTTCTCTATATAATTGTCTTTCGTGCGTCTGTTCTGAGTTTTTTTGATTTGAGTTGCAGAAGTACCCCCAACAGATCAATTACTACCTGCTGTTCTGTTTTTCACAGATTCTGTCCTGTTTTGCCTTTCCTTCATTTTGCAAATCAAGAGCCTGCTTTTTCTTTGCAAAAACCTTTTGGCAATCTTGAGAAATAGTAGAACTTCAAGAATATCCTTATTTCCAGCAAGGTGCAATTATTTTATTAAGGGTACTAACCTCACTAATCAGATTATGATGAGTTATGTATGAAGGGAGTTTTCAAGTGTGCGAGGGAAGATGATAAAAAGATTCAGGGGTGTCAAGCGCTCAAGCTTGGGGATGCCCCCGTGCACCCCCAAGAAATATTCAAGGAGACTCAAGCGTCTAAGCTTGGGGATGCCCCCGTGCCTCCACTTCTCCATCAACATTATCAGTTCATCTTTCGTTCCGCTATATTTTTATCACTTCATGTGTTATGCGCTATGCTTGGAGCGTCTTGTTTTTAGTTTTCTTTTTAGTTTTTCATAACGAGTCGGAACTCGGCTTTCTTTATGTGGGAGAGAAACACGCTCCACTTCTACCTAGAACATAATATAGAATTTTCATGTCTATCTTTGCTGTGTGTGTTCTTTGTCTTTTAATAGCTACTATCATGCTCTGCTCTTAGTATTCATGCTTATCTTTCAAAGAGCTTTTGTTTAGTTGGTTGCTTCAACTCTCTTTAATTACCATGCTCACCTTATTAAGAGAGTTTGCTTCCGTTGCATTGGTTAATATGTCTATGATAAAGATGCTACGTGCATAATGGTGCTTAGTAGTTCATGTTTTCTTATGGTTAGTCTCAAATAGCTGGGGGGTTCCCAATGTGTTATTGGAGTACCAACATGATTTGTTTGCCAATGATGTGGTATGGTTTAGTAATATCTTCCTTCGAGAATTTATTTTGATTGACTTGGCGTATGCTCACGCATATTTAAGACTGTAAAGAAAGTCTGTCAAGCCTTGATGATCTTTTATTTCTGAGTAGCGATATAACTTCCATGCCTGATTCAATATTGCTTTGTCGCTCTGCATGATTATGACCGTCATTGCTCTCTTAGTTGGTCGCTCCTAGTCTTTTGCTAACCTCCACCTGTACTAAGCGAACTAACTTTGCAATATATAGCTCATGGGAAAGTAGCTTAAAAACTATTATGGTAAAGAATATGTTGCCTATGTATCTTATTTCTTATAAGTTGCTTGCTGAGCGATAACCATGTTTCTGGGGATGCCATCAACTATTACACTATTGTTGAATATCATGTGAGTTGCTATGCATGTTCGTCTTGTCTGAAGTAAGGGTGATTTACCGTGGGTCGAATGAGTATGCATATTGTTAGAGAAGAACATTGGGCCGCCAACCAAAGCCATGTATCATGGTGGAAGTTTTAGCTTGGACATTAATCCTCAATCTCTTATGAGAATATGCTTATGCATTGAAGAGGAGTCCATCATCTATTTTCTATGTTGTCCCGGTATGGATGTCCTCAAGTTGAGATCTATCAAAAGCGAGAAATCAAATGCGATTTATCTCCTTGGACCTTTGTGCAGGTGGCATAGAGGTACCCCTTTGTGACACTTGGTTGAAACATATGTAATGCAATGATAACCCATGGAAATCCGAGCTAATTAGGACAAGGTGCGAGCACTATTGGTATTCGATGCATGAGGCTTGCAACTTATAGGATGTCTTATGCATGACACATATGAAGTACTACAACCGTTGACAAAATTGCTTCTATGTTTTCAAAATAAAAAATCCACCTTCTTTCTTCAAGCACCAACTACTGAGAGCATGATTGTCATTCTGAGTGTAATGTGCATTGTCCCAAAGTAGCATTGTCTTTTGCATGATTGTGATATCGTTTATTCTGAAATCATTGTATCTAGTCATCACTTAAACCTTGAAGGTGCCCCTGCTTTTATGTTTTGCTTCACTAAAGGGGGCAAGCTAGATATCACTTTATCATATTTGCACACCATGTTCATTGCAAATCTATTTGATGCTTCAGTTTCATATTGTAAAACTTTCAGTCATTTGTGATTTTCTCATGAGGCAACTTAATTACTATAGAATCATTGTCTCAGTAAGCTTTTGTCATATGACTATAAAAAGTCCTATATGGTTAATAGCATGTCACCACAGAAATTATTCTTGTTATCATTTACCTACTCGAGGACGAGCAGGAATTAAGCTTGGGGATGTTGATACGTCCAAAACGTATCTATAATTTATGCTTGCTCCATGCCACTTTTGGGTGATATTGCTATGATCTTCATACACTTCCATACACTTTTGATCATATTTGGACTAACCTACTAATCCAGTGCACCCCGGTGCCAGTTTCTGTTTTCGGCTGTTTTTGTATTTCAGGTTTTCACGTTACGAGAACTGCCAGGAAAAATCCAGAAAAATTATATAAAAAATCAGCGTTCCGGAAACTTCCTTGCGCCCGAAATACAGCCGGGGAGGGGGGGTAGCACCAGGGCTCCAGGCGCCCTGGCGGCGCGCACCCCCTGGGCCGCGTCGGGGGGGCGCCTGGGCCCCCCGAGCCCCTTCTGGTGCTCCCCTTTGGCATATATTTAGAGCGTCATTCGAAACCCTCGGGACGGGAACTCTTTTTCGCGATCTCATCTCTGTTTCGCCGCCGCCGCCGCTTCCAAGATCGGGAGCACCAGGAGAACTCTTCCCGGCACCCTGCCGGAGGGGAGGATCATCATCGGGAGCCTCTCCACTACCATGGATGCCTCCCGGATGAGTTGTGAGTAGTCTCCCTTGGACCATGAGTCCATGACCAGTAGCTATGTGATGTTCTCCTCCCGTTCTTGTGCTTCACTAATTAGTCCTCGTGAGCTGCCCTACATGATCGAGGCACATATGTAATCCTTATGCTGTTGCTATGTTGAGTTTGCTGGGATCCGATGGATTATGAGATTATGTTCAGATTGATCTTGAGTAATATATTTGATCTACCTCTTTTATATTTATGTTCATAAGTAATTCTTGCATGTTCTCCGTTGTTATTTATTGCTTTGGCCAAGTAGTAGGTAGTGACTCCAAGAGGGAACGTTATGCTCGATTGTGGGTTCATGCCCCTCGATGACTAGCTTGAGTGACAGAAACATGAGTCTAGGGGATGTGCTGTTGCCACAAGGGGGAAAACAACGGTGCTTTTGCCCGCGGGTGCAAGGATTGTTTACTTTACGCAAAGTTCTTTTAATGCAGTTGTCTGTTGCATTGAGTTTACACTATGGGTGGGACTCGCAACTTAATACCAGCGAGATGTTCTGGATAGATATCTCAAGGTGGATGATTAGTAGTAGATATTGATGGATTTCGGTCTACTTACTTTGGCGTACCGCCCATGCTTTGAACCTCAACCTTTCTTGCAATGTAGTCAGCATTGGTTTGCGTTCGTGGTCCTGTCAATTGCCCAGCTGTAATTCGTTTACCTCACATAGCTGTTTTATCATCCTTTGGGAGAGAGACATCACTAGTGAACATCATGAGACTCCGGTCCATATTACCATCATTGATCACATCCGCTATTTACTTTTCACTTTTATTTACTATTGCAAAACATTATCTATCACTACTATCATTTGCGTTTAATCCTTTGTGAACTACAAGGCCGGAGGGATTGACAACCTCTCTGTACTCGTTGGTAGCAAAGTTATTTGTATCTGTGTGCAGGTCCATGTTGATTGCTAATATCTGACGCCGTTAGCAGTTGACACCTACTTGTTGAACCTAGGCATCTCTGGGGATTCGATCCTTGGCATCTTTGCTAAGGGAAAAACTTCCACAACACTGCATCTTACACCTTCCACTTGGGGTAACCAACGAGGGGTTAGAGGCCCATCACTCACTATCACTGAGACCCAAGTTTCCAATATGTCCCACACACAAGCCACTTTGATAAACCAAATGGCAGCTAAACCCGAAGTGGTTGCACCCCTAAAGGAGGAAGAAGATAGGATTAAGAACCTTCCTACCCACCACACTGTTGCTACTATCCAAGTTGTTGAGGATATCCAAACTCTTAGCACCCAATGCACTCCTGGTCCCAATGGACCTATTAATGGTGATGCTATGACCATAGAAACTACCAAACAAGTGAGCCTAAAGGACACCACTACCACTTTACTTGATAGTAGTGACCTTGATTTTGATAATTGCACCCTTACCGAAGTTATTGATTTCCTTCACAAGATGTCTAGAGATCCCCAAACTAGCACACTTAATCTTGCCTTCACAGAGCATATCACTAATGCTCTCATCAAAGCTAGGGAGGAGAAACTTAGGGTAGAAGCCTCCATACCTAGAAAGCTAGAAGATGGTTGGGATCCTATGATTAAAATTAAGTTGAATAACTTCTCTTGCTATGCTTTATGTGATGTTGGAGCTAGTACCTCCGTTATGCCCAAAAGAATATATGATATGCTTAAATTGAAACCTTTTGATTCTTGTTCTTTTGGTGTTCGTCTTGTTGATTCTTCCATAAAGAAACCCTTGGGGAGGATCGACGATGTTCTTATCATTGTCAATGACAATTATGTTCCTGTTGATTTTACTATTATGGATATTGAATGTGAACCTTCTTGTCCAATTATTTTGGGACGTCCTTTTCTCCGCACAATTGGTGCCATCATTGACATGAAAGAGGGGAATATAAGATTCCAATTTCCTCTCAAGAAAGGGATGGAACACTTCCCTAGAAAGAAGATTAAGTTACCTTTTGAGTCCGTTATACGGGATAGCTATTCTTTTACTCTTGATAAGACTTGATCTCTTTGCATTATGCCTAGCTTAAAGGCATAAAAGAAAGCGCTTTTGGGAGGAAGCCCACAATGAATAAAATTTTATTTTGCTTTTGTTGTGTCTTGATGTTGTTACTACAGTAGCATCATCATTGTATCTTTACTATTCAGCTTTGTGCCAAGTTTAGCCTCTGATTGCAAGAAAGTTCAAAAGTTGTGACGTGCTGTCCAGGAAACAGATTATGTCCTTGGACAGAAAAATTCGTATAAAATCACCAGATCATCTTTTTGGTCTGAATTTGTTCAACAGCGTGCTCTATACAATTGGCTTTCGGGCTTCTGTTCTGAGTTTTTTGATTTGAGTTGCAGAAGTGCCCCGAAAAAATTATTTACTACCTGCTGGTCTGTTTTTCACAGATTCTGTCCTGTTTTGCCTTTCGTTCATTTTGCAAACCTTGAGCTTGCTTTTTCTTTGCAAAAACCTTTTGGCAATCTTGAGAAACAGTAGACCTTCAAGAATACCCTTATTTCCAGCAAGGAAAAAATATTTTATTAAGGGTACTAACCTCGCTAATCAGATTATGATGAGTTATGTATGAAGGGAGTTTTCAAGTGTGCGAGGGAAGATGATAAAAAGATTCAGGAGTGTCAAACGCTCAAGCTTGGGGATGCCCCCATGCACCCCCAAGAAATATTCAAGAAGACTCAAGCGTCTAAGCTTGGGGATGCCCCCGTGCATCCCCTTCTCCATCAACAATTATCAGTTCGTCTTTCGTTCCACTATATTTTTATCACTTCATGTGTTATGTGCTATTCTTGGAGCGTCTTGTTTTTAGTTTCCTTTTTAGTTTTCTTTAGCTTTGCTTGCTTTTCATAACGAGTTGGAACTCAACTTTCTTTGTGTGGGAGACAAACACGCTCCACTTCAACCTAGAACATAACATAGAATTTTCATGTTTATCTTTGCTGTGTATGTTCTTTGTCTTTCAATAGCTACTATCATGTTCAGCTCTTAGTTTTCATGCTTTTCTTTTTAAAGTGCTTTTGTTTAGTTGGTTGCTGGAACTCTCTTTAGTTATCATGCTTATCTTGTTAAGAGAGTTGGCTTCTGTTGCACCGGTTGATATGTCTATTATAAAAATGCTATGTGCATAATGGTGCTTAGTAATTCATGTTTTCTTATGGTTAGTCTCAAATAGCTGGAGGGTTCTTAATGTGTTATTGAAGTACCAACATGATTTGTTTGCCTATGATGTGGTATGGTTTAGTGATATCTTCCTCCAAGAATTTATTTTGATTGACTTGGCATATGCTCACGCATATTTAAGACTGCAAAGAAAGTCTATCAAGCCTTGATGATCTTTAATTTCTGAGTAGTGATATAACTTCTATGCCCGATTCAATGTTGCTTTGTCGCTCTGCATGATTATGACCGTCATTGCTCTTTTAGCTGGTCGCTCCCAGTCTTGTGCTAACCTTCGCCTGTACTAAGCGGACTGACTGCTTGTGCATTCAAAATCCTTTAAAGCAGTTACGCCATATGAGTCCACCATACCTTCCTATACATGGTATTTACCTGCCATTCCTAACGAAGACTTTCATGTACCATCTCGAAATTATTCAAAAGAGGCATTTCTCTTTTGTGCCTCTGTTTTAGCTCATGAGGAAGTAGTAGTTAATTCATGATCTTTTTAAGTTGGACAAGCTTCACCCCGGGATTGCATGTCTAATGTGCAAACCCATAATACGAGAAGGAACTGGCAAAGAGTGCGCCCGGCTCATTAAAAAATAATACAACAAACAAACCCTCCTTCACGCTTTGTTCATGAGAAATCAGAAAACTTTGGCAGTGATAAACAAAGGAGATTAAGAGGATGTGATCGTCCTCATGCGGAAGCCGTTCCTCGAAACTTGTCCAGCTCGAGAAGTAATTGAGTTATCTGCTAGCATTCGTTGACAAAATACGCATCTCTAAAAAAATAATTTTTACCTCTGTTTTTAAAAACCAAGAGCTCTGGTACATGTTTAGTTTTTGTTTCCGACCACGGGTTTTCAACCTTGCCATCAAAAGCCACGGTTTGAGAGTCTCCACCTTCTTTAAAGCACCAACTACTGAGAGCATGATTGTCATTCTGAGTGTAATGTGCATTGTCCCAAAGTACCATTGTCTTTTGCATGATTATGATATCGTTTATTCTGAAATCATTGTATCTAGTCGTCACTTAAACTTTGGAGGTGCCCCTGCATTTATGTTTTGCTTCACTAAAGGGGGCAAGCGAGATATCACTTTGTCATGTTTGCACACCATGCTCACTACAAATCTATAGAGTGTTTCATTATCATATTGTAAAACTTTCAGTTCTTTGTGATTTTCTCATGAGGCAACTTAATTACTACAGACTCATTGTCTCAGTAAGCACTTGTCATGTGACTGTGAAAAGTTCTTATATGGTTAATAGCATGTCACCACAGAAATTATGCTTGTTATCATTTACCTACTCGAGGACGAGCAGGAATTAAGCTTGGGGATGTTGATACGTCCAAAACGTATCTATAATTTCTGCTTGCTCCATGCCTCTTTTGTGTGATATTGCTATGGTATTTATGCACTTCCATACACTTTTGATCATATTTGGACTAACCTATTAACTCAGTGCACCCCAGTGCCAGTTTCTGTTTTCTGCTGTTTTTGTATTTCAGGTTTTCCCATTACGTAAACTGCCAGAAAAATTCCGGGAAAAATATAAAAAAAATCAGCGTTCCGGAAGCTTCCATGCGGCCAAAGTAGGGCCGGAGGGGGGCCACCAGGGCTCCAGGCGGCCAGAGGGCGCGCCCCCCTCCTCCTGGCCGCGCCGCCAGGGCACCTGGGCCCTCTGGCCTCCTCTGACGCCCCCCTTTGGCATATATTTACACCGCGTCCCGAAACCCTCGAGGACGGAACCCTTTTTCGCGATCTCATCTCTGTTCCGCCGCCGCCGCGCTTCCAAGATCAGGAGCACCAGGAGAACTCTTCTCGGCACCCTGCCGGAGGGGAGGATCACCACCGGGAGCTTCTCCACCACCATGGACGCCTCCCGGATGAGTTGTGAGTAGTCTCCCTTGGACCATGGGTCCATCACCAGTAGCTATGTGATGTTCTCCTCCCCTCTTTGTTCTTCACCGATTAGACCTCGTGAGCTGCCCTACATGATCGAGGCACATATGTAATCCTTATGCTGTTGCTATGTTGAGTTTGCTGGGATCCGATGGATTATGAGATTATGTTCAGATTGTGTGTGAGTAATATATTTGATTTACCTCTTTTATATTTATGTTCTTGAGTAATTCTTGCATGTTCTCCGTCGCTGTTTATTGCTTTGGCCAAGTAGTAGGTAGTAACTCCAAGAGGGAACGTTATGCTTGATTGTGGGTTCATGCCCCTCGATGACTAGCTTGAGTGACAGAAACATGAGTCTAGGGGATGTGCTGTTGCCACAAGGGGGAAAACAACGGTGCTTGTACTCGCGGGTGCAAGGATTGTTTACTTTATGCAAAGTTCTTTTAATGCAGTTGTCTGTTGCTTTGAGTTTACACTATGGGTGGGACTCGCAACTTAATACCAGCGAGATGTTCTGGATAGATATCTCAAGGTGGATGATTAGTAGTAGATGCAGATGGATTTCGGTCTACTTGCCTTGGCGTACAGCCCATGCTTTTGAGCCTCTACCTTTCTTTGCAGCATAGTTAGCATTGGTTTGAGCACATAATCCTGTCAATTGCCCAGCTGTAATTCGTTTACCTCGCTTAGCTATTTTATCGTCTTTTGGGAGAGAGACATCACTAGTGAACATCATGGGACCCCGGTCCATATTACCATCATTGATCACATCCGTTATTTACTTTTAGTTCTTACTTACTAGTTGCAGCCATACCTATCACTATTATCTCTTGCGTTTGATCCTTTGTAAACGACAAGGCCGGAGGGATTGACAACCTCTCTGTACTCGTTGGGAGCAATGTTATTTGTATTTGTGTGTAGGTCCGGTCAATCGCTAGTTGCGCCGCTAGCAGTTGACACCTTCTTGTTGAACCTTGGAGTCTCAGGGGATTCGATCCTTGGTATCTTTGCTAAGGGAAAACTACCGCTACACTGCATCTCAAACCTTCCACTTGGGGTAACCAACGAGGGGCGAGAAGCCATCATCGGTCGAGGCTCTGATACCAACTTGTCAGGCCCAAGATGCGATTCCATCCCGATCACGTGACACTTACGTGATTGGGGCACAACCACATTTCGGACGCTTAGCAAGATGGATATCATTACATCATACCATTACATACATACATCGGGGATACAACAATACATACAAGTCACATGAATACAACATCGTCAATACTGCTGGGGAACGTTGCATGGGAAACAAAAATTTTCTCTACGTTCACCAAGATCAATCTAGGAGATGCATCTACGAGGGGAGAGTTGGATCCACATACCCTTGTAGATCGCTAAGCGGAAGCGTTCAAGAACGCGGTTGATGGAGTCGTACTCGCCGCGATTCAGATCGCCGAAGATCCTAGCACCGAAGCAACGGTGCCTCCGCGTTCTTCACACGTACAGCTCGGGGACGTCTCCTCCTTCTTGATCCAGCAAGGGGGAAGGAGAGGTTGATGGAGACACCGGCAGCACGACGGCGTGGTGGAGATGGTGGTGGAGGATTCCAGCAGGGCTTCGCCAAGCACCGCGGGAAAACGAAGATTGTAGTGGGAGAGGGAGGGCAGCACCGAGGCACGAACGTGTGTGGCTGCCCTCCCTCTGCCTCTCTTTATATAGGGGGAGTAGAGGGGAGGGGGGCGCCCTAGGGTTTCCCCTAGGGGCCGGCGGCCAGGGCAGATGGGGAGGGGCGGCGCCCCCTGGGGCTAGGGTTTCCCCCCCTAGGTGCCTTGCCCCCCAAGGCTAAGGGGGTGCGGCAGCCCTAGGGGGGTCCACCTCCCTTGGCGCACAAGGAGAGGGCCCAGGGGGGGGGGGCGCACAGCCCTATGAGGGCTGTTGTGTCCCCTTTTGTGGCCCATTAGGCCCGAAACCCGTTCCGGGACCCCCGAAACCCCTTTCGGTCATCCGCCGATTTCCCGATACTCCCCGGAACACTTCCGGACTCCGAACACCTTCATCCTATATATCAATCTTCGTCCCCGGACCATTCCGGAGACCCTCGTCATGTCCGGGATCTCATCCGGGACTCCGAACAACCTTCG
Source organism: Secale cereale (assembly GCA_902687465.1). NCBI lineage: Eukaryota > Viridiplantae > Streptophyta > Magnoliopsida > Poales > Poaceae > Secale > Secale cereale. The sequence continues at coordinate 767,120,123 of LR738710.1, forward strand.
GTAACCATGCACTGTTCTCACTAACAACCCTAGCGTCACCGAACCTTAAGTGTGTAGACCCTGCGGGTTCGGAAACCATGTAGACATGACCGAGACACTCCCAGGTCAATAACCAATAGCGGGATCTGGATACCCATATTGGTTCCCACACGTTTCTCGATGATCTCATCGGATGAACCACGATGTCAAGGATTCAGGTAATCCCGCATACAGTTCCCTTTGTCTCGTCGGTATGTTACTTGCCCGAGATTCGATCGTCGGTATCTCTATACCTAGTTCAATCTCGTTACCGGCAAGTCTCTTTACTCGTTACCGTAATACATAATCCCGTGACTAACCACTTAGTCACTTTGAGCTCATTAAGATGACGTATTACCGAGTGGGCCCGGAGATACCTCTCCGTCATACGGAGTGACAAATCCCAGTCTCGATCCATGTCAACTCAACAGATACCTTCGGAGATACCTGTAGAGTACCTTTATAGTCACCCAGTTACGTTGCGACGTTTGGCACACACAAAGCACTCCTACGGTGTCAGTGAGTTACATGATCCCATGGTCATAGGAACTTATACTTGACATGCAGAAAACTATAGCGATAACTGATACGATCAAAAGCTATGTTTAACGTTTGGGTCTCGTCCATCACATCATTCTCCTAATGATGTGATCCCGTTATCAAATGACAACTCATGTCTATGACCTGGAAACCGCGGTCATCTTTGATCAACGAGCTAGTCCTGAAGAGGCTTACTAGGGACACAAAGTTTGTCTATTTATCCACACATGTATATGAGTTTCCAATCAATACAATTATAGCATGGATAATAAGCGATTATCATGAACAAGGAAATATAATAATAACTCTTTTATTATTGCCTCTAGGGCATATTTCCAACAGTCTCCCACTTGCACTAGAGTCAATAATCTAGCATTACAAGGTAATGAATCTAACACCCATAGAGTCTTGGTGTTGATCATGCTTAGCCCGTGGAAGAGGCTTAGTCAACGGATCTGCAACATTCAAATCCGTGTGTACTTTGCAAATGTTTATGTCCTCCTCCTTGACTGAATCGCGGATGGAATTGAAGCGTCGCTTTATGTGTCTGGTCCTCTTGTGAAACCTTGGTTCCTTGGCTAGAGCAATGGCACCAGTGTTGTCACAGAACAGAGTCATTGGGTTTAGTGCACTAGGCACAACTCCAAGATCTGTCATGAACTCCTTCATCCAGACACCTTCCTTTGCCGCCTCCGAGGCAGCTATGTACTCCGCTTCGCATGTAGAATCGGCTACCACGCTTTGCTTGGAACTGCACCAGCTTACCGCTCCTCCGTTGAGAATATATACGTATCCGGTTTGAGACTTAGAGTCATCCGGATCAGTGTCAAAGCTTGCATCGACGTAACCCTTTACGACGAGCTCTTGATCACCTCCATAAACGAGAAACATTTCCTTAGTCCTTTTCAGGTACTTTAGGATATTCTTGACCGCTGTCCAGTGATCCATACCAGGATTACTTTGAAACCTTCCGGCCATACTTATGGCAAGGCTGACATCTGGTCTTGTGCACAGCATTGCATACATGATAGAGCCTATGGCTGAAGCATAGGGGACGACACTCATCTTTTCTCTATCTTCCGCAGTCACTGGGCATTGAGTCTTACTCAACTTTGTACCTTGCAATACCGGCAAGAACCCCATCTTGGATTGATCCATTTTGAACTTCTTCAAAACTTTATCAAGGTATGTACTTTGTGAAAGTCCTATCAAGCGTCTTGATCTATCTCTATAGATCTTGATGCCTAATATGAAAGCAGCTTCACCGAGATCCTTCATTGAAAAACTCTTGTTCAAATACCCCTTCACGCTATCCAAAAATTCTATATTGTTTCCAATCAGCAATATGTCATCCACATATAATATCAGAAACGCTATAGAGCTCCCACTCACTTTCTTGTAAATACAAGCTTCATTGTAAACTTGTACAAACCCAAACGCTTTGATCACCTCATCAAAGCGAAGATTCCAACTCCGAGATGCTTGCACCAGCCCATAAATGGAACGCTGGAGCTTGCATACTTTGTTAGCATTCTCTGGATCGACAAAACCTTCCGGTTGTATCATATACAACTCTTCCTTAAGAAAACCGTTAAGGAACGCTGTTTTGACATCCATCTGCCAAATTTCATAATCGAAATATGCAGCTATTGCTAACATGATTCGGACGGATTTAAGCATCGCTACGGGTGAGAAAGTTTCATCGTAGTCAATCCCTTGAACTTGTGAAAAACCCTTTGCCACAAGTCGAGCTTTATACACGGTGACATTACCGTCAGCGTCCGTCTTCCTCTTAAAAATCCATTTATTCTGAATGGCCTTCCGCCCTTCAGGTAATACTTCCAAAGTCCATACTTTGTTTTCATACATGGATCCCATCTCGGATTTCATGGCCCCTAACCATTTGTCGGAATCCGGGCCCACCATCGCTTCTCCATAGCTCGTAGGTTCACCGTTGTCTAACAACATGACCTCCAAGACAGGGTTACCATACCACTCCGGTGCAGTGCGTACCCTTGTCGACCTACGAGGCTCGGTAGTAACTTGATCAGAAGCTTCTTGATCATCATCATTGGCTTCCTCTTCAACCGCTGCAGGTTCCACAAAAACATCTTTCTGTGCTGCGCAACTCTCTGGTTGAAGCAGAGGTTCAATAACCTCATCAAGTTCTACCTTCCTCCCACTCAATTCTTTCGAGAGAAACTCTTTCTCGAGAAAGGACCCGTTCTTAGCGACAAACACTTTGCCTTCGGATCTGAGGTAGAAGGCGTACCCAACAGTTTCTTTTGGGTATCCTATGAAGACACATTTGTCCGCTTTGGGTTCGAGCTTTTCTGGCTGAAGCCTTTTGACATAAGCATCGCAACCCCAAACCTTGAGAAAAGACAACTTAGGTTTCTTACCAAACCATAGTTCATACGGTGTTGTCTCAACGGACTTGGATGGAGCCCTATTTAAAGTGAATGCAGCTGTCTCTAACGCATATCCCCAAAACGATAGTGGCAAATCGGCAAGAGACATCATAGAACGCACCATATCTAATAGGGTTCGATTACGACGTTCGGACACACCATTACGCTGTGGTGATCCAGGTGGCGTCAACTGTGAAATGATTCCACATTTTCTTAAGTGATTGCCAAACTCATAACTCAGATATTCTCCCCCTCGATCAGATCGTAGGAACTTGATCTTCTTGTTACGATGATTTTCAACTTCACTCTGAAATTGCTTGAACTTTTCAAAAGTTTCAGACTTATGCTTCATTAAGTAAATATACCCATATCTACTTAAGTCGTCAGTGAAGGTGAGAAAATAACGATATCCACCGCGCGCCGTGACACTCATCGGACCACACACATCAGTATGTATGATTTCCAATAAGTCACTTGCCCGTTCCATTGTCCCTGAAAACGGGGTCCTCGTCATCTTGCCCATGAGGCACGGCTCGCATGTGTCAAGTGATTCAAAATCAAGAGACTCCAAAAGTCCATCAGCATGGAGCTTCCTCATGCGTTTTACGCCGATATGACCCAGACGGCAGTGCCACAAGTAAGTGGTACTATCGCTAACTACTCTACATCTTTTGGCATCAATGTTATGAACATGTGTATCATCACTATCGAGATTCAATAAGAATAAACCCCTCACTTCGGGTGCATGACCATAAAAGATATTACCCATATAAATAGAACAACCTTTATTCTCTGATTTAAATGAGTAACCGTCTCGCAATAAACAAGATCCAGATATAATGTTCATGCTTAACGCAGGCACTAAATAATAATTATTCAGGTTCATAACTAATCCCGATGGTAATCGAAGAGCGAGCGTGCCGACGGCGATCACATCAACCTTGGAACCATTTCCCACGCGCATCGTCACTTCGTCCTTCGCCAGCCTCCGTTTATTCCGCAGTTCCTGTTTAGAGTTGCAAATGTGAGCAACCGAACCGGTATCAAATACCCAGGCACTACAACGAGAGTTGGTAAGGTACACATCAATAACATGTATATCACATATACCTTGCTTGTTGTTGTTGTTGGCCCCCTTCTTGTCTGCCAGATACTTGGGGCAGTTCCGCTTCCAGTGGCCGCTCCCCTTGCAATAGAAACACTCAGTCTCTGGCTTGGGCCCAGCCTTGGGTTTCTTCACTGGATGAGCAACTGCCTTGCCACCCTTCTTAGAGTTACCCTTCTTGCCCTTGCCATTCTTCTTGAAACTGGTGGTTTTATTGACCATCAACACTTGATACTCCTTCTGGATGTCTGCCTTAGCGACTTTCAGCATCGAAAACAGCTCGGCGATGGTTTTGTTCATCCCTTGCATGTTATACTGCTGCATGAAGCTCTTGTAGCTAGGCGGGAGTGACTGGAGAATTCTGTCAATGATAGCCTCGTCTGGGAACACAAGTCCCAGATCAGCTATGCGGGTATAGTACCCAGACATCTTCAGTAAGTGCTCACTGACAGACGAATTCTCCTCCATCTTGCAAGCAAAGAATTTATCGGTGGTCTCATACCTCTCGATCTTGGCATTCTTTTCAAAGATGAACTTCAACTCCTGGAACATCTCATATGCTCCATGACGTTCAAAACGCCTTTGAAGTCCTCCTTCCAAGCTATACAATATGGCACACTGCACTACTGAGTAGTCATCCGAACGCGACTGCCAGGCGTTCATAACGTCCGCAGAGGCCTGAGGAGCGGGGGGTTCACCTAGCGGTGCATTTAGGACATAAACCTTTTGGGCAGCTGTGAGGATGATCCTCAGATTGCGGAGCCAGTCCGCAAAGTTGCTCCCATCATCTTTCAGTTTAGCTTTCTCTAGGAACGCATTAAAATTCAGGGGAGCTACTGCGCGAGCCATCTACAACAAAAGATTTGCAAAGACATTTTAGACTATTGTTCATGATAAGTGAGTTATTACCTAATCAAATTATTTACAACTCCCACTCAAATTGACATCCCTCTGGTCATTCGAGCGTGACATGATCTAGATCCACCAACCCAAGTCCGATCATCACGTGAGATGAGGTGGTGTCAATGGTGAACATCAACATGTTGATCATATCTACTATATGACTCATGCTCGACCTTTCGGTCTTCCGTGTTCCGAGGCCATGTCTGTACATGCTAGGCTCGTCAAGTCTAACCCGAGTGTTCTGCATGTGCAAAACTGGCTTGCACCCGTTGTATGCGAACGTAGAGTCTATCACACCCGATCATCACGTGGTGCTTCGAAACGACGAACCTTCGCAACGGCGCACACTCGGGGGGAACACAATTTTATCTTGAAATTTTAGTGAAGGATCATCTTATAATGCTACCGTCGTCCTAAGCAAAATAAGATGCATAAAAGGATTAACATCACATGCAAATCATAAGTGACATGATATGGCCATCAACTCGTGCTTTTGATCTCCATCTCCAAAGCACCGGCATGATCTCCATCGTCATCGGCGCCACACCATGATCCCCATCATCATGATCTCCATCATCGTGTCGCCATCGGGGTTGTCACGCGCCCACCATGCTCTTACTACTATTGCTACCGTTTAGCGATAAAGTAAAGCATTACAAAGCGCTTAATGATTGACACGCAGGTCATACAAAAATTAAAGACAACCCTATGGCTCCTGCCGGTTGCCGTATGCATCGACATGCAAGTCGATATTAACTATTACAACATGATCATCTCATACATCAAATATATCTCATCATGTCATTGGCCATATCATATCACATACATACCCTGCAAAAACAAGTTAGACGTCCTCTAATTTGTTGTTGCATGTTTTACGTGGCTGCTATGGGTATCTAGCAAGAACGCTTCTTACCTACGCAAAGCCACAACGGTGATATTTAAGTTGCTATTTAACCTTCTACAAGGACCGCCTTGTTCTGTTCCGATTCAACTAAGATAGGAGAGACAGACACCCGCCAGCCATCTTATGCAACAAAAGTCACATGTCTGTCGATGGAACCGGTCTCATGTACGTGGACATGTAAAGTTGGTCCGGGCCGCTTCATCCCATAATACCGCTGAATCAAGAAAGACTAAGGAGGGAAGCAATCTAAACATCAACGTCCACAAACCCTTTTGTGTTCTACTCGTGAAAGCATCTACGCATGATCCTAGCTCATGATGCCACTGCTGGGGAACGTTGCATGGGAAACAAAAATTTTCTCTACGTTCACCAAGATCAATCTAGGAGATGCATCTACGAGGGGAGAGTTGGATCCACATACCCTTGTAGATCGCTAAGCGGAAGCGTTCAAGAACGCGGTTGATGGAGTCGTACTCGCCGCGATTCAGATCGCCGAAGATCCTAGCACCGAAGCAACGGTGCCTCCGCGTTCTTCACACGTACAGCTCGGGGACGTATCCTCCTTCTTGATCCAGCAAGGGGGAAGGAGAGGTTGATGGAGACACTGGCAGCACGACGGCGTGGTGGAGATGGTGGTGGAGGATTCCAGCAGGGCTTCGCCAAGCACCGCGGGAAAACGAAGATTGTAGTGGGAGAGGGAGGGCAGCACCGAGGCACGAACGTGTGTGGCTGCCCTCCCTCTGCCTCTCTTTATATAGGGGGAGTAGAGGGGAGGGGGGCGCCCTAGGGTTTCCCCTAGGGGCCGGCGGCCAGGGCAGATGGGGAGGGGCGGCGCCCCCTGGGGCTAGGGTTTCCCCCCTAGGTGCCTTGCCCCCCAAGGCTAAGGGGGTGCGGCAGCCCTAGGGGGGTCCACCTCCCTTGGCGCACAAGGAGAGGGCCTAGGGGGGGGGGCGCACAGCCCTATGAGGGCTGTTGTGTCCCCCTTTGTGGCCCATTAGGCCCGAAACCCCTTCCGGGACCCCCGAAACCCCTTTCGGTCATCCGCCGATTTCCCGATACTCCCCGGAACACTTCCGGACTCCGAACACCTTCATCCTATATATCAATCTTCGTCCCCGGACCATTCCGGAGACCCTCGTCATGTCCGGGATCTCATCCGGGACTCCGAACAACCTTCGGTAACCATGCACTGTTCTCACTAACAACCCTAGCGTCACCGAACCTTAAGTGTGTAGACCCTGCGGGTTCGGAAACCATGTAGACATGACCGAGACACTCCCAGGTCAATAACCAATAGCGGGATCTGGATACCCATATTGGTTCCCACACGTTTCTCGATGATCTCATCGGATGAACCACGATGTCAAGGATTCAGGTAATCCCGCATACAGTTCCCTTTGTCTCGTCGGTATGTTACTTGCCCGAGATTCGATCGTCGGTATCTCTATACCTAGTTCAATCTCGTTACCGGCAAGTCTCTTTACTCGTTACCGTAATACATAATCCCGTGACTAACCACTTAGTCACTTTGAGCTCAGTAAGATGACGTATTACCGAGTGGGCCCGGAGATACCTCTCCGTCATACGGAGTGACAAATCCCAGTCTCGATCCATGTCAACTCAACAGATACCTTCGGAGATACCTGTAGAGTACCTTTATAGTCACCCAGTTACGTTGCGACGTTTGGCACACACAAAGCACTCCTACGGTGTCAGTGAGTTACATGATCCCATGGTCATAGGAACTTATACTTGACATGCAGAAAACTATAGCGATAACTGATACGATCAAAAGCTATGTTTAACGTTTGGGTCTCGTCCATCACATCATTCTCCTAATGATGTGATCCCGTTATCAAATGACAACTCATGTCTATGACCTGGAAACCGCGGTCATCTTTGATCAACGAGCTAGTCCTGAAGAGGCTTACTAGGGACACAAAGTTTGTCTATTTATCCACACATGTATATGAGTTTCCAATCAATACAATTATAGCATGGATAATAAACGATTATCATGAACAAGGAAATATAATAATAAATCTTTTATTATTGCCGCTAGGGCATATTTCCAACAAATACAAGGCATCCGACTACAGATGCAAACATGAAAAGCACAAAGACATCCATCTGCTATCCCAGGCTGCCGGCCCGAAACCTAACCGAAGATTGAAGAAGAAGAAGAAGAAGAAGAAAGAACTCCAACACAACGATCAACGCTCTCACGTCAAGACATCGGAAACCTGCACCTGCAACTGTTGTTGTAGTATCTGTGAGCCACGAGGACTCAGCAATCCCATAACCATGGGTAACAAGACTATCAAAGCTTAATGGGTAGGAAGAGGTAAAGTGGTGAGGTTGCAGTAGCGGCTAAGCAATATATGGTGGCTAACTTACGAGTACAAGAATAAGATGAGCATCTACGCAAATGATCGCAACTAGTAGTGATCGCTAAAGATCTTGAACTACCTACGAGTCAGACATAACCCCACCGTGTTCTCTTCTCAAAGTGAAAAGAGACAGTCATGGTTACTCACACAGTTGTGTGTTCTACTTCGGATCCTCTGTCAAGTTTTCTACAACCGGACATTAACAAATTCAAATCTGCCACATAACCGTGGGCACGACTTTCGAAAGATCATAACCCTGCAGGGGTGTCCCAACTTAGCCCATCACAAGCTCTCACGAACAGCTGAAGTAATAACAATTATTACCCCTTTATCTTAGGGAAATCCGATCAGGCTCGGCATCCCGGTGCACAAGACATTTTGACAATGGTAAAACAAGTCCAGCAAGACCTCCCGGCGTGCCGACACCCTCATAGTAGCCGCGCGTATCTCGTCTTAGGCCACAACCGGATAGGTGATCCTACGGGAGCCAATCCTCGAGTTTCCCCGTGGTGGCCCCGCAGTCTCCCCGTTCGGGACCAACACCATCAGCACTGGCCCCCCCTGCTATGTAGAAAAATACCCGGGGACGCGACCCCCTATGCAATTTTAATTAATTAATTAAGTTGTTATTATGAGGCAAATTAAAACCAATGTTGGGCCTTGCTGGAGGAGTTTCATTCAAAGACGAAGTGTCAAGGGGTCCCCATATACCCAACCGTGTAAGGAAAGAAAAATCAAGGAACATAATGCCGGTTTATTGGCGCCTAAGGTGGCATGAGTGGAACAAAACACCGAGCAAAAGGCCAAGCCTTCCACCCATGCCCAGTATATATGGTGTGTCAATGATAATAATAGATATTGTGATATTCCAACAACAAGTTCCCACCTGGAACGATCTTCATCTTCACCTGCAACTAACAACGCTATAAGATGGGCTGAGCAAGCGGGTAACATAGCCAAACAATGGTTTTGCTAGGAAGGTTTCAAAGGTTAGATGCTTCATGGCAACAAGGAGAGGGGCTGACAATAAAGATGGGTAGCGCGACATATAACGAGAGCATCGAGACACTAAGCATGGCAATGATAGTAAAGGTATCCAAGGGTATGGTCATCTTGCCTGAGATCCCGCAAGGAAGAAGAACGGATCCATGAAGAAGACGAAGAAGAAGCCTTGAAGAGGAACCACGAGAAGATGAACGAATCCTCACGATCGCAACGGAACAAGCACTAACGAGAAGAAGCAAGCAATACGGTAAACACACAACACAAGAACATGACAATATGCTCAAGCAAGTATGATGCAAAACAAGTCTACATAAGATGCACAACAAGTCCATACAGGAAGCAAAACATGGCAAGGTAGGAAGCACAGAAAAACAACACAAGTCTATATATGATGCAATACAGGGCAAGGTATGATGCAAGACAAGTCTATACAAGAAGCAAAACATGGCAAGGTAGGAAGCACAGAAAAACAACACAAGTCTATATATGATGCAATACATGGCAAGGTATGATGCAAGACAAGTCTATATAGGAAGCAAAACATGGCAAGGTAAGAAGCACAGAAAAACAACATAAGTCTATATATGATGCAATACATGACAAGGTATGATGCAAGACAAATCTAAATAGGAAGCAATACATGGCAAGGTAGGAAGCACAGAAAAACAACACAAGAACATGACAATATGCTCAAGCAAATAGGATGCAAGACAAGTCTATAGGCATGACATGTCAAAGTGCAACAAACAATACTACACATTAAGTGGAGCTCAATATGCAATGAATTGCATATTGAGGAAACACCACATTCAAATATTTATTTCACTCCCGTTTATGTACCCAACAATATTAAATATTGGTTAACATGGCAAGAAGTGAAGCATAAGAAAACTACCTATCTAGGCAATTTAAATGAGGCCGGAAATGACAAACAACAATTCCGGAAAATCCCCATGTGCACATTTAGAATTTGGTACTATTCTGCCCTAACACAATTTTAGAGTTGTTAAACAGCAATAGTAAATGCACCAAGTTAATCTACACATTTTCCACCCCAATTACATATAAAGTTTATTGATTTCCGAGCTACGGTTATTTAGTTATAAAATAAACCATTTTAGCATGTCATTTAAGCAAAACAATGCAAACAACAATTTTAATAATTTTTATCATGGAAGAAAGTTGCAGATTATGAAACTAGATGAAATCTAAGCAACTTGCATATATAGTTTATTTAATTTGGATGCATGCATAACTAGTTATTAACAATACAAAACAGTGGCATTTCTGAAAATATGCTAAGCACTAGAGAGGAAAAATGCTAAAATCTCATAATAATAATAAAAACATACGAGGGCCGAATGTAACGCACTGTACAAGCCCAACTGCAAAATTGGCCCGAAGTGTGCAAGCTTGAGAGAAAAGAAAAGGAAAAAAGATTTGAGGCTACCAGGGATTCGATCCCAGGACCTCCTGACCAAGTCGCTGGCAGAACAACCAACGGGCTACTGATGTGATTGTGCTGAAGATTGATTCGACAATGTATGATACAGGAGTAAAGCTTGATCTGGGTGAAGATAAATTGGTGAAACACTAGTGTGGGCGTGGGATTTGATCCCAGAACCTCCTCGATGCTAGCCAGCTGAGATAACCACAGGACATGTAGCTGATTGTGGTAGATAAGCGGATCGACAGTAATTGAAACCTGTAGGCTGGCGAATCCTACACAAAAGAAAGAAAAGGGCACAGCTGTGCGGTGCTCGTGACGAAGAACAGCAGAGGCAAACCGTAGCTCGCCGGGCAGGGTACAACGTGTGCGGGAGAGGTCCGCGCGCGTGTGGCCACCCGGCTGTAGGTGCAGCGAAGTGGGGTGCGCGCCCTAGTGTGTGGGTGCAATGCGTGTGTAAAAAAAATCCAGAGATCAAGGCCTTGGCGATTCAGTCGGCTGATGCAGACATGGCTGGGCGAGAGGCCCTTGCGCGTGCAACCGCCCGTGTGGGTGTGTGGAGATTATGTGAGGACGCAGCCGTGTGTACGCTGGCGCTATGTGCTAGGCGTAACTGGAGGCGAATAGAGAACTAGACACTCTGTTTGTTCGCACGGCGAGTGCGCGGCGACGGTTCTTCGGTCACAAGCAGAACGAGGCTACGATGATGGAACCGACAGGGTAACGAGGCTGGGAGGAGCGGCTGCTCACCATGGGTTCGAGGGACACGACGTCGAGGCCGGATACGCGACGACGAAGGCGGGAGGAGGCGCTGATCAGTGGAAGGGCTCGGCGCAAAAAGTCAAAGCAGGGGAAGAAGAGGATGCGGGCTTCGCGGCCTTGGCGTCCCGCGGCGCTGCAGAGGACGTCGGGGACGAAGATGAACTTGGCAAAAACTCTTGGACACCTTGGCTCCGCCTGGGTTCGACGGAGAGCATGCTGGTGGCGAACCTTGCTCTCGGACTCGCTCGGAAGGTTTGGGGGTGATGGAAGTGGTGGCTAGGCTCACCTGGCGGCGGCGGAGGGGGGAAAAGTGAAACCCTAGGGGTTGGGGCTGCGACTTTATAGATGCACGGATGGAGGGCTCGGCCACGGGGGCACCGCGGTGGCCATGTACCCCGTCCTTTTACTGTGAGAGAGAGCTGTGGGAGGAGGAAGAAAAGGTGAAGAGTGAGGGGGTGACAGGTGGGGTCGCCTAGGTGATCCATGAAGAATTACCAGCGAGAGGGAGAGAAGGGGCACGCTGGTGCTGGCTGGGCTCCAGGAAGGAGGAGGCCCAAGTGCAGCGCCCAGGTAAGGCCTTTTCCCGTTGTAAATTCTTTCTGCAAATAAACAATCAACAGAATATAAGACGGAAATGGCCAGGGGTTTTACGGGATGAATTTGAAAGAAGTAGAAATACTTCTGGACTCCTCAAATTATGCAGCATTTGAATAAATTGCTCCGGCAATTTTTACGACAGAAAAATAATCCAAGTTTGAATTTAATTCAAAATTGAACCATTTTTGAATGTTGCTAAAACAAATCCAAATGATCTAAAATTAGACAGAGAGGCTAAAGGCAAGGTGTAAGATTATCAGGAAATAAATGAACATTAATGGAGGAAGGAGAAATGTCACTTGACAAGAAAGCCAAATTTTGAAAGAAAGCAGGAAGTGGATAGGTTGTG
>LR738710.1:767134893-767157312 GCA_902687465.1 Secale cereale
CCGACACCCCGGCCCCGACCCCCGACCCCCGACACCCTGACACCACACCCCGACCCCGACACGACACCCCGACACCACGACACCCGACCCCGACGCCGACCCCCGACACATGTTGATGCCAATGAACCCTATGAGCCCGTCATTGATTATAGTGATGATGATGATTATGCATTTATTGATGATACTGATCGAGATTATTAGTAGTGTCAGGTATTACATTTTTTTATGTTGTACTTGATGATGATACACTTAAGTGATACACATATTATTATTCATGTCGGTCTTTTTTTATGTTGTACTAATTTCGTTTACTGTTTGTCATGGCAGGTGTTGAAAGATGGTGGGCGCTGGTCGGGAGCGTGGTCTGAGGTCTTCCATTCCAGACGCACCTCTCCGCCGAGCATTGCTGGACAGTATGGCCACACCGTCGGGCCCTTCTTCGTCGACCGTGGTGCCCAGCAGGGGACGAGGTAGGAAGAGAGGAGGTGGGGCACGTGGTCGTGGGAGAGGAGGTAGGGTGACTGCTACGGTGCCTTCCTCGCCGCCACCCCCAGCCGTTTCACCCGAGCACGTGACTGCTAGGGTGGACTCGTCCGAGGAGGAGGCTACACGGACTCCGGTCCACGAGCCTCCGGTCCACGGGTCTTCGGCCCACGAGAGTTCGGCCCACGTGACCCCGGAGGAGCACACGTCCGGATGGGGTACCTGGCCGGATCAGCCCAAGGAGCCGAGTGGCCATGCTGATGATGGCGGGGAGCCGACTGATCTTGAGGAGGAGGGGGGCACCGTCTACCAGCGTGGTGCTACACGGCTCCCGTCCGTGCCGGTGACCCGCGAGCAGAGGTGGTTGATTTTCCCTGATGGGGAGAGGTACGTAAGTGCATTTAATATTTTTGTACCTTGTGCATTCACGTTTTTTCAAATAACTAATGCGTTGGCCTTGTCATTCTGCAGGGGTTGGGACCACCATCATAGTGTCCGCCGGCCCAACTCCGTCCTTGGAGTTCTTTGCCGGCAAAACTTCCCGGGGTTTGTCACGTTGCCTGGTGAGGGTCGGCTTCCAGAGCTTGGATTGAGCTGGGAGCACTACGTGGCTGCCCCGGCCCCGCCAAATGAGATTATCGACGGTGTCGTGTGTGACACGAGGGCAGATATGGTGATCAGAAAGTTCTGGGTAATTTCTCCTTTACACATTTAAAAATCTTCAACTAGCTAGTTATTAATTGTACTAATCAACAATGTCTCATTTGATTGCAGACATTCTATAGGTGTGAGGAGGGATACGAGGAGGACGTGGCAAATGTTATCGAGAACGTCTGCAAGCGCCTACTCCAGAACTTACGGCACGAGGCTCGGGTGCAGGCTGTTCGAGACTACTACGCCTTGCGTGGTATCAAGAAGACCAAGCCGGCGTGCCGCGATAAGTTCCTGAGTAAGGAGCAGTACATGAAGGTAATTCTTAAGGCCTTCTCTACTTAAGTTCCTTCATTTAGTAATTCTTAGCCGTAGCGCTCAAGTTTCTATTTGCTAACTTAGGCGCCTCCGAGATGGTGTGCGGATCGGATGGATTGTTGGGAGGTGTTGGTCGATGAGGGGTGCTCACAACGATGGCTAGCCCTCCACAAGTAGGCCAAGGACAAACGTGCCGAAATGGAAGGTGTGCCACACCATCAAGGCAGCTCCAACTTATATCAGTTCGGGCGCAACTGGGTATGTGGTTTGCTTCATGATTCATGCAATTCATTCATCATGCTAGCTTGAGCCCTTTAATTACTAATTTTCATTGTTTCTCTCTTTCAGGCACGCTACAATAAGGCGGATAAGGTGCCAGAGGTGTATGACCTGTATGCCATGGCCCACACTGCCTCTTTCAAGAAAGTCAAGGCTTTCTCTCAGTCTGACCTCGATGATGCAAACAACTTCACCAACATCTCCTCCCACAACAAGCTCGTGAGATATAGAGATGAGGGGAAGGCGAGGAAAGGGGAGGACTTTAACCCGAGCCAGGGTCCCATTGATCCAGAGCTGTTGATGATATCTGGTGGTGGGAGGTCCCATGGCTCCATAGCCATTGGAGATGGACTTATCCATTGTCCTAGCACTCTCCCGGAGATCAAGGCGCGCCAGTCGAGCTCCGCTCCTGAGATAAGGCCTCGTGAACGGCCAGTGCAACTCGCCATCAAGGTTAGTGATACGTACTCAGTTATCTTTCTCCATTACATTGTGTGCGCTTCCATCAATGATTACAAATGGTCGTGTGAGTGGTATTGCAGGCTGCTATACAGAGTGAGAGAGATAGAACAGAGAAACTTCTGGCGGAGGCGGTGGAGAGGCAGCGGGAGTTGGAGGAGAGGACGACAAAGATGCTGGAGGAGGAGAGGTCACGGAATGACATGCAGGCAAGGGCCATGTACGAGCTCCTTGTGGTAAGTTTCTTCTGCAGATTAGCCAAAACATTCATGTAGTGTTTGTCTCATTACTAACTAGTATGACTGAGTCGTCAAAACCAAATGTGCAGTCTGTGTGCAAGAATTCAGGTCAGACCGCTCCGCCGATGCCAGTGATTGCTCCTGGGACCACGGTGAGTTTTATTTGAATGGACATTACTTGCTAGTCTTAACATTTGAGTGTCATCATGCTAACAAGACATTGGAAATGATCTTTGGTGCAGCATAACTCCAGACAAGCATCACACGATCCTTCTCCAGCTACCGACACGAGCCACCCCGCTCCTACACCTCCTGGATCTTGGTAAGTTTATCTAGTGTTTTGCTTAACACATGCATAAAGACCTAGACTTAGCTTTATTTCCTCCAATGCTTACCATAATGACGTAGACTTAGCTTCTTCTCCTCCAAAATGACTTAATAAGCTTACTGACCTCCAAAACCATCCATTTTACCTAAGTTAGCTCTAAAACGATCTATACTTAGCTTACTTATGACAAAAATTGCATAATTAGCTTAGTTAGCTCATATACGATCCATTTTACCTAAGTTAGCTCATAAATGATCCATTCTACCGAAGTTAGCTCTAAAATGACCCATTTTACCTAGCTTAGCTCCAAAATGATCCATCTTACCTAGGTTACCTCTAAAATGATGCATTTTACCTAAGTTTGCTCATAAGCGATCCATTGCACCTAGGTTAGCTCATAAACGATCCATTTCACCTAAGTTAGCTCACAAATGATCAATTTCACCTAAATTAGCTCATAAATGTCATATATATTCTTCTTCTTCTTCATTTTCTTCTTCTTCTTCTTCTAATCTTCTTCTTCTAACTTTCTTATTTCCCATTTTGCAGATTTCATTCACTTGACGAAATCTTGCTTAGATGGAATGCTCCTTATCCCTTTCTCTGTTTCTTTTGTATCGTTGAACTATGCATGTATCGTTGGATGAAACTATTGTAATATATATGGTTGGATGCCTCTATGTTGAACTTGTTATGTATGATGGAACTATGCATGTAATATATATGGTTGGATGATGAAGTTATGTGTTGGATATCTTATATGTTTGCTCTGTAATGGCCTTTTGAAATATACCTATATATGTCATATATATTTGTGATGAAAATTGTTGGATTTAATAAAAAAACAGATAAAAGAGCCAATATGCAGGCTCTTTGTCGTCTGCCACCGACGGTAACGGGCTCTTTGCCGTCTGCCGCGGACGGCAAAGAAGCCACGTGGCGTCCACCTGTTCTTCCTGGGAGCTGACCCATTTGGTCAGTTTGCCGTCAGTGGCAGACGGCAAAGGCCTTCCGCGGCGGACGACAAAGGCCTTCCGTTAGCCACTTAACGGACTGACAGCGCAATTATTGCCGTCCGCCATCTTTGCCGTCTGCCGCTCTCTCTTTGCCGTCCGCCGCAGACGGCAAAGACTTTGCCGTCAGTAGCAGACGGCAAAGAACCTGTTTCCCGTAGCCTAATGTGCCGGAGCCTTTTGCCGTCCGCCGCTGACGGCAAAGGCCTTTGCCGTCCGCCGTTCATTCCTTTGCCGTCCGCTATGGCAGACGGCAAAGTAGCTGATTCCTGTAGTGTGAGGTACGGCTGCCCTCTCTCCCCCCACTATATATAGGGGGCCAGGGGGGGCGCCGGCCCTAAGAGATCCAATCTCTTAGGGGGGCGGCGGCCAGGGGGGGTTTCTTACCCCCCCAAGCTAAAGGGGGCGCCCCCACCCCTAGGGTTTTAACCCTAGGCGCATGGGGGGGAGCCCATGAGGGGTGCGCCAGCCCACTAGGGGCTGGTCCCCCTCCTCCTACGGCCCACGGAGCCCTCCGGGATGGGTGGCCCCACCCGGTGGACCCCCGGGACCCTACCGGTGGTCCCGGTACACTCCCGGTGACCTCCGGAACGCTCCCGATGGCCGAAACTGGACTTCCTATATATCATTATTTACCTCCGGACCATTCCAGAACTCCTCGTGACGTCTGGGATCTCATCCGGGACTCCGAACAACATTCGGGTTTCCATGTGCATATATCTCTACAACCCTAGCGTCACCGAACCTTAAGTGTGTAGACCCTACGGGTTCGGGAGACACGCAGACATGACCGAGATGACTCTCCGGTCTATAACCAACAGCGGGATCTGGATACCCATGTTGGTTCCCACGTGTTCCTCGATGATCTCATCAGATGAACCACTGCGTCAAGGACTCACTTAATCCCGTATGTTATTCCCTTTGTCTATCGGTACGGTACTTGCCCGAGATTCGATCGTCGGTATGCCCGATACCTTGTTCAATCTCGTCATGGCAATTCTCTTTACTCATTCCGTAATCCATCATCCCGTGACTAACTCCTTAGTCACTTTGAGCTCATTATGATGATGTCTTACCGAGTGGGCCTAGAGATACCTCTCCGTCATACGGAGTGACAAATGCCAGTCTCAGTTCGTGCCAACCCAACAGACACTTTCGGAGATACCCGTTGCATACCTTTATAGCCACCCAGTTACGTTGTGACGTTTGGCACACCCAAAGTATTCCTACGGTATCCGGGAGTTGCACAACCTCATGGTCTAAGGAACAAATACTTGACACTGAAAAGCTTTAAGCATTACGAACTAAACGATCTCGTGCTAGGCTTAGGATTGGGTCTTGTCCATCACATCATTCTCCTAATGATGTGATCCCGTTATCAATGACATCCAGTGTCCATGGTCAGGAAACCGTGACCATCTGTTGATCAACGAGCTAGTAACTAGAGGCTTACCAGGAACACGTTGTGGTCTATGTATTCAAACATGTATCGCTGTTTCCGTACAATACAATTCAAGCATGAATAACAGACAATTATCATGAACAAGGAAATATAATAATAATCTTTTTATTATTGCCTCTAGGGCATATTTCCAACAGTCTCCCACTTGCACTATAGTCAATAATCTAGTTACACTGTGATGAATCGAACACCCATAGAGTTCTGGTGTTGATCATGTTTTGCCCGTGGAAGAAGTTTAGTCAACGGGTCTGCGACATTCAGATCCGTATGCACTTTACAAATATCTATGTCTCCATCTTGAACATAATTCCAGATGGAGTTGAAACGGCGCTTGATGTGCTTGGTCTTCTTGTGAAACCTGGGCTCCT
Organism: Secale cereale; assembly: GCA_902687465.1. Taxonomy (NCBI): domain Eukaryota; kingdom Viridiplantae; phylum Streptophyta; class Magnoliopsida; order Poales; family Poaceae; genus Secale; species Secale cereale. Next base: position 767,140,494 of record LR738710.1, read on the forward strand.
TGGCAATGGCAATAGCTCCAGTGTTGTCACAGAAGAGAGTCATCGGGCTTGACGCGCTTGGAATGACTCCTAGGTCGGTGATGAACTCCTTCATCCAGACTCCTTCTTGCGCTGCTTCACAAGCAACTATGTACTCCGCTTCACATGTAGAATGCGCCACAACGCTCTGCTTGCAACTGCACCAGCTGACTGCTCCTCCATTCAAAATATACACGTATCCGGTTTGTGACTTGGAGTCATCCAGATCTGTGTCGAAGCTAGCATCGACATAACCCTTTACGACGAGCTCTTCGTCACCTCCATAAACGAGAAACATATCCTTAGTCCTCTTCAGGTACTTTAGGATGTTCTTGACCACTGTCAGTGTTCCATACTGGGATCACTTTGGTACCTCCCTACCAAACTTATGGCAAAGTTCACATCAGTTCTGGTACACAGCATAGCATACGTAATAGAGCCTATGGCCGAGGCATAGGGGATGACACTCATCTTCTCTCTATCTTCTGTCGTGGTCGGGGACTGATCCGTGCTCAATCTCATACCTTGCAAAACAGGCAAGAACCCCTTCTTGGACTGATCCATATTAAACTTCTTCAATATCTTGTCAAGGTATGTGCTTTGTGAAAGACCAATGAGGCGTTTTGATCTATCTCTATAGATTTTGATGCCTAATATGTAAGCAGCTTCTCCAAGGTCCTTCATTGAAAAACTCTTATTCAAGTAGGCCTTTATGCTCTCCAAGAATTCTATATCATTTCCCATCAGCAATATGTCATCCACATATAATATGAGAAATGCTACATAGCTCCCACTCACTTTCTTGTAGATACAGGCTTCTCCCCAAGTCTGTATAAAACCAAACGCTTTGATCACATCATTAAAGCGAATATTCCAACTCCGAGATGCTTGCACCAGCCCGTAGATCGAGCGCTGGAGCTTGCATACCTTGTTAGCATTCTCTGGATCGACAAAACCTTCCGGCTGCATCATATACAGCTCTTCCTTGAGGAAGCCATTAAGGAATGCCGTTTTGACGTCCATTTGCCATATCTCATAAACATAGAATGCGGCAATTGCTAACATGATTCGTACCGACTTCAGCATCGCTACGGGAGAGAAATTCTCGTCGTAGTCAATCCCTTGAACTTGTCGATAACCCTTAGCGACAAGCCGAGCCTTATAGATGCTCACATTACCATCCGCGTCTGTCTTCTTCTTAAATATCCATTTATTTTCTATGGTGTGCCGATCATCGGGCAAGTCCACCAAAGTCCATACTTTGTTTTCATACATGGATCCTATCTCGGATTTCATGGCTTCAAGCCATTTGTTGGAATCCGGGCCCGCCATCGCTTCTTCATAGTTCGAAGGTTCACCGTTGTCTAACAACATGATTTCCATGACAGGGTTACCGTACCACTCTGGTGCGGAACGTATCCTTGTGGACCTTCGAAGTTCAGTAGTAACTTGATCTGTATCTTCATGATCATCATCATTAACTTCCTCCCTTGTCGGTGCAGGCACCTCAGGAACAATTTCCTGCGCTGTGCTACTTTCCGGTTTGGGAGGGGTGACTGTCACCTCATCAAGTTCTACTTTCCTCCCACTCACTTCTTTCGAGAGAAACTCTTTCTCCAGAAAGGATCCATTCTTGGCAACAAAGACCTTGCCTTCGGATCTGAGGTAGAAGGTGTACCCAATCATTTCCTTTGGGTATCCTATGAAGACGCATATTTCCGATTTGGGTTTGAGATTTTCAGGTTGAGGTTTCTTGACATAAGCATCGCAATCCCAAACTTTCAGAAACGACAGCTTAGGTTTCTTGCAAAACCAAAGTTCATACGGTGTCGTGTCAACGGATTTCGACGGAGCCCTATTTAAAGTGAATGCGGTAGTCTCTAAAGCATAACCCCAAAAAGATAGCGGTAAGTCGGTGAGAGACATCATAGATCGCACCATGTCCAACAGGGTACGATTTCGACGTTCGGACACACCATTACGCTGAGGTGTTTCGGGCGGTGTCAATTGTGAAACAATTCCACAGTTCCTTAGGTGCGTGCCAAATTCGTGACTTCAATATTCACCCCCACGATCCGATCGTAAGAACTTTATTTTTCTGTCACATTGATTCTCAACCTCATTCTGAAATTCCTTGAACTTTTCAAAGGTCTCAGACTTGTGTTTCATCAAGTAGACATACCCATATCTACAAGTCATCTGTGAGGGTGAGAACATAACGATAGCCTCCGCGAGCCTCAACACTCATTGGACCGCACACATCGGTATGTATGATTTCCAATAAGTGGGTTGCTCGCTCCATTGTTCTGGAGAACGGAGTCTTGGTCATCTTGCCCAAGAGGCATGGTTCGCACGTGTCAAATGATTCATAATCAAGAGACTCCAGAAGTCCATCTGCATGGAGCTTCTTCATACGTTTGACACCAATATGACCAAGGCGGCAATGCCACAAGTATGTGGGACTATCATTGTCAACTTTACATCTTTTGGCATTCACACTATGAATATGTGTATCATCACGTTCGAGATTCATCAAAAATAAACCATTGAGCAGCGGGGCATGACCATAAAACATATCTCTCAAATAAATAGAACAACCATTATTCTCGGATTTAAATGAGTAGCCATCTCGCATCAAACGAGATCCAGATACAATGTTCATGCTCAAAGCTGGTACTAAATAACAATTATTAAGGTTTAAAACTAATCCCGAGGGTAGATGTAGAGGTAGCGTGCCGACGGCGATCACATCGACCTTGGAACCATTCCCGACGCGCATCGTCACCTCGTCCTTCGTCAGTCTCCGCTTATTCCGCAGCTCCTGCTTTGAGTTACAAATGTGAGCAACTGCACCGGTATCAAATATCCAGGAGCTAATACGAGCGCTGGTAAGGTACACATCAATAACATGTATATCACATATACCTTTGATGTTGCCGGCCTTCTTGTCTACTAAGTATTTGGGGCAGTTCCGCTTCCAGTGACCCGTTCCCTTGCAATAAAAGCACTCCGTCTCAGGCTTGGGTCCATTCTTTGGCTTCTTCCCGACAACTGGCTTACCGGGCGCGGCAACTCCTTTGCCGTCCTTCTTGAAGTTCTTCTTACCCTTGCCCTTCTTGAACTTAGTGGTTTTATTCACCATCAACACTTGATGCTCTTTCTTGATCTCCACCTCCACTGATTTCAGCATTGAATACACCTCGGGAATGGACTTCTCCATCCCTTGCATATTGAAGTTCAACACGAAGCTCTTGTAGCTAGGTGGGAGCGACTGAAGGATTCTGTCAACGACCGCTTCGTCAGGGAGATTCATTCCCAACTAAGACAAGCGGTTGTGCAACCCAGACAACTTGAGTATGTGCTCGCTGACAGAACTGTTTTCCTCCATCTTACAGCTGTAGAATGCGTTGGAGACATCATATCTCTCAACTCGGGCATGAGCCTGGAAAACCATTTTCAGCTCTTGGAACATCTCATATGCTCCGTGGTGCTCTAAACGCTTTTGGAGCCCCGATTCTAAGCTGTAGAGCATGCCGCACTGAACCAGGGAGTAATCGTCACAACGCGACTGCCAAGCGTTCATAACATCTTGGTTTGCCGGGGCGGGAGCGTCACCTAGCGGTGCTTCTAGGACATAAGTTTTCTTGGAAGCTATGAGGATGATCCTCAGGTTACGGACCCAGTCCGTATAGTTGCTACCATCGTCTTTCAGCTTGGATATCTCTAGGAACGCGTTGAAGTTGAGGGTGACATGAGCGTGGGCCATTTGATCTACAAGACATATTGTAAAGAATTTAGACTAAGTTCATGACAATTAAGTTCATCTAATCATATTTTAATGAATTTCCACTCAGATTGACATCTCTCCAGTCTTCTAAGTGATACATGATCCGAATCGACTAGCCCGTGTCCGATCATCACGTGAGATGGACTAGTCATCAACGATGAACATCTTCAGGTTGATCGTATCTTCTATATGACTCATGTTCGACCTTTCGGTCTTCCGTGTTCCGAGGCCATGTCTGTACATGCTAGGCTCGTCAAGTGAACCCTAAGTGTATTGCGTGTGTAAATCTGGCTTACACCCATTGTATGCGAACGTTAGAGCCTATCACACCCGATCATCACGTGGTGCTTCGGAACAACGATCCTTAGCAACGGTGTACAGTTAGGGGGAACACAATTCTTGAAATTTTCAGTGAGAGATCATCTTATTTACTACCGTCATTCTAAGTAAACAAGATGCATAAACATGATAAACATCACATGCAATCAAATAAAGTGACATGATATGGCCAATATCATTTTGCTCCTTTGATCTCCATCTTCGGGGCACCATGATCATCTTTGTCACCGGCATGACACCATGATCTCCATCATCATGATCTCCATCATCGTGTCTTCATGAAGTCGTCTCGCCAACTATTACTTCTACCACTATGGCTAATGTTTAGCAATAAAGTAAAGTAATTACATGGCGTTATTCAGTGACACGCAGGTCATACAATAAATAAGACAACTCCTATGTCTCCTGCCGGTTGTCATTTTCATCGACATGCAAGTCGTGATTCCCTATTACAAGAACATGATCAATCTCATACATCACATATATCATTCATCACATCTTCTTGGCCATATCACATCACATAACACATGCTGCAAGAACAAGTTAGACGACCTCTAATTGTTGTTGCAAGTTTTTACGTGGCTTATATAGGTTTTCTAGCAAGAACGTTTCTTACCTACGCCAAAACCACAACGTGATATTTTAATTTCTATTTACCCTTCATAAGGACCCTTTTCATCGAATCCGATCCGACTAAAGTGGGAGAGACAGACACCCGCCAGCCACCTTATGCAACTAGTGCATGTCAGTCGGTGGAACCAGTCTCACGTAAGCGTACGTGTAAGGTTGGTCCGGGCCGCTTCATCCCACGATGCCGCCGAATCAATATTGGACTAGTAACGGCAAGAGAATTGAACAAAATCAACGCCCACAACTTGTTTGTGTTCTACTCGTGCAAGATGCTACGCAAAGACCTAGCTCAGATGCCACTGTTGGGGAACGAAGCAGAATTCAAAATATTTCCTACGCTTCACCAAGATCAATCTAAGGAGATCATCTAGCAACGATCATAAAGGAGTGCATCTACATACCCTTTGTAGATCGCGTGCGGAAGCGTTCGAAGGAACGTGGATGATGGAGTCGTACTCGTCGTGATCCTCGTCACCGATGATCCCAACGCCGAACGGACGGCACCTTCGCGTTCAACACACATACGGTACAGCGACGTCTCCTCCTTCTTGATCCAGCAAGGGGGGAGGAGAGGTTGACGGAGATCCAGCAGCACGACGGCGTGGTGGTGGATGCAACGGGAAAAGCTGCAGGGCTTCGTCGAGACCCTGCGGGAGGAGTTGGAGGTGTGACGGGGGGGAGAGCCGCCAGGGGCTGAGGTGCGGCTGCCCTCTCTTCCCCCCACTATATATAGGGGGCCAGGGGGCGCCGGCCCTAGGAGATCCAATCTCCTAGGGGGGCGGCGGCCAGGGGGGGTTGCTTACCCCCCCCCAAGCCAAAGGGGGCGCCCCCACCCCTAGGGTTTTAACCCTAGGCGCATGGGGGGAGCCCATGAGGGGTGCGCCAGCCCACTACGGGCTGGTCCGCCTCCCCCTACGGCCCACGGGGCCCTCCGGGATGGGTGGCCCCACCCGGTGGACCCCCGGGACCCTTCCGGTGGTCCCGGTACACTCCCGGTGACCCCTGGAACGCTCTCGGTGGCCGAAATTGGACTTCCTATATATCCTTCTTTACCTAAGGACCATTCCAGAACTCCTCGTGACGTCCGGGATCTCATCTGGGACTCCGAACAATATTCGGGTTTCCGTGTGCATATATCTCTACAACCCTAGCGTCACCGAACCTTAAGTGTGTAGACCCTACGGGTTCGGGAGACACGCAGACATGACCGAGACGACTCTCCGGTCAATAACCAACAGCGGGATCTGGATACCCATGTTGGTTCCCACGTGTTCCTCAATGGTCTCATCGGATGAACTACTGCATCAAGGATTCACTTAATCTCGTATGTTATTCCCTTTGTCTATCGGTACGGTACTTGCCCGAGATTCGATCGTCGGTATGCCCGATACCTTGTTAAATCTCGTCATGGCAAGTCTCTTTACTCGTTCCGTAATCCATAATCCCTCGACTAACTCCTTAGTCACTTTGAGCTCATTATGATGATGTCTTACCGAGTGGGCCCAGAGATACCTCTCCGTCATACGGAGTGACAAATCCCAGTCTCGGTTCGTGCCAACCCAACAGACACTTTCAGAGATACCCGTTGCGTACCTTTATAGCCATCCAGTTACGTTGTGACGTTTGGCACACCCAAAGTATTCCTATGGTATGCGGGAGATGCACAACCTCATGGTCTAAACAACAAATACTTGACACTGAAAAGCTTTAAGCATTACGAACTAAACGATCTCGTGCTAGGCTTAGGATTGGGTCTTGTCCATCACATCATTCTCCTAATGATGTGATCTCATTATCAATGACATCCAATGTCCATGGTAAGGAAACCGTGACCATCTGTTGATCAACGAGCTAGTAACTAGAGGCTTACCAGGGACACGTTGTGGTCTATGTATTCACACATGTATCGCTGTTTTCGTACAATATAATTCAAGCATGAATAACAGACAATTATCATGAACAAGGAAATATAATAATAATACTTTTATTATTGCCTCTAGGGCATATTTCCAACAAATGCAACATAACGAGTGAGATGAGCATGGTGCAAGGAGCAAATATATGACAAGGCACTTAACATGATCATGGCATCAACATAGAGGAATAAAATATGCAAAATAATTATGATAATGCAACAAACAAAATAAACACATGGTAACAATGAAAATAAACGGAAGACGTCTAGCGCATCGGTCTCGGGGCGTTACAGTAGTCCACCCTCGGGGCTGAGGGTATGTATCAGTAGCTATGTGTTTGATCTCTCTCTCGTGTTCTTGAGATGGAACGATCTTGATGTACCGCGAGCTTTGTTATTCTAGTTGGATCTTCTTCTCCCCCTGTACTCTCTTGTAAGGGATTGAGTTTTCCCTTTGAAGTTATCTTATCGGATTGAATCTTTAAGGATTTGAGAACACTTGATGTATGTCTTGCGCGTGTTTATCTGTGGTGACAATGGGATATCATGTGATCCACTTGACGTATGTTTTGGTGATCAACTTGCGGGTTCCGTGACCTTGGGAATCTATGCATAGGGGTTGGCACACGTTTTCGTCTTGACTCTCCGGTAGAAACTTTGGGGCACTCTTCGAAGTTCTATGTGTTGGTTGGATAGATGTTTCTGAGATTGTGTGATGCATATCGTATAACCATGCCCACGGATACTTGAGGTGACAATGGAGTATCTAGGTGACATTAGAGTTTTGGTTGATTTGTGTCTTAAGGTGTTATTCTAGTACGAACTCTATGATAGATTGAACGTTACAACAGACTCTTGAATAGATCGATCAGAAAGAATAACTTTGAGGTGGTTTCGTACCCTACCATAATCTGTTCATTTTTTCTCCACTATTAGTTACTTTGGAGTGACTCTTTGTTACATGTTGAGGGCTAGTAATATGATCCAATTATGTTATCCTTGTTGAGAGAACTTGCACTAGTGAAAGTATGAACCCTAGCCCTTTTCTACTATCATTGCAATACCGTTTATGCTCACGTTTATCACTTGCTAACTTTCTGTTTTTATATTTTCAGTTTACAAAAACCTATATCTGCCATCCATATTGCACTTGTATCACCATCTCTTCGCCGAACTAGTGCACCTATACAATTTACCATTGTATTGGGTGTGTTGGGGACACAAGAGACTCTTTGTTATTTTGTTGCAGGGTTGCTTGAGAGAGACCATCTTCATCCTACGCCTCCCACGGATTGATAAACTTTAGGTCATCCACTTGAGGGAAATTTGCTACTGTCCTACAAACCTCTGCACTTGGAGGCCCAACAACGTCTACAAGAAGAAGGGTGTGTAGTAGACATCAAGCTCTTTTCTAGCGCCGTTGTCGGGGAGGTTAGTTCTTGAAGGTATATCTTTAGATCTTGCAATCGAATCTTTTTGTTTCTTGTTTTATCACTAGTTTCGTTTATAAAAGAAACCTACAAAAAAATGGAATTAAGGTTACCTCATATGCTTCATCTTTTTAATATCTTTCGTGAAAATGATGGAAAGGAAAATTGTGCTCAAGTGCTAGAAGAAGAATTACATAGAATGCTTGGCACTAAAGACTTGAATGATGAGCATGCTTGCAATGTTGTTAGTGTGAATCCTTTGAATATCCATGGTACTAATGATGATTGCACTAGTCATGATGAAAATATCTATTATAAGCATGTTGATTGAGTGCATAGAGTTTGCAAGTACATACCAAAGAGCGAAGATAGATTATGCAAGAGGCATAAGTATTCAGAAACTAAATGGTTGCTACAGATGCTAGATGATTGTGCTGAAAATTTAAAATATCTTTGCCATCCTTGTGAACTTTGCTATGAATGTGATCATTTAAATCCCCAATGTGAATTGTTTCATGATAGAATCGTGTCCAAAAATTGTGATGACTTGATATCCCTTGCACATCATAATGAACTTAGTTTGCTTGTGGGTTATGAAGAAATAAAATGTTTAACTAAGGATCTTCCTGAATTTGTCCTTGATAAAGTTCTTGATTTTGATCTAGAGGAAATTTATATCTATTGTGCGGTGAATTGCATTGAAAATCCTTATATTGCCAATTACCTTAAGTCAAGAAAACAAATAGGAGATGAAGATAATACTAACGAAAGGGAAGAGATTCCCCAATATCCTCCTATTATTTCTTATGATGAATCAGGTAACGAGGAGGAGCCTCCTATTCTACCAATCTCATTAATAAGGAGCTCCAAAAAGAAGATTAAACCCACACATAATGAGAAGAAGAAAAAGAAAAGACGGAGAAGCAAAGACAAAAAGGTATCCATTCCAAATGATGTTGCTTCCATTACTCATTGTGATGATAATTGCTATACTATCGGTGCTATCCATACTATTAATGATGAGAGTGATTATGCTTATGATATGGAAAGGTCCAAGCTTGGGGATGCTATGTTTGATGAGAATGATATATTTGAGAATTTATTTGCTGCAATTAATGTTTGTCCCAAGCTTGGGGAGGCTACATTTGATGAAGATGATATTTTTAGCCTCCCAAGTTTTGATGAGCAAAGCTATTATGATGAAAGCATGCCTCCTATTTATGATGATTATTGTGATGCCACTTATGCTATAAAAAGTAGTGATGATTATATTTATGAAACTTGTCATGATTATGATTACCCTTTTTCTGAACATTACTCTTTTAATGTGGAGACAATCTATAGTATTCAAGTCTCTTATGATACTCCCACTATTCCGAATGAGAAGAATTTTGCTTATGTGGAGAGTAATAAAATTTATATGCTTGGGGATCATGACAAAAATGCTCTATGTGCTGGTTATATAGTTGAATTCACTCATGATGCAACTGAAAATTATTATGAGAGAGGATCATATGCTTGTAGGAATTGCAATAATATCAAGTTTCCTCTCTATGTGCTTAAAATCTTGAAGCTATGCTTGTTTTGCCTTCCTATGCTAGCGTTCCCATAATTTGTTTGCTCACAAAATCCCTATGCATAGGAAGTGTGTTAGACTTAAATGTGATAGTTATATGCTTCATGATGCTCTCTTTATGTTTCAATTCTTATCTTTTATGCGAGCATCATTGAAATCATCGTGCCTAGCTAGGGGCGTTAAACGATAGCGCTTGTTGGGAGGCAACCCAATTTTATGTTTTTTGTTTTTGTTGCTGTTAGGGAATAAATATTGCATCTATCCTCTGATTAGATGTGGTTTCATGTTGTTTTTAGTGTTTGTGCCAAGTAGAACCTTCGGGAAGACTTGTGTGAAGTTTATATGATCTTGCTGTGAAAAACAGAATCGCTAGCGCTCGCTAAAGTAGTCTTAAGATTTTACTGGAGCGTGATTTTTAGTTGATTCTTTTTGCAGATGATTAATAGACAAATTACTCAAATTTACCAATTTAGTTTGAATTTTTTGGAGTTCCATAAGTAGTCGAACGATGCAGATTACTACAGATTGTTCTGTCTTTGACAGATTCTGTTTTTCGTGTGTTGTTTGCTTATTCCGATGCATCTATGAGTAGTATTGGGAAGTATGAATCATAGAGAAGTTGGAATACAGTAGGTTTAACACCAACATAAACAAAGAATGAGTTCATTACAGTACCTTTGATTAGTTGTTTGTTTTCTTATACTAACGGAGCTCACGAGATTTTTGTCTAAGTTTTGTGTTGTGAAGTTTTCAAGTTTTGAGTATTGCTTTGATGGACTATGCAACAAGGAGTATCAAAGGCCTAAGCTTGGGGATGCCCATGGCACCCCAAGTAAATTCAAGATAATCAAAAGCCTAAGCTTGGGGATGCCCCGGGAAGGCATCCCCTCTCTCGTCTTCATCCAGGCATCCCCTCTCTCGTCTTCAACTGTCGTGGAATTAGCACGACAGATGTCCGGTTTAACGGACTTAGTTGAGGAACCATCGCACGGGTTAGCTTGAAGGGGTTAAAAGCACACAAAGGACACAGTGGATTTATACTAGTTCGGCCCCTTCGATGAAGGTAAAAGCCTACGTCTAGTTTGGTTTGGTATTGCTTGGGCGTCGACGAACAGGGAGCGGATCGCTTGCCTGTGTCTCGACGGGTTGTTTCTTGTCCTTGAACCGTCGCCGGGTCGTCCCTTTATATAGAGGCGACGCCCGGTCCGGTTTACAGAGTCCCGAGGCTGGCTCATATTTGTGTTTGCCTCTCAAGTTACATGATAAGACGGTTTACAAACCGTAACTCTACATATGGGCCCTAAGCCTTCATGGGCCGTAACCTGTACTGAGCTTTACAATTATACAACTATATCATCACAATCCGGTTTACTCTAGCCGGTTTACACCTGCTAATAATATCCCTGACATTAGGCCCCAGAATGATTTAAACTTGTTCACATCAGTCTTCTCAGTCTTGCATAATCTTCTTTCTTGTATCTTCTCAGTTTTTGTAAACCGGCTGTGATGTCATCCTTGAAAATCGTTTGATTCGACCGTGACATCACTTCCACATTTATTGCACACAGCTGTTTATTATCTTTGCTTTAAAGGCCATCCCGAGAATCGAGGCGACAGGGAATCTTTATACAATCTCTTTCTTCCTCAAATCCCGCGCTTACCGTTTCATCTCTCTTTGGTCTATAAATACCGCTGAGGCCCATCTCCTTTTCCTTCTGCTTCTTCTTCCTCCGTCTCCACACCCAAGCTTCCGCCGCCGTCCGTCGAGCTCGCCGTCGCCTGCAAGTCCGGCCGCTGCATCAACCTGAACGCGACCAGATAACTCGCCGCCTGTCGTTTCCTTCTGCTTCAGGTATCCCTTTTTCCCTCGTTGTAGATCTGTAGCTTAGGGTTCTTCCATGCCTCCGCCATTAGACCTCAAAAGCTTTGGCTGTTCATCCTATACGCCATGCTCGTAGTAGTTTTAACCTTAGATTTATCTTCGAAACTTCCTTCCGCTCCGCTGCCTTATGCTTAGATTTTGGCATTAGATTCAACCCTTAGATTCATCCACTCTATATAAGACCCCCGTAGTTCTTCAGTAATAGACCTGCATAAGTTTTTTCTTTTTCTTACCGCTCAGATCTGTTTTACCTTGGCCTCTTGTAGAAACCTGTTTCTTCACCCTCATAGATCTGTAAGATTCTCGCCGGTTTAGTCAATCATGCATTGTTTCTGCAACGTATCAACCATGAACCCGACGGTTTAGCTTCTTTCTTTTTTGTTGTCATAAACCGGTAGCAGCTCGTTTCCTACTTGCTTCTGGGTTGTCCACGCCATTAGTCCCTTGTCTAAACCGTCGTTGTGAATTTACATATGTGATTCGGTTTATGCCTCTGTACTTGAATAATCCGGATTTTATACTTCACTTTTTCAGCACTTTCCTTCTGCTAATATGTCTGCCAAGGCAGACTAAGGCATAGCCTAGTGGTGGGAAGGGGCTGATGCCTTCCCACCCACCCAGGTTCAAGGCATGGTACTTGCACTTTGGGTTTGTTGCACCAATTATACTGTAGGGGGTTCCCTTACAGTCTTTCTGTCAAAAAAAAAAATGTCTGCCAAGCAGTTCGTTTCTTGCGACTGGGTTCCTTCTGTCATTACGGAAGAAGACTTAGCTAATACTGCTGCAATCGGCAAACTGGGCCCTCAAGCAGTCCTGAAATGGCGGGCCCCAGGAAATGAATGCCCCCATTCTCCCAAAGAAGGAGAAGTTATTGTTTTCTTCGATCACATAGCCCGGGGCTTTAGTCCTCCCGGTTCAAAATTCTTCCGGGACGTACTGGCCGCTTTTCAGCTTCATCCTCAGGACATAGGCCCAAACTCCATATCAAATTTCTGCGATTTCCAAGTTTTCTCCGAGGTGTATCTTCAAGAGGAGCCATCAGTCGACTTGTTCCGGGATTTTTTCCATTTGAACCGGCGAACTGAGTTTACTGGCGGACCTCATCAAGAACTGGGTGGGGTTAGCATTCAAAAGAGAAGAGACGCAGTCTTTCCTCACGCTGATCTCCATACACACCCTAAAGAGTGGAACAAGTCTTGGTTCTATTGCCACGATACTTCACCTGAAGGAGAGAACCCACTGCTGGGTTATCGCGAACATCGTCTTCCTGAAGATCATCCACTGCCACAATGCCTTAGCTCCTCAGAACGGCCCCGGTTCGCCTCTCAACTCGCCAAGCTCAAAGCCTTTATGGCCAACGGATTAACTAGAGTTGATTTTATGCGTTGCTGGCTTGCCTGGAGTATCCTCCCTCTGAGCCGGCGCTCCGGTTTGATGTATCAGTATACCGGAAAGTCGGATGATCCTCAACGGTTTTCCAAGGTTACGCTTTCTGAAACGGAAGTCATTGAATCTGCCAAGAAAATGCTCAACATCTCCTTGGAGGAATGTAGCAAAACCGGATTGGCTCCATATTATAAGAAGAACAAACTGCCAGCGGTAAGCCTTAATCTCTCTTGTTTGTTTCTAATCCGTCTATTTAAGTTATCTTTATTTATCTCTCATCTTCTACACATGCCGATGATCCTTTCTGGAAAAGGAAACCTTAGGATAAGTCAGGCAAACAGCCGCACCGAAAAACCTTTGCTGTTAAGAAGAAAAAGGCGGCTGCTGGCTCCGGTTCACATGCTGAAGAAGATGATCCGGATTCGGAGGTATGAGTTAATCCGGATATGATTTGTTCACTTTTATCCAGACTTGTGTTAACGGTGTCTTTTCACAGGATTTGGCTGAAGGGGATAAAGCGGCAGAAACTGAGGTAATCACTCTTTCTTCAGATTCAGAACCACCTCTACCAAAAATTCGTCGGGTAGTCCGGAAATATCAGTTTTCTCATCCTTACGCTCAATTGGACCCAAATTTTCTTTTGAAGAAACAGCAACATGAAGCTCGCCGGGCTACACGCCATAGTGGCCTTGTAGTCGAGTCTTTCGGAATATCTCTTACTCCGTCTCGGAGGCGCCGCTCTGAGGTTTTACTTTCTCCAACCCTTCTTCATCCCAAGGCCGGACTTATATGCAAACCACTTAAACCGTCTGATCCTAATTATCAGGAGACTCCTTTATCATCTTCTAGCGAATCAACCGCCACACAGGTCCCAACTCTGAAGACCGTCCCTGGGTAAGTCCTTTACCTCATCCGGTTTACTTTTGTATATGCTTTTGTGACTCTGATTTCTTTTCCAGTTCCTTTCAGCAAACCCAAGCCTAGCAAAAGGGCAAAGGCCAGCAAAACGGCTGCTGAGACTGCCAGTGATGATCCGGTGGCTGATCCGGATACAGTCATCCCTCCGGAAAATGAGCCTGCAGTTCAACTTGAAGATCCCGCTCACATGGATCATAATTATGCCACTGCTCCTGAGAATCCCAACGCTGAAGATGTCCATGAACCGGCGAGTCCTGCCCGGGCCAACCCTCCTCGGACTAGCCCGGCTCCCGCTAGTCCGGTTCATACTGCCACTCCACAACCGGCCGCCGCTTCTTCTCCGGATATTCAAATAACCGGTACAGGTTATACCGCTCCTGCTGAGCCCGTTGTTTTAGCCAAGCATACTGCTAAGGCGGAGAAACTCCAGCAAGAGAAAGGCAAGTGGAGTACAGATTTGTCTAGTTACGCCGAGCTGAGTGCCCAGGAGCTTTATTCCGGGTATTTGAACCGGCTTCATACCAGTCGGGACTATGAAGCAGGCTTGGTCAATCTGATGAACGACAAGTACGAGGTATCTTACTAGTCTTTTGCTTTTGCCTTTGTTGTGTTTCTGTCTATATCATGGTAGTCCCCAAGTTCCGGTTTAGCTATGTTAGAAGGTGAACCGGTACTTTCAAATGTGAACAAATAATCTTACATTAGCCCCCAAGTGCCAGGGGCATAACTCGGTTTATGTGCCTGGGACTTGTCTGAATCTTTCTTTTGATGTTTCAACTGCCCATTAGCCCCCAAGTGTCAAGTAGACAACTTGCTTGTGTACTTGAGACTTGTCTTTAATTGTCACTCTTTGATACTTCAATTGCCCATTAGCCCCCAAGTGTCAAGTGGATAACTTGGTTATGTGCTTGAGACTTGTCTGAACTTTGTCATTTATTCCACTTGATTTCCTTTGCAGGCCGATTTGACCCGGAGAGCTGAAGAAATAACTAAACTCCGGAATAGACTTGCTGAAACTGAATCTGCTGCTGCCAAGGCCAAAAAAGATCTGGCACTGAGCTTAACCACTGCTGAACAATTGAAGAAATATTTTGAGTCGGAACGGGCAACCTGGGAAGTGCAGAAAAATGCTCTTGAAAAGAGAGTGAAGGACGCTGAGGAAGCTCTTAATCCGGTGACAAAAGAGTTGACCGGTCTAAAGTGGCAAATAGAACTTATGACTTCTGCCGTCTTTGGTCAATGCTTAACCTGCACATGCTTTCATTTCTGCAACCTTTAATCCGTTCCGGTTTAATTGTGATAACCATATGCAGGACGGCGCGTCACCCATCTTGGGGATGATCTCCGGAAGAAACTCAAGGCCTCTTATACTCTGGTTGAGCAGCTGTATTCCGGCGCTCAGAGGATTATAAGTGCAATGTCTTTCAATAAACTGGCACCCACCACTATCCAAGGCACTCTGGAGAAGCTTTCTATCTTGCCAGCACGCTTGGAGGAAGTGAAGAAGTCTGATGCCCGAGCCGGTTCTCTTGTAGCGCTCACCAGAGCCAAAGCGTGGGTTCCAGACTTCGATCCGGAAGAAGCTCTGAACGGGTATCCCAGCAACAAAGAAGATGGATCGGCCTTCACTGGTAAAGACCTTCATGCTTTGACGAAGGAGATGCGTCCTCTTGCCAGCAAACTTGCTGTTGAATCAGACTTGACCATGTATCATCCAACGTACGATTTACAGAATGAGCGGGTGGATCGACCGGTTTATGATACCGTAAATCTAATCCCACCAGTGTGCCCCCACACTTTCGCCCCAGATGTTGATCTGTCTGATCTTATTACGGAAGAGATGTACTTCCGTGCTTTAACAAAAATCGATTGGTGCGTCCCTGACTTTCAGCCGCTTCAAGAAGACGAAGAAGCTCCGGAACAGGTCGATCCTCAGCCATCGTAGCAGGAGGAAGCATAGGCCACACAGTTTATCTTTGTAGCTGCAGTATTATTTTGCCGAAAAACTTTAATCCGTTCAGGCTTGCTGTGCCTTGTAATAGGATAGCTTAAAATATTGTCCGTCTTGATCCGGATGTCCCAACTTTGCTTTGACGTTTGCCAATTTGAATCTTGTCTGATATGGTTTGTCTTGCGTACTATCTGTTTCTGCATAGATAACACTTAAAAGATGTCCTAGCGGTTTATCGCCGGACCAATTAAATTGCTCACAAAATATATCAAACAAGTGTCTGTTTATACCAGAAATAACTTCATACCTGTGATTAAGTATGCTTGATATTCTTAATCCGGCGAACATTGTTATTTCCGAGGAAGCTCTTGGCTCCGTTGGGGCGTACCCAATTATTCCGGGTTTACAAGAACTACCGGTTTAAATAATGCTGGAGCTCTGTGTCCAGACTTTTGAAGATATGTGGTCAACCTTGAAGTTGTCCCACTCCGGATCAAAGAACCATAGAAACACATGAGAACAGAAATACAAAAAACACCGGTTTGCAAATAAAATCATGTAGTCGAGGCTTTTTGCGAGCTGCCAGGCTCCAAATCAAGCTTATGATTCGAATACGATCATATAAACCGGACCGCAAGGGGCTAAGCTAGGATTCAAATACGATCCGTAGCCCCCTTGGGGTCGTGAAATTTTAGCCAAGCAATGGATTCGAATACGATCCAAGGATCTTATGATTCGAATACGATCATATAAAACCGGACTGCAAGGGGCTAAGCTAGGATTCGGATACGATCCGTAGCCCCCTTGGGATCGTGAAATTTTAGCCAAGAAATGGATTCGAATACGATCCAAGGAGCTTATGATTCGAATACGATCATATAAACCGGACCATAGGGGCTAAGCTAGGATTCGAATACGATCCGTAGCCCCCTAGTGGCCTTTGTTATGTTCTCTTTGGTTCGAATACGACCTATGTTTGAACAGGAA
>LR738710.1:767158988-767185653 GCA_902687465.1 Secale cereale
GTGAAATTTTAGCCAAGCAATGGATTCGAATACGATCCAAGGATCTTATGATTCGAATACGATCATATAAAACCGGACTGCAAGGGGCTAAGCTAGGATTCGGATACGATCCGTAGCCCCCTTGGGATCGTGAAATTTTAGCCAAGCAATGGATTCGAATACGATCCAAGGAGCTTATGATTCGAATACGATCATATAAAACGGACCGCAAGGGGCTAAGCTAGGATTCGGATACGATCCATAGCCCCCTTGGGATCGTGAAATTTTAGCCAAGAAATGGATTCGAATACGATCCAAGGAGCTTATGATTCGAATACGATCATATAAACCGGACCATAGGGGCTAAGCTAGGATTCGAATACGATCCGTAGCCCCCTAGTGGCCTTTGTTATGTTCTCTTTGGTTCGAATACGACCTATGTTTGAACAGGAATGGCTATGTTCTCTTTGGTTCGAATACGACCTATGTTTGAATAGGAAGCCCTTTGGTGAATGTAGAAGCAGGGTACCTATATGCGAGTTGCACTGTGCGGCAAACCTTCTTTGGTCCCTTATAAAATTGTCCTGCATAGCCAGATAGATTGATCAAAGCATCTTATTTTCTTAATGAAAATGATATAAACTGTAGATGGATATCACCATAAGACACTTATATTGGAAAAAAGAGCTGACCCCCCAGTTTATCGAGGGCGCCTGTTTATTAATCATAATATATACATAGGATACAGTAGAGCTCATGGCTCAAGTATAGTAGGGCTGCAGGAGAGCGATGTTCCACGGCCTCTTTGTCTCTTCTTCTAATGTCCGTGAGTCCTTGTGCTCTCAAACGTCCACCAGGTAATATGAACCGTTGTGTAGATTCTTGCTGACCACAAAGGGCCCTTCCCAAGGCGGGGATAGTTTGTGCATGTCTGTTTGGGCTTGGATGAGCCGTAGTACCAAATCTCCCTCCCGGAACGTCCTGGTTTTGATCCGGCGGCTGTGATATCTGCGCAAGTCCTGTTGATAAATCGCGGACCGTGCTGCTGCTATGTCACGCGCTTCATCCAGCCGGTCCAAACTGTCCTGTCTTGCCTGCTCATTGTCCGCTTCAACATAAGCCGCCACCCGTGGCGAATCATGACGGATATCACTTGGATGGACCGCTTCAGCACCATACACCATGAAGAAAGGTGTATAACCTGTGGACCGGTTCGACGTAGTATTGATGCTCCAGAGGACAGAAGGTAACTCCTCAACCCAGCACCCTGGTGTTCTTTGCAAGGGAGTCATAAGCCGGGGCTTGATACCTCACAAAATCTCCTGATTAGCCCTTTCAGCTTGACCATTGGATTGAGGGTGAGCTACAGAAGACACATCTAGGCGAATATGCTCCCATTGACAAAACTCTTCCATATCTCCTTTAGATAAATTGGTGCCGTTGTCTGTGATGATGTTGTGTGGAAAGCCAAACCGGAAAATTACCTTTTTGATGAATTTAACCGCTGTTGCCGCATCACACTTGCTCACAGGCTCTGCCTCAATCCATTTTGTAAACTTATCCACAGCCACCAGCAGATGAGTTTTTTGATCTTGGGATCGTTTGAAGGGCCCAACCATATCAAGCCCCCAAGTCACAAACGGCCAAGTAATCGGTATCATCCGGAGCTCCTGTGCCGGAACAAGAGCACGTCGTGAAAATTTCTGACAAGCATCGCACCTCCGGACTAGATCCGCTGCATTAGCATGGGCTGTCAGCCAATAGAACCCATGTCGAAAAGCTTTAGCCACCAAGGATTTTGAATCGGCATGATGACCACAATCCCCTTCATGGATCTCACGAAGGATATCACAACCTTCCTCAGATGACACACACCGCTGAAACGCTCCAGAAACACTGCGATGGTGAAGTTCTCCGTTTGCAATTGTCATGGACTTGGAGCGCCGGATTATCTGTCTTGCTTCGATCTCGTCGTCCGGCAATTCCCCACGGCTTAGATATGCCAAGTATGGGAGCGTCCAATCCGGAATAACATGAAGTGCTGCAACTAGCTGCGCCTCCGGATCAGGAACGGCCAGACCTTCCTCCGATGGTACCTGAACTGATGGACTGTGCAGCTCATCCAAAAAAGTATTCGGTGGTACCAGTTTACGTTGAGAACCCAGCCGGCTCAGGGCATCAGCCGCTTCATTCCTTCGCCGGTCTATGTGATCCACCTGATATCCTTTGAAATATCCTGTGACTGCTTCAACTTCTCGTCTGTAAGCTGCCATGAGAGGGTCTTTTGAATCCCACTTGCCGGATACTTGCTGTGCCACTAAATCTGAATCACCAAAACACTTGACCCGGCTCAAGTTCATCTCCTTAGCCATCCGTAGGCCATGAAGCAATGCCTCATATTCTGCTGCATTGTTAGTACAAGGAAACATTAGACGGAGGACATAACAGAACTTGTCACCTCGTGGGGAAGTTAACACAATTCCAGCCCCCGAGCCTTCTAACTGCCTTGAACCGTCAAAATGAATCGTCCAGTATGTAAGATCCGGCTTCTTCTCTGGTTCTTGCAGTTCTGTCCAATCATTGATGAAATCCACCAATGCTTGGGATATGATAGCGGTGCGTGGCACATACTTCAATCCGTGTGGGCTAAGCTCAATGGCCCACTTCGCCACTCTGCCAGTAGCTTCCCTATTCTGGATTATATCCCCCAATGGAGCTGAACTGGCAACAGTTATTGGGTGGCCTTGGAAATAATGCTTCAACTTCCGGTTTGCCATGAACACACCATATACCAGCTTCTGCCAATGCGGGTACCTTTGTTTGGATTCAATGAGAACTTCACTGACATAATAGATTGGATGTTGAACCGGATATTCCTTTCCTGCTTCCTTGCGCTCGACCATGATTACCACGCTGACTGCCCGTGCATTGGCGGCGACGTATAACAGCAATGGCTCATTATCAACAGGGGTAGCAAGGACCGGCGGTTCTGCCAGTTGCCGCTTCAAATCCTCAAACACAGCATTTGCCTCCTCAATCCATATAAACCGGTATGTCTTTTTCAGCATCTGATAAAGCGGAATTGCCTTCTCTCCCAAACGGCTGATGAACCGGCTCAATGCTGTGATCCGGCCAACGATACGCTGAACATCATTGATGCAAGCCGGTTTAGTCAAAGATGTGATTGCCTTGATCTTCTCCGGATTGGCTTCTATTCCTCTGTTTGACACCAAGAATCCAAGGAGCTTGCCCGCCGGAACACCGAAAGCACACTTCTCCGGATTAAGCATCATTTTATAGGCTCGAAGATTGTCAAAGGTCTCCTTGAGGTCCTCTATCAGCGTCTCCTCCTTCCTTGATTTCACCACAATATCATCCACATAAGCATGAACATTCCTCCCTATCTGCCCCTTAAGACAATTCTGTACGCAATGATGGTAAGTTGCTTGGGCACTCTTGAGCCCAAAAGGCATAGACACATAGCAAAAAGCACCAAAAGGGGTTATGAAGGCCGTCTTCTCCTGATGTTTAACTGCCATCTTGATCTGGTGATACCCTGAATATGCATCCAAAAAACTTAGCCGCTCACATCCCGCCGTAGCATCAATGATCTGATCAATACGAGGGAGAGCAAAAGGATCGGTTGGACAAGCTTTGTTTAGGTCTGTGTAATCCACACACATTCTCCACTTTCCATTTTTCTTTAATACCAGCACCGGATTAGCCAACCACTCCGGGTGAAAACCTTCAACTATGAACCCTGCGGCCAAAAGCCTGGCCACTTCTTCTCCTATAGCCTTGCGCCTTTCTTCGTTGAAGCGGCGCAGATACTGCTTGACCGGTTTAAACTTCGGATCAATGTTAAGACTGTGCTCAGCGAGTTCCCTCGGTATACCTGGCATGTCAGAAGGTTTCCATGCAAAGATATCCCGGTTCTCACGGATGAACTCGATGAGCGCGCTTTCCTATTTAGGATCAAGGTTAGCGTTGATAGTGAACTGCTTGGATGAATCGCCTGGCACAAAGTCAACTTGCTTGGTCTCCTCTGCAGACTTGAACTTCAATGTCGGATCATGCTCTGTAGTTGGCTTCTTCAATGGGGACATATCTGCTGGATCAACATTGTCCTTGTAAAACTTCAACTCCTCCGTAGCACATACTGCCTTCGCATAAGCAGCGTCTCCTTCTTCGCACTCCAATGCAATCTTGCGACTTCCATGAACCGTGATGGTTCCTTTGTGACCCGGCATCTTGAGCTGTAGATAAACATAGCACGGCCTAGCCATAAACTTGGCGTAAACCGGTCTTCCAAACAGATCATGATATGGGCTCCCGATCTTGACAACTTCAAAGGTTATCATCTCTGACCTGGAATCCTATTCATCTCCAAAGGTAACTTCTAGGTCAATTTTCCAAACTGGGTAAGCTGATTTTCCTGGCACTACTCCATGAAACACCGTGTTTGACTGTCTTAGCTTCTTATCCGTCAGCCCCATGCGACGGAAAGTCTCATAATACAAGACATTGATGCTGCTGCCGCCGTCCATGAGAACTTTGGTGAATTTGTAGCCACCCACTTGTGGCGCTACCACTAAGGCCAATTGGCCCGGATTATCAACTCGCGACGGGTGATCCTCCCTGCTCCACACAATAGGTTGCTCCGACCAGCGCAGGAATTGTGGTGTTGCTGGTTCAACCGCGTGGACCGCCGCTTTAAGACTTTTTGATCCCGTTTGCACAAACTCGTAGTGAACACATGATACTGTCCACTGCTCAGCTCTTTCGGATTACTCTGATATCCGGATTGCTGCTGCTGTTGACGCTGCTGATTGCCTTGATTGTTGCTATTACCCTGGCTTTGCTGTTGGTTGTTTTGGTTATTGTAACCGCCCTGACCATACTGATGGTTGCCTTGGTTATTGTAACCGCCCTGACCATACTGATGGTTGCCTTGGTTATAGAAACCATTGTTGTTGCTACGATATCCTGATCCGGAGCCGTTCCCCTGATGACCCAGACCATAAAACCCGGGGCCTGATCCGTCGCCTGGTGGTCTATTGTTAGATCTGACCCGGTTCAGGGCCTCCATCATGGCCTTGCATTCTCCCCAGGTATGTTTAGTTGGATGTTCCTTCGATCCGTGTTTCGGGCAAGGCTCATTCAATTCTTGCTCCCAAGTAACGAACCCCCCGCCGGTTTGTGGGGGCGGTTTACCCTTGTTGCACTGAAAGCTTCCTTGAACTTGGGTATTGGCCACGAAATCAGAGCCACCCTCTGCCTTTCGTTTGACTAAGAAGCTTGTTCCTACTGGATTAGCCTGCACCGGTTTACCAGACTTATTTGCCTTTCCAGATTTATCTCCATCCGCTTCTGGATACTTAGTGTTGTCGGAGTCCCCGTACTTCACCAGAGCGCTCATGAGAGTTCCCATGTCATTACAATCCCGTTTGAGCCGTCCCAACTTTAACTTCAGAGACTCAAACCGGCAATGTTTTCCAGTGTTACTATCGCTGTACTGGGGCTGATACCGTTTGAAGAGTGCAGGATTTCTGACACTCGCCGCACCCATGCACTTGTAGGCTCCTGATCTCCTTGTATACATGCTGCTAGATCCACCACTGACATTGGCTGTTTGCATGTATCTTTGAAATTTTTGATAAATTGGCGGCGTAACTCACCCCATGATCCGATGGAATTAGGTGGTAAAGCCTTTAACCAGGTCCGGGCTGTACCCTCAAGCATCATGGTAAAGTACTTCGCGCAAGCCTCTTCATCCACGTCTAGCATCTCCATAGCCATCTCATAGCTCTCAATCCAAGCTTCTGGAGCCAAATCCGCTGTGTAGTTAGGTACTTTATGCGGACCCTTGAAATCTTTGGGTAACTTTACGCTTCGTAAAGCAGGGACAAGACACTGCACCCCAAAGGAACTCGTCGTGACTCCTGTCTCTACCGTGGTTGTGTGAACCGGCGTCGTTTGGCGGATCTCCTCGCGGGCTGCAGATCTAACCCGGTTTGGTGCCTCCCGAGCTTGCGCCTCTGCGCCCGCCGGATTATCCTGTCTGCGATGGTGTCGCCTCCATTCACTACTGGACACCTCCGGTTCATCCCAATGTCTAGTATAACTCCGGCTGTGGCGGGGTGTTGAATGAAGCCTCTCCCTGCTATAGGAATACGCTTGCTGCTGTGTCAATGCCGTGTTAAGCAGATCCTTGACCCTGCGTGCCTCCATTGCCACGGGGGATGTCCCCTCAATGGGTAAAGCAGCCAGGCGTGAAGCGGCAGCAACAATGTTATCCAAAGGGTTTGAGTAATGACCCGGAGGAGTGGGAATGTGAGGTGTGGACATAATCCGTCGATCTTTCTCCGCAGTGGGCTGTTGAACCGGTTCACCCCTCGCTGGAGCTGTCCTCCGGTTTACCTCCGGATCATTGCTGGCTCCCGCCCCTGGCGTCCCGAGGAGATTCATCGCCTCATAGACCGGCGGTAGACGAGACTGGTACCTTCGATTCCTTACTCCCTGCATAGAGGCCTATTCCATCCTCAGCTGGAAAGCTTGAGAATCCAGCTCTGCCTGCCTTGTTGCGATCATAGCTTTCTCTGCCTTCAGATCCTCCCTTGCTTGCTCGATCCGGCCCTTCAGCTGAAGGAGTTCTGCATCATGTTGCGCCTTATCTACTGGAGCCACCTCTGCTACTGCCCGGGTAGTAAAATCCTCTACTAAGGCGGATAGAGCGTCCGAGGGTGAGAGGGCCTGGCCGCTCCCCCCTGCACCAGCTTCTGCTGTGATCGCCCCGTTCACCATGGACTGCGGCGTAGGTTGTGATCCGGCCATAAAGACAGCCACCCGGTTTGGCAGATCAAAGGGGTCCGGAATACTGTCTCCGTCGGACACACCCTCAGATCGGCCGTCCCGCAACAAATACAAGGACTCAGTCTCTCCGGATGTGGAACCATCATTGGAATAGACAACTGTCTCGCCACCAGAATCCGATCCGTCCTCGGCTTGGACTCCATGGATTGCTCCAACGAAAACGCGCTTCATGGCAGGCTGAATCCGGGCCGATCTCGCACGCTGAGCCGGCTCGATGATGTCGGAGAAGATGTCCGGCTCAGGTCCCGATTCGCCAATCTTGGCGATGAAGACGTGGATGCCGCCGAAGGGAACCCGGTACCCGTATTCGATTGAATCGGCCTCCAGTCCCCAGCCTGCGTCGTTGATGTAGATCCGGCCACAACGACTCTTGGTCATCCGGCCGACCGCGTAGCCCTTGAGTCCTTCAAAGCTGCCCTTCAAGAACTCGAAACCATCGTGCGGCAGCCCCACGGTGGGCGCCAACTGTCGTGGAATTAGCACGGCAGATGTCCAGTTTAACGGACTTAGTTGAGGAACCATCGCACGGGTTAGCTTGAAGGGGTTAAAAGCACACAAAGGACATAGTGGGTTTATACTAGTTCGGCCCCTTCGATGAAGGTAAAAGCCTACGTCTAGTTTGGTTTGGTATTGCTTGGGCGTCGACGAACAGGGAGCGGATCGCTTGCCTGTGTCTCGACGGGTTGTTTCTTGTCCTTGAACCGTCATCGGGTCGTCCCTTTATATAGAGGCGACGCCCGGTCCGGTTTACAGAGTCCCGAGGCCGGCTCATATTTGTGTCCGCCTCGGTCTCTGCTCTTTCTTCCTTGTCTCTCAAGTTACATGATAAGACGGTTTACAAACCGTAACTCTACATATTGGCCCTAAGCCTTCATGGGCCGTAACCTGTACTGAGCTTTACAATTATACAACTATATCATCACAATCCGGTTTACTCTAGCCGGTTTACACCTGCTAATAATATCCCTGACAGTAACTATACTCGGAGCTATACTTTTATTCACCACATGATATGTGTTTTGCTTGGAGCATCAATTTAGTTTATTTTGTTTTGCCTGCTGTTTGAATAATATCCCAAGATCTTAAGTTCTTAAATTTTAGATGGTCTTCACATAGTTACCTAATTATTCAACTACTCATTGATCTTCACTTATATCTTTCAGAGTAGTTTGTTGTTTGCTCTAAGTGCTTCAATTATATCTGTTAGAGCACAGCGGTGGTTATATTTTGAAGAAATAGATGAACTCTAATGCTTCACTTATATCCTTTTGAGAGTCTATTAAAACAGCATGGTAATGTGCATAGGCTATAAAACTAGTCTTCACATGATAGACATCCAATATCAATGTAGTAAAAACTTTCACACTAAGTGCATTGAATATGATGAGAAGTTGGATGCTTGATAAATGTTTTGAGATATGAGGATAGTGATATTAGAGTCATTGTCGGTGTACTAAAGTAGGGGGTACCTTAGTATCCCTAACTTGTGCACGGGCAGTCGCAGCGTCCCGTGGCAGGGCTTGCCGTGCGACCGCCAAGGCCCACAGTGGTTCCTTTGGAGCCATTCAAGAACAAAGTATTCAAGTTAAAGAAACAAGGCCCCGGCAAGAGGAGCTTGCTGGGAAGGCCACTCAAGGCTCAAGACCACTTCTTTGGCACAGGACCCTGGCAAGAAGAGCTTGCCGGGAAGGCCAAACATGGCATTTCAAGAGACTTGCCGCGACGCGCCACGCGTCCCGGCAAGGCCCGGAGAGCGACAAGCTCCCAGGCGCGACAAGGTAGCAACAGCGGCAAGGCGCTTGCCGCGGCAAACTTCCACTAAGTGCCCGCGCTCCAGCTCATCCGCCCACGCGTCGCCCTGGGACCCTTCCAGGCACACGTGGCGGAAGGCTGTGCAGCCTGAGGGACACGGTGGCAAGATGCGATGACAAGGCCACCATCGTGGCGGACGGTGGCGCCCTGACGGACGCTTTTTGCACTGTTTGGGGCGACGGCGACAGGCATTTAATGCCCTTGTCCCCTGCCGTCAGAGTTAGGTATAGAGCACTATGCATACACTGTTCCAACTACCACACATTTTACATTTTTACCCTCGACTGCGTTGCCACCTGTCGGTGACCCCTTTGACCTATAAAAGGAGGCCCATGCGCAACGTAGAGGAGGTTCGGATCATCGATCACTCCCGCGCTCGGTCCTGTTAGCGATCAGCACTGTAGCTCTTCTCGCTCCCGAGCCAAGAACACAATACAAACCAAGGAAGGAGTAGGGTTTTACGCATCCGTGCGGCCCGAACCTGGGTAAACTGCTCGCGTGTTTGCCTCGATCCGCTCTTTGTGCACCCTCCGCCCCCTTGCCGCATCGAAAAGGGGCTCCAGTCCCATAGGTGTTCGTGGGCGATCAGTTTCCCCGACATCTTTGGCGCGCCAGGTAGGGGGCAGGCGTCGAGGTTGTGCGAACCTGATCCGGCATTCACGCGAGCAAAATCTCCACCGATTTTGTCAACTTCATCGACTCCATCAGTATGCCGCCGAAGAAGAAGGCTTCGGAGGCAGCAGGCCCGTCCGCGTCGATCCCACCACCGCCGGAGCCAATGGCTGGTGGGGTAGACGCCGGCGGAAGGACGGACGTCGGCGAGGAAACTCACGGCGCCGCCAAGTCCAAGGACAAAACAGACGACCGGGCGCACTCCAAGACCTCAGCGTCCGTGCATGCACCGCGCCCGTCTCAGGAGGCGCGGGACCGGCAGCGACGTGGTACACAGGGTACCATACGCTTGCTGGGCCAAGGTCAAGCCGGCGGTTCGCGGGACGCTCAAGGCCAACATGCTGGCACGAGCAAGGCGCGGTCGCCGGGACGAGACGCTGCTCCTTCTAACGCAGTTAGAAGTCTGAGCATATCTCGTTCCTCGCACCGCTCGCCACCGCTCCCCGCCACTCCAGCAGAAGCTCTAGCTCTAGCTCAGCTACTCCTCGACTTCCCTCCAGCGGCAGACAAGGCCGACGACTGGAGGGCCACCATCTAGAGCCTCATCGCCTTCGCCAACAGCGACACTCCGCAGCAGCCGACCACGTCACGGCCGTGGCAAGTTAGCCAGGCGTGGGCTGATGGCGACAAGAACGCCGGGGGTGCAACCACCGTGCACTCCCCGCCCCGAAGGCCAAAATCGCCGACTCGTCGGATCAACCTGACGACGACTCCACTGCGTCGTCGGACCCGCGAGCTCGTCGCGATCAGCGCCAAGTCCTTGATGACAGGCGACAAGAGGACACTCGAACCCGCATCGAGCATCGAAGAGAAGCGCGGCGACAATCTGACCAGCGCGCTGGGCCCGCTGTCGACATGCACGCGCCCGGGGGACCAGGCGACTTGCTGTACGCGGCGGGTTGTCCTGCGTTCACCCGTGAGCTGCGGCAAGTCCAGTGGCCCAGCATGAAGAACTTCAAGCCCGACGTACCCGAGAAGTACGACGGCAAAACACATCCGTCGGAGTTACTCAGCATCTACACCATCGCGGTGCAGGCTGCCGGGGGACGAGACGAGAAGATACTCGCAAACTACTTCCCGCTAGTGCTCAAGCCAAACGTCAGATCTTGGCTCATGCACTTGCCGGAGAACTCCATCTCTTCTTGGGCTGACCTGTGCCATCAGTTTGTCGGCGCCTTCACAGGTGGCCACAAGCCCCATGGCCAGGAGAGTGACCTTCATATACTTGCCCAGAAGGAAGGAGAGTCCCTGTGAAAGTACATCCAGAGATTCAGTCGCGTCCACCACAACATCCCAGACGTCCACCCTGCCACGGTTATCAGCGCGTTCCACCAGAACGTGCGTAACCGCAGGATGAGGGAGGAGATGGCGATGTGCAAGATCCGAGACGTCAGTGAGTTTTATACCCTGGCCGACAAGTGCGCACGCGCTGAGGATGGGAGGAAACTCCCCGGAGAGGATACTGGAGCAGGGGGATCGGATAGTGAGGACGCCGCCCCGGTAAAGAAGATCCGGCGGTGGAACAACAGAAAAAAGAGGAACAAAGAAGTGCTGGTCGTTGAGCAGTCCGGCAAGGAGGCTGGCGCCAAGAAAGCCCAGGCTGGCGGCTCCGGCAAGGAGACTGCCGCGTGCACCAACTGTCAGACTGTGGCTGCTGCCGACAAGCAGGACGGCTCCAACAAGCAATACTGCAAGATCCACCGCACCAAGGGTCACGATCACCAGAACTCCAAAAAGGTCGAATACCTCGTCGAGCAGCAGAAAGCTGAGTACGAGCGACGCGACAAGGAGAAGGCCCAGGGAGGTGGTGGAGAGTCCGGCAAGAAGCGGCCATTCAACGGCCGGGGAGGACGCCGCGGCAAGGCCAAGCAGCGGCAAGGAGACAGACCTCCCCGCGGCCGCGACAAGGACCAAGACGAAGACGACGACGAAGACATGGATGACGGAGATAACAGCGAGCAGGAGTTCCAGAAGGCCACAGAAGTTCTGTGCGTTGACGGAGGTGCTTTTCTACATACTTACCACCGCCAACTCAAGTAATGGGTGAGGGAAGTCAATGCGGCAGAACCACCCGTCGAGTCGCGCAAACTTCTGAAGTGGTCCAGCACGCCCATCATCTTTGACATTGAGGACCATCCTGATCGCACAACTGCGGTCGGGTGCTTGCCGATGTTGGTTTCACCAACTATCCGCAACCTCAAGGTCACCAAGATGCTGGTTGACGGCGGGGTCGGCCTGAATCTGATCTCCTTCGTTGTGGTCCAGAAACTCCAGATCCCCGACAGCAAGCTCGAAGAAACCGGCACGTTTCAAGGGATCAACCCGGGAAGGAGCAAGCCGAAGGGGAAGATCACGCTGCCAGTGACGTTTGGCGGAGAGCTGAACTTCAGGACTGAGAGGATCACCTTCGACGTTGCCGATATTCCTTTGCCCTACAATCGAATACTCGGTCGTCCGGCTCTCGCCAAGTTCATGGCAGCCTCTCACTACGCCTACAACATGCTCAAGATGCCAGGCCCGATAAGCGTCATCTCTATCCCCGGCGACAAGAAAGACGCCCTTATCTATGCCGACAAGATTTACCGGGATGCAGCAGCCGCAACAGATAGCAAAACACTTGCCGCTGAAGCTCTCGGAGGGAAGAACAAGACCAAGTCTGGCAAGAGCTCTGGGGCCCACTCCGGCAAACGCACCTCCTCGGAGTGCTGCGCTGCCGTCGAGAACGCACCATCGAGCTCCACCGGCAAGTGCAAGAAGGCAATGGCAGCTCCACTAGAGACAAAGAAGGTGTCCGCCAAGGAGGACGGCACTGGTGGTACTTTCACCATCAGTGCCACGCTCGATCCCAAATAGGAAAGCCCGCTCGTTGCTTTCCTGCGGGTGAATGTCGACGTGTTTGCATGGCAACCGTCTGACATCCCCGGTATTCCCAGGAAAGTAATTGAGCACAAGCTTTCCGTTTGTCCTCACGCGCGGCCCGTCAAGCAAAAGGTTAGAAAACAAGCAGTGGAGCGCCAAGAGTTTATCGCTGAAGAAATCAAGAAGCTGGAAGCGGCAGGCCTTGTCAGAGGTGTACTCCATCCCACGTGGTTGGCCAACCCTGTTGTCGTGCGCAAGGCAAACGGGAAGTGGAGGCTTTGTATAGACTTCACCGATGTGAATAAAGCTTGTCCCAAAGATCCATTTCCCTTGCCGCGCATTGACCAGATTGTTGACTCCACGGCTGGATGTGAGGTGCTTTCATTTCTTGATGCATATTCAGGATACCACCAAATCTTCATGGCCGAAGAAGATGAGCAGAAGACCGCATTCATTACTCCATGTGGCACTTATTGCTTCATACGCATGCCCTTTGGATTGAAGAATGCCGGTTCGACGTTTGCGAGGGTGGTCCATACAGCTTTTGAACCACAGATACACAGAAATGTAGAAGCTTACATGGATGATATAGTGGTCAAGAGCAAGGACAAGGCTACCCTGATACAAGACCTAGATGAAACCTTTACGAATCTGCGCAAGATCCAACTCAAGCTTAACCCCGAGAAGTGCGTGTTCGGAGTCCCCTCCGGCAAGCTTCTCGGGTTCTTTGTGTCCCAGAGGGGGATTGAAGCCAATCCCGACAAGATTAAAGCCATCGAGCAGACCGAAGCTCCGAAGCGCGTCAAGGATGTACGAAGGCTTGCCGACTGTGTGGCTGCTCTCAGCAGGTTTATTTCTAAGTCTGCAGAACGCGCTCTGCCGTTTTTCAAAATCTTGAAAAAGGCAGGTCCAATGAAATGGACTCCGGAAGCGGAGGAAGCGCTGCAAGACTTGAAGAGGTACCTGTCCTCCACTCCAATACTTGTCGCACCTAAGCCACAAGAGAAGTTGCTGTTGTACTTAGCAGCAACCAATCAAGTGGTTAGTGCTGCGTTAGTAGCGGAAAGGGAGGCAGATGATGAACCAGCAGCCCCAGCAAGCACATCCAGCGACAAACAGGGGGCTTCCCCGACAAGCTCTGGTCCCGACAAGGATGGAACTGCATAGATGCAAGAGGACGTACGGAAGAAGATGGTGCAGAGCCCAGTCTACTTCGTCAGCTCCCTTCTCCAGGGGGCTAGGTCAAGGTACTCTGGGGTGCAGAAGCTACTCTTCGGCCTCCTCATGGCCTCGAGAAAGCTGCACCACTACTTCCAAGCACACGAGATAACGGTGGTCACTCGCTTTCCGCTGAAGAGGATACTGCAAAATCCAGAAGCGACAGGCAGGATTGTCGAGTGGGCACTGGAACTGTCAAGCTTTGGCCTCAAGTTTGAAAGCACTTCAACTATCCAAATCAGAGCATTGACAGAGTTCATAGCAGAATGGACGCCAACGCCAGACGAAGAGGTTCCAGAGACGAGCATTCCCGTCAAAGAAGCAAGCAAAGAATGGATAATGTACTTTGATGGTGCCTTCTCGCTGCAAGGCGCCGGTGCCGGCGTGCTGTTTGTCGCACCCACCGGAGAGCACCTCAAGTACGTGGTCCAGATGCACTTTCCCAAGGAGCAAGCGACAAACAATACTGCAGAGTATGAAGGTTTGCTTGCCGGCCTCAGAATCGCGGCGGAACTTGGGATCAAGAAGCTGATTGTGCGGGGTGACTCGCAGTTGGTTGTCCGCCAAGTGAACGAGAGCTACCAGAGTCCGTTGATGGAAGCTTACGTCGACGAAGTGAGAAAGCTTGAAGAGCACTTTGAAGGCTTACAGATGGAACACGTTCCAAGAGCTCAGAACGACATCGCAGATAGCCTGTCAAAGTGTGCTGCACTAAAGCTACCTGTGGAACCAGGGATCTTTGTGCTCATGCTAACTCAGCCATCCGTAACACCATCAACCGGACAAAGTAAGAAGAGAAAGTTGGTTTCTAGTGACTACATGCCGGCAGAGCTTCCTGAAGCCGCCGCCAACAAAGTTCCCAAGATCAACGACAAGATTGCTGAGGAGCAGTCTGCTCCTGCAAACCCTAGGGTTTGTACAGTTGAAGCAGACGCTCCCGACAAGTTTTGCTCCGGCAAGCTTGCCGGGGAACGTCAAGCTCCGACAGAACCGCAAGTTCTTGCCGTGGAAGCTGACGTTCCCGCAGCAACACAGATGCCTTTAGTCCTCATTGCTGAGCCACAGGCCCCAGCATGGGCGCAGAAGATTGTCCAGTTCCTTCAAACAGGAGAACTTCCCGAAGAGCCAGAAGAAGCAGAAAGAATAACCCGGCAGTCAAGTATGTATCAGTGCAACGAACTGTACAGAAGAAGACTCAACGGTGTGAAGTTAAAGTGTATTCCCCGGGAAGATGGACAGAAGCTGTTGGCAGAGATACATGTGAAGGAAATATGCCCTAGAGGCAATAATAAAGATGTTATTTATATTTCCTTATATCATGATAAATGTCTTTTATTCATGCTAGAATTGTATTAACCGGAAACTTAGTACATGTGTGAATACATAGACAAAACAGTATGTCCCTAGTATGCCTCTACTAGACTAGCTCATTGATCAAAGATGGTTATGTTTCCTAGCCATAGACATGAGTTGTCATTTGATCAACAGGATCACATCATTAGGAGAATGATGTGATGGACAAGACCCATCCGTTAGCATAGCACTATGATCGTTTAGTTTAACTGCTATTGCTTTCTTCATGACTTATACATGTTCCTATGACTATGAGATTATGCAACTCCCGAATACCGTAGGAACACCTTGTGTGCTATCAAACGTCACAACGTAACTGGGTGATCATAAAGATGCTCTACAGGTGTCTCCGAAAGTATTCGTGGTGTTGGCATAGATCAAGATTAGGATTTGTCACTCCGAGTGTCGGAGAGGTATCTCTGGGCCCTCTCGGTAACACACATCACAATAAGCCTTGCAAGCAAAAGACTAATGAGTTAGTCACGAGATGATGTGTTGCGGAACGAGTAAAGAGACTTGCCGGTAACGAGATTGAACTAGGTATAGAGATACCGACAATCGAATCTCGGGCAAGTAACATACCGTTTGACAAAAGGAACAACGTATGTTGTTATGCGGTTCTAACCGATAAAAGATCTTCGTAGATTATGTAGGAGCCAATATGAACATCCAGGTTCCGCTATTGGTTATTGACCGGAGATGAGTCTCGGTCATGTCTACATAGTTCTCGAACCCGTAGGGTCCGCACGCTTAACGTTTGATGACGATCGGTATTATGAGTTTATTAGTATTGATGTACCGAAGGTAGTTCGGAGTCCCGGATGAGATCACGGACATGACGAGGAGTCTCGGAATGTCCGAGACATAAAGATTGATATATTGGACGACTATATTCGGACACCGGAAGTGTTCAGGAAAAGTTTCGGATTTATCGGGAATGCCGGAGGGGGTTACCGGAACCCCCTACGAGAGGGGATGGTCCATAGTGGGCCTAAAGGGAAAGAGAGAGGCAGCCCATAGGGCTAGCCGGCGCCCCCACCTAGGGTTCCTAGTTGGACTAGGATTTGGGGGGGCGCCACCTCTCCTATTCTTTTCCCCCTTCCTTCTTTTGGTGAATCCTACTAGGAATAGGATTGCAATCCTATTCCTAGTAGGAGTCCACTCCCTAGCCGCACCAGGAAGGGCCGGCCGGCCTCCCTCCCTTGCTCCTTTATATACGGGGGCAGGGGGGCACCCAAAGACACACAAGTTGAATTGTTTTAGCCGTGTGCGGTGCCCCCCTCCACAGAATCACACCTCGGTCATACCGTCGCGGAGCTTAGGCGAAGCCCTGCGCCGGTGAACACATCATATCCGTCACCACGCCGTCGTGCTGACGAAACTCTCCCGTGAAGCTCAACTGGATCAAGAGCTCGTGGGACGTCATCAAGCTGAACGTGTGCTGAACGCGGAGGTGCCGTACGTTCGGTGCTTGATCGGTTGGATCGCGAAGAAGTTCGACAACCTCAACCGCGTCACTTGACGCTTCCGCTCCCGGTCTACGAGGGTACGTAGACACACTCTTCCCTCTCGTTGCTATGCATCTGGTAGATAGATCTTGCGTGATCGTAGGAATTTTTTTTAAATACTACGTTCCCCAACAGTGGCATCAGAGCCAGGTCTATGCGTAGATGATATGCACGAGTAGAACACAATGAGTTGTGGGCGATACTAGTCATACTGCTTACCAGCATGTCATACTTTGCTTCGGCGGTATTGTGAGATGAAGCGGCCCGGACCGACATTACGCGTACGCTTACGCGAGACTGGTTTCACCGTTACGAGCACTCGTTGCTTAAAGGTGACTGGCGGGTGTCTGTCTCTCTCACTTTAGCTGAATCAAGTGTGGCTACGCCCGGTCCTTGTGAAGGTTAAAACAGCACATACTTGACGAAACATAGTTGTGGTTTTGTATGCGTAGGTAAGAACGGTTCTTGCTAAAGCCCGTAGCAGCCACGTAAAACTTGCAACAACAAAGTAGAGGACGCCTAACTTGTTTCTGCAGGGCATGTTGTGATGTGATATGGTCAAGACATGATGAGTTATACGGTTTTTGTATGAGATGATCATGTTTTGTGAGGGTGATCATGACGGTGCTTTGGAGATGGAGATCAAAAGCACAAGATGATGATGGCCATATCATGTCACATATTTTGATTGCATGTGATGTTTATCTTATTATGCTTCTTATTTTGCTTAGTACGACGGTAGCATTATAAGATGATCCCTTACTAAATTTCAAGGTATAAGTGTTCTCCCTGAGTATGCACCGTTGCGAAAGTTCGTCGTGCCGAGACACCACGTGATGATCGGGTGTGATAAGCTCTACGTTCAAATACAATGGGTGTAAGCCAGTTTTGCACACGCAGAATACTCGGGTTAAACTTGACGAGCCTAGCATATGCAGATATGGCCTCGGAACACTGGAGACCGAAAGGTCGAGCGTGA
The DNA here is from genome assembly GCA_902687465.1 of Secale cereale. Lineage (NCBI taxonomy): Eukaryota > Viridiplantae > Streptophyta > Magnoliopsida > Poales > Poaceae > Secale > Secale cereale. The sequence continues at coordinate 767,176,242 of LR738710.1, forward strand.
ATCATATAGTAGATATGATCAACATAAGATGTTCACCATTGAAACTACTCCATCTCACGTGATGATCGGACATGGTTTAGTTGATTTGGATCACGTGATCATTTAGATGACCGGAGGGATGTCTATCTAAGTGGGAGTTCTTAAGTAATATGATTAAATTGAACCTTAATTTATCATGAACTTAGTCCTGGTAGTATTAGCATATCTATGTTGTAGATCAATAGCTCGCGATGTTGCTCCCCGTTTATTTTTCATATGTTCCTAGAGAAAACCAAGTTGAAAGATGTTAGTAGCAATGATGCGGAATTGTTCCGTGATCTGAGGATTATCCTCATTGCTGCACAGAAGAATTATGTCCTTGATGCACCGCTAGGTGACAGACCTATTGCAGGAGCAGATGTAGACGTTATGAACGTTTTGACAAAAGCTCGACTTAAAACCGGGACTTCAAAAACGTTTTGAACGCCACGGAGCATATAAGATGTTCCAAGAGTTGAAATTAGTATTTCATACTCATGCCCGTGTCGAGAGGTATAAGACCTCTGACAGTACTTTGCCTACAAGATGGAGGAGAATAGCTCAACCAGTGAGCATGTGCTCAGATTGTCTGGGTACTACAATTACTTGAATCAAGTGGGAGTTATTCTTCCAGATAAAATAGTGATTGACAAAGTTCTCTAGTCACTATCACCAAGTTAGTAGAACTTCGTGATGAACTATAATATGCAAGGGATGACGAAGGTAATTCCCGAGCTCTTCGCGATCCTGAAATCGGCGAAGGTAGAAATCAAGAAAGAGCATCAAGTGTTGATGGTTAATAAGACCACTTGTTTCAAGAAAAGGGTAAAGAGATAGAAGGGGAACTTCAAAAGGAATGACAAGCAAGCTGTCACACCCGTGAAGAAACCCAAAGCTAAACTCAAGCCTGAAACAAGCGCTTCTACTGCAAAGGAAATGGTCACTAGAAGTGGAACTGCCCTAGATATTTGGCGGATAAGAAGGATGGCAAAGTGAACAAAGGTATATTTGATATACAGATTATTGATGAGTATTTTACTAGTGTTCATAGCAACCCCTCGGTATTTGATATTGGTTCAGTTGCTAAAGAGTAGTAACTCGAAGTGGGAGTTGCATAATGAACATAAACTAGTTAAAGGATGAAGTGACGATGTGTATTGGAAGCAGTTCCAAGATTGATATGATCATCATCGCACACTCCCTATACTTTCGGGATTAGTGTTGAACCTAAATAAGTGTTATTTAGTGTTTGTGTTGAGCATGAATATGATTTGATCATGTTTATTGCAATACGGTTATTCATGTAAGTTAGAGAATAATTGTTGTTCTATCTACATGAATAAAACCTTCTATGGTCATACACCCAATGAAAATGGTTTGTTGGATCTCGATCGTGTGATACACATATTCATAATATTGAAGCCAAAAGATGCAAGGTTAATAATGATAGTGCAACTTATTTGTGGCACTGCCGTTTAGGTCATATTGGTGTAAAACGCATGAAGAAACTCCATAATGATGGACTTTTGGAATCATTTGATTATGAATCATTTGGTGCTTGTGAACCATGCCTCATGGGCAAGATGACTAAAACTCCGTTCTCCGGAACTATGGAGCGATCAACAGATTTGTTGGAGATCATACATACAGATGTATGTGGACCAATAAGTGTTGAAGCTCGCGGCGGGTATCGTTATTTTCTGACCTTCACTGATGATTTGAGCAGATATGGGTATATCTACTTAATGAAGCACAAGTCTGAAACATTTGAAAAGTTCAAAGAATTTCAGAGTGAAGTGGAGAATCATCGTAACAAGAAAATAAGAGTTTCTACGATATGATCGTAGAGGTAAAATATTTGAGTTAGCGAGTTTGGCCTTCAGTAAAAACAATGTGAAATAGTTTCACTACTCACGCCACCCGGAACACCACAGCGTAATGGTGTGTCTGAACGTCGTAACCGTACTTTATTGGATATGGTGCGATCTATGATGTCTCTTACCGATTTACCACTATCGCTTTTGGGGTTATGCATTAGAGACAGCTGCATTCACGTTAAATAGGGCACCATCTAAATACGTTGATACGACACCTTATGAACTATGGTTTGGCAAGAAACCAAAGTTGTCGTTTCTTTAAGTTTGGGACTGCGATGCTTATGTGAAAAAGTTTCAACATGATAAGCTCGAACCCAAATCAGAGAAGTAAATCTTCATAGGATACCCAAAAGAAACTATTGGGTACACCTTCTATCACAGATCCGAAGACAAGGTCTTTGTTGCTAAGAGTGGATCCTTTCTAGAAAAAGAGTTTCTCTCGAAAGAAGTGAGTGGGAGGAAAGTAGAACTTGATGAGGTAATTGTACCTTCTCCTGGATTGGAAATTAGTACATCACAGGAAATTGTTCCAGTGATTCCTACACCAATTAGTGAGGAAGTTAATGATAATGATCATGAAACTTCGGATCAAGTTTCTGCTGAACGTCGTAGATCAACGAGAGTACGTTCCGCACCAGAGTGGTACGGCAACCCAGTTCTGGAAATCATGTTACTAGACCATGATGAACCTACGAACTATGAGGAAGCGATGATGAGCCCAGATTCCGCAAAATGGCTTGAAGCCATGAAATCTGAGATGGGATCCATGTATGAGAACAAAGTGTGGACTTTGGTTGACTTGCCCGATGATCGGCAAGCCATCGAAAATAAATGGATCTTCAAGAGGAAGACCGACGCAGACGGTAATATTACTGTTTACAAAGCTCGACTTGTTGCGAAAGGTTTTCGACAAGTTCAAGGAGTTGACTACGATGAGACTTTCTCACCTGTAGCGATGCTTAAGTCTGTCCGAATCATGTTAGCAATTGCCGCATTTTATGATTATGAAATCTGGCAAATGGATGTCAAAACTGCATTCCTGAATGGATATCTCAAAGAAGAGTTGTATATGATGCAACCAGAAGGTTTTGTCAATCCAAAAGGTGCTAACAAAGTATGCAAACTACAGCGATCCATCTATGGACTGGTACAAGCATCTCGGAGTTGGAATATACGCTTTGATGAGGTGATCAAAGCATATGGTTTTATACAGACTTTTGGAGAAGCCTGTATTTACAAGAAAGTGAGTGGGAGCTCTGTAGCATTTCTAATATTATATGTAGATGACATATTGTTGATTGGAAATGATATAGAATTTCTAGATAGCACAAAAGGATACTTGAATAAGAGTTTTTCAATGAAAGACCTCGGTGAAGCTGCTTATATATTAGGTATCAAGATCTATAGAGATAGATCAAGACGCTTAATTGGACTTTCACAAAGCACATACCTTGATAAGATTTTGAAGAAGTTCAAAATGGATCAGTCAAAGAAAGGGTTCTTGCCTGTTTTACAAGGTATGAAGTTGAGTAAGACTCAATGCCCGACCACTGCAGAAGATAGAGAGAAAATGAAAGTCATTCCCTATGCCTCAGCCATAGGATCTATCATGTATGCAATGCTGTGTACCAGACCTGATGTGTGCCTTGCTATAAGTCTAGTAGGGAGGTACCAAAGTAATCCGGGAGTGGATCAGTGTACATCGGTCAAAATTATCCTTAGTAATTGGATGACTAAGGAAATATTTCTCGATTATGGAGGTGATAAAGAGTTCGTCGTAAAGGGTTACGCCGATGCAAGCTTTGACACTAAATCCAGATGACTCTAAGTATCAATCTGGATGCGTATTGAAAGTGGGAGCATTTAGCTAGAGTAGCTCTATGCAGAGCATTGTAGACATAGAAATTTGCAAAATACATACGGATCTGAATGTAACAGCCCCGTTGACTAAACTTCTCTCACAAGCAAAACATGATCACACCTTATTACTCTTGGGTATTAATCACATAGCGATGTGAACTAGATTATTGACTCTAGTAAACCCTTTGGGTGTTGGTCACATGGCGATGTGAACTATGGGTGTTATTCACATAACGATGTGAACTATCGGTATTAAATCACATGGTGATGTGAGCTAGATTATTGACTCTAGTGCAAGTGGGAGACTGAAGGAAATATGCCCTAGAGGAAATAATAAAGATGTTATTTATATTTCCTTATATCATGATAAATGTCTTTTATTCATGCTAGAATTGTATTAACCGGAAACTTAGTACATGTGTGAATACATAGACAAAACAGTATGTCCCTAGTATGCCTCTACTAGACTAGCTCATTGATCAAAGATGGTTATGTTTCCTAGCCATAGACATGAGTTGTCATTTGATCAACAGGATCACATCATTAGGAGAATGATGTGATGGACAAGACCCATCCGTTAGCATAGCACTATGATCGTTTAGTTTAACTGCTATTGCTTTCTTCATGACTTATACATGTTCCTATGACTATGAGATTATGCAACTCCCGAATACCGTAGGAACACCTTGTGTGCTATCAAACGTCACAACGTAACTGGGTGATCATAAAGATGCTCTACAGGTGTCTCCGAAAGTATTCGTGGTGTTGGCATAGATCAAGATTAGGATTTGTCACTCCGAGTGTCGGAGAGGTATCTCTGGGCCCTCTCGGTAACACACATCACAATAAGCCTTGCAAGCAAAAGACTAATGAGTTAGTCACGAGATGATGTGTTGCGGAACGAGTAAAGAGACTTGCCGGTAACGAGATTGAACTAGGTATAGAGATACCGACGATCCAATCTCGGGCAAGTAACATACCGTTTGACAAAAGGAACAACGTATGTTGTTATGCGGTTCTAACCGATAAAAGATCTTCGTAGATTATGTAGGAGCCAATATGAACATCCAGGTTCCGCTATTGGTTATTGACCGGAGATGAGTCTCGGTCATGTCTACATAGTTCTCGAACCCGTAGGGTCCGCACGCTTAACGTTTGATGACGATCGGTATTATGAGTTTATTAGTATTGATGTACCGAAGGTAGTTCGGAGTCCCGGATGAGATCACGGACATGACGAGGAGTCTCGGAATGTCCGAGACATAAAGATTGATATATTGGACGACTATATTCGGACACCGGAAGTCTTCCGGAAAAGTTTCGGATTTATCGGGAATGCCGGAGGGGGTTACCGGAACCCCCTACGAGAGGGGATGGTCCATAGTGGGCCTAAAGGGAAAGAGAGAGGCAGCCCATAGGGCTGGCCGGTGCCCCCACCTAGGGTTCCTAGTTGGACTAGGATTTGGGGGGGCGCCACCTCACCTATTCTTTTCCCCCTTCCTTCTTTTGGTGAATCCTACTAGGAATAGGATTGCAATCCTATTCCTAGTAGGAGTCCACTCCCTAGCCGCACCAGGAAGGGCCGGCCGGCCTCCCTCCCTTGCTCCTTTATATACGGGGGCAGGGGGGCACCCAAAGACACACAAGTTGAATTGTTTTAGCCGTGTGCGGTGCCCCCCTCCACAGAATCACACCTCGGTCATACCGTCGCGGAGCTTAGGCGAAGCCCTGCGCCGATGAACACATCATATCCGTCACCACGCCGTCGTGCTGACGAAACTCTCCCGTGAAGCTGAACTGGATCAAGAGCTCGTGGGACGTCATCAAGCTGAACGTGTGCTGAACGCGGAGGTGCCGTACGTTCGGTGCTTGATCGGTTGGATCGCGAAGAAGTTCGACAACCTCAACCGCGTCACTTGACGCTTCCGCTCCCGGTCTACGAGGGTACGTAGACACACTCTTCCCTCTCGTTGCTATGCATCTGGTAGATAGATCTTGCGTGATCGTAGGAAATTTTTTTAAATACTACGTTCCCCAACAACATGGAGGCATATGTGGTCACCACATTGGCGCGAGAGCACTTGTCGGCAAGGCGTTCCGGCAAGGTTTCTTTTGGCCAGAAGCCCTCCAGGATGCAACTGCACAAGTAACCAAGTGTGAAGCGTGCCAGTTCCATTCCAAACAGATACATCAACCAGCTCAAGCTCTCTAGACGATCCCTTTGTCCTAGACATTTTCGGTCTGGGGGCTCGACATCCTCGGCCCCTTTCCCCGTGCAGCCGGGGGCTTTGAGTACTTGTACGTCGCCATCGACAAGTTCACAAAGTGGCCGGAAGTGGAACCAGTGAGAAAGGTGACCGCACAGTCAGTAGTCAAGTTCTTCAGGTCGATTGTTTGCCGTTTCGGAATCCCTAACAGGATCATCACCGACAACAGCACACAGTTCACAAGTCGCACCTTCATGCAGTACGTCCAAGACCTTGGCGCCGAGGTCTGCTTCGCTTCAGTTGCTCACCCGAGGAGCAACGGTCAAGCGGAGAGGGCAAATGCTGAAGTGCTGCGCGGACTCAAGACGAGAACCTTCGATAGGCTGCACAAGTACGGAAGAAACTGGATCGAGGAGTTGCCAGCGGCTCTTTGGTCGATCAGAACGACGCCAAATCGAGCCACTGGACAGACACCCTTTGCTCTTGTCTATGGAGCAGAGGCAGTTCTCCCCACGGAACTCGTATACGGGTCGCCTCGAGTGCTCGCTTATGATGAGCTCGAGCAAGAGCAGCTGCGGCAAGATAACGCACTGCTCCTTGAGGAGGACCGTCTTCAGGCTGCTATACGAGCTGCTCGATACCAGCAAGCTTTGCGCCGCTACCATAGCCGCAAGGTTAAAGCCAGAAGTCTCGAGGAAGGCGACCTTGTTCTTCGGCGCATTCAGCCCGCCAAGAATTCCAACAAGTTGACGCCGAAGTGGGAAGGCCCTTATCGGGTGAAACAAGTCACAAGGCCCGGCGCTGTCCGCCTTGAGACCGAAGAAGGCTTACCGGTGAGAAACTCCTAGAACATTGAGCATCTTCGCAAGTTTTACCCATAAGGCGCGGTTGCCGTGATCCGCTCCGGCAACCACCTTTTGTACAAGTCTTGCCGCTGTAGCATGTAATCCTTTGTACAAAGCCGGGCGCTGACCCCGTGCATCAGTAAAGCTTATGTGCATCGCACAACTTGTCGTTTCATGCCCTTTTTATTTTCTTGCATATACTATCTGACACTTTGTGCAGCACATATCCCCGGTAAGAAATAACGAGCCATAAGGCTCCATATCTCTGTTTTCTCTTCTTTCTTTTCTCTCAAGCGGAAGAAGTTTTCCCTCGCGCACAAGTTTGCCGGGGGGGAGGAGAAGACGGTGGTATGGACCAAGTGCCTTTCAAGAAAGTCTCGCCTTGCCGGGAAGCAGACGACACGAAAGCTAAGTTGCCAAAGTTTGAGCAATCAAATTTTTAAATTTATGAGTTATCTTCCTTGAACGACCGCACTTTGTATGGAAAACATGTGCGCGAAGGAACCAACTCGTGGCTAGCCGTGCCCTTACCTTGTTTCGAGCACGCTCAACGGCCTAAGTGTGCTGCCACAAGTGTCGCGCCCTTACTTCGTTTTCGAGTTCGCTCAACAGTTTAAGTGTGCTGCGACTAGTTGCGACAAGGTTTCTTGTCGGCAACGGCACCGCCAGCAGGCTGTTGAAGTTCCGCACTCAGCGCTCGTGGCAAAGGTGCCTTCGCCGGCAAGTTCCCTGACAGCGTAGGGTAAAAGCATACAAAGCAGGGAAGTCAAGTAAAGGAAATAACGTTGCATTAACTACCCAAAATAAAGTTATATTACAAAGCAACTTGTCGCAGTTCTAATAGACTATTGTTCATAACATAATTGGCAGCGACAAGGAAAAGAAGAAAATAAACGAGACTAATCCGCGCGGTCGCCCTCGACCCTCTTGATGCCGCCCACCTTATTCACGATAGGCGCGACAAGGGCCTTGAGCGCCTCCTGGTCAACGTCCGGCGGAAAGGTCCTGAGGACGTTGGTGAGGTTGAGGCCTGGGTTGCGGTGCGCTATCTTCATCAACACCTTCTCGAGGGCCCCCACACAGAGCCTGCGCGACTCGTCCGCCAGCTGCTTTGGGATCCTTTCCCGGAGCTGCTGGAGGGCCGGCGCCACACCCCTGAAGAACAAACTCAACTTGGCGCTATGAGGGAGATTCTTGTCGGTGGAGTACCCAAGGTGCTCCGCCCCTAGCTCCGCCAGCTCCTTGTCGACATCGGCAGCTGATGGCTTCTCGCCCCTCGTTGGTTACCCCAAGTGGAAGGTTTGAGATGCAGTGTAGCGGAAGTTTTCCCTTGGCAATACCAAGGATCGATTTCCCTGAGACTCCCAGTTTCAACAAGAAGGTGTCAACTGCTAACGGCGCCAGATATTAGCAATCAACGTGGACATGCACACAGATACAAATAACTTTGCTCCCAACGAGTATAGAGAGGTTGTCAATCCCTCCGGCCTTGTAGTTTACAAAGGATCAAACGCAAGTGATAATAGTGATAGGTATAATTGCAATAGTAAGTAAAAGCGGAAAGTAAATAGTGGATGTGATCAATGGTGGTAATATGGACCGGAGTCTCATGATGTTCACTAGTGATGTCTCTCTCCCAAAAGACGATAAAACAGCTATGTGAGGTAAACGAATTACAGCTGGGCAATTGACAGAACCATGAACGCAAACCAATGCTGACTACATTGCAAGAAAGGTCGAGGTTCAAAGCATGGGCGGTACGCCAAGGTAAGTAGACCGAAATCCATCTGCATCTACTACTAATCATCCACCTTGAGATATCTATCCAGAACATCTCGCTGGTATTAAGTTGCGAGTCCCACCCATAGTGTAAACTCAAAGCAACAGACAACTGCATTAAAAGAACTTTGCGTAAAGTAAACAATCCTTGCACCCGCGGGCACAAGCACCGTTGTTTTCCCCCTTGTGGCAACAACACATCCCCTAGACTCATGTTTCTGTCACTCAAACTAGTCATCGAGGGGCATGAACCCACAATCAAACATAACGTTCCCTCTTGGAGTCACTACCTACTACTTGGCCAAAGCAATAAATAACAACGGAGAACATGCAAGAATTACTCACGAACATAAATATAAAAGAGGTGAATCAAATATATTACTCAAACACAATCTGAACATAATCTCATAATCCATCGGATCCCAGCAAACTCATCATAGCAACAGCATAAGGATTACATATGTGCCTCGATCATGTAGGGCAGCTCACGAGGACTAATTAGTGAAGCACAAGAACGGGAGGAGAACATCACATAGCTACTGGTCATGGACCCATGGTCCAAGGGAGACTACTCACAACTCATCCGGGAGGCATCCATGGTGGTGGAGAAGCTCCCGGTGGTGATCCTCCCCTCCGGCAGGGTGCCGGGAAGAGTTCTCCTGGTGCTCCCGATCTTGGAAGCGGCGGCGGCGGCGGAACGGAGATAAGATCGCGAAAAAGAGTTCCCGTCTCGAGGGTTTCGGGAGACGCTTTAAATATATGCCAAAGGGGGCATCAGCGGAGCCTCGGGGGGCCCAGGCGCCCCCCCGGCGCGACCCGGGGGGGG
>LR738710.1:767192007-767252892 GCA_902687465.1 Secale cereale
GGCTGTACTTCGGGCGCCCGGTAGTTTCTGGAACGCTGATTTTTTATATAATTTTTCTGGATTTTTTCTGGCAGTTCTCGTAATGTGAAAACCTGAAATACAAAAACAGCCGAAAACAGAAACTGGCACTGGGGTGCACTGAGTTAATAGGTTAGTCCAAATATGATCAAAAGTGTATGGAAGTGTATAAATAACATAGCAATATCACCCAAAAGAGGCATGGAGCAAGCAGAAATTATAGATACGTTTTGGATGTATCAGCAGCGGCGGCAACAAGACCCTCTATCCAGTGCTCCACCGTCAGCCTGAAGTTGTTTTGGGAGATGGCGGCGCTGTCCAGCAGCGCCTTCTCGGCCCTGAGCTCCTCCTTCAGGTTCGCCTCCCGCTCTCTATCACCGTTAAGCATTGTGGTGAGGGTGGACAGCTTCAACTCCAGATCGGCGATGGAGTCCTTGGCGACGGCGAGCTCCTTGCCCTTGTCGGAGAGGCGGACCTGCAGCTCGGAGTGGCTCTGGGCATCCTTCTCCCTCTCAAGGTTCAGTGCGGCAACCTCCTCGCCGCTCGTCTTGAGGTCGGCCTCCAGTTGCGCCACCCTCGCCTCCAAGTCTCTCTTGGCGGTCTCGGCGGCCGCAGCAGCATCCTTCGCTTCCTGCAGAGCCCCGCCAAGGGACTGCTCACGCGCGGCAAGCTCGTCCTCGTGACTGTCGAGGTTGACCTTCTGCTGCGTCAGTTCGCCTTCTCGCCGGGACAACTCCTCGGCGGCGAGCCGTTGCTGCTCCTCCGCTTCGGCCTTCTCCAAAATAAACGCGTGATGCGCCTCGGCAAGCTGCTCCCGCTCCTCTGCCAAGGATTGGAGAGTTGATTGGTTGCTGGCTCGAAGCTCTTCTGCGCGCTTCTCCAAGTCAACACTTGCCTTGGCGGCCAGAGCCTCTCGGGACTCCAGCTTGGCCTGCCGGGCGCAGTACAAAGACAGAAGCCTCCGCAGAAGCCGCTCCTCCTCGGGCTCGCTGCTGCTGCTTGGCGCGTCGACGAACTTCAGTCCGGCGGAGGCGAGGACCTCCCCGTCGAAGACTTATCCCTCCGCAGGCGCCCTCGACGACGACGCCCACGGGAGCTGGATGAAGACTCGGTTGCCGGCCTCCAGATAGGTGCCTGGCTCGGCTGTGGCAGCGGAGGGATCGGCAGCCGGCGCAGCACCTGACGCTCCTGCGGCCTCAGGGCCGTCAGTGCGACTGCCGGTCCCCTCCTCAGCTGCCGCGCCAGCGGCCTTGGCTGCCTCTTCGGTGGCGGGCTCGTCTGCACCGGCCGCCCCTTCAGTGGCTGCGGCGTCGCCGGTATTGCCACGCGCGTCCTCCTCGGTGGCGACCTCCGTCTCCATGGGCTCGGCTGCGGACGGGTCTGAAGACAAGAAAAGAAGGAAGAACAGTCAAGCAAATATCCAAAAAGAGAAATTCAGAAAAAGAAAAGTCCAAGGTTTTACCTGCGCGGGCCTCCTCTTCGGTGGGGTTCCTTGCCGGGGAGTTCTCCCTCGGCGGCGTGATGGTAGCTCCTGCCGGCGGAGGGCCGCTGGCGCCGTCCCTTGGCGGCGTACTCGTCCTTGGCAGAGTACTCGCCCTTGGCGGGGTGCTCGCCCTTGGCGGGGTACTCGCCCTTGGCGGAGTGTCCTCCCTTGCCGGGGAGCTTCCCCTTGGCGGTGCGGTCGGGACGTGTGGCGCGTCGGGGGCGGTCTCCTGGTGCTCTAGATGCTGCTGCTCCGTTTCTGCACGAGTCGACAAACAAAACATCAACAAAGATAGAAGACCCACGCGCGCCCGACAAGCGGAAGGTGGACATAAGACTTACGCTGGGGGCTGCTCCGGGGAACGGCTGTCGGGTCCGACGAGCTTGCCGCAGGCGCACCCCCTGCTGCTGCGGCGGGCTTGTCCTCGATGACGACCACCGGGACTTTAGCCCTCTTCGCCGCCCTCTGGGCTAGAGTCCTGGAACAAAGACAAGATCAGAATCAGGCAAAAGAAATACAAGACAAGAATCAACAGAAAACCAAAGAAAAACAAGAATCGCGAAGACTTACTCTTCTTCCTCCTCGTCGTCGGAGCTGAGCGCCGAGAAATCAAAGTCCGGCTCGCGCGTCCCGGCGCGAGGAGCTGGGGAAGTGGGCTCCCTTGGCCGCTTGGCGGGAGCAGGGGCGACGGTCTGAGAAGACCCCGCTCCGGTTGCCGCCGAGGCACGAGGGGCGGAAGGAGCAGTGGAGCCTGTCCGGGAAGATCCCCCTCCAGTTGCCGTTGAAGCACAAGGCACTCCCTTGGCGGCCTTGCTCGTCGCGGTGGCGCGTGTCGGGCGGCGCTGCGGCTGCTGGCCCGCCTGCCGCCCCGCCACGTCGGCGGCCTTGCGGAGGCGCCTCCTTGTCTGAGCTGGAGGACTTGCTGGAGGTGGCGAGCTGCCCGACGAGGAAGATGAGGAGCCGAGGTTCAGCGAGCCGCTTGAGTCTTCGGCAGGACCGCTTGACCCGACGCCCTGCTCGGCGGGCCCGCTCGACTCGGCGCCTTGCTCGATGGGCTCGCTTGTCTCGGCGAGTCGCCCGGCAAGCTTTCCCGCTTTGCGAAGCTCTTCCTCCTCGGCGAGACTTACCGCCTCCGCTGCCTCCGCCTCCTCCACAGTATACCCAAACTCGCCTGCGGCCCTGGCCGCGGCTGCCTCTTCCAACCTGGTGGCAATATACGCCATCTCCTGGTCGGTGGTGTCGCGGGTGAGGCCCCTCTTCTCGTCGGCGTCGATGGGCAACTCCACCAGGTTGTCGAAGAACGTCTGCACAGCTTCGTCGGAAGGTTCCCGCCAAGTGGGGTCGAACCCGTGGGAATCGCACAACGGCATCGCCGCGCGGACCGCATCTGAGCACCGAGCTATTGCACAATGGAACTACGCCCGGCGGCAACGCAAACCACTCCGGGTGGGCAGAGTCGTACTTGAATAGCGTTTGGAGCATTGCGTTGAGCTCCAAAACAGTGAAGTTGTAATTGAGGCCCGGGCGCAGCCTCATGATGTCTGCCGCATTCTCGAACTCCCAAGCAGCCCTCTTCCTCTCCTGCAAGGGAGCGATGCGGCGGCGGAGAAAGTCTGCCCCGACGGCACCTATAGTGAGCCTGGCTTGCCGGAGGCGAAGAATCCGAGTGGTGGCTATCTTCAGCTTGTCGTCCTCGGGGGCCAGGTCACTCTAGTCATTGCCGCGTACTACTGCGGTTTGGCGCCGGGAAGTAAAAGGCTGTGGGTCATCCGCCATGGTCCAACACCAGTTGGCCCTCCACTCATCCCACTTGCCGCGGAGCTCCCCCGTCAAGTAAGCCTCTTTCTTATGGAGCCTAAAAACCCAAGAGATTCCGCTAGACAGAGGTGACCCTGACTCGACTCGAGGAATGAAGTAATGGTGGAAGAGGGCTACATTGGGGTGACTCCGACGAAATTTTCGCACAGATGTGCGAAAATGGCCATAGTCAAGACGGCGTTTGGGGTGAAGTCAAGGAGATGAAACCCGTAGGTATTCATGATGTCGCAGAAGAACTCCGAGAAGGGCGGGCAGAGCCTGCAGTAGAAGAACGGAGCAAAAAAGGCATAGCCACCCGGGAACATCTCGCAGGCCACGGCGGGGAGTACCTTGGTGCGCGGATGCGCCTTTGTCTCCCTCGACCAGAAGAGGTAGAAGGTGTCTTTCAGCTCCTCCGCATCAAGCTTTTGCGGGAAGACCGCCATCTTCTTCCGCATTGCTACTAGCCACAGCGCCTTGGCAGACTTCGCGGCCTTCGCCTTCTCGCCCTTCGGGGCCATGGCGGGGACGATGGGGGAAGTCGACGGCGCTGGTGATGCTGGTGGCGGCAGAGGGGGGCGGAGCGCTGCTCTCTTTCGACCTTCGGGGAGGAGGGGAGAGGCGAGGGTTTCTGGAGGATGAAGAAGCAACGGGCGAATGGAAGGAACTGCCCCTGTTCCCCCTGCTTTTAAGGGGGGAGAGGGGGACGTTCACATTTCCCCATTAAAGAAACAGGCCACGATCTCTCCCACGACGCCGCGATTGACGCGTGCCGTTAGGGCGGGGCGCGGTGGATACGGAGTGGGATACGACGTGCCGCGGGCCGCGCGTGCCCGTGCACTGTTTTGGGCCTGGCCCAACAGCGCTCGGCACCGTGTATGGCCCAGGCCCGGGGGCTCATGTTGGTGTACTAAAGTAGGGGGTACCTTAGTATCCCTAACTTGTGCACGGGCAGTCGCAGCGTCCTGTGGCAGGGCTTGCCGTGCGACCGCCAAGGCCCACAGTGGTTCCTTTGGAGCCATTCAAGAACAAAGTATTCAAGTTAAAGAAACAAGGCCCCGGCAAGAGGAGCTTGCCGGGAAGGCCACTCAAGGCTCAAGACCACTTCTTTGGCACAAGACCCTGGCAAGATGAGCTTGCCGGGAAGGCCAACCATGGCATTTCAAGAGACTTGCCGCGACGCGCCACGCGTCCCGGCAAGGCCCGGAGAGCGACAAGCTCCCAGGCGCGACAAGATAGCAACCGCGGAAAACTTCCACTAAGTGCCCGCGCTCCAGCTCATCCGCCCACGCGTCGCCCTAGGACCCTTCCAGGCACACGTGGCGGAAGGCTGTGCAGCCTGAGGGACACGGTGGCAAGATGCGATGACAAGGCCACCATCGTGGCGGACGGTGGCGCCATGACGGACGCTTTTTGCACTGTTTGGGGCGACGGCGATGGGCATTTAATGCCCTTGTCCCCTGCCGTTAGAGTTAGGTATAGAGCACTATGCATACACTGTTCCAACTACCACACATTTTACATTTTTACCCTCGACTGGTTGCCACCTGTCGGTGACCCCTTTGACCTATAAAAGGAGGCCCATGCGCAACGTAGTGGAGGTTCGGATCATCGATCACTCCCGCGCTCGGTCCTGTTAGCGATCAGCACTGTAGCTCTTCTCGCTCCCGAGCCAAGAACACAATACAAACCAAGGCAGGAGTAGGGTTTTACGCATCCGTGCGGCCCGAACCTGGGTAAACTGCTCGCGTGTTTGCCTCGATCCGCTCTTTGTGCACCCTCCGCCCCCTTGCCGTACCGAAAAGGGGCTCCGGTCCCATAGGTGTTCGTGGGCGATCAGTTTCTCTGACAGACATGCTAGTGGAGTTAATATGAGATTGAGAAATGCTTGTGTTAAGGTTAGTGATTCCCGTAGCATGCACGTATGGTGAACCGCTATGTGACGAAGTTAGAGCATGAGGTATTTGTAAAGTGCCAACCTTTGTGTGGAGGTCGGGGGCGCGCGATGGTTAACTCCTACCAACCTCCCCCCTAGGAGCATGCGTTGATTGCTTTGTTATGATGACTCATAGATTTTTGCAATAAGTATATGAGTTCTTTATGACTAATGTTGAGTCCATGGATTATACGCATTCTCACCCTTCCACCATTGCTAGCCTCTCTTGTACCGTGCAACTTTCGCCGGTACCATACACCCACTACATGTCCTTCCTCAAAACAGCCACCATACCTACCTATCATGGCATTTCCATAGCCATTCCGAGATATATTGCCATGCAACTTTCCACTGTTTCTTTATATGACACGCATCATATTGTCATATTTCCATGCATGATCATGTAGTTGACATCGTATTTGTGGCAAAGCCACCATGCATAATTTTTCATACATGTCACTCTTGATTCATTGCACATCCCGGTACATCGCCGGAGGCATTCATATAGAGTCATACTTTGTTCTAGTATCGTGTTGTAATGAAAGTGTGATGGTTGTCATTATTAGAGCATTGTCCCATGGGAGGAAAGGCTAAATCTATAAAGCCCCTCCACACAAAAAAAGAAAAGAAAAAACAAAGGCCAAAGAAAAAAAAGACCCAAAAAAAGAAGAAAAAGAAAAAGAAAAAAAGAAAAAAAAGAAAAAAAGGGACAATTGCCTGTATCTTTTTCCACACTTGTGCTTCAAAGTAGCACCATGTCCTTCATGATAGAGAGTCTCATGTTTTTTCACTTTCATATACTAGTGGGAATTTTTATTATAGAACTTGGCTTGTATATTCCTACGATGGGCTTCCTCAAATGCCCTAGGTCTTCGTGAGCAAGCAAGTTGGATGCACACCCATTAGTTTCTTTTGTTGAGCTTTCATTCATATTTAGCTCTAGTGCATCCGTTGCATGGCAATCCCTACTCACTCACATTGATATCTAATGATGGGCATCTCCATAGCCCGTTCATACGCCTAGTCGATGTGAGACTATCTCCCTGCATTTTGTCTTCTCCACAACCACCTCTATTCCACCCATAGTGCTATGTCCATGGCTCACACTCATGTATTGCGTGAAAGTTGAAAGGTTTGAAATAATAGAGTATGAAAACAAGTGCTTGGCTGAAATCGGGGTTGTGCATGATATGAATATTTAGTGTGATAACGAGGGAGCATAGCCAACAATATATGATTTTGCAGGGATAACTTTCTTTAGCCATAGTATTTTGAGAAGACATGATTGCTTTGTTAGTATGCTTGAAGTATTATTGTTTCTTATGTCAATATAGACTTTTATCTTGAATCTTTAAGATCTGAATATTCATGCCACAATTAAGAGAATTACATTGAAAAACTATATTGGTTAGCGTTCCACATCAAAAATTCTTTCTTTATCATTTACCTACTCGAGGACGAGCAGGAATTAAGCTTGGGGATGCTGATACGTCTCCAACGTATATATAGTTTTTGATTGTTCCATGCTATTATATTATCCTTCTAGGATGTCTTATGGGCTTTATTATACACTTTTATATGATTTTTCGGACTAACCTATTAACCCAGAGTCCAGTGCCAATTTATGTTTTTCTCCTGTTTTAGGGTTTTACAGAAAAGGAAAATCAAACGGAGTCCAATCGACGAGGCAATTTTGATGATTTTTTCTGGACCAAAAGAAGCCCCCGAAGCAAAAGAGTTGGGCCAGGAGAGCCACGGGCTGCCCTCGAGGGTGGGGTCCACGCCCTGGGCAGGGGGCGCGCCCCCCTGTCTCGAGGACGGCCCGTAGCTCCCCTTTACTTGGCCCCGACACCAAAAATTCCTATAAATACTGAAACCTTTGGAAATTAACCTAGATCGGGAGTTCCGTCGCCGAAAGCCTCTGTAGCCACCAATAACCAATCTAGACCCTGTTCCGGCACCCTACCAGAGGGGGAATCCCTCTCCGGTGGCTATCTTAATCATCTCGGCGCTCTCCATGACGAGGAGGGAGTAGTCCACCCTCGGGGCTGATGGTATGTATCAGTAGCTATGTGTTTGATCTCTCTCTCGTGTTCTTGAGATGGAACGATCTTGATGTATCGTAAGCTTTGTTGTTCTAGTTGGATCTTCTTCTCCCCCTCTACTCTCTTGTAATGGATTGAGTTTTCCCTTTGAAGTTATCTTATCGGATTGAGTCTTTAAGGATTTGAGAACACTTGATGTACATCTTGTGTGTGTTTATCTGGGGTGACAATGGGATATCATGTGATCTACTTGATGTATGTTTTGGTGATCAACTTGCGGGTTCCGTGACCTTGGGAATCTATGCATAGGGGTTGGCACACGTTTTCGTCTTGACTCTTCGGTAGAAACTTTGGGGCACTCTTTGAAGTTCTATGTGTTGGTTGGATAGATGTTTCTGAGATTGTGTGATGCATATCGTATAACCATGCCCACGGATACTTGAGGTGACAATGGAGTATCTAGGTGACATTAGGGTTTTGGTTGATTTATGTCTTAAGGTGTTATTCTAGTACGAACTCTATGATAGATTGAACGTTACGACGGACTCTTGAATAGATCGATCAGAAAAAATAACTTTGGGGTGGTTTCGTACCCTACCATAATCTCTTCGTTTGTTCTCCGCTATTAGTTACTTTGGAGTGACTCTTTGTTACATGTTGAGGGCTGGTAATATGATCCAATTATGTTATCCTTGTTGAGAGAACTCGCACTAGTGAAAGTATGAACCCTAGGCCTTCTCTACTATCATTGCAATACCATTTATGCTCACGTTTATCACTTGCTACCTTGCTGTTTTTATATTTTCAGTTTACAAAAACCTATATCTACCATTCATATTGCACTTGTATCACCATCTCTTCGCCGAACTAGTGCACCTATACAATTTACCATTGTATTGGGTGTGTTGGGGACTCAAGAGACTCTTTGTTATTTGGTTGCATGGTTGCTTGAGAGAGACCATCTTCATCCTACGCCTCCCACGGATTGATAAACCTTAGGTCATCCACTTGAGGGAAATTTTCTACTGTCCTACAAACCTCTGCACTTGGAGGCCCAACAACGTCTACAAGAAGAAGGGTGCGTAGTAGACATCATGGTCGAAGGAGAAGGGCAATGTTCCACTCAAGTGGAACCATCACCAACCCAAGACCCGCATGCTTCCGAAGAACAAAGTGAAGGCCCTCAACCCGATGAACAAGGCCAAGTGCAAGATCAACCGCACGATGGTGTTGATCCACCAAGTGATGCTCAAGGCCAAGTTCCCTCTCCTGAGCATGTTCAAGATCAAGAGCAAGATCAAGATCAATAACAAGCTCATAACGATGCTCAAGATGATCAACTTATAGCTCCTCAACTAACACTTGAAGAGCAATTGGAGCATCGTGCTGCCAAAGTTGCTTCTAGGCTCACTTCTAGATAGCATCACATGGAGAATATCCTTGGAAGCATCACAAAGGGGGTAAGCAGTCGTAGTCAATTAGCAAACTATGTGCTCATCATGTGTTTGTCTCTTGTGTTGAACCCCAAAAGGTCTATGAGGCGCTCAAAGACCCCGACTGGCTCAACGCCATGCATGAAGAACTCCATAACTTCGAGCACAACAAGGTGTGGAGTTTGGTGCCAAGGCCAAAGGAGAACCATAATGTCATTGGAACCAAATGGATCTTTAAGAACAAGCAAGATGCTCATGGGATTGTCATACGCAACAAGGCTTGTTTGGTGGCTCGAGGCTACTCCCAAGTCGAGGGTATCGACTACAGTGAAACATTTGCCCCTGTTGCTCGCCTTGAATCTATACGTTTGTTGCTTGCCTATGCTTCTCATCATAACTTTAAATTGCAACAAATGGATGTGAAAAGTGCTTTTCTAAATGGTCCTCTCAATGAGTTGGTGTATGTCAAACAACCCCTGGGGTTTGAGGATCCTAAGTTCCCCAATCATGTCAACTCGAGAAGGCGCTCTATGGCCTTAAACAAGCCCCACGTGTGTGGTATGAGCATCTTACCGAGTTGTTGCAAGATCGTGGATTTGAAATTGGGAAAATCGGCCCCACTCTTTGTACTAAGAAGGTCAAAGGGGAGTTGTTTGTATGCCAACTATATGTTGATGATATTATCTTTGGTTCACCTAACAAAGCTTTTAATGATGAGTTTTCCGCACTCATGACCGCGGAGTTTGAGATGTCCGTGATGGGAGAGTTGAAGTTCTTCCTAGGGTTCGAAATCAAACAATGAAGAGAAGGAATTGTCATCAAACAAGCCAAATACACTCAAGACATGCTCAAGAGGTTCAAGCTAAGTGATGTCAAGCCGGCTACTACTCCAATGGCTACCAAGTGCCAACTTGACAATGATCCCAATGGTAAAGCGGTGATCAAAAGGTATATCATTCTGTGATTGGATCCTTGCTTTACATTTGTGCATCTAGACCGGATATCATGTTGAGTGTGGGAATTTGTGCACGGTTTCAAGCCTCACCTAAGGAAAGTCACTTTGTGGTTGTCCAGCGAATCTTTCGATATTTGGCTCATACCCCAAACTTTGGTTTATGGTACCCAAGAGGAGCAAACTTCAACCTTGTAGGTTTCTGGGATTCGGATTGGGCGGGAGACAAAGTGGATAGGAAGTCAACTTCCGGAGGTTGCCAATTTCTTGGTTGCTCTTTGCTGAGTTGGTCTACCAAGAAGCAAAGTTGTGTATCTCTCTCCTCCACCAAAGCCAAGAATGTGGTGGCCGGCAGTTGTTGTGCTCAACTTTTATGGATGAGGCAAAATTTAAAGGATTACGGTGTCACTTGTGACAAAGTGCCTCTTTGGTGTGACAATGAAAGTGCCATCAAGATTTCTCTCAACCCGGTGCAACACTTCAAGACGAAGCATATTGAGATTCGGTATCACTTCATCCGGGAGCATATTCGGTGAGGGGAAATTGATCTTCACTATGTCAACACTCATGATAACCTTGCAGATATCTTCACGAAGCCTTTGGATGAAGCAAGATTTCGCGACTTAAGGCATGAGCTAAATATCATATATTTGAGCAATGTGGATTGAAACTATGCACACCTCCTCACACTCATCATGTTATCTTGTTTAGGTGTACGCATGGACATAGGGGGAGTATTGTTCTCTCAATGAACTCTTCCTCCCCCCATTATGCATTGTCGGTGTACTAAGGTAGGGGTACCTCAGTACCCCAACTTGTGCACGGGCAGTTGCAGCTTCCCGCGGCAGGGTTTACCGCGTGCTCGCCGGAGACCTTCCTGCTCCTTATTAAACCATTCAAAAACAAAGTATACAAGGAAGAAGATCGAGACCCCGGCAAGAGGAGCTTGCCGGGAAGGCCGTACCAGGCTCAAGACTGCCCCACTAGCACAAGGCCCTGGCAAGGGGAGCTTGCCAGGAAGATTAGAAGACACGCCTCGGCGCTATATGCGCCCCGGCAAGGGCCCGGGGAGCGGCAAGCTCCCGGGCCCGGCAAGATCAAGGCCCCGGCAAGGTGCTTGCCGGGAAGACTGCGCTGTGTGCCCGCGCTCCAGCTCATCGGCCCACGCGTCACCCTGGGGTCTATCCAGGGACGCGTGGCGGATGGCTGTGCAGCCTGGGGTACACGGTGGCACTCCACGGTGATGGATCCATCGCCGTGGCAGACGGAGACGCAAGAACGGGAGCTTTTGGGGTCGACGGCGACGGGCATTAAATGCCCTTGTCCCCCACTGTCAAAGTAGGTATAGACCACTGTTCTGCGCTGTAGCTCCACTGTTCCCGCACTGTTATAACTACCACCTCTTTTACGTTTTTACCCCTTTCTCATGCGTTGACACCTGTCGGTGACCCCTTGCACTATAAAAGGAGGCCCATGCACAACGTGGAGGGGGTTCGGAACCTAGATCACTCTCACGCTCGGTGTAGCTGCTTCTTCAAGCTCCCGAGCACTCCAACTCAATAGACAACTAAGCAGGAGTAGGGTTTTACGCGTCTACCGCGGCCCGAACCTGGGTAAAACTGCCCGCGTGCTCGCTACGATCTGCTCTTTGTGCTCCCTCCGCCCTCGTACCGCACAGACAAGGGGCTCCGGTCCCATAGGTGTTCGTGGCGGACAGTTTCCCCCGACATCTTTGAAGATGTAAGGTCCTGGATCCTTACTCCTGGTCCTCCTTGTCGTCCTCGCTCAGGGCGGAGAAATCGTACTCCACCGTGGGTGCGTCGGCGCGAGGAGCGGAAGACGAAGACTCCCTCGCGCGCTTGGTGCTCACCGGGGCTGGGGGCTGCGAAGACCCAGCCCCTGTGGTAGCCGGCGCCCGAGGAGCGGGCGGAGCCGCTGCTCCGCTCCGAGAAGACCCCTGCCGGCTCGGCGCCGGCCTGCGAGGCGCCTCCGTCGTGGTCCGCGCGCGGGCCGCCTCTGCTGTGGCTGGTGCGCCGGTCGACCTTGGCGCGGCTTGGCTCCCCCGGGGAGCTGCCCGGCGAGCTGGTTGTTGCCGGGGCGCCTGCGCCCTCTCTCCCGTCGCCGTCTTGCGGAGACGCTTCGGCGGAGACTGCCTTGGGCTTGCCGGGGGCGGAGAGCTCTCCGACGAGGAGAGGTCGTCGGCGTAGAGCTCCGTGGATCCGCCGGAGTCCTCGGCCTCCTCCTCCTCCTCTTCCCCGGCCGGCTCGCTGGGCCCAGCGCCCTGCGCTGCGGCCTCTTTTCCCTTGCCGCCTCCGCTTCCTCCGGCGCCTCCGCTCCTCGCGGCGCCTCTGCTCCCTCCGGCGGTACCCTCCATTGCCGCGGCCTCGGCCACGATCCCGTGGATCCCGGAGTGCCTCAGCGAGGGGACCCCGGCGAGCGCGTCGGGAGGGAGCTGCAGCAACCTGCGGATCTCCGCCTCCTCCGCCTGGGTGGACGCGTCCGCAACTTCCGCCTCTTCAGGCGTGTATCCAAAAATTCCTGCCGCCGCGGCTGCGGCGGCCTCTTCAGCCCGAGAAGCTATGTAGGCGATCTCCTGGTCGGTGGTGTCCCGCGTGTGCTCCTTGAGGTCGTTCTTGTTCTTCGCCACCTCTGCGAGGTTGTCGTAGAAGTTGAGGACGTCGATGGGCTTGGGAGCGATCCACGTGCGGTCCACGCCGTGCGAGTCACACATGGGCATCATGGCGAGGATGCGATCCCGGACGATGTTGTTGCAGAGCGGCACCACTTCCCGGGGAGGTCTGAACCACTCAGGGTGTGCCGGGTCGTACTTGAAGAGTTCCCGGACCATCCCCTTCAGCTCCAGCGTGGTGAAGTTGAAGTTGAGCCCGGGGCGCAGCCTCATTATGTCTGCCGGGCCGCCGTACTCCCAGGCCGGCCTCTTCCGGTCTTGGAGAGGGGCGATGCGCCGGCGGAGGAAATCTGCGCCCACCTCTGCAACTGACAGCTTGGCCATCCGAAGACGAAGAATCCGGACGAGGGCGATGTCGAGCTTGACATCGTCCGAGTCCAGCTCACTCCAATCCCTGCCGCGCACGATGGGTGTTGTGCGCGGCGCGGTGAAGGACTGCGGCGCATCTTCAACGATCCAGCACCACTCCGCGCGCCACTCCTCCCACTTGCCGCGGAGCTCCCCCGGCAAGTAGGATCCCTTCTTATTCAGACGGAAAACCCAAGAAATTCCTCCGGAGAGGGGGGCGTCGGCCTCTGCTATAGGAGTGAAGAAGTGCCTAAAAAGCGCTACGTTTGGGTGTACTCCTATGAAGTTTTCGCACATGTGGGCGAAAACCGCCATGCTGAGGACGGCGTTGGGGGTGAAGTCAAGCAGATGGAAGCCGTATGTATGCATAATGTCGCAGAAGAAATTCGAGAAAGGAGGACACAGACCGCAGTGGAAGAAGGCTGCGAAGAAGTGGTACCCGCCGGGATAGCTGTCCTTGGCGGCGGCCGGATATGCCAGGGTGCGGGGGTGCGCCTTGGTTTCCTTGGCCCAGAACAAGTAGTACTTGTTCCAGAGCTCCTCCACGCCGAGCTTCGGTGGGAAGACGAGGTGCTTCTTCCGGTACGCAGCGAGCTTCGCCGCTTGCTCCGACTTTTCCCTCTTGGACTTCTCCGCCTTCGCCTTGTCGGTCTTTGGGGCCATGGCGGACGCGGCGGAAGGAAGGGGGCGAAGAGCTCGGCGGCGGCGGAGGTGTGGAGGCAGAGCGCAAGAGAGATCTCTGGAGGAGGAAGACGATGCAATGAAAGCGCAAGGAGGGGAACCGCGCCCGCTTCCTCTGCTTTTATGGGGGAGTGGGGGGCGTTTCGCCCTTTCCATTAAGAGATCGTGGGCACGTCCCATCCCACGGCGCCGCGATCGACGCATGCCGTTACGGTGGGGTGCGGCGGATACGGAAGTGGATTCGGCACGCCGCGGCCCGCGGATGCCCGTGCACTGCTTTGGGCCTGGCCCAACAGCGCTCGGCACCGTGTGTGGCCCAGGCCCGGGGGCTCCTGTCGGTGTACTAAGGTAGGGGTACCTCAGTACCCCAACTTGTGCACGGGCAGTTGCAGCTTCCCGCGGCAGGGTTTACCGCGTGCTCGCCGGAGACCTTCCTGCTCCTTATTAAACCATTCAAAAACAAAGTATACAAGGAAGAAGATCGAGACCCCGGCAAGAGGAGCTTGCCGGGAAGGCCGTACCAGGCTCAAGACTGCCCCACTAGCACAAGGCCCTGGCAAGGGGAGCTTGCCAGGAAGATTAGAAGACACGCCTCGGCGCTATATGCGCCCCGGCAAGGGCCCGGGGAGCGGCAAGCTCCCGGGCCCGGCAAGATCAAGGCCCCGGCAAGGTGCTTGCCGGGAAGACTGCGCTGTGTGCCCGCGCTCCAGCTCATCGGCCCACGCGTCACCCTGGGGTCTATCCAGGGACGCGTGGCGGATGGCTGTGCAGCCTGGGGTACACGGTGGCACTCCACGGTGATGGATCCATCGCCGTGGCAGACGGAGACGCAAGAACGGGAGCTTTTGGGGTCGACGGCGACGGGCATTAAATGCCCTTGTCCCCCACTGTCAAAGTAGGTATAGACCACTATTCTGCACTGTAGCTCCACTGTTCCCGCACTGTTACAACTACCACCTCTTTTACGTTTTTACCCCTTTCTCATGCGTTGACACCTGTCGGTGACCCCTTGCACTATAAAAGGAGGCCCATGCACAACGTGGAGGGGGTTCGGAACCTAGATCACTCTCACGCTCGGTGTAGCTGCTTCTTCAAGCTCCCGAGCACTCCAACTCAATAGACAACTAAGCAGGAGTAGGGTTTTACGCGTCTACCGCGGCCCGAACCTGGGTAAAACTGCCCGCGTGCTCGCTACGATCTGCTCTTTGTGCTCCCTCCGCCCTCGTACCGCACAGACAAGGGGCTCCGGTCCCATAGGTGTTCGTGGCGGACAGTTTCCCCCGACATCTTTGGCGCGCCAGGTAGGGGGCGTCGAGGTTGTGCGAACCTGATCCGGCGTTCGCGCGGGCGCATTCTTCATCAACCTCTCCGAATTCATCAACTTCATCAGCGACAACTCCATGGCCCCGAAGAAGAAGGCTTCGGAGGTCGGAGGCCCGTCTGCATCTCACCCGCCGCCACCAGAGCCAACGGTGGGCGGGGGAGATGCCGTCGGAAGGGTGGTCGCCGGCGAGGACACTCACGGCGCCACCAGATCCAAGAACAGGACGGACGACCGAACCTCGGTCTCCGTGGACGCGCCGCGTCCATCTCAGCACACGACGACCCAGCAGCGCCATGTCACGGGAGGTGGCATCCGCTTGCTGGGACAAGGCCAAACTGGAGGCTCGCGGGACGCCCCGGACCCCCGTCCGGGCACAAGTAAAGCGAGGGCGCCGGCGCGGGACCCCGCTCCTTCTAACGCTGTTAGGAGTCCGAGCGTATCCCGTTCCTCGCACCGCTCGCCCGCGTTCCCCTCCACTCCAGCAGAAGCGCTCGCAAGGGCGCAACTGCTCCTCGACTTCCCTCCAGCGGCCGACAAGGCCGAAGAATGGAGGGCCACCATCCGGAGCCTGATAGACTTCGCCAACAACGATTCTCCACAGCAGCCGTCGACCTCACGGCCGCGGCAGGCTGAGAAGACGAAGGCTGACGGCGACAAGACTGCCGGGGGTGCGACAAGCGTGCACTCCCCGCCGCAGAAGCAGAAGACGCCGCCCCGCCGGAACAACGCCGACGACGGCTCCACCGCCTCGTCGGACCCGCGGGCTCGTCGGGACCAGCGCCAAGTCCTCGACGACCGGCGAGAAGAAGACGCTCGGACCACAATCGAGCACCGCCGAGAAGCTCGGCGGCAATCAGACAAGAGAGCTGGGAACACTGTCGACGCGCACGCGCCCGGTGAGCCAGGCGACTTGCCGTACGCGGCAGGCTGCCCTGCGTTCACCCGCGAGCTGCGGCGCGTCCAGTGGCCCAGCATGAAGAATTTTAAGCCCGACGTACCGGAGAAGTACGACGGCAAGACGCACCCCTCGGAATTCCTCAGCGTCTACACCATCGCAGTGCAAACTGCCGGGGGGCGCAACGAGAAGATCTTGGCGAATTACTTCCCGCTCGTGCTAAAGCCGAACGTCCGTTCGTGGCTTATGCACTTGCCG
The DNA here is from genome assembly GCA_902687465.1 of Secale cereale. Classification (NCBI taxonomy): domain Eukaryota; kingdom Viridiplantae; phylum Streptophyta; class Magnoliopsida; order Poales; family Poaceae; genus Secale; species Secale cereale. Next base: position 767,207,867 of record LR738710.1, read on the forward strand.
GAAGGTTCTATATCTTCTTGGGCCGACCTTTGCCACCAGTTTGTTGGCGCCTTCACCGGCGGCCACAAACCCCACGACCAGGAGAGCGATCTCCACATTTTGGCCCAGAAGGAAGGCAAGACCCTGCGCAAGTACATCCAACACTTCAGCCGTGTGCAGCACAACATCCCTGATGTCCACCCTGCCGCGGTTATCAGCGCGTTCCATCAGAACATGCGTAACCGCCGCATGCGTGAGGAAATGGCGATGACGAAGATTCGGGATGTCAGCGAGCTCTATGCTCTTGCTGACAAGTGTGCACGCGCAGAAGAGGGGAGGAGACTCCCCGGGGAGGATACTGGCGCGGGAGGAAGCGACAGCGACGACGCCGCCCCGGCAAAGAAGAGCCGGCGGCGGAATAACAGAAGGAAGGGCAAGAAGGAGGTGCTTGCCGTCGAGAAGTCCGGCAAGGAGGCCCCCGCCAAGCAAGCGCAGGCTGGCGGCTCCGGCAAGGAGCCTGCCCCTGCAGCGGTGGCCGACAAGCCGGGCAGCTCCGACAAGCAATACTGTAAGATCCACCGCACCAAGGGTCACGATCTCTCCAACTGCAAGCGCGTCGAATACCTCGTCGAGCAGCAGAAAGCTGAGTACGAGAGGCGCGACAAGGAGAAGGCCCAAGGTGGCGGGGAAGAGACGAGCAAGAAGCGGCCGTTCAATGGCCGGGGAGGACGCCGCGGCAAGGCTAAGCAGCGGCAAGGAGATCGACCTCCCCGGGGCCGCGATAAGGACGAAGAAGACGACGATGAAGACATGGAGGACGAGGAGAACAGCGAGCAGGAGTTCCAGAAGGCCACGGAGGTCCTGTGCGTCGACGGGGGCGCCTCCCTGCACACCTCCCACCGCCAACTAAAGCAGTGGGTGCGTGAGGTAAACGCAGCGGAGCCGCCCGTGGAGTCGCGCAGGCTCCTCAAATGGTCCAGCACGCCCATCGTTTTTGATCTTGAGGATCACCCTGACCGCACCACTGCGGTCGGGTGCTTGCCGATGCTGGTTTCCCCCACCATCCGCAACCTCAAGGTCACCAAAATGTTGGTTGACGGCGGGGCCGGGCTGAACTTGATCTCCTCTGCTGTGATCAAGAAACTCCAGATACCAGATGGCGAGCTCGAAGAGACCGGTTCATTCCAAGGAATCAACCCGGGAAGGAGCAAGCCTAAGGGGAAGATCACTTTGCCGGTGACCTTTGGCGGGGAGCTCAACTTCAGGACTGAGCGCATCACTTTCGACGTCGCCGATATTCCATTGCCCTACAATGGAATACTTGGCCGTCCTGCCCTCGCCAAGTTCATGGCAGCTTCCCATTATGCCTACAACGTACTGAAGATGCCGGGGCCGATAAGCGTCATCACTGTCCACGGCGACAAGAAGGATGCGCTTGTCTGCGCCGACAAGATCTACCGGGATGCGGCAGCTGCGGCCGAGAAGGATACTCTTGCCGCTGAAGCTCCCGGGGGGAAGAAGACGAAGACCAAGTCCGGCAAGTGCTCTGGGACCCACTCCGGCAACCGCACCTCCTCGGAGTGCTGTGCTGCCGTCGAGGACGTTCCATCGAGCTCCACCGGCAAGAGTAAGAAAGGAATGGCTGCTCCTCCGGCAACCAAGAAGGTGTCCGCCAAGGAGGACGGCACTGGTGGTACCTTCACCATCAGTGCCACCCTTGACAGCAAATAGGAAAGCGCGCTCGTTGCCTTCCTGCGGGCGAATGTCGATGTGTTTGCCTGGCAACCATCTGACATCCCCGGTGTTCCCAGGAAGGTGATTGAGCACAAGCTTGCTGTCTGTCCTCATGCGCGGCCTATCAAGCAGAAAGTGAGGAAGCAAGCCGTGGAGCGCCAAGAGTTCATCAACGAAGAAATCAAGAAGCTAGAGGCAGCAGGCCTAGTTAGAGGTGTGATCCATCCGACGTGGTTGGCAAATCCAGTCGTCGTGCGCAAGGCCAATGGGAAATGGAGACTGTGTATAGACTTCACCGATGTGAATAAAGCATGTCCCAAGGATCCATTCCCTTTGCCGCGCATTGACCAGATCGTTGACTCCACTGCCGGATGTGAGCTACTCTGTTTTCTTGATGCATACTCAGGCTATCATCAGATTTTCATGGCCAAGGAAGATGAAGAGAAGACTTCATTTATCACTCCATGCGGCACTTATTGCTTTATTCGCATGCCGTTTGGATTGAAGAATGCAGGCTCAACCTTTGCAAGGGTAGTGTACACTGCTTTTGAGCCACAGATCCACAGAAATGTAGAAGCTTACATGGATGACATTGTGGTGAAGAGCAAGAGCAAGGAAACCCTGATTCAAGATTTGGAAGAAACATTTCAGAACCTGCGCAGAATACAGCTCAAATTGAACCCCGAGAAGTGCGTCTTTGGAGTTCCCTCCGGCAAGCTTCTCGGGTTCTTTGTATCGCAGAGGGGGATTGAAGCCAACCCCGACAAGATCAAAGCCATTGAGCAGATAGAGGCCCCAAAGCGCGTCAAGGATGTCAGGAGGCTTGCAGGTTGTGTGGCTGCCCTCAGTAGGTTCATTTCAAAGTCTGCAGAACGCGCCCTTCCTTTCTTCAAAATTTTGAAGAAGGCAGGTCCCATGAAGTGGACTCCGGAAGCGGAGGCGGCGTTGCAGGATTTGAAACGGTACCTGTCCTCCACTCCTATACTTGTCGCACCTAGACCACAGGAAAAGTTGTTGCTATACTTAGCGGCAACCAACCAGGTGGTTAGTGCTGCGTTAGTAGCGGAGAGGGAGTCCGACGAGGAGTCAGCACCACCGGCAAGCGAATCCAGCGACAAGCAGGGGGCTGCCCCGGCAAGCTCTGGCCCCGACAAGGAAGACTCTGCGCAGGAACAGGATGAGGTGCGGAAGAAGATGGTGCAGCGCCCAGTGTATTTTGTAAGTTCCCTTCTCCAAGGGGCTAGATCAAGATACTCTGGTGTGCAAAAATTGCTTTTCGGCCTCCTCATGGCCTCGAGAAAGCTGCGCCATTACTTCCAAGCCCATGAGATAACAGTGGTCACTCGCTTTCCGCTGAAGAGGATATTGCACAATCCGGAAGCAACAGGCAGGATCGTTGAGTGGGCACTGGAGCTGTCAAGCTTTGGACTCAAGTTTGAAAGTACTTCAACTATACAGAGCCGAGCTTTGGCAGAATTCATAGCTGAGTGGACCCCAACGCCCGACGAGGAAGTCCAAGAAACAAGTACACCCGTACAAGAAGCTACAAGTGAATGGGTAATGTATTTTGACGGTGCCTTCTCGCTGCAAGGCGCCGGTGCTGGCGTGGTTCTCATCGCGCCCACCGGAGAGCACCTCAAATATGTTATCCAGATGCACTTTCCCAGGGAGCAAGCGACAAACAACACTGCCGAATATGAAGGCTTGCTTGCCGGCCTCAGGATTGCGGCCGAACTTGGGATCAGGAAGCTGATTGTGCGGGGCGATTCTCAGTTGGTGGTCCGGCAAGTCAACAAGAGCTATCAGAGCCCTTTGATGGAAGCTTATGTCGATGAAGTGAGGAAGCTGGAGGAGCACTTTGAAGGTCTGCAGATGGAGCACGTCCCGAGAGCTCAGAATGAAATTGCAGACGGCCTTTCAAAGTGCGCTTCGATGAAGTTACCTGTGGAACCAGGGACCTTCTTGCTCAAGCTGACTCAGCCATCCGTTACGCCATCAGTTGGGCAGTCCAAGAAGAGAAAGTTGGTCTCCGGCGACTATTTACCGGCGGATCTTCCAGAAACCGCCGCCAAGGTCCCCAAGATCAACAACCAGAACGCTGAGGAACAGTTTGCTCCTGCAAGTCCTTGGGCTTGTACAGTTGAAGCAATTGTTCCCGACAAGCCTCGCCCCGGCGAGCTTGCCGGGGGACCATCAGCTCCGGCAGAACAAGAGGTCCTTGCCGTAGAAGCTGAGGTTCCCGCAGCGGCCCTCGAGCCTTTAGTCCTTGCCGTTGAGCCTCAGGCTCCGGCATGGGCGCAGCAAATCGTCCGTTTTCTTCAAACTGGAGAACTTCCCGACGACCCTCAAGAGATAGAGAAGATAACCAGGCAGTCAAGTATGTACCAGTTCGTGGATAACGAGTTGTACAGAAGAAGACTCAATGGTGTCAGGTTGAAGTGCATCTCCAGAGAAGATGGACAGAAGCTGTTGGCGGAAATACACGGAGGCATATGCGGCCACCACATTGGCGCTAGGGCGCTTGCCGGGAAAGCTTTCCGGCAAGGGTTCTTTTGGCAAGAAGCCCTCCAAGATGCAACTGCGCTAGTAACCAAGTGTGAAGCGTGCCAGTTCCATGCAAAGCAAATTCATCAGCCAGCTCAAGCTCTCCAAACAATCCCTTTGTCCTGGCCCTTCTCGGTCTGGGGGCTCGATATCCTCGGCCCTTTCCCCCGTGCTGTCGGGGGCTTTGAGTACTTGTACGTTGCAATCGACAAGTTCACAAAGTGGCCAGAAGTGGAGCCAGTGAGAAAGGTGACAGCACAGTCAGCAGTCAGGTTCTTCAGGTCGATTGTTTGCCGTTTCGGGATCCCTAACAGGATCATCACCGACAATGGTACGCAATGCACTAGTCGCACATTCATGCAGTACGTCCAAGACCTTGGCGCCAAGGTCTGTTTCGCTTCTGTTGCTCACCCAAGAAGCAACGGTCAAGCGGAGAGGGCAAATGCTGAAGTGCTGCGCGGACTCAAGACAAGGACCTTTGACAGGCTGCGCAAGTGCGGAAGAAATTGGATAGAGGAGCTACCGGCGGCTCTTTGGTCAATCAGAATGACACCAAGTCGAGCCACCGGACAGACACCTTTTGCTCTAGTCTATGGAGCGGAGGCAGTTCTCCCCACGGAACTCGTATACGGATCTCCTCGAGTGCTCGCTTATGACGAGCTCGAGCAAGAGCAACTGCGGCAAGATGACGCATTGCTCCTCGAGGAGGGACGTCTCCAGGCTGCTGTACGAGCTGCTCGATACCAGCAAGCTTTGCGCCGCTACCATAGCCGCAAAGTCAAGGCCAGGAGTCTCGAGGAAGGCGACCTTGTTCTTCGGCGTGTTCAGTCCGCCAAGAATTCCAACAAGTTGACGCCGAAGTGGGAAGGCCCTTATCGGGTGAGACAAGTTACGAGGCCCGGCGCTGTCCGCCTCGAGACCGAAGAAGGCTTACCGGTGAGCAATTCCTGGAACATAGAGCATCTTCGCAAGTTTCACCCCTAAGGCGCGGTTGCCGTGATCCGTTCCGGCAACCACCTTTTTGTACAAGCTTTGCCGCTGTTGCATGTAACCCTTTGTACAAAGCCGGGCGCAGACCCCATGCATCAGTAAAGATTTTGTGTTTTTCGCACCGATTGCCTTTCGCATGCTTCTCTTTGCTATTTGCATGTTTTGTTTGGCATTTGGTACAACACTCAAATAAACGGTAAGCATTAGCACGCCGAAAGGCCATATACTTGTTTCCCTCTCCCTTTTTCTTTCCTCTTAAGCAGAAGGAACGTTCCTCGCGCACAAGTTTGCCGGGGGGGAAGGAGGTGGAGGAGGAACCAAGTGCTGTTCAAGAAAGTCTTACCGGAAAGCAAGCGATATAAGCAAGCAACATATGAAAGATAAGTTGTTAGAATTTGACCAGTTCAAATTTTAAATTTTAGTTGTCTTCCTTGAACAATCACACTTTGTATGGAAAACCTGTGCGCGGAGGAACCTACCCGTAGCTTGCCGCACCCTTATCTTGTTTTCGAGTTCTCTCAACGATTTAAGTGAGCTGCGACAAGTGTCGCGCCCTTGCTTCGTTTCCGAGTACACTCAGCAAGCTAAGTGCGTTGCGGCTAGCCGCGGCAAGGTTGCTTGCCGGCGAAGACCTTGGCCAGCAGGCTGCTCGGAGTCCAGTACTCAGCGCTCGCGGCAAAGGCCCCTTGCCGGCAAGCTCCCCGGGAGCGTAGGGTGAAAAACATACAAGGTCAAGGATTAAGACAAGGAAGATAACATTGCACTGATTGATCAAAATAAGATAAATATCTTACAAAGGATAACTTGTCGCGATGGACTAATGAGTTCATGACATAATATGTAGCAACAAAAAGATAAAGATAATGGAGCCCTAATCTACGCGGTCGCCCTCCTTCCTGCCAAGCTTTGCCACCTTGGCGATGATGTGGGCGACCTGCTCCTTCAGGGCCTCCGTGTCTGCATCAGCCGGCAAGCTGCGAAGAACGTTGGTGAGATTGATCCCCGGGTTGCGGTACACGATCTTCGTCAGCACCCGCTCCAGAGTTCCCGCGCAGAGCAGGCGCGACTCCTCGGCCAGCTGCGCGGGGATTCGGTTCCGGAGACCTGCAAGGGCCGGCGCGATCCCTCTGAAGAAGAGGCTGAGCTTGGCGCTGTGCGGGAGGTCCGGATCCGGCGAGTAGATGAGATGTTCAACCTTCAGCGCCAGCAGCTCCTGGTCAATGTTGGACGCAGAAGAAACCAAGTCTTCGGTCCATACCTCAATGGTCTGGCGGAAGAGCTCGGATGCCTTGTTGACGCTGTCCACCAGGGTCCGCTCCTTGCGGAGCTCCTCCTTCAGCTTGTTCTCCTGAGCCCGGGCAGCGTCGAGCGAATCTTTCAGAGTGGTGACCTTCAGCTCCAAGTCCTCGATGGAGTCCTTGGCGGCCTTCAACTCGTCGCCCCTCTTGGAGAGGCTCACCTGGAGCTCAGAATTTGTGTGGGCGTCCTTCTTGCGCTCCGTGATGAGCGCGGCAACCTTCTCCGTGCTCACCTTCAGCGCCTTCTCCAGCTGTGCAACCTTGGCGGCGAGCTCCTTCTTGGCGTCTTCCGCGGCAACCGCGGCGGCTTTCGCCTCCTTCAATTCTCCGCCAAGGGCTGCCTCGCGAGCGGCAAGGTCCTCCTCATGGGAGTCGAGCTCGACCTTCCGCTGCGCGAGCTCTCCCTCTCGCCGGGACATCTCCACCCCGGCGAGCCGCTGCTGTTCCTCAGCTTCAGCCTTCTCAAGCACCCATTCCTGGTACTCGCCGGCGAGACGCTCGCGCTCCTCCGCCACCTCGCGGAGGGCCGCCTGGTTGGCGGCGCTGAGCTCCGCCGCGCGCTTCTCCATTTCTGCGGCGGCCTTGGCGGCAAGGGCCTCCCGGGAGGCGAGCTTCGCCTGCCTGGCCCGGTAAAGGGCCAGGAGTTGGTGGAGCAGCTTCTCCTCCTCCGGCCCTTCGCTCCCGCCGGGCGCCTCGACGATTTTCAGGCCCGCGGAGGCGAGGACTTCTCCGTCAAACGCCTCGCCCTCCGCGGGAGCTCGCGAAGAAGACCCCCAAGGCATCTGGATGAAGACGCCATTGGGGGCCTCAAGATAGTACCCCTGCTCCTTGTTGGCGGAGGGGCCGGTGGCCGGTGCAGCATCCGATGCTCCCGCCGCCTCCGGGCCGGCGGTGCGGTCGCCGTCCCCCTCCCCGACCGCTGCGTCCGCAGCCGGAGCAGTCTCCTGCGCGGCCGGCTCGGCGGCCTCGGCCATCTCCTCGGTAGCAGGGACGTCACCGCCGCCGCCCTGCGCGCCCTCCTCCTCGAGGTTGATAACCTCCCTCTCCATGGGCTCGGGAGGAGGAAGATCTAAAAAGAAGAAGAAGACAAAGAAGTTCAAGATTCAAGCAAATATCTAAAAAGAGGCAAAGCCAAGAAGACAAGCTGCAGAACATACCTTGGCGGACGTCCTCGGCGGCGGGCTCCCTCGCCGGGGAGCTCGGCCTTGGCGGAGTGGCCACCCTCGCTGGGCTGCTCGCCCTTGGCGGGGTACTCTGCCTTGGCGGAGTACCCGCCCTTGGCGGAGCGCTCTCCCTTGCCGGAGAGTTCTGCCTTGGCGGGGACGGCGGGGCCTGCAGCTCCTCGACGACAGTCTCCGGGCGCTCTTCCCGCTGTGGCTCCACCTCTGCACGAATCAAGATAAGCAACGTCAAGATGATGAATGAAGACGAAATCATCAGACATACCCCGACAAGCGAAAGAATAAACCCCAGACTTACGCTGGGGGCTGCGCTGCGGGCTGCGCTGGGGGCTGCTCCTCGGAGCAGCGCTCGGGTCCGGCAGGCTCGGCTCCGGTGCGCCTCCTGTCGCCGCGGCGGCTGGGTCTTCCTCAGCCTCGACCACAGGCGCCTTGGCCTTCTTCGCCGCGCGCTGAGTCAAAGTCCTGAAATCAAAGCAATGAACCAAGTCAGCATCAACAAAAACCAAGACAGAAATCGAGAAGATGTAAGGTCCTGGATCCTTACTCCTGGTCCTCCTCGTCGTCCTCGCTCAGGGCGGAGAAATCGTACTCCACCGTGGGCGCGTCGGCGCGAGGAGCGGAAGACGAAGACTCCCTCGCGCGCTTGGTGCTCACCGGGGCTGGGGGCTGCGAAGACCCAGCCCCTGTGGTAGCCGGCGCCCGAGGAGCGGGCGGAGCCGCTGCTCCGCTCCGAGAAGACCCCTGCCGGCTCGGCACCGGCCTGCGAGGCGCCTCCGTCGTGGTCCGCGCGCGGGCCGCCTCTGCTGTGGCTGGTGCGCCGGTCGACCTTGGCGCGGCTTGGCTCCCCCGGGGAGCTGCCCGGCGAGCTGGTTGTTGCCGGGGCGCCTGCGCCCTCTCTCCCGTCGCCGTCTTGCGGAGACGCTTCGGCGGAGACTGCCTTGGGCTTGCCGGGGGCGGAGAGCTCTCCGACGAGGAGAGGTCGTCGGCGTAGAGCTCCGTGGATCCGCCGGAGTCCTCGGCCTCCTCCTCCTCCTCTTCCCCGGCCGGCTCGCTGGGCCCAGCGCCCTGCGCTGCGGCCTCTTTTCCCTTGCCGCCTCCGCTTCCTCCGGCGCCTCCGCTCCTCGCGGCGCCTCTGCTCCCTCCGGCGGTACCCTCCATTGCCGCGGCCTCGGCCACGATCCCGTGGATCCCGGAGTGCCTCAGCGAGGGGACCCCGGCGAGCGCGTCGGGAGGGAGCTGCAGCAACCTGCGGATATCCGCCTCCTCCGCCTGGGTGGACGCGTCCGCAACTTCCGCCTCTTCAGGCGTGTATCCAAAAATTCCTGCCGCCGCAGCTGCGGCGGCCTCTTCAGCCCGAGAAGCTATGTAGGCGATCTCCTGGTCGGTGGTGTCCCGCGTGTGCTCCTTGAGGTCGTTCTTGTTCTTCGCCACCTCTGCGAGGTTGTCGTAGAAGTTGAGGACGTCGATGGGCTTGGGAGCGATCCACGTGCGGTCCACGCCGTGCGAGTCACACATGGGCATCATGGCGAGGATGCAATCCCGGACGATGTTGTTGCAGAGCGGCACCACTTCCCGGGGAGGTCTGAACCACTCAGGGTGTGCCGGGTCGTACTTGAAGAGTTCCCGGACCATCCCCTTCAGCTCCAGCGTGGTGAAGTTGAAGTTGAGCCCGGGGCGCAGCCTCATTATGTCTGCCGGGCCGCCGTACTCCCAGGCCGGCCTCTTCCGGTCTTGGAGAGGGGCGATGCGCCGGCGGAGGAAATCTGCGCCCACCTCTACAACTGACAGCTTGGCCATCCGAAGACGAAGAATCCGGACGAGGGCGATGTCGAGCTTGACATCGTCCGAGTCCAGCTCACTCCAATCCCTGCCGCGCACGATGGGTGTTGTGCGCGGCGCGGTGAAGGACAGCGGCGCATCTTCAACGATCCAGCACCACTCCGCGCGCCACTCCTCCCACTTGCCGCGGAGCTCCCCAGGCAAGTAGGATCCCTTCTTATTCAGACGGAAAACCCAAGAAATTCCTCCGGAGAGGGGGGCGTCGGCCTCTGCTCTAGGAGTGAAGAAGTGCCTAAAAAGCGCTACGTTTGGGTGTACTCCTATGAAGTTTTCGCACATGTGGGCGAAAACCGCCATGGTGAGGACGGCGTTGGGGGTGAAGTCAAGCAGATGGAAGCCGTATGTATGCATAATGTCGCAGAAGAAATTCGAGAAAGGAGGACACAGACCGCAGTGGAAGAAGGCTGCGAAGAAGTGGTACCCGCCGGGATAGCTGTCCTTGGCGGCGGCCGGATATGCCAGGGTGCGGGGGTGCGCCTTGGTTTCCTTGGCCCAGAACAAGTAGTACTTGTTCCAGAGCTCCTCCACGCCGAGCTTCGGCGGGAAGACGAGGTGCTTCTTCCGGTACGCAGCGAGCTTCGCCGCTTGCTCCGACTTTTCCCTCTTGGACTTCTCCGCCTTCGCCTTGTCGGTCTTTGGGGCCATGGCGGACGCGGCGGAAGGAAGGGGGCGAAGAGCTCGGCGGCGGCGGAGGTGTGGAGGCAGAGCGCAAGAGAGATCTCTGGAGGAGGAAGACGATGCAATGAAAGCGCAAGGAGGGGAACCGCGCCCGCTTCCTCTGCTTTTATGGGGGAGTGGGGGGCGTTTCGCCCTTTCCATTAAGAGATCGTGGGCACGTCCCATCCCACGGCGCCGCGATCGACGCGTGCCGTTACGGTGGGGTGCGGCGGATACGGAAGTGGATTCGGCACGCCGCGGCCCGCGGATGCCCGTGCACTGCTTTGGGCCTGGCCCAACAGCGCTCGGCACCGTGTGTGGCCCAGGCCCGGGGGCTCCTGTCGGTGTACTAAGGTAGGGGTACCTCAGTACCCCAACTTGTGCACGGGCAGTTGCAGCTTCCCGCGGCAGGGTTTACCGCGTGCTCGCCGGAGACCTTCCTGCTCCTTATTAAACCATTCAAAAACAAAGTATACAAGGAAGAAGATCGAGACCCCGGCAAGAGGAGCTTGCCGGGAAGGCCGTACCAGGCTCAAGACTGCCCCACTAGCACAAGGCCCTGGCAAGGGGAGCTTGCCAGGAAGATTAGAAGACACGCCTCGGCGCTATATGCGCCCCGGCAAGGGCCCGGGGAGCGGCAAGCTCCCGGGCCCGGCAAGATCAAGGCCCCGGCAAGGTGCTTGCCGGGAAGACTGCGCTGTGTGTCCGCGCTCCAGCTCATCGGCCCACGCGTCACCCTGGGGTCTATCCAGGGACGCGTGGCGGATGGCTGTGCAGCCTGGGGTACACGGTGGCACTCCACGGTGATGGATCCATCGCCGTGGCAGACGGAGACGCAAGAACGAGAGCTTTTGGGGTCGACGGCGACGGGCATTAAATGCCCTTGTCCCCCACTGTCAAAGTAGGTGTAGACCACTGTTCTGCACTGTAGCTCCACTGTTCCCGCACTGTTACAACTACCACCTCTTTTACGTTTTTACCCCTTTCTCATGCGTTGACACCTGTCGGTGACCCCTTGCACTATAAAAGGAGGCCCATGCACAACGTGGAGGGGGTTCGGAACCTAGATCACTCTCACGCTCGGTGTAGCTGCTTCTTCAAGCTCCCGAGCACTCCAACTCAATAGACAACTAAGCAGGAGTAGGGTTTTACGCGTCTACCGCGGCCCGAACCTGGGTAAAACTGCCCGCGTGCTCGCTACGATCTGCTCTTTGTGCTCCCTCCGCCCTCGTACCGCACAGACAAAGGGCTCCGGTCCCATAGGTGTTCGTGGCGGACAGTTTCCCCCGACATGCATAAATTGATCAAGTCTTTCACGTTAGCCATCTTTCATGGTACTTGTGCGTCAAAGACGAGTTTTGGTCATGGGCCCAAGGATAATTCTTCGCGGTGCCATACCAATTAACTCAAACATAGGTGGCTCCGGCCACCGCCCTCTTTTTGGAGAGGTTGTGCCTCGTGTTTGGTCCTTGTTGTCTTTTGCCTTTCTTTCTTCAAGCTGAGCTTGTGTTCGAGTTGCCCCATGTGTTAGCTCGTTGGTGTGTTCGTTCGCTTGGAGGTTGCATTGCATAGGCCGTTTCTCTCTCTCTCTCTCTCTCTCTCTCTCTCTCTCTCTCTCTCTCTCTTATGGAACTTGCATTTTCTTGGGGCTACGGTACTACCGTGGCTTGCCAATGTACTACCGCATGAGTTGTGCATGGTACTATCGCAACCAGCACGGCAATAATTGTTTATTGCCGCTGGGGAGCAGTACTACCGCCCAGTGTGCGGTACTTCCGCCCGGGCGGTACTACCGAAATGACCCGCGGTACTACCGCGCCGTCGCGAGCGGGTGGGGGTCAAGAGCGGGCAGGGGGAGTTTCAACTCCCCCATACCCATTCAACTCCTTTTCCCACGTCGTATCTCTCCCTCCTGCCCAAGAACGGCGCCAGAGAACCTCGCCGGATCTCCGTCTCCGGCCACTCTCCTCGCATTCCGACCGGTGGGATCGTTCCCCACCTCGCCCTCTTGCCATGGAACAAGGTTTCTCCCCAAATCCCTCTCTTTTTGCCCCTCTTTATGCTTCGTTGGTTAGGTTTTGGGGAGATGCATGTTGTTCTTGAGATTTTAGGCCAAATCTTTGCAAGAATAGGGTGTAGGAGAGTAGTTGTGCACTAGAGATGCTATTTGGTATGTTGCTACATGGTAGTTTTGATCAACCATAGTACCGCTCCTTTGTTGCGCGTGTACCTAGATTGGATCCGTTTTCAGATCTAACCCCGAGCGGTACTACCGCACCTCCCGTATGGTACTACCGCTCTGGGCGCATTTGCTTCATATGGTACTACCGCTCCTCCGGAGCGGTACTACCGCAAGCGGCATGGAAGTAAAATTTTACTTCCGCTCTAGGCGCGGTACAACCGTGCCATCCCGACGCGGTACTACCGTGGCTAGAGCAGCAGTAAAATTTTAGTTCCGCACCATGGAGCAGTACTACCATTGACTTCAAACCTTCCATGAGGCCACTACTCAATGTTATTTCTACATGTTTTGTCGGTTTTTGTTGTGGTCTTTGCATTGATCCTTCTCGCTTCTTTTGTGTGTTCTTGTGTTTTGTGTCATAGGTGGTGACTCCGGTTCCAATGTCCGTTGCTCGAATCCCAGCCGTGACACAGGGTCGAAGCGCCTGTGCAATCAATAGGATGCTCCAGAGGGCTCCAATGCCCCCCAACGCAGAACCAAGACCACCGCCACCAAGAACAAGGAGCCAGCAATGGGCATGGATGATATACCATTGGCTGAGTTTGTCTCTAGAAGGCGGATCAAACCCTATGTGAATCCCCGCGCACATTTCAGAGGGGATGATTTGTTCTGGACCAAGCAACAGAGTCTTATCTTTGTGGATGTGATCAAGGCCAAGCAGAATATATACGTGGCTGTGCACTGGATTGACATGGTTCATATGAGGAAGGATCAACACCGGGCATATTTTGCTGAGGCTTTGCACCTAGTCGAGCAGTTTGGCATTGAGCACTTGATGACTTTCCACATGGACTTTGACCCTGAGATTGTGGCCTAGTTCTTTGCTTCGGTCCACTTCCATACTGATGAGGAACGAAGCATGACCTGGATCACCAATGGACAACGGATGACTGCTAAGTGGAAGGACTTCATGGATTTGCTACAAGTTCCCGATGAGGGGCTCAACACGCCCGCTGGTGTTCGCCCTCATGTCAATCCCGAGTCAGCCAACAAGAACAAGCTTCAGCCCTACTATGTTGAGAAGATGCTTCCCAGTGGCAAGAAGGTGTGGGTGCTGAACCCATTCCTTGACATCATGCATCGGGTCTTTCGCAACTCCCTATTTCCGTGCATTGGTGACAAGGATAAGGTGCATGCCTATCTCGTGGATATGATGCTCATTTGTGAGGAGGTGCGTCATGCTCAGACGCAACCACTTGATGTCTCACATATCATGCGGTGTGAGCTACGGTTTGCAGTGTTCAACCGTAAGGTTCCCATCAATGGACCTTACCTATTTCACTTGATCGCAAAGACTTGGGAGAATCTCTATCCCGATGATGAGTTTGAGGCCCCCAACTGGATTCGTCATGAGCCCATCAAGCTCTGCATCAAGAGCCAATGGGCTAACACCACTACTCGTGCTGAGGCAGCAGCTGCTCAGATGAATGTGGATGAGGATGAGATCGAGGAGGAGGAAGTGGATGAGGACAACTCTGATGGATACACTCCTTCCTCTAATGTGCCCTCTTGGGCTAAGAAGCTGAAGAATAAGATGAACGCTCTGTTCTGCATGCAGGCCAAGGGGCAGTACAGGTCACACATTGCTCAGAAGGAGGCTCATCGGCGTGACAAGAAGATCTTGAGGACGTTCGGCGAGAACGTGTCTAGTAGATATGAGAAGAACATCACCCCAGAGGCTGAATGGATAGTGAAACAGGGCTACGAGTGGACAGAATCTAAGGAGTAGCGGGAGGAGACCGACGAGTGTTCGTTTCAGCCTGAGCTACCACCTGTGTCGTAGGTGTCCTCTCTGCCTTTTTGGTGTCTTGATGCCAAAGGGCGAGAGAGGGTAGGATTTGCAAGTCTTGTGCCTGTTGGGGAACGTAGTATTTCAAAAAACAATCCTACGATCACGCAAGATCTATCTACTAGATGCATAGCAATGAGAGGGGAGAGTGTGTCTACGTACCCCCGTAGACCAAAAGCAGAAGCGTTAATCAACGCGGTTGATGTAGTCGTGCACCTTCACGATCCGTCCCGATCTAGTACCGAACGTACAACACCTCCGCGTTCAGCACACGTTCAGCTCGATGGCGTCCTCGCCTTCTTGATCCAGCAAGGCGGGTGAAGTAGTAGATGAGTTCCGGCAGCACGACGGCGTGGTGACGGTTGTTGACGAAGAACAATATCGGCAGGGCTTCGCCAAGCACTACAGAAACTAGACGGAGGATAAACTAGAGGGTCGGGGTTGCCAGCACACGGCTTGGTGTACCTTGATGTGTCTTGGGAGCTAGCCCTACGTCAGGACCGGTTTTCCAGTAAATTATTTACTGAGAAACCGACCCTTTTATCGGACCAGTGCAGAAGAATCCTTCTCACTGGTAGACAAATCCTTGATACAGAATTCCAGAGTACTGAATATTATACAAGATTGAGCTGAGGCTGCTCAAGAATTTATTACAAGCACGCCGATATAATACATAAGGGCGGATATGACACAAGGGTAGGGTGGCATAACTACTGACTCGTAATAAAGTGGTGGTGGATGTGTCACGGTGTAGTGGGTGACACGACTCCAATATCTTACAGCTCATCGAGTGTCGGAGTGAGACCCGATGAATTTATTTGGTGGTAGCGGAAGCGGTTATAATACAGTGATCATCTCCAGGATCGTAAGAGACTGACTGGGACTCCTCTAGGTGTCGGACTCGCTATCGAACTCTTCATCCATGAGATCGCCTTCGTCAACATCTGGCCAAATCAACAAGCCAGGTGAGTACTTTGAATGTACTCGCAAGACAGTTCGGACATAAGATATAACAAATGTAAACATGATGCATATGAGCAGGCTAGCAATATGTACTCAAAGAATAAATTCGCGCTGCAAGTAAAATAAAAATGGGAGTCGGGCGGTAGTCCTCCAGAAATCCCAAGGAAATAAAAGAATACCAATCGAGTGTGTGAAATGACGCCTCGGAAGGAAAATAAATAAACATGCCACAGTCGGACGTCTGAGCGACATCACATAAAGGGCTTATATCAAAAATGAATAACGAGAATGCCACAGTCGGACGTCTGAGCGACATCACATAAAGGGCTTATATCAAAAGTAAATAACAATGATGCCACAGTCGGAAGTCTGAGCGACATCACATAAAGGGCTTATATCAAAAGTAAATAACAAGAATGCCATAGTCGGACGTCTGAGCGACATCACAGAAAGGGCTTATATTAAAAGTAAATAACGATAATGCCACAGTCAGACGTCTGAGCGACATCACAGAAAGGGCTTATATCAATAAGTAAATAACGATAATGCCATAGTCGGACGTTTGAGCGACATCACATAAAGGGCTTATATAATCATTTTGGGTGAAGGTAAATCATCTCAAGGGAATACTTAGTGCAGAAATAACTGGTTAGTTCATCTACCAAGGTGACCCTTGACTAGATTACCATTCTTATCACTGTCATAAAATATCCGAGACGGTCACTGAGGTTGACACGGAGATTGACGCTAGACCATAGACATGGCTACTCGGTGGGTTTTGACTCTACAGAGCTTGTACTCTTAAATCACAGCCAACGGATTTCACTAGTTACAAAGGACTAGTTCCGTCTATGGTGTTTTTTCAGAAACACAACTAACCAGTACACACCCATTTCACATCCTGCTGCCCGGAATCACCCGAGACAACGTTCACGAAAAACTTTAAGACGGGGAGGCTACAACCTCGAATAGCATGGGATCAAATTTATATTGCGCGCTCTAAGGGGTGCCCCCCTCTCGGTCCCAACCGGAAACACCCATGCGACTTGACCGGATGACGGGCTTTATCCAGGGCCATGGAGCCCTCATCCCGGCCCCTCTATTTGGTGTGTACAAGGAAAGAGGTTTGCAGCTAAATAAACCGTAATCTTTGCAGAAGACATGTGATAGTACTAAAAAGGAGACGAACGGGATCATGACTTGATCCACGTTAATACCAGAGTAAACGGTTGACTGGCATGCTTCAACAATACCAGCTCACAACCTATCATGTCACCACATGATCAGGTTGGTTCATCATCATCTTTCGGGGCTCACACGGAGCTTGCTTTGCATGAAATATAACATCCACAAATGCTTATATAACCATGCCATGAAGAAGAACTACTCAAGCAATCATGCAACACACTCATCATATCAAAGGTTCAAACATGCTTGCCTGGTTCGGAGTAGTCGGAGTCTAACTTGGTGAAGTTCGCGGCTCCGTCACTTCCTTCGGTATCTACGTATACAAATAAAACGGGTACTAACATAAATACCGTGCGTGCATAAAATTTTTCCCAAATATTTTTCAAATAAATATGATAAAAAACTAGACAAAAAAACAAAGAGGTCAGAAAAAGAATCAACTCAAAATCAGTTTTTGTTTAAAAGTTATTAGAGTTTTTGTCCAGGGACTTGTTTGTAATGAAACAGAAAGTTTCAGGGGCTAGAATATAAAAACAAAAAATGATTCAGTAAGCAGTACGCCAGCTGAATAGGAAAAACGTACTTTGCCCGAAGGAGTTTTCCAGAGAAAAGGTTCGAATGAGATAGAGAGACTAACGACGGGGTCCCACCCGTCAGGTTTGAATTCTCGAATTGAAAACAGAGTCGCACCGGCGCCAGAGAGCTGCGGTGGTCGCCGGCGCCGATCCACAGCGAGATAGGGCAAGTGGGTGGTACTTACGTGTTCCTGGTGCTCTTCCGCGTCTGTGGGTGGTGGAGTTGGACGTCGGCGAGCACCACGTCGACGGCGGCCTTGTCTCCGGCGGACGGCGGTTCGGGTGGTCGTAGGTCCCGTCGGAGAGAGCTGCGGGGGTCAAATTGGAGTGGGGGTTAGTCGTCTAGGTGTGTCAGGAGACTACCGGCAAGACTAGGGTGGTGGAGGAGCTCTCACCAGAGAGGGAACTACCGGAGCCCGAAGCGGATCGGGGTGGCCTGTGTTGGGGAAGAAGGGCTCCTCGAGGCTCTTCCAGTGGCTAGGCGGGCCTCTGGTGAGGTGGAGGTGTGGTGCAGCGTCGAAGGCGAGCTCGAGGGCCCCTTCTATAGCAGGTCTGAGGCGGTTGCCGTGAACGGGATAACTCCGGTGATGATTACGGCGGGGCAGTGGCCGAACGGGGTTTTTAGGCGGTTGGGCATCAACGTGCGGGTCTACTGGTTCCATCCAGAGGCTGAACTTGGCAAAACTTAGGCGCTACTCCACGTTCTCGACGGGACGGCTCACGGGCACGTTGGCGGTAGGGAGCACACCCTGTACTTGCCAGGCCACGGCGACGGTGCTGTGGCATGCGCAGAGGAGGGGATGGCCACGCAGAGGCCTCTGGTAGTTTGGGCGGTGCCGGACAGCGCTGTTCTGCAGGCCGGGCGCCTGTCGGCCGCCACGGGTGGCTCTGCCACCGCGGAAGACGCTGGCACTGGCGAGCCACGTCGCCACCGACGCTCGCGCCTGTCCAAACGACCTAGCGGTGCTCTGGATAAAGAGAAGGAGCATTGAGCATCGTGCCAGAGCGAGCACTGGCGAGATTGACACCCCGACTCTGAAGAAACGACACTGGCGGCAGAACTGAATCACTGAACTTCTGAACTTTCTGAATTTTGACAGAAACAGTGCACACCAGGTGTCCGATGAAATGTTTTTGGCATGTGGAAAATTTTTCTAGAGCTGATCCTTGCTGAGGTGGTCTCTTGATGCATCCAGAGGCTGCCTGAATATTCTCAGCTTTTTAGGAAGGGGGAAAATATGAATTACACCAAAAATGGCAAATCTGGTCCAAACTTGCAGCAAGTGAAATTTGAAAATTTTGAACTGTGGACCAGTGGATCATGATGGATCTAGGTTGAGGGTACTAAGGACTAGCCAGGGGAGTTTTTTTGGAATCAAAAACCAAAAGGAAACTAGTAGTTCCTTTGTAAATCACCAAGGCTCAATTTGAAAGACAGAATTTGTTTTTGGGATAAATAATTAGAAGAAAAATCCAAATGAGGTTAAAACCTACTGGAATTGATGTTAGAATTGTTTCAAGGTGGGAATGAGGGTTTTGGGAAGAAAGATCTTCATTGGGTGTCATGGCAAGAAAAGTTTGAATGGGGAAAAATAAGTCCATGGTTTTTATATGAAGGTTTTTCACAAAGAGAAATTGTCAAACCAATCCTTTTTACAAAAATGTGTTGAGCCAACACAAGGGGAGAACCTTCAAGACCAGAATCAAGGTTGAGAAGAACACACAAACTTTTGTCATGAAATATTTGAGAAGAGGGGTTTTTAAGAAAGGTTCAAATATCCCCCTTCCAAAAGACCAAAGAGTTTGATGAAAACAAATCCAAAAATTTTGGAGTGTTACAACACCTACCCCCTTAGGAAAAATCTCGTCCCCGAGATTTCAGCTGATCCTCAAATAGGTGTGGGTACTCTGTCCGAAGGAAATCCTCTATTTCCCATGTTGCCTCATCCTCGGTGTGATTGCTCCACTGAACCTTGAGAAACTTAATTGTCTTGTGACGGGTTCTTCTTTCAGATCCCTCAATATTTTTATTGGGCGTTCCCTATAGGTGAGGTCTGGTTGCACATCAAGATTTTCATGTGACACATGCTTCTCCGGGTTGCTTACACATTTCCTTAGCTATGAGACGTGGAACACGTCGTGGACGTCTGATAGTTCTTTGGGAAGGTCTAACTGGTAGGCTACTATGCCTCTCCGTGCAACTATACGAAAGGGTCCGATAAACCGTGGTGCTAGCTTTCCTTTGACTTTGAATCGTTGCAGACCCCTCATAGTAGATACACGTAGATACACATTTTCACCGGGTTCAAAGCTGACTTCACGATGTTTTTTATCGTAATAGCTCTTTTGTCGGCTTCGGGTTATCTTGAGTCGGTCCCGTATTAGTCTAACTTTCTCCTCAGCTTCCTTGAGCAGGTCTGGGCTGAAGATACGACTGTCCCCTGTTTCTGATTAATTTAATGGGGTATGGCATCTTCGTTCGTACAAGGCTTCAAAAGGTGCCATTTTCAGACTAGCTTGGTAACTATTGTTGTATGCGAACTCGGCATACGGCAAGCTTGCTTCCCAACTAGTCCCATAGGTGAGAACACATGCCCTCAGCATGTCTTCTAGAATTAGATTTGCACGTTTAGCTTGTCCTCCAGTCTGGGGGTGATATGCTGTACTGAATACTAGTTGCGTCCCCAGAGCTTGCTGTAAATGATCCAAAAATTTAGAGACGAATTGAGTGCCTCTGTCGGATATTATAGTCTTTGGAACTCCGTGCAGGCAAACTATACGGGAGAGATAAAGTTTGGCAAGCTTCTGGGTGGTGTGGGTTGTTTTGACGGGGATGAAGTGTGCCACCTTAGTTAGTCTATCTGTGATGACCCATATGGCATCATTTCCGTGCTGTGACCGAGGTAGACCAACAATAAAGTCCATCCCAATATCGTCCCATTTCCACTCAGGTATCTTGTTTGGCTGTAATAGTCCTGCTGGTTTTTGCTGCTCGGCTTTTATGCGTTGACATGAATCACAACATGCAATGTATGTGGCTATATCCCTCTTCATACCGTGCCACCAAAATCTTTCCTGAATGTCCTTGTACATTTTGGTCCCTCCTGGATGAATTGAATCTGGAGCGGTGTGGCTCTCTGCTAGAATTTGTTGTTTGAGGTCTTCGTTATTGGGCACACAAAGCCTGTATCCGAACCATAATATTCCATCATCGTCTATGAAAAATTCTGAGGCCTTGCCTAGACTCACTTTTATTTTTATGCCTTCAATGTTGGGGTGTCCATGCTGAGCTTTCTTAATCTGTTCTATTAGTGTAGGTCATATGTCCAAATTTGACACTTCACCTTCGGTGACCATCATCAAGTTGAGCTTGGCGACTTCCTGGCGAAACTCAGGTCTCAAGTTTTGTAGACTACCGTTGTCCGAGCTGGGGTTACGGCTGAGAGCATCTGCCACTACATTCGCCTTTCCTGGATGATAGTGAATGCCAACATCATAATCTTTCACCAATTCCAACCAGCGTCATTGTCGTAAATTGAGTTCTGGTTGTGTGAAAATATATTTGAGGCTCTTATGGTCCGTATATATTTCACAGCGATTCCCAAGCAAAAAGTGCCTCCACTCCTTGAGTGCATGAATTACTGCTGCCAATTCCAAGTCGTGAGTAGGATAATTTTCTTCATGCTTCCGTAGTTGCCTAGAAGCGTATGCGATTACCTTGCCTTCTTGCATCAGTACGCATCTGAGGCCCTTCCGGGATGCGTCGCAATATACTTCAAAACTTTTGTGTATGTCTGGTACGACCAATACTGGGGCTGTTGTTAATTTCCTTTTGAGTTCCTGGAAGCTTTTCTCACAAGCTTCAGTCCATACGAATTTCTTATCCTTCTGGAGTAGCTGTGTCATGGGTTTGGCTATGGTGGAAAATCCCTCAATAAACCTTCGGTAATATCCAGCCATTCCGAGGAAACTTCGTACATCTGTTACGTTGCCTGGGGGTTTCCAGCCAAGTACGGCCTTGACTTTTTCTGGGTCCACAGAAACTCCTTCCTGTGTTAATACGTGGCCTAGAAAACCAACCTTAACCAAAATTCGCATTTGCTTAATTTGGCGTATAGTTGATGTTTCCTTAATTCTCCTGGTACAATTCGGAGATGTTCAGCATGTTCTTCTGGTGTCTTAGAGTATACTAGGATATCATCAATAAACACCACAACAAATTTGTCCATAAATTTCATAAACACTTTGTTCATGAGGTGGACAAAATATTCGGGGGCGTTGGTCAGTCCAAACGGCATTACTCTAAATTCATACATTCCGTATCTGGAGGTGAATGTTGTTTTCGGGATATCTTCTGTCCGTACTTTTAATTCAAGATACCCCGACCTTAAATCAATTTTTGAGAAAACCTTGGCTTGGGCGAGCTGGTCAAATAAATCATTTATCCGTGGCATCGGATATTTGTTTTTGATAGTGACCATGTTGAGCGCTCGATAGTCTATACACAGTCTCAATGTCCCATCCTTTTTCTTGGCAAATAGTACCGGCGAACCCCAAGATGAGGAGCTGTCCCATATAAATCACTTGTCCAGTAACTCTTTTATTTGCTTCTTTAATTCAACTAATTTGGATGGTGCCATTCTGTATGGTTTCTTGTAAATGGGGGTGGTTCCAGGTGCTAGCTCAATAATGAATTCTATTTCCCGGTCT
Organism: Secale cereale; assembly: GCA_902687465.1. Lineage (NCBI taxonomy): Eukaryota > Viridiplantae > Streptophyta > Magnoliopsida > Poales > Poaceae > Secale > Secale cereale. The sequence continues at coordinate 767,229,556 of LR738710.1, forward strand.
GGTGGCATACCCGGCAGTTCTTCGGGAAATACGTCCGGAAACTCACATACTACTGGAACCTTACTCAACTCAGAAGTGTCTACCTTGTTCAATTTTGGTTGCCCTGATACTGGTCTTTCTTGAGCTGCGACTCTTATCGTCTTTCCGTGATGATGAGTAAGAATCACAGTTCGGTTGAAGCAGTCGATAAATCCTTTATTGGTGGTCAACCAGTCCATACCTAGGATAACATCCAGTCCCTTATTTTCCAACACGATGAGGTTTTCCTGAAACTTTAATCCTCCAATCTCAATAATCACACCTTGGCAGTTACTCTGAGTGATCTGCTTACTTCCGGGGGACTTGATGGTCATTGATTTTCCCAAGGGAAGCATCGAAAAATCGTGTTACAAAGCAAAGTTCTTTGAAATGAACGAATGAGAAGCTCCAGCATCAAACAAAACCGTGGCAGGTATTGTGTTGACAGGGAACGTACCGAGTACGATATCCGGGGCATCCTGTGCTTGCTCCTTGGTCACATGGTTCAGGTGACCTTTCTTGTGGTTGTTATTGGGGTTGAAGTTGTTACGCTTGGGTGCTGAATTGTTACCATTGTTGTTCGGCTTCGGGGTTGAGTTCCTTGGTTTTGGGCACTGTTTGGCATAGTGTCCCTATTCCCCACAAGCGTAGCAAGTAACGCTTGGGCAATACGTAAAATCCTTGACCCTGGCATGGAAATTCTTGTTCGGACGCGTATCATTGGTCATGGATTTGTTCGCCCCATTTTTCTGAAAATTAGTCTTGTTCCGGTTGTTGCGAGTGTGGGTAGTCTTATCCCTTTTTCGCTTTCGAATATCTTCCAAACTGCGGCGCTCATTTTCCAAAGTAATAGCCTTGTCCACAAGTGTCTTGAAATCTGGAAAGGTGTGTACGACTAGCTGGCATTTAAGTGCCGGTGCCAGACCGTCCAGGAATTTTTCCATCTTTTTATTTTCAGTCATACGTTCTTCGTTGGCATAACGAGATAATTGACTAAACTGGCTGTTGTATTCAGTCACTGTCATGCCTCTCTGTTTGAGGTCATCAAACTCCCTTTTCTTGATCTTCATAATGCTTCTAGGGATGTGCGCCCCACGAAAACCTTCTTTAAAATCCTCCCAAGTGATATCATTTTCATTGGGGTGCATATGCAGAAAATTCTCCCACCATGATGCAGCTGCTCCAGTAAGATAGTGTGGTGCATAGAGTACCTTTTAACGATCTGAGCATTGTGCAATAATCAATTTCCTTTCAATGTCTCGAAGTCAATCATCGGCCTCAAGAGGTCTGACAGTGTGAGAAAATGTTGGCGGACGTGTTTTCTGTAGTTTAGACAATTTTGAATGCTGCTGATGTGGCTCACGGTGATTTCCCATATTGATAACATGGTTCATCATTTCTTGGTGCTGCTGCTGGCTTTGCTCGTAAAGGCGACATACTTGAGAAAATGATGTTTCACTGCCCTGCTGACTTGAATGCCCCTGCGTGAAATTGTTACTTGTCTGGGTACCATAATTCTCCTCTGGCGGACTTGGCATGGAACGAGTCCAGGGACGAGTCATTTTCCACTCTGGGGTATTATTGCAGAACTCATGAGAAAACTGAGCGGCAAAAAATAAACCAATGATTTTGCAAATGCAGAAAAAGTACAAACTCCGAAGATTTTTAAGGAAAATACTTGATTGCGCATGGAGAATGACCGCTTAGTACATACGCGAGTCGTAATTATACAATACGTCACTCAGGATGCACGTACACACTCCTGACATGTTATTTAGGCTAGTGTACTTCTCCGAGTTCCTACATGATGCGCATACAGACTACTTCTCATCAACCTATTTTACATATAAAACATATCATACAAGCGGACGCATCGCATGGCGGACAGGCGCACTTAGTCAGAGATGGTGAAGACTTCCTTCGGCCTGCCGAGGGTAAGACCCAGTGGCGATGGAGACTCAACCTCCTCCTCACTAATAGGCTCCAGGCATGGAATACAGGTTCGAGGAGTTGGTGCGGGCGCGGCAGGTGGTGCAGCTCTGATTGGAGTCGAAGCAATGACTTGGTCAAACTCCTCAGTGGTAGGTAGGCGGCGAGTGGTGGCTAAGATGGCAGGTGCATAAGATGCTGAGGACAAGACATATGTCAGTGGTGGTGAAGTATGGAGAAGCTCCCTCCTATTGGCGGAACCGCTCTGAACTAAGTCCATATGAACAGCCACCAAGTCGTCCACAAGGTTATCAAAAGCTGCCTCAAGGGCCTTGAGGTACTCAACCAACGATTCGATAGCTTCATCACGTTCCTCCTTTGCGCAAGCAAATGCATAGTGGCACGTGTAAGGCACGTGGCATGGGAGGTAGCGGTAGCGACGAGTCTTCATTGAAGGAAGAGCATCCCGGAGACGAGCTACCGCCTCGCGGGCAGTCATTTGCCTGGCATGCCTCTCCGTAGGCATGGCCCTGCCCACAAATCGGAAGCGGCATGCCTCAGAACGCCCTCCCTTGAACTGCACCGCGGCCTGGTGCATCGACATGCTGTCGCTGATCTTGTGCTGGTAGAGTGTGAACTCTGGACGGGTTGATGGCCCGATAGCGACCTTGGTGATGGCGACGAGGAGCTTGATAAACCCCTCTGGTATGTTAGCGAACACCTGTGACTCACAGTCGCTGCCGGCCATCTACAAAAGTAGAAAAAAATTCCGAACAGTCAAATCATAAAGTTATGATGACTAACAGAAAATTGCTATAAATGTAAAAATGCTGAAATAGCACTTAATATGCTAATAGCGATCGCACCTAGTGGCTTCCTACAATCAGCCTGGCTCTGGTACCAAGGTTGTCACGACCGGTTTTCCAGTAAAATATTTACTGAGAAACCGACCCTTTTATCGGACCAGTGCAGAAGAATCCTTCTCACTGGTACACAAATCCTTGATACAGAATTCCAGAGTACTGAATATTATACAAGGTTGAGCTGAGGCTGCTCAACAATTTATTACAAGCACGCCGATATAATACATAAGGGTGGATATGACACAAGGGTAGGGTGGCATAAGTACTGACTCGTAATAAAGTGGTGGTGGATGTGTCATAGTGTAGTGGGTGACACGACTCCAATATCTTACAGCTCATCGAGTGTCGGAGTGAGACCCGATGAATTTATTTGGTGGTAGCGGAAGCGGTTATAATACAGTGATCATCTCTAGGATCGTAAGAGACTGACTGGGACTCCTCTAGGTGTCGGACTCGGTATCGAACTCTTCATCCATGAGATCGCCTTCGTCAACATCTGGCCAAATCAACAAGCCAGGTGAGTACTTTGAATGTACTCGCAAGACAGTTCGGACATAAGATATAACAAATGTAAACATGATGCATATGAGCAGGCTAGCAATATGTACTCAAAGAATAAATTCGCGCTGCAAGTTAAATAAAAATGGGAGTCGGGCGGTAGTCCTCCAGAAATCCCAAGGAAATAAAAGAATATCGATCGAGTGTCTGAAACGACGCCTCGGAAGGAAAATAAATAAACATGCCATAGTCGGACGTCTGAGCGACATCACATAAAGGGCTTATATAAAAAATGAATAACGAGAATGCCACAGTCGGACGTCTGAGCGACATCACATAAAGGGCTTATATCAAAAGTAAATAACAACGATGCCATAGTCGGACGTCTGAGCGACATCACATAAAGGGCTTATATCAAAAGTAAATAACAAGAATGCCACAGTCGGACGTCTGAGCGACATCACAGAAAGGGCTTATATCAAAAGTAAATAATGATAATGCCACAGTCGGACGTCTGAGCGACATCACAGAAAGGGCTTATATCAAAAAGTAAATAACGATAATGCCATAGTCGGACGTCTGAGCGACATCACATAAAGGGCTTATATAATCATTTGGGGTGAAGGTAAATCATCTCAAGGGAATACATAGTGCAGAAATAACTGGTTAGTTCATCTACCAAGGTGACCCTTGACTAGATTACCATTCTTATCACTGTCATAAAATATCCGAGACGGTCACTGAGGTTGACACGGAGATTGACGCTAGACCATAGACATGGCTACTCGGTGGGTTTTGACTCTACAGAGCTTGTACTCTTAAATCACAGCCAACGGATTTCACTAGTTACAAAGGACTAGTTCCGTCTATGGTGTTTTTTCAGAAACACAACTAACCAGTACACACCCATTTCACATCCTGCTGCCCGGAATCACCCGAGACAACGTTCACGAAAAACTTTAAGACGGGGAGGCTACAACCTCGAATAGCATGGGATCAAATTTATATTGCGCGCTCTAAGGGGTGCCCCCCTCTCGGTCCCAACCGGAAACACCCATGCCCCCTGACCGGATGACGGGCTTTATCCAGGGCCATGGAGCCCTCATCCCGGCCCCTCTATTTGGTGTGTACAAGGAAAGAGGTTTGCAGTTAAATAAACCGTAATCTTTGCAGAAGACATGTGACAGTACTAAAAAGGAGACGAATGGGATCATGACTTGATCCACGTTAATACCAGAGTTAACGGTTGACTGGCATGCTTCAACAATACCAGCTCACAACCTATCATGTCACCACATGATCAGGTTGGTTCATCATCATCTTTCGGGGCTCACACGGAGCTTGCTTTGCATGAAATATAACATCCACAAATGCTTATATAACAATGCCATGAAGAAGAACTACTCAAGCAAACATGCAACACACTCATCATATCAAAGGTTCAAACATGCTTGCCTAGTTCGGAGTAGTCGGAGTCTAACTCGGTGAAGTTCGCGGCTCCATCACTTCCTTCGGTATCTACGGATACAAATAAAACAGGTACTAGCATAAATACCGTGCATGCAAAAAAGTTGTCCCAAATATTTTTCAAATAAATATGATAAAAAACTAGACAGAAAAAACAAAGAGGTCAGAAAAAGAATCAACTCAAAATAAGTTTTTGTTTAAAAGTTATTAAAGTTATTGTCCAGGGACTTGTCTGTAATGAAACAGAAAGTTTCCAGGGACTAGAATATAAAAATAGAAAACGATTCAGTAAGCAGTACGCCAGCTGAATAGGGAAAGCGTACTTTGCCCGAAGGCGTTTTCCAGAGAAACGGTTCGAATGAGATAGAGAGACTGACAAGGGGGTCCCACCCGTCAGGATTGAATTCTTGAATTAAAACTAGAGTCGCGCCGGCGCCAGAGAGCTACGGTGGTCGCCGGCGCCGATCCACGGCGAGGTAGGGGAAGTGGGTGGTACCTACGTGTTCCTGGTGCTCTTCCGCATCGGTGGGTGGTCGAGTTGGACGTCGGTGAGCACCACGTCGACGGCGGCCTTGTCTCCGGCGGACGGCGGTTCGGGTAGTCGTAGGTCTCGTCGGAGAGAGCTGCGGGGGTCAAATTGGAGTGGGGGTTAGTCGTCTAGGTGTGTCAGGAGACTACCGGCAAGACTAGGGCGGTGGAGGAGCTTTCACCAGAGAGGGAGCTGTCGGAGCCCGAAACGGATCGGGGTGGCCGGAGTTGGGGAAGAAGGGCTCCTCGAGGCTCTTCCAGTGGCTAGGCGGGGCTCTGGTGAGGTGGAGGTGTGGTGCAGTGTCGAAGGCGAGCTCGAGGGCCCCTTTTATAGCAGGTCTGAGGCGGTTTCCATGAACGGGATAACTCTGGTGATGATTACGGCGGGGCAGTGGCCGAACGTGGTTTTTAGGCGGTTGGGCATCAACGTGCGGGTCTACCGGTTCCATCCAGAGGCTGAACTTGGCAAAACTTGGGCGCTACTCCACGTTCTTGACGGGACGGCTCACGGGCACGGCGACAGCAGGGAGCGCGCCCTGTGCTTGCCAGGCCACGACGACGGTGTTGTGGCGTGTGCAGAGGAGGGGATGGCCACGCGGAGGCCTCTGGTGGTTTGGGCGGTGCCGGACGGCGCTGTTCTGCAGGGCGGGCACCTGTCGGCCGCCACGGGTGGCTCTGCCACCGCGGAAGACGCCGGCGCTGGCGAGCCACGTTGCCATCGACGCTCGCGCCTGTCCAAACGACCTAGCGGCGCTTTGGATAAGGAGAAGGAGCAGTGAGCATCGTGCCAGAGCGAGCACTGGCGAGATTGACGCCGCGACTCTGAAGAAACGACACTGGCAGCAGAACATAATCACTGAACTTCTGAGCTTTCTGAATTTTGACAGAAACAGTGCACGCCAGGTGTTCGATGAAATGTTTTTGGCATGTGGAAATTTTTTCTGGAGGTGATCTTTGGTGAGGTGGTCTCTTGATGCATTCATAGGCTGCCTGAATTTTCTCTGCTTTTTAGGAAGGGAGAAAATATGAATTTCACCAAAAATGGCAAATCTGGTCCAAACTTGCAGCAAGTGAAATTTGAAAATTTTGAACTGTGGACCAGTGGATCATGATGGATCCAGGTTGAGGGTACTAAGGACTAGCCAGGGGAGTTTGTTTGGAATCAAAAACCAAAAGGAAACTAGTAGTTCCTTTGTAAATCACCAAGGCTCAATTTAAAAGACAGAATTTGTTTTTGAGATAAAAAAATTAGAAGAAAAATCCAAATGAGGTTAAAACCTACTGGAATTGATGTTAGACTTGTTTCAAGGTGGGAATGAGGGTTTTGGGAAGAAAGATCTTCATTGGGTGTCATGGCAAGAAAATTTTGAATGGAGAAAAATAAGACCATGGTTTTTATATGAAGGTTTTTCACAAAGAGAAATTGTCAAACCAATCCTTTTAAAAAAAATTGTGTTGAGCCAACACAAGGAGAGAACCTTCAAGACCAGAATCAAGGTTGAGAAGAACACACAAACTTCTGTCATGAAATATTTGAGAAGAGGGGTTTTTAAGAAAGGTTCAAATATCCCCCTTCCAAAAGACCAAAGAGTTTGATGAAAACAAATCCAAAAGTTTTGGAGTGTTACACCCTACCCCTCTATTTATATGTTGAGCCTTGGGGTCGAAACTTGGAGTAAAAGCCTTCACAAAGTCGGTTTCACCCGAAAGGAAAGAGTCCTTCTCGGACTCCATGGCCAGACGCTAGGGTTCCCGTCGTCTGGACCCAGAAGCCAGGGACCCTGGCGTCTGGCCCCTGGACTCCGCAAAACTTCCTTTTGCGCTTTCCAAAAACCTTGTGTGCTTTCCCTTTTGGCCCAAATAAAGCGTTCTCGTACCCAAACATTTCGGGAAACATCCGGAACCCCTTCCAGTGAATTCCGGAACCCCTTCCAGTGAATTCCGGAACCCTTCCGGAGGTCAAACACTATTATCCGATATATCAATCTTTATCTCCGGACCATTCTGGAGTTCCTCGTCATGTCCGTGATCACATCCGGGACTCCGAATAACATTCGGTCACCAACATACATAACTCATTAAATACTATATCGTCAATGAACGTTAAGCGTGCGGACCCTATGGGTTCGAGAACTATGTAGACATGACCGAGACATCTCTCCGGTCAATAACCAATAGCGGAACCTGGATGCCCATATTGGCTCCTACATATTCTACGAAGATCTTTCTCGGTCGAACCGCATAACAACATATGTTGTTCCCTTTGTCATCGGTATGTTACTTGCCCAAGTTCGATCGTCGATATCTAAATACCTAGTTCAATCTTGTTACCGACAAGTCTATTTGCTCGTTTCGTAATACATCATCTCGTGACTAACTCATTAGTCATTTGCTTGCAAGGCTTATTATGATGTGCATTACCGAGAGGGCCCAGAGATACCTCTTCGACACTCGGAGTGACAAATCCCAATCTTGATCTATGCCAACACCACAAACACCTTCGGAGACACCCGTAGAGCATCTTTATAATCACCCAGTTACGTTGTGACGTTTGATAGCACACAAGGTGTTCCTCCGGTATTCGGGAGTTGCATAATCTCATAGTCATGGGAACATGTATAAGTCAGGAAGAAAGCAATAGCAATAAAACTAAACGATCAAGTTGCTAAGCTAACGGATGGGTCTTGTCCATCACATCATTCTCCTAATGATGTGATCCCGTTGATCAAATGACAACTCATGTCTATGGTTAGGAAACATAACCATCTTTGATCAATGAGCTAGTCTAGTAAAGGCATACTAGGGACACTCTGTTTTGTCTATGTATTCACACATGTACTAAGTTTCCGGTTAATACAATTCTAGCATGAATAATAAACATTTATCATGATATAAGGAAATATAAATAACAACTTTATTATTGCCTCTAGGGCATATTTCCTTCAGTCTCCCACTTGCACTAGAGTCAATAATCTAGTTCACAACACCATGTGATTCAACACCGATAGTTCACATCGCCATGTGACCAACACCCAAAGGGTTTACTAGATTCAATAATCTAGTTCACATCGCCATGTGATTCAACACCGATAGTTCACATCGCCATGTGACCAACACCCAAAGGGTTTACTAGAATCAATAATCTAGTTCACATCGCCATGTGATTAGCACCCAAAGAGTAGTAAGGTGTGATCATGTTTTGCTTGTGAGAGAAGTTTAGTCAACGGGTCTGTCACATCCAGATCCGTATGTATTTCGCAAATTTCTATGTCTACAATGCTCTACATGGAGCTACCCTAGCTAATTTCTCCCACTTCCAATATGAATCCAGATTGATACTTAGAGTCATCTGGATTAGTGTAAAGCTTGCATCGGCGTAACTCTTTACGACGAACTCTTTATCACCTCCATAATTGAGAAACATTTCCTTAGTCATCCAGTAACTAAGGATAATTTTGACCGCTGTCCAGTGATCTACTCGTGGATCACTATTGTACCCTCTTGCCAAACTCATGGCGAGGTACATAATAGGTCTGGTACACAGCATAGCATGCTTTATAGAACCTATGACTGAGGCATAGGGAATGAATTTTCATTCTCTTTCTATTTTCTGCCGTGGTCGGGTTTTGAGTCTTTACTCAACTTCATACCTTGCAATACAGGCAAGAACTCTTTCTTTGACTGTTCCATTTTGAACTACTTCAAAACTTGTCAAGGTATGTACTCATTGAAAAGACTTATCAAGCTTCTTGATCTATCTCTATAGATCTTGATGCTCAATATGTAAGCAGCTTCACCGAGGTCTTTATTTGAAAAACTCCTTTCAAACACTCCTTTTTTGCTTTCCAGAAAATTATACATCATTTCCAATCGATAATATGGCATTCACATATACTTATCAGAAAGGCTGTAGTGCTCCCACTCACTTTCTTGTAAATACAGGCTTCACCGCAAGTCTGTATAAAACTCTATGCTTTGTTCAACTTATCAAAGCGTATATTCCAACTCCGAGATGCTTGCACCAGTCCATATAAGGATCGCTGGAGCTTGCACATTTTGTTAGCACCTTTAGGATTGATAAAACCTTCTGGTTGCATCATATACAACTCTTCTTTAATAAAACCATTAAAGAATGCAGTTTTGTTATCCATTTGCCAAATTTAATAAAATGCGGCAATTGCTAACATGATTCGGACAAACTTAAGCATCGCTACGAGTGAGAAAATCTCATCATAGTCAACAACCTTGAACTTGTCGAAAACCTTTCGCAACAAGTCGAGCTTTGTAGACTGTAACATCTACCGTTGGCATCGGTCTTCCTCTTGAAGACTCATTTATTTTCAATGGCTTGCCGATCATCGGGCAAGTCAACCAAAGCCAACAATTTGTTCTAATGCATGGATCCCATCTCAGATTTCATGGCCTCAAGCTATTTTGCGGAATCTGGGCTCATCATCGCTTCCTCATAGTTCGTAGGTTCATCATGGTCTAGTAACATGACTTCCAGAACCAGGTTGCCGTACAACTCTGGTGCGGAATGCACTCTGGTTGATCTACGAAGTTCAGCAGTAACTTGATCCGAAGTTTCATGATCATCATCATTAGCTTCCTCACTAATTTGTGTAGGAATCACTGGAACTAGTTTCTATGATGTACTACTTTCCAATTCGAGAGAAGGTACAATTACCTCATCAAGTTCCACTTTCCTCCCACTCACTTCTTTCGAGAGAAACTCCTTCTCTAGAAAGGATCCATTCTTAGCAACGAATATCTTGCCTTTGGATCTATGATAGAAGGTGTACCCAACAGTCTACTTTGGGTATCCTATGAAGACATATTTCTCCGATTTGGGTTCGAGCTTATCAGGTTGAAGCTATTTCACATAAGCATCGCAGCCCCAAACTTTAAGAAACAACAACTTTGGTTTCTTGCCAAACCACAGTTCATAAGGCGTCGTCTCAACGGATTTAGATGGTACCCTTATTTAATGTGAATGCAGCTGTCTCTAATGCATAACCCAAAACGATAATGGTAAATTGGTAAGAGACATCATAAATCGCACCATATCTAATAAAGTACGGTTACGATGTTCGGACACACCATTACGCTGTGGTGTTCCGGGTGGCGTGAGCTCTGAAACTATTCCACGTTGTTTTAAATGAATACCAAACTCATAACTCAAATATTCGCCTCCGCGATCAGATCGTAGAAACTTAATTTTCTTGTTACGATGATTCTCTACTTCACTCTGAAATTCTTTGAACTTTTCAAATGTTTCAGACTTGTGCTTCATCAAGTAGATATACCTGTATCTGCTCAAATCATCAGTGAAGATCAGAAAATAACGATACCCGCCGCGAGCCTCAACACTCATCGGTCCACATACATCAGTATGTATGATTTCCAACAAATCAGTTGCTCGCTCCATTGTTCTGGAGAACGTACTTTTAGTCATGTTGCCCTTGAGGCATGGTTCGCAAGCACCAAGTGATTCATAATCAAGTGATTCCAAAAGCCCATCAGCATGGAGTTTCTTCATGCGCTTTGCACCAATATGACCTAAACGGCGGTGCCACAAATAATTTGCACTATCATTATCAACTTTGCATCTTTTGGCTTCAGTATTATGAATATGTGTATTACTACGATCGAGATCCAACAAACTATTTTCATTGGGTGTATGACCATTGAAGGTTTTATTCATGTAAACAGAATAACAATTATTCTATGACTTTAAATGAATAAATGTATTATAACAAATATGATCAAATCATATTCATGCTCAACGCAAATGCCAAATAACATTTATTTAGGTTCTACACTAATCCTGAAAGCATGGGGAGTGTGCGATGATGATCATATCAATCTTGGAACCACTTCCAACACACATCATCACTTCACCTTTAACTAGTCTCTGTTCATTCTGTAACTCTCGTTTCGAGTTACTAATTTTAGCAACTGAACCGTTATCGAATACCCAGGGGTTGCTATGAACACTAGTAAAGTACACATCAATAATCTGTATATCAAATATACCTTTGTTCACTTTGCCATCCTTCTTATCCGCCAAGTATCTAGCGCAGTTCCACTTCCAGTGACCATTTCCTTTGCAGTAGAAGCACTTAGTTTCAGGCTTGAGTTTATCTTTGGGCTTCTTCACGGGAGTGACAACTTGCTTGCCATTCTTCTTGAAGTTCCCCTTCTATCTCTTTGCCCTTGAAATAAGTGGTCATGTTAACCATCAACACTTGATGCTCTTTCTTGATTTCTACCTTCGCCGATTTCAGCATCGCGAAGAGCTCGGGAATTACTTTCGTCATCCCTTACATATTATAGTTCATCACGAAGTTCTACTAACTTGGTGATAGTGACTAGAGAACTTTGTCAATTACTATCTTATCTGGAAGATAAACTCCCACTTGATTCAAGCAATTGTAGTACCCAGACAATCTGAGCACATGCTCACTGGTTGAGCTATTCTCCTCCATCTTGTAGGCAAAGTACTGTCAGAGGTCTTATACCTCTCGACACGGGCATGAGTATGAAATACTAATTTCAACTCTTGGAATATCTCATATGCTCTGTGGCGTTCAAAACATTTTTTAAGTCCCGGTTATAGGCCGTAAAGCATGGCGCACTAAACTATCAAGTAGTCATCATACCGAGCTTGCCAAACGTTCATAACGTCTGCATCAACTCCTGCAATAGGTTTGTCACCTAGCAGTGCATCAAGGACATAATTCTTTTGTGCAGCAATGAGGAAAATCCTCAGATCACGAAACAAATCCGCATCATTGCTACTAACATCTTTCAACTTAGTTTTCTCTAGGAACATATAAAAACAAACGGGGAGCTACATCGCGAGCTATTGATCTACAACATAGATATGCTAATACTACCAGGACTAAGTTCATGGTAAATTAAAGTTCAATTAATCATATTACTAAGAACTCCCACTTAGATAAACATCCCTCTAGTCATCTAAATGATCACGTGATCCAAATCAACTAAACCATGTCCGATCATCACGTGAGATGGAATAGTTTTCAATGGTGAACATCTTATGTTGATCATATCTACTATATGATTCACGCTCGACCTTTCGGTCTCCAGTATTCCGAGGCCATATCTGCATATGCCAGGCTCGTCAAGTTTAACCCGAGTATTCTGCGTGTGCAAAACTGGCTTACACCCGTTGTATGTGAACGTAGAGCTTATCACACTGCTACCTCTTGAGCTTGCGTTCAATTCCCTCAAAGAGGAAAGGGAGATGCAACACAGTAGCGTAAGTATGTCCCTCAGTTTTTGAGAACCAAGGTATCAATCCAGTAGGAGACCACACGCGAGTCCCTCGCATCTGCACAAACAAATAAAAACTTCGCAGCCAACACGATAAGGGGTTGTCAATCCCTTTACGGTCACTTATGAAAGTGAGATCTGATAGAGATGATAATTTATATTTTTGGTATTTTTAGTTTAATAAAATAGCAAATAAAAGCGGTAAAAGTAAAGTAGATTTAGATTGATATGTTGAGAATACACCCGGGAGCCATAGTTTTCTTTAGTGGCTTCTCTCATGATAGCAATATTCTACGGTGGGTAAACAAATTACTGTCGAGCAACTGATAGAAAAGCGAATTATTATGAGACTATCTAGGCATGATCATTGTATATAGGCATCACGTCCGAGACAAGTAGACCGACTCCTGCATGCATCTACTACTATTACTCCATACATCGACCGCTATCCAGCATGCATCTAGTGTATTGAGTTCATACGAACAGAGTAACGCCTTAAGCAAGATGACATGATGTAGAGGGATAAACTCAAGCAATATGATGTAAACCCCATCTTTTTATCCTCGATGGCAACAATACAATACGTGCCTTGCTGCCCCTTCTGTCACTGGGAAAGGACACCGCAAGATTGAACCCAAAGCCAAGCACTTCTCCCATTGCAAGAACGATAGATATAGTAGGCCAAACCAAACCAATAATTCGAAGAGACTTGCAAGGATATTATGAGCACACACGAAAAGAACAGAGAAGAACCAAATATCTTTCATAGATAACCTTGATCATAAACTCACAATTCATCGGACCTCGACAAACACACCGCGAAAAGAGATTACACCGAATAGATCTCCTCGAAGACCGAGGAGAACTTTGTATTGAGATCCAGAGAGAGAGAAGAAGCCATCTAGATACTAGCTATGGACCCGAAGGTTTGTGGTAAACTACTCACAACTCATGGTGAGGGCGATGATGATGATGATGAAGGCCTCCGGGATGGATCCCCCTCCGGTGGAGCTCCGGAACAGGCTCCTAGAAGGGATCTCCACGGGAACAGAAGCTATGGTGGTGGAATTAGGGTTTTCTCTCTGTATATGGAGTTTCTGGGGTACATGGACTTATATAGGAAGAAGGAGGGCACCGGGGGACGCTCGAGTGGGCCTCGAGGCAGGGGGCGCGCCCTGGGAAGGGGGGTGCGCCCCCACCCTCGAGGGCCACTCGAGGCTCCCCTGACGTGGTTCTCAAGTTCCTTTGGCGTGATTTTCTCCAAAAAATATCTCTCGCGAAGGTTTCATTCCATTTGGACTCCGTTGGATATTCTTTTTCTGCAAAACCCTAAAATAGGCAAAAAAAACACCAATCTGGACTGGGCCTTTGGGTTAGTAGGTTAGTCCCAAAAATGATATAAAAGTGAATGATAAAACCAATTAAACATCCAAGACTTCATAAATAATAGCATGGAACAAACAAAAATTATAGATACGTTGGAGACGTATCAAGCATCCCCAAGCTTAATTCCTGCTCATAATATGCATGGCAATATGACAATATGATGCATGCCATATAAACGGAACAGTGGAAAGTTGCATGGCAATATATCTCGGAATGGCTATGGAAATGCCATGATAGGTAGGTATGGTGGCTGTTTTGACGAACAATATGGTGGCTGTTTTGAGGAAGGATATATAGTGGGTTTATGGCACCGGCAAAAGTTGCGCGGTACAAGAGAGGCTAGCAATGGTGGAAGGGTGAGAGTGCGTATAATCCATGGACTCAACAATAGTCATAAGAACTCATATACTTATTGCAAAAATCTATGAGTCATCAAAACAAAGCAATCAACGCATGCTCCTAGGGGGGAGATTGGTAGCAGTTAACCATCGCACGCCCCCGACCTCCACACAAAGGTTGGCACTCTACAAATACCTCATTCTCTAACTTCGTCACATAGCGTTCACCATATGTGCATGATACGAGAATCACTAACCTTAACACAAGTATTTCTCAATTTCATAATGACTCCACTAGCATGACTCTAATATCACTATCCTCATATCTCAAAACAATTATCAAGTATCCAACATCTCATTCTATTCAATGCACTTGGTGTGAATTTTTTTACTACATTGACATTAGATGTTTATCATGTGAAGACTAGTTTCTTTAGACTAACCACATTACCATGCTGTTTCAATAGACTCTCAAATAGATATAAGTGAAGCATGAGAGTTCAACAATTTCTACAAAATATTACCACCACCGTGCTCTAAAAGATATAAGTGAAGCACTAGAGCAAAAATTATTCAACTCAAAAGATATAAGTGAAGCACATAAAGTGTTCTAACAATTTCTAGGTCATTTTTAACTCTCTCAAATAGGTGTGTCCAGCAAGGATGATTGTGGCAAACTAACAAGCAAAGACTCAAATTATACAGGACGCTCCAAGCAAACACATATCATGTTGTGAATAAAAATATAGCTCCAAGTATAGTTACAGATGGATCCCCGAGGCATCCCCGAGGCATCCCCAAGCTTAGGCTTTTGATTATATTGAATTTACTTGGTGTTCCATGTGCATCCCCAAGCTTAGTCCTTTGTTACTCCTTGTTCCATAGTCCATCAAAGCAATACTCAAAACTTGAAAACTTCACAACACAAAACTTAGACAAAAATTCTCGTGACCTCAGTTAGTAAAAGAAAGCAAACCACTAGTCAAAGGTACAGCAATGAATTCATTCTTTGTTTATATTGGTGTTAAACCTACTGTACTCCAACTTCTCTATGGTTCATATCCTCCAATACTACTCATAGATGCATCAGAATAAGCAAACAACACACGAAAAACAGAATCTGTCAAAGACAGAACAGTCTGTAGTAATCTGCAGGGTTCGCCTACTTCTGGAACTCCAAAAACTTCAAACTAAATTGGTAAATTTGCGCAATTTGTCTACCAATCATCTGCAAAAAGAATCGACTAAAAATCACGCTCCAGTAAAATCCCACGACTAATTTAGCGAGCGCTAAAGATTCTGTTTTTCACAGCAAGATCATGTAAACTTCACACAAGTCTTCCCAAAGGTTCTACTTGGCATAAACACTAAACAAAACATGAAACCACATATAATCAGAGGCTAGATGCAATATTTATTCCCTAACAGCAACAAAAACAAAAAACAAAAAATTGGGTTGCCTCCCAACTAGCGCTATCGGTTTACACCCCTAGCTAGGCACGATACAAGATAGATCTAGGTATTGCCATCCTTGGAAGGCAATCCATAAGTGGCTCTCATGATAGATTCATATGGTAATTTGATTTTATTTCTAGGAATGTGTACCATGCCTTTCCTTAAAGTAAATTGGAATCTAATATTTCCTTCCTTCATATCAATAATTGCACCAATCGTTCTAAGGAAAGGTCTACCAAGAATAATAGGATAGGAAGGATTGCAATCTATATCAAGAACAATGAAATCTAAGGGAACATAATTCCTATTGGCAACAATAAGAACATCATTAATTCTTCCCATAGGTCTATTCATAGTGGAATCTGCAAGATGCAAATTTAAAGAACAATCATCAAGCTCATGGAACCCTAGCAAAACACACAAAGTTTTTGGGATAGTGGAGACACTTGCACCCAAATCACACAAAGCATAGCATCCATGATCTTTTATTTTTATTTTTATAGTAGTTTCCCACTCATCATAAAGCTTTCTAGGTATAGAAACTTCCAACTCAAGTTTTTCTTCATAAGATTGCATCAAAGCATCAACTATATGTTTAGTGAAAGCTTTATTTTGACTATAAGCATGCGGAGAATTTAGCACGGATTGCAACAAGGAAATACAATCAATCAAAGAGCAATTATCATAATTGAATCCCTTGAAATCCAAAGTAGTGGGTTCATCACTATGCAAAGTTTTAATCTCTTCACTCCCACTTTTAGCAATTTTAGCATCGAGATCTAAAAACTCTGAATCATTGGGACACCTTAAAGCAGAATCATCTCCAATCCTATTCTCATCAAGATTAATGCTAGAAAACAAGGATCTAATAGGAGACACATCAATAACTTTCAGATCTTCATCTTTATTTTCATGATAACTAGAAGAACACGATTTAATATAATCTTCTCTTTTAGCACGCATTCTAGCAGTTCTTTCTTTGCATTCATCAATGGAAATTCTCATGGCTTTGAGAGACCCAATGATATCATGCTTAGGTGGGATAGATCTAAGTTTCAAAGAATCAATATCAAGAGTAATTCTATCCACACTTTTAGCCAATTCATCAACCTTAAGAAATTTCTCTTCAAGCAAAGCATTGAAATTCTTTTGCGAGATCATAAACTTCTTAACACTAGTTTCTAATTCAGAAGGCATCTTTCCATAAGAGTTGTTGTAGGAATTACCATAATTATTAGAGGAATTACTAGGGAAAGGCCTAGGATTAAAATTGCCTCTATAAGCATTGTTACCAAAATTATTCCTACCAACAAAATTCACATCCAAAGATTCATTGTTATTCTCAATCAAAGTGGACAAAGGCATATCATTAGGATCAGAAGAAGCACCCTTAGCAGCAAACAATTTCATAAGTTCATCCATCTTTCCACTCAAAACACTAATTTCTTCGATAGCATGCACTTTTTTACTAGTAGATCTTTCGGTGTGCCATTGAGAATAATTAACCATAATATTATCTAGGAGTTTGGTAGCTTCTCCTAAGGTAGTTTCCATGAAAGTGCCTCCGGCGGCCGAATCTAAAAGATTTCTAGAAGCAAAATTCAAGCCAGCATAAAAGTTCTGAATAATCATCCATAAATTCATACCATGTGTAGGGCAATTACATATCATCAATTTCATTCTCTCCCAAGCTTGTGCAACATTCTCATGATCTAGTTGCTTAAAATTCATAATATCGTTTCTAAGAGAGATGATCTTAGCAGGAGGGAAATACTTAGAGATAAAAGCATCTTTGCACTTATTCCATGAATCAATACTATTTCTAGGCAAAGAGGAAAACCAAGTTTTAGCACGATCTCTAAGTAAAAACGGAAATAACTTCAATTTAACAATATCGTTATCCGTATCCCTTTTCTTTTGCATATCACACGAATCAACAAAGTTGTTTATATGGGTAGCGGCATCTTCACTGGGAAGGCCAGAGAATTGATCTTTCATGACAAGATTCAACAAAGCAGCATTGATCTCACAAGATTCAGCATCTGTAATAGGAGCAATCGGAGTGCTAATAAAATCATTGTTGTTGGTATTGGAGAAGTCACACAATTTGGTATTGTTCTGAGCCATAGTGACAAGCAAGCAATCCAACACACACAAGCAAACAAGAAGCAAGGGAACGATGAACACACGGCGGAAGAAGGGTGAATAAAATGGCAAGGATGAAGTGGGGGAGAGGAAAACGAGAGGCAAAAATGTAATGCGAAGGATAAGGGTTTGTGATAGGTACTTGGTATATGACTTTTGCGTAAGCCTCCCCGGCAAAGGCGCCAGAAATTCTTCTTGCTACCTCTTGAGCTTGCGTTGTATTCCCTCAAAGAGGAAAGGGAGATGCAGCACAGTAGCGTAAGTATTTCCCTAAGTTTTTGAGAACCAAGGTATCAATCCAGTAGGAGACCACGCGCGAGTCCCTCGCACCTGCACAGACAAATAAGAACTTCGTAGCCAACGCGATAAGGGGTTGTCAATCCCTTTACGGTCACTTACGGAAGTGATATCTGATAGAGATGATAGTTTATATTTTTGGTATTTTTGGTTTAATAAAACAGCAAATAAAAGCGGTAAAAGTAAAGTAGATGTAGATTGATATGTTGAGAATAGACCCAGGGGCCATAGTTTTCTCTAGTGGCTTCTCTCATGATAGCGATATTCTATGGCGGGTAAACAAATTACTGTCGAGCAATTGATAGAAAAGCGAATAATTATGAGAGTATCTAGGCATCACTACTAGGAAAAGGGCTATAGATGGAATTGATACTAATGGCGCACCAGACAAGCAGTGTGCCATTAGTATATACTAATGGCGCACCAACCTCTGATACGCCATTAGAGTTCAAACTACTAATGGCGCACCTGGCCCAGGGTGCGCCATTAGTATCAAAAAGTTTTTTTTGAACTAGTGCGCCTGTCCAAACATACTAATGGCGCATCCAGACACAGTGCGCCATTACTAGTTGTAACTAGTAAAACTAGTAATGGCGCACCTTCAGGAAAGTGCGCCACTAATGTTCTTTTTTATTATATTTTTTATTCTTTTTTTACAAAACTACTAATGGCACATGGTTCCACAGTGTGCCATTACTAGTTTAAACTAGTAATGGCGCACTGTGGGACAGTGCGCCATTAGTAAATACTTTTTTTCAAAACTAGTAATGGCGCACTAACTGAAGATGCGCCATTAGTAACCTTGATTACTAATGACGCATTTATAGTAGGTGCGCCATTAGTAAGTGGGCAGCAACAAGATATTTTGGACAGCCTCTCCTACCCACACTCACTTTCTCCCCACTTCATTCTCTCCACCTCCTCCTTGTCTCGGGTCCCTCCTCTTTTTCACCTCATTTCCACCATATATTCATTCAAATTAAGTGGTTAAATTACCTTGTTTTGATAGGTAAGTAAGGGGGGAAGCTATATTTATGTTGTTCTCCCTACAACAATGTGCACATGCACTTTTTATGGCCTAGCTAGATCTATGTATGTTCGTGGTGTTGCATATGTTTGTTGTGTTGCATATGTGTTTGTGTTTGGAGGTGTACCGGTATTTGAAATGCGATAGTTGCCAATATTTTCCCGGAATGTTGATTCATTTCCGTTTCGGTGAGAATTTTGGCATTAAGCATTCTTTTTTGTCCTATTTTTAGGGAAAGTCATGGCAAATTTTTTTCTTGGTTCTAAAATATCGTTTTGCTCTACCCCGCAGGCGACCATGGTACGCACGATGACCGAAGGCATCATGAATAGGTTTTTGAGGTCCGCGAAGGCCGAGATGCTTCAAAAGAACGAGACGGAGATAAGATGTCCGTGTTGAAGATGCAAGCTGAAGAGCCTTATTGCGGACCCGGATTCCGGGCAGGTGCGGGACCACCTGCTCTTGCGTGGTTTCATGGATGGCTATCGGTGGCAAGGTGATGAAGATGACTACGAAGTCGTCCATGGAGGCCGGGCAAGAAATGAGGAAGGGCAGCAAGACAACCACCGCGGCTCGGGCAGGCGAGAAGACGAAGAATCCCCAGGAGATGATCACGACGGTGATGCTGTACACAGTCATCATGTAGAAGATGCAGGACATGATGATGAGGAAGATGCCGGAGCAGACGACGGGCATGATCATGAAGATGATGATGCCGGCGGAGCAGACGACGCTGGACCATCGATGGGCTGGGTGCAGGACCCTCATATTCAAGAGCTGCTTCTCAAGCAGACCGATAACGCAAGAGCTGCCGCCCGAGAGAAAGCCAAGATGGATCAACTTGAGTTAGACGCGGTTACTCCATTGTATGAAGGATGTAGGACCGAGGATACCCGCCTGAAAGTAACGCTCATGGCTCTGGAGATGAAGGTAAAACACAAAATGACCAACGCATGCTTCGACGAGAACATGTCATTCTAGCACGAACGTCTTCCCAAGGGGAACAAGTGCCCCACCAGTTTGGAGGAGGCGAAGAAAATCGTGTGTCCTCTGGATTTACCGCACGTGAAATACCATGTGTGCATGAACAATTGCATCATTTATCGAGACGAGCATGCGGAGTCTACCATATGTCCGGTGTGCGGCGTCACTCGATACAAGAAGAGGAAGAAAGCTCCTCGAAAAGTGGTGTGGTACTTTCCGATCACTCCTCGTCTACAGCGGTATTTCGCGGACCCTAAGGTAGCAAAGCTCCTGCGTTGGCACGCAGATAGGGAGGAGAAGAAGCGAGAAGATGACACAAATGATCCGGAGATAGATAAAAAAGACAAGATGCTGAGTCACCCTAAGGATGCGAATCAGTGGCAAGCGTTGAACTTCGAAGACCTAGAATTTGGGAACGATCCAAGGAACATCGTGCTGGGCGCGAGCACCGATGCAGTCAATCTGTTTGGCAGCCAGAGAAGCACACATAGTACCTGGCCTGTGTTTGTGTGGATGTACAACCTTCCCCCCTGGTTGTGCATGAAGAGGAAGTACATTCACATGAGTATGCTAATTGAAGGACCGAAACAACCAGGGAACGACACCAATCTGCATCTGGGGCTGCTGAAAGAGGAGCTAGACACGCTGTGGAAAACGCCAGCCAATACGTGGGACGCTGCAAAGAAAGAATATTTCCCTTTGAGAGTCGCGCTGCTCACGACGGTGCACGACTATCTCGGTTACGGATATGTCGCGGGGCAGGTGGTCCACGGATTTTCTGGATGCGTCAGGTGCATCGATGACACAACGTATCGCCAGCTAGATAGAGATCCCGTGTCTTCGAAAACCGTGTTCATGGGACATCGAAGGTGGCTTCGCAACGATGACCTGTGGAGAAAATGCAAGGATCTGTTCGATGGTGAAACCGAACCCCGAGGACGCCCGCGTACGAGGAGCGGCGAGGAAATAGACGAGCTGTTGAAAAATTGGAAAGATTGCCCACTGCTGGGAAAGAAGCAAAAGGCGCTAGAGCCGGGAAAGAAGTGAAAGGCGCCAGAGCCGCTGCTGAAGGTATGGAAAACGAGATCTGTTTTATGGGACTTGCCGTACTGGAAGATCCACCATGTGCCTCACAGCCTTGATGTAATGCATATCACGAAGAACGTGTGCGAGAGTCTGCTTGGTACCCTGCTCAACATGCCAGAGAGGACCAAAGATGGGCCGAAAGCAAGGGCAGACTTGAAATCAATGGGCATCAGGTAGGAGCTTCACGCTATATATGATGATCATGATGATGATGATGATGATGATGAGGCGAAGCAGGACACGAAAAGTCGTCGCAAAGGCAAAAAGGCCAAGAAGACCGGAAATGACTACCCTCCCGCGTGCTTCACTCTAAGTCAGGAGGAGATCGAGCAGTTTTTCACCTGCCTCGTAGGAGTAAAACTTCCTTACGGTTACGCGGGGAAGATAAGCAGATACCTAGACCCAGTGAAGCTGAAGTTCAGCGGGATGAAGTCTCACGACTGTCACGTGCTGATGACGCAGATACTTCCAGTTGCAATCCGTGGGATCATGGACGCGCACGTTCGTGAAACCCTATTTGGCCTATGCAACTTTTTCGACGTCATCTCTCGTAAGTCTGTTGGCGTGAGGCAACTCAGAAGGCTACAGGAAGAGATCGTGGTGATACTATGCGAGCTTGAGATGTACTTCCCGCCCACATTCTTCGACGTTATGGTGCATCTGCTGGTCCATATCGTGGACGATATCATCCAACTCGGGCCGACGTTCCTGCACAGCATGATGCCGTTCGAAAGGATGAATGGTGTCATCAAAGGATACATTCGCAACATGTCACGTCCAGAGGGAAGCATAGCCAGGGGCTTTCTGACTGAAGAGTGCATCTCCTATTGCACGAATTATCTAGGCATCGAGAACCCCATTGGTCTGCCCGTCAACAGGCACCTCGGCAGGCTCGCTGGATGGGTTCACCGTGAGGGTCGCCGCGAAATGCATGTCGACTTCGAGGGTCGACTCGCCGACTTTGAAAGAGCAAACCTAGTCGCGTACAACACATAGACGTGGTCGATCCTTGGGTGGTAGAGCACAAAACCTTTATTGAGAAGACGTACAATGACCGAGGCCAATAGAGGACGGACGGAGATATAATCAAAGAGCACAACTCATGTTTCACGCGTTGGTTCAAGCAGAAGCTTCTGTCGTACCCTTTACATGAGGATTCTTCCGCGGAAGAACAACTCATATTCGCCTTGTCACAGGGCGCCGAGCACAACCTGATGACCTATGAGGCGTACGATATCAACGGCTACACATTCTACACCGAGGCCAAGGACATGAAGAGCGATGGTTATCAGAACTCCGGGGTAACGATGGAATCCTACACCGGTAATGACAAGGACAGATACTACGGAAGGATCGAGGAGATCTGGGAGCTGAGCTACGCTGGAGAGAAGGTCCCGATGTTCCGTGTCAGATGGGCCAAGAGCGTCCTAAAAGAAGACCGGTATTTCACCACCATGGTTATACCCGAAGCCAAATCCAAGACCGCGGGCGCAAACGTCACCGCGAAAAATGAGCCATAGGTACTGGCTTCCCAAGTTGACCAATGCTTCTTCATTACCGACCCGTCAAAGCCCAGTCGTGTTGTCGTGAGGAGAGGCAAAAGGAAGATCATCGGAATGGACGGAGTAGCCAATGAGCAAGACTTCGACACGTACGGCGACCCGAGGATCGAACATGATGACGATGATGAAGTAGCAGCATACACCACAAGAAGAAGCAGGACCACCCTACCTAAAGGACGTCCGTTCCACAGAAGAACTCCATTTGCAAAAAAGAAGGACAAGAAGATTGTGAACAGATAGCTAGCTAAGATCGATTGTATTTAAATCGTAGCCTTCATTTCTCGATTGTATTTCATGGGCACTTTTTGAACTATCATGAATATTTTTAAATTTCATGGACACTCGATCTTGACCCCCGCCCCCCTCCATCTCGATCGCTATCCCACCTCGCCAGATCCGGTCCCCCTCGCCGCCGAGCACCCCCCGGTCCACCGGCCGCCGCCGCCGACCCCCCG
>LR738710.1:767252902-767335957 GCA_902687465.1 Secale cereale
ACCTCCCGCACCCCCC
This sequence comes from Secale cereale, assembly GCA_902687465.1. NCBI lineage: Eukaryota > Viridiplantae > Streptophyta > Magnoliopsida > Poales > Poaceae > Secale > Secale cereale. Next base: position 767,252,919 of record LR738710.1, read on the forward strand.
GCACCCTCCCCCGCTCCACCGGCATTACTGTTTGATGATATTTTAAAAAAAATTATTATTGTCTTATAAAAAATATTACTGTTATGATTTAAACAAGTTTGAACATATTTAAACACAAATAAGTATCAAACAGCATTTTAAATGCATAAAAAAATTGTGGAGCCTGGGAATCGAACCCAGGACCTCCTGGTGTGAGAACTGGCTGCTGACTAGTCAAGCTAGTAGAGGACACTTGATGTGGATCAGGTGAGGTGGAAGATAACCTGTTGGCTCGAGCAGAAAACAAAAAAAATTACTAATGGCGCACCAGGGTGAGGTGCGCCATTAGTATGGATGTACTTATGGCGCACCGAGGGGTGGTGCGCCATTAGTATTGTGCCGCACCCACCATCCATATCTCCTCCCCGGCGGCCGGCCCAAACCTATCCCCTCTCTCTCCCCGACTCCACCCCCGCCGCCCCCGTGCCCCCGCGCCCCCACCACCGCAGCTCCCCCGCGCCGCCGCCCCCACGCCGCCGCGCCCCCCACCACCTGCCACGTGTCGCCCCCTCCACTCTCTCCGCTCGCCGTCGTCGCCTTCGCGCGGGGAGGACATCCAGGAGGTCCGCGCCGACCGGCTTCGTCCAGTCCACGAAGAGAGGAGGCCCCACGTCCACTAGGAGAGGAGGCCCGCGACCTCCCTGCCGTCTATCCCCGCCTCCCCCAAGCTCGCCGTCTCCGCCCTCCGTCGTCTCCGCTCCGGCCACCACATCATCGTGGTCAGGTAACCCTCCTCCCTCTGCCTCTCTTCTCCTCTCTTCCTCCTCTCCTCCCTCCCGGCCATGCCTCTTCTTCTCTCTTTTGCTATGTTTAGTTCAAATCCCGCTCGAATTTAGGTCAAATTAGGTTCAAACTTGCTTGCTGGATGTTAACAAGGTCAAATTAATTAACTGCTAGGGATTAATTAGGTTAACTAGGTCAAATCCCTCTCGAATTAATTAACTGGGTTAACTAGGTCAAATTAGCAGTTAATTTAGTCTGAATCTGAACTTGTGTTGCTGCTGCATCTGATCTTAGTGCTAATTAATTAACTGCTAGCATTTTATAATCTCCCGTAGGCCACACCACATCTCAGTCAGTATACTCTCTACTGATAGTGCCCAAGTTAGATGATATAGTTGCCATGAATTATATCATGTTGAACGGGCAAAGGAAAATCTCATAGCAAATGCATCAAAATGTCCAAGTTTATACCTCTTGCAAAACAGGTAGAGAGAATATGTTGTGCAGCAAGAGAATGGTAAACTTGGTATATGTGGTTTATCTTTGTGAAGCTCAATTGCTAATGGTCTCGAAGGTTAGTTGGTCTTCCCTGAGTAAATAAGAAAAGCATGTAGGGCCTGAAATACGGTGAAATAGGAGAGGATGCAGAGCACTGTCTTTGTTTGGTGTTTTTGACAGGTTTATCTAGCAGGTCTGCAAATAGTAATTCTCCCATAGAGTAGGACTAGAGGAGTATCTATCTATCTATCTGAATCTGAAATCAAACATCCATGCTGTTGAGATATACCTCTCCATCAGTTGGGACTTTTGAAGCAATTGGGTGGAGCATTTTATTACAGCAAGTGTCTGTCTCTCTTATATATTTTGAGATATACCTCTCTAAAAGTCTGGAGGTGGTGCCTGGCCTGGCATGCTAGTTGCTTAGCTCAATTGCTGTTAGAGTTAGTAGTTAATTGCTTAGCTTAATTGCTGTTAGAGTTGAGTTACAGCTGATGCATGATGGAGCTGTCAAAGTAAGTTAAGTGTATATACACTAGCAGCTACCCTATATATGCGCGTGTCTTTTTTGGTTGATAAATAATAAGTCCACGCATACAACTTTATTTTTGGAAGGGAATGCAAATCTGGCTCATTTTATTACAGCAAGTGTCTGTCTCTCTTATATATTTTGTTGTCTCTCTTATATTTCATAAATAATAAGGCCACGCATACATTTATTTTTTGTTTGTTGAAGGGAATGCAAATCTGGCTCATTTTATTGAGATAATACATCAGGTGTTTCTCTTATATATGTGTTGTTATTAACAGTGGGTAATTAACCTAACTATTCATTTTTACTTACGTTAATATAAAAATGTCCAGTGGGCACATATAAATTCTTTTTACCTACTGTTTTGTATATATATTTGAAAATAATTGCTGCTAGCTGTTAATTTTACCTGAAGAGAAAAACTACTGGTACTAGCTAGAATTTGGCACTGAAAAGCAAAAGCTACAATTAGCTGTTGGTATTAGACATGCTTGACATTATATATCAGTTTGTCTGGTTCTTGTTTTGGTAGTAGTAGTTTGCTTTGCTTATCCATGAGTATCAGTCAATTGGTGAACTTGGACCAGCTTTTTGCTGGGTTTTGTCTCCGACCATCGTGTCGTGATGATTTTGCAGGTACCCCGAGAGGCCCTTGAGTTTGCTGGAATGTCGATTAACTTCCGTTCCGGCAAATTCGGGTACTCCATATGTCCTATTTTCAGCAAAGGTCATGCTGAAATTTTCCGTGAATTTTAGCATGACTTTGCTAAAAATAGGACATATGGGGTACTTGTGACTAATGCATGGGCCGGGGTATCTTAGTAGTTAATTAAGTAGGATCAAGTGCCCCTTTATTCTAGCTGCATTAAACCATAGGCGGCAATAGAGCCAAGTGATTAGGCCCAACTTAGAATTCTCCTTCCCAACTTAGATTTTAGGACGCCTCGGTGTCGACAAACTATAAATTATAAAACCTTGGCTTTTAGGGTGCCTCCGTGTTGATAAAAACCGAAATGATGAAAGCTTAGGCTTTTAGGGTGCCTCGGCGTCGACAAACCCTAAATGATGAGACCATGATCTTGTTCCTTGACAATAACCAACTTTTTGACCAAACTTTGTTCCTATTTAGAGAGAAACATGGCCAACAATGATGAAGCCGGGGGTTCGGGCGGCAAGGCATTCTGGGAGTTGTCCCAGGAGATGGAGGCACAACCTCACTTGTATGAGGACGCCGCCTTCCCCACCGATCCTGAGACCACTGATGGTACCACCGAGGATGACCCCACTGATGCCACCACTGATGGTGCCGCCGAGGATGCCACCACTGATGATGGCGGCGCACGCACAGATGGCAGCCAACCGAAGAGGCAACGGAAGGACCGGCGCCCGACCGTACTCCGCACCCTCAAGGAGGAAGTTACTGAAGTGGACTCCGACGGGAATCCAACGACGCCCGAACGAATAGTCAAGGGGTACTCGCTTCAGCCCGGGTGCATTCTCCGGAGCACCGTCTCGATCAACACCGAGAACTTGAGGCATCCTGACCGAGAGAATTTGCGCAACCTCCTCTTCACGAAGGTCCACGAACAATACAAGTTCACCACTGAATTTGAAAACACAAGCCTCAAAGGGAATAAAGTGAACAATGCTGCCCTCACGAAGATGAGCAAGGCCCTGTCTACTTGGAAAAGCAATGTGAAGAGAATGATCGAGAAAGGTGAGAGTTATGAGAAGATCAAGGAGAAAAATCCTTCGATCACCGAAGATGACTACAACGACTTCAAGATCAATTGCTCGAGCACCGCACACTCCGAATCAAGTCAGTGGGGGAAAGAAATGCGGGACCTAAACTTAGGGGAACACACACTCGGTCCCGGCGGTTACAGAGTGGCGGAGCCTATATGGGACAAGGAGGAGGCGGACCGTGCCGAGCAAGGCCTACCGCCCCTCTTCGATAAATACGGTGACAAGCAGACCAGGAACTTTGTCAGGGCCCGGTACAAGAAGGACCCGAAAACAAAGGAGCTTACCACGGATCCGAAGACCAGGGCGCTTGAGCTTGTTCTGGTAAGGAATACACCCCCGCGTAATTAGCTCCATATGGTTGCATTCTAATTAATGAAGCCAAATTTCTAAATGGTTCACATTCCTTCCATAGGTGACTGCAAGCAGTAGCGCGGGGTCGACTAAGAGCAACCCTTGGGACACGACTCTAAATAGGGCGTTGAATGTAATGAAGCACAAGGATAAGCTCAGTAAGCCGACGTCAGCTGGTCGTGTGGCCGGCAAAGGCTTGTTGACAAAATGGTCATCATACTATAACGCTGGTGGGCGAAAGGAGAAAAAGACTAGCTCGGAAAGCCAGGCGCGCGAGGTTCAAGAGCTCAAGGCACAGGTGGCGCGGATTCCGGAGATTGTCCAAGAGCAAGTGCAACAACAGCTCGGAGCGACGATCACCGCCATTGTGCCTACCTTGATCGAGGGGTTGAGTGCGTGGATTGCGGGCGGCCAACAGGGGCCGCCCCCGATTCCTAGCTTCACGGCCAGCAACTCGCAAAACGCGATGGCGGAGCCATTGGTGTCTCCGGCGGAGGCGGCATTGGTGTCCCGACGCCGGCACGGGAGCTTAATGCACCCGGGTGTACGCCGGCCGGCACCTCTGCAGCAAGCGGCCCCTCCGTTAACTGCACGCCCGCCGTTGGCGTTGCCTCGACATTAGCCGAGCTCGACGCCATCATCACGGTAACTAATTAAGCCTCTCTCGGCCGAGGACTTCATCTCCTTGCCTTTGACTAGGCATCCCTGACGCCCTACATGTTTTCGCAGGGCGCCGCCGACGTTCCGTGCACTCTCCTGCACTTCGTGAACAACGAGTTGGTCGATGTCGCCAAGGGCAAAATCGTTCAACCGGGCAACCCCTTGTTCCACGGTACCCAGATGCCACCCAACTTGTTTAGGGTTCAACTGGTTCGGGTGCTGCTGATGTCTACTACAGGCTTCTATTCCTGTAGACAGTGTTGGGCCTCCAAGAGCAGAGGTTTGTAGGACAGCAGCAAATTTCCCTTAAGTGAGTAACCCAAGGTGTATCGAACTCAGGGAAGTGGAGGTTGAACGTACCCCTTTGAAGCAACCCTGCAATTAAGAAACAAGAAGTCTCTTGTGTCCCCAACACACCAAATACACTTGTCAGATGTATAGGTGCACTAGTTCGGCGAAGAGATGGTAAAATATGGATCATAGGAGTGGCAAAGCAAAGTAATATAAATCTGTAATAAAAAGTGCATCAAGCAAACAAGTGGTAAACGTGAGCACAATTGGTATTGCAATGGTGGAAACAAGGCCTAGGGATCATACTTTCACTAGTGGCAACACCCAATAACATTAACATAGACTAATCACATGATAAAAACGTGCAATGGAGACGCACTCGAAGGTCATTCCTTTGTGGTCAGGAGAGGACGTGAATTATGTAGGGCTACAAAAGCACACCTCAAAGTTCGTAGTTCTCAATCTATGGATTTCCCAATGTCACCGCGGCCATCCAAAGAGAGTACCACAATCACCACAACATATCTCAAGGATAGTCAAAGACAAGCACCAAGAGACTCTCAGTCTTCAATCAACACACAAAAGAGGAAATCACTCATGAAAATATTCTTCTAATCCATGTCCAATAGACCGCTGTCACCTTGGTCTCGGGGATTATACTAGATAAAGACAAGTGAGTACATCAATCCAATACATAGAGGAAGGGGAAATATCATGGGATCACCCTAGATTAACATAGCCTATGATCACAACGAAGATCACATCATCGGAGAGAGAATTGACCACATAGCTACTGGTAGAAACCTCAGCCCCGAGGAGGAACTACTCCCGCATCATGGAGGGAGGAAGCAACGTCGATGGAGATGAATCCGGGGGCACTTCCCCGTCCCGGCAGGATGCCGTCACAGGAATTCTGGTCCCCCGAAACTTGGTGGCGATGGCGGCGGAGATCGGAATTGCTTCTGGAGAAAAGGGTTCTGGAATCGAGGGTTTCGGGACGCGAGGAGTATATATGCCAAAGGGGGTCACCAGAAGCGGAGAGGGAGGCCCAGGCGCCCCCTAGGGTGGCTAGGGGTGGGGCCGCCTGGGCTGGCCGCCTGGGCTGCCCCTGGCTCCCCTCTGGCCCTGCTTTGGTTTTTCTTGAAGCTCCCGATATGCTGATTTTTCCTGTATTTTTCCCGGAATTTTTAGGTCACTTTTAATATGGGGGGAACCTGAAATAGAAAAACAGCAGAAAACAGGAACTGGCATTGTGGTGCACTGAGTTAATAGGTTAGTCCAAATATGATCAAAAGTGTATGGAAGTGCATAAATATCATAGCAATATCACACAAAAGAGGCATGGAACAAGCAGAAATTATAGATACATTTTGGACGTATCAACATCCCCAAGCTTAATTCTTGCTCGTCCTCGAGTAGGTAAATGATAACAAGCATAATTTCTGTGGTGACATGCTATCAACCATATAAGAACTTTTAAGTAAAGCAATCAAGGCATGTAATTCAATTCAAGTCATAACAAACAAGAGACTATATTAGCATTGTAACAAGTAACATAAGAACATAAAGGTGCAAGAGCTCTCGCTGTCCGTGACTCGAATGTCTCCAAATGGTGTTTGCGTGCAAGAAAGGGGATAGGGATATACGAGAGAGTAAAACATAGTTTTTGTATTGTTGAGAACTTAATCTACTAAAGTTTCACACTTGGTCTTCTTTGGAATCTTATCTTGACTCATCCCCAGACCGTCAGCCAGGTACAAGTCAAAATGATCCACTCCCTTTCGATATTTTGAGCACTCATGCAATGGATGAGCGTAAGCAAGAAAGTCGACACTTAGGATGGCAAAGAGAGAAAAATGATGGAGGCGGAAGACAAAAAGGGTGTGGAAGGCTCACATCAATGAGGACAATCATAGGCGAGAGAAAGCCAAATGATAGATATGATGCGAGGAGTAGGGATTGCCATGCAACGGATGCACATATGAGCTAAGGTAAGCTCTCCAATGGAACTAGTGGGGGTGCATCCAACTTGCTTGCTCAAGAAGACCTAGAGCTCTTTTGAGGAGGCTCATCATTGGAATATACAAGCCAAGTTCTATAGTGTAAAGGTCCCCACTTAGCTATATGCATGAATGATACTCTCTATGGAGTACAAGGTATAAGATGGAGTACGAGTGTGGATCTCTCAAAAGAAATAGTAGTGTGCCCCCTTCTCTCTTTTTATTTCTTTTTCTCTTTTTTCTCTTTTTTTATTTTTTTGTGGCCTCAATGGCTCTTTCTATTTATCTCTCATTTGTCCTCTTTGGGATATTTTGATTTTGTCCTCTTTGGGATCTTTTGATTTTGTCCTCTTTGGGATCTTTTCCTCACTTTAGGCGCAACACTCTATGTATTACAAGAAGTATAGAAGATCTTTCACACTTTACAAAAGTACTCAACATAAAGAAAATGAAACTATCATGATGTATGCAAATGTATGCCTCTGCCAGTGTAGCAGGATATGCAATGATACTAGCGCGTCATGTAGCAATGATTAGGGCAAGGCCCAACTAGCATGCGGCTCATCGATCAAGCAAAAAGCATGTAGACATGAAGATCAAGTCATGAGAAGATGGATGTTGCATGGCAATGTATCTCGGAAAGGCTATGGAAATGCCTTGATAGGTAGGTATGGTGGCTGTTTTGAGGAAGGATATAATGACGCTTATGATGACAGAGCGTATCGTGCCAAGGATTTGGATGCACCGGCGAAGTATGCGCCAACTCTCGAGGTGAGAAAGGGCAATGCACGGTACCGAAGAGGCTAGAAAAATATGGCTGGGTGGAAGTGTCAACTTTCGAATACTCACATTAGTCCGAAGAACTCATGCACTTATTATCGGTAACTCTCAATCTAATTAGGAGGTTCACAAAGAGACAAGTACCCCGAGGAGGAGTGTATGGGGGTTTGGTTATCCTTGCGCATCCTCGGCTCATGGTACGTGAGTGTACTCTAATATTCGATCCCTCCAAAGATTAGTGATCCATTTAGTAGCTAAAGTTCTCAACTATTTTGTAGGTTTTCGAAAATAAACACGGATTGCCCAAAATACGACATCTATCACTAATAGGCTAAAGCTCTTGACACCAAGAGTTCAGACATTACTCATGGCAATACCTCAAAACTATTGCAAGTTACTACTAAAATTAAATAGCAACCTCAATTACCTACTTTAAGTTAAGACACACAACTCAGTGCAACAGGCAAACTCTCTTAACGAGATAAACATGAAAACTCAAGAGAGTTCAACAACCAACTAAACAAAATCTCTTTAAAAAGAAAAGCATGAAAACTAAGAGCTAAACATGACAGTAGCTATGGAAAGACAAAGAACACACACAGCAAAGATAAGCATGAAAATCCTATGTTGTGTTCTAGGTTGAAGTGGAGCGTGTTTCTCTCCCACACAAAGAAAGTTGGGTTCTAACTTGTTATGAACAGCAAGCAAAGCTAAAGAAAACTAAAAAGGAAACTAAGAGCAAGACGCTCCAAGCATAGCACATAACGCATGAAGTGATTAAAATATAGTGGAACGAAAGACGAATGGGATGCACGGGGGCATCCCCAAGCTTAGACGCTTGAGTCTTCTTGAATATTTCTTGGGGGTGCACGGGGGCATCCCCAAGCTTGAGCGTTTGACCCTCCTGAATCTTCTTTTATCATCTTCTCTCGCACACTTGAAAACTCCCTTCATACATAACTCATCATAATCTGATTAGCGAGGTTAGTACCCATAATAAAATAATTTTTCCCTACTGGAAATAAGGATAATCTTGAAGAGCTACTGTTTCTCAAGATTTCCAAAAGGTTTTTGCAAAGAAAAAGCAAGCTCAAGGTTTGCAAAATGAAGAAAAGGCAAAACAGGACAGAATCTGTGAAAAACAGACCAGCAGGTAGTAAATAATCTTTTCGGGGCACTTCTGCAACTCAAATCAAAAAACTCAGAACAGACACTCGAAAGCCAATTGTATAGAGCACGCTTTCAAAAAAATTCAGATCAAAAGGATGATCTGGTGATTTTATACGAATTTTTCTGTCCAAGGACAGAATCTGTTTTCTGGACAGCACGTCACAACTTTTGAACTTTCTTGCAATCGGAGGCTAAACTTGGCACAAAGCTGAAAAATAAAGATACAATGATGTTGCTACAGTAGTAACAAACATCAAGACCACTAAAAACTGAAAGAACAAACTGAAAGCAAAGATAACAAGGGTTGTCTCCCTAGAGCTCTTTCTTTATAGCCATAAAGATAGGCTTAATACTTTAATGATGCTCTCGTAGGAATAAGAGTTGAAGAACAAAAGAGAGCATCAAGAAGCAAAAACCAAACACATTTAAGCCTAACATGCTTCCTATGCATGGGAATCTTGTAAGACAATAAATTATTGAAGCATAAAGCAACTAGCATAGGAAGGCAAAACAAGCATAACTTCAAAATATTCACCATAAAGAGAGGAAACTTCTTATTATTAAGATATTTAGAACCATGTCTCCCTCTCTCATTATAAATTTCAGTGGCATCATGGATGAACTCAACAATATAACTATCACATAAGGCATTATTTCCATGATCCAAAAGCATAAAATTATCATTACTCTTCATATAAGCAAAATCTTTCTTATTAGGAATAGTGAGAGTAAAGCAATCATAACCATCATGGTAATCATCATATTTAGGAGGCATATCATAATCATAATAAATTTTATCCTCAATAGTAGGTGGACTAAAAAGCTCACATTTATCATTGTAATCATCATATATAGGAAGCAAAGTATCATCAAAGTAAATTTTCTCTTCAAAAGTTGGGGGACTAAAAATATCATGTTCATCAAACGTGTCATCCCCAAGCTTAGAGCTTTCCATGTCATTAGCAATATTGATATTAAAAAAAACATACTAATAACATCACCACCATCATGATTGTTATGCAAATAATAAAGTTCCAAAGGTTTTTTATTTTCTCTTCAAACACATCATGTCCAAGTTCAAGGTAGAGCTTATAAAGCTCTCTCATATTTTTGTTGTTTTCCATTAAGCAAAACTAGTGAAATAAAAACAAGAAACAAAAAGATTTAATTGCAAGATCTAGAGAAGGTACCTTCACTTACCTCACTTCCCCGGCAACGGCGCCAGAAATAGCTTGGTGTCTACTACACGCTTCTATTCCTGTAGACAGTGTTGGGCCTCCAAGAGCAGAGGTTTGTAGGACAGCAGCAAATTTCCCTTAAGTGAGTAACCCAAGGTTTATCGAACTCAGGGAAGTGGAGGTTGAACGTACCCCTTTCAAGCAACCCTGAAATTAAGAAACAAGAAGTCTCTTGTGTCCCCAACACACCAAATACACTTGTCAGATGTATAGGTGCACTAGTTCGGCGAAGAGATGGTAAAATATGGATGATAGGAGTGGCAAAGCAAAGTAATATAAATCTGTAATAAAAAGTGCAGCAAGCAAACAAGTGGTAAATGTGAGCACAGTTGGTATTGCAATGGTGGAGACAAGGCCTAGGGATCATACTTTCACTAGTGGCAACTCCCAATAACATTAACATAGACTAATCACATGATAAAAACGTGCAATGGAGACGCACTCGGAGGTCATTCCTTTGTGGTCAGGAGAGGACGAGAATTATGTAGGGCTACAAAACCACACCTCAAAGTTCGTAGTTCTCAATCTATGGATTTCCCAATGTCACCGCGGCCATCCAAAGAGAGTACCATAATCACCACAACATATCTCAAGGATAGTCAAAGACAAGCACCAAGAGACTCTCAGTCTTCAATCAACACACAAAAGAGGAAATCACTCTTGAAAATATTCTTCTAATCCATGTCCAATAGACCGTTGTCACCTTGGTCTTGGGGATTATACTAGATAAAGACAAGTGAGTACATCAATCCAATACATAGAGGAAGGGGAAATATCATGGGATCACCCTAGATTAACATAGCCTATGATCACAACGAAGATCACATCATGGGAGAGAGAATTGACCACATAGCTACTAGTAGAAACCTCAGCCCCGAGGAGGAACTACTCCCGCATCATGGAGGGAGGAAGCAACGTCGATGGAGATGAATCCGGGGGCACTTCCCCGTCCCGGCGGGATGCCGTCACAGGAATTCTGGTCCCCCGAAACTTGGTGGCGATGGCGGCGGAGATCGGAATTGCTTCTGGAGAAAAGGGTTCTGGAATCGAGGGTTTCGGGACGCGAGGAGTATATATGCCAAAGGGGGTCACCAGAAGCGGAGAGGGGGGCCCAGGCGCCCCCCTAGGGCGGCCAGGGATGGGGCCGCCTGGGCTGGCCGCCTGGGCTGCCCCTAGCTCCCCTCTGGCCCTGCTTTGGTTTTTCTTGAAGCTCCCGATACGCTGATTTTTCCTGTATTTTTCCCGGAATTTTTAGGGCACTTTTAATATGGGGGAAACCTGAAATAGAAAAACAGCAAAAAACAGGAACTGGCACTGTGGTGCACTGAGTTAATAGGTTAGTCCAAATATGATCAAAAGTGTATGGAAGTGCATAAATATCATAGCAATATCACACAAAAGAGGCATGGAACAAGCAGAAATTATAGATACGTTTTGGACGTATCAGCTGCCAGGCTGCGACGAGGTGTTACCTCCGATTCGACCCGTCGGGGCCGACGATGATGACGTGATGACCCTCAGCGCCTGCCTGAGCTGGCCCCTGCTTTGGCCGAAGAGCCAGATTCGTTTGGGGGCGGGGGACACCACCCTAAAGACAACACCGTAAGTCGTGCCGGCGCCAAGTCGGCCCCATGGCAAGACCACCGCAACGATGCCGGACAGCCCTATGCCACTGGATCCAAACATGCATATGGCACAGGATCAGAATGATGACGAGGACGATGCATTTGCCAACGTCGATCAGTACTTTGCCGATCATGGGTACGGTGGCGACTTCATGGGGCCTCCTTCTCAAGAACCCAACCCAACAAAAGACGTGCGCGATCTAGCTGGTACCGCGGAGAAGCCAAGTTGCAATAGGCATCGTCTGCCGTTCAGCTCTCAGGAGACGCCTCCAGCTGCCGACTTCACCGAGCCTCAGATAGGCGAGGTGCGAAAAATTATCAGCCCCAACACACGCAAGAAGGCGGTCTGTGAGCAGAACTCGGTCCCATTACAGGAGAAGAAGAAGGCACGCAAAAGAAAGACTAACAAGGGTGCGAGCCAGCCGGCACCGAGTACGATCCGTCCTCAGGACAGGCCACCTTCACCTGAGGATGTAATGAGGAGGGTGCATGTGGCGGGTAGGCCGATGCTACCGACAAATATGCTCGATGCTGCAACCGGTGCTATGCGGAGTCTGCATGACAGTGTTCTTTCTTTGGAGAAGCGGCGTCTCAGAGAGAAGGATGTGGCATACCCGGTTTTCTCGGCCAAGGTGCCAGAGGGCAAGGGCTTTGTGGATAACTCCATCGGGGGTACGATCGTCCTGCGGTTTGATGACATCCACGCTATGTTGAACCTTCATCCGCTGCACTACACCTTCGTTCGGCTATTTTCGCTGAGTGAGATGCGGATCATTCGCGACAAGACCCCGGACATCGTGATAGTCGACCCCTTCTACATGCGTGCCAAGATCTTGGGCAGCGCTGGGGACCAGCAAGTCGCGAGTTCTTACCTCGAAGGCGTCATTCTGGCAAACCGAGATAAGGATAACTTCCTCGTGCCTTACTTTCCCGAGTAAGTCCTCCCCCTCAACCGCCCCGTAACATATGAATTCTTAGATTTTGATCATTTTTCTTTTAACATTCCGTGTTTTCTGCAGTGACACACATTGCACGCTCATCCTCCTAAGCCCCAAATATTCCATGGCCACGTATTTTGACCCGGACCGTCAGTCAAACGTAGACTACACAAATGTCAAGAAGGTTCTTGATGATGTTCTCCCCGGCTACGCCAAATCTGGAGGCACCTTCACCAGGCCTATTCGTAAGTACGGCAAGCACGTGTTCTCCCACAATACGACGTTCTGCTACGTCAAGCAGCCGCCTGGCGGTCAGAAGGGTGCCTACTACGCCATCCATCACATGCGGGCGATCGTACGGGACCATCATCAACTTCTGCTACCGATTAAACTCAAATATTGGGCCGCGAGCATGTCGGCAATCCAGGACGCGGACATCAGACAAGAATTCTTTCGCATCCAGTCGGAGTTTGCGGAAATCATCCATCAAGATGTCCTCCGTACCTGGGGGCAGTTCTACCTCAGAAATCAACCGTCCAACAGTGACATCGACACAATGCTACAAATGCAGGCTGACAACGCCCGTGATTTCATGACTCCCACGATAGACGGCGGCTTCATCCACGCTCAGGTCCCTTGAGTTGAGTCAAAAGCAGTGATGATGTGTCTAGTTCTGAAACATCGATTGGCTCATGTTGTAATTAAACTTTAATGAACTTGTAGTATGTCTCTTTGGTTTCGAGAGTCGTTCAACTTAGATGTAATCGATGCTATTAATGTCTTGCTTTTCTCTTTCGATCATTCTATTGCATACTTATATATTGCTTATGTATTGTCTGTGAATTGGTACTAACGTTTCGTTTGGCTAGTGCATAGCGATGCCGTCGTATGTCGTGTACAAGGGTAAGGTTCCCAGAGTCTACGACGACTGGGAGGAGTGTCGGAGACAGGTTCACCGATTCAGTGGTAACAGTTACAAAGGGTACACCACTATGGCCGAGGTCGAATCTAGATACGCCCGCTATCTAGCGGGAGAGGGGAGGGAGCGTTGGAGGAACCGGATGAAGACGAGTTTCATCGTGATGATGCTCATCGCGATGACCGCAGCTCTCTTCTCTGTGATGGTAGTTTAGATGATCGATATGGACTTGTAATGTGAAGACAAACTCGCTACTCGCGGTCTCGAGACTTGTAATATAATGTTCTATCTTTGTTCGGTCTTTTCAATTCGGAGACTAATATGATGAATTGTATTCGGAGACTAATATGATGAATTGTATTCAGAGACTAATCTTCTATTGTATTCGATGAATCTGTTGTTGATGTGTGTTGTCTATATTCTGTCCAATTATACATTTTGTAACCTGTGCAAAAAAACAGAAAATAAAAAAAATACCTAATATTCATACTAATGTTGCATCACATCACAATGCGCCATTAGTATGTCAAAGGATACTAATGGCGCATCATTAGACAGTGCGCCATTACTATGCCGAAGTTACTAATGGCGCATCTTGTTGTGGTGCGCCATTAGTATGCCAAAGCACCTGGGTATACATGGCCCCCTGGGAGGCATACTAATGGCGCACTGCTGTGTACACTAATGGCGTATCTGTGGTGCGCCATTAGTATACCAGATACTAATGGCGCACCAGAGGTGCACCATTAGTAAAATATACTAATGGCGTGGCACTATGGCGCACCACTAATGCGCCATTAATGGCCAAATTAGGTGCGCCATTAGTAGGCCTTTTCCTAGTAGTGCATGATCATTGTATATAGGCATCACGTCCGAGACAAGTAGACCGACTCCTGCCTGCATCTACTACTATTACTCCACACATCGACCGCTATCCAGCATGCATCTAGTGTATTGAGTTCATACGAACAGAGTAACGCCTTAAGCAAGATGACATGATGTAGAGGGATAAACTCAAGCAATATGATGTAAACCCCATCTTTTTATCCTCGATGGAAACAATACAATACGTGCCTTGCTGACCCTACAATCACTGGGAAAGGACACCGCAAGATTGAAGCCAAAGCCAAGCACTTCTCCCATTGCAATAACTATAGATCTAGTGGGCCAAACCAAACCAATAATTCGAAGAGACTTGCAAGGATATGATGAGCACACATAAAAAGTTCAGAGAAGAACTGTCGTGGGTTTAGCACGACAGATGTCCTAGCAAAAGGACTTAGTCGTGAGGCCATCGCTACGGGTTTGCTTAAAGGGGTTAAAGCGGATGAAGGACACAGGGGTTTTATACTAGTTCGGCCCCTTCGATGAAGGTAAAAGCCTATGTCTAGTTTGGTGTGGTATTGCTTGGGCTTCGATGACCAGGGAGCGAATCCGCTTTGTCTGTGTCTCGAGCTGTTGTTTCTTGTCCTGAACCGTCGCCGGGTCATCCCTTTATATAAGAGGTGACGCCCGGTCCGCTTTACAGAGTCCCGAGGCCGGTTCAAAATCGTGTCCGCCTCGGCCTCTGCTCTTTCTATCTTACATCCCAAGTTACACAGTATGACGGTTTATAAATTATGGGCCCTATCATATGGGCTCTAAGCCTCCTGGGCTACAATCCTTTACTTCATACTTCGCTGGGCCTTTCTGATAATATAATCTTGATAACTTAATACGGACCCTCCTAGCCGGTTTATACCTGGTAGTAATATCCCTGACATTAGGCCCCAGATTAATTTGAACTTGTTCATGTCAGTCTTCAAAGTCTTGTACAGATTTCCCTTTCTGCAGCTTCCGTATACTTCATAAACCGGCCATGACGGCATCCCTCTGCGTCACTTTAAACCGTCGTGACATCATCTGCGCATTCAATGCTTGCACCTGTTTTTTACCTTTACTTATTAAAGCTCTGAAGATCGAGGCGACAGCTCAATCCATATCCGATTTTTGGTCTCCTCGATTCCCGCGCCTGCCGTTTTACCTCCTCAGCCTATAAATAGGGCCGAGGGCCATCTCTTTATCCCCTCTGCTTCGTCTTCCTCTGTCCTCCAGCGCTCAATCTCCGCCGCCGTCCCTCGAGCTCGTCGTCTTCACCAAGCTCGGCCGCTGCATCAACCTGAGCGTGTCCAGAGACTCATCGCCATTCTTCCGCTTCCTCAGGTGCGTTACTTCTTCTTCCCCATAGATCTTAGTTCTAGGGTTTCTCGGGAGCTCGTAGATGAACCTCCGCTCCTCGCTGTTCATCACCATGAGTGGTTCTTAGCTATAGATGTTAAATCTTTTTAGGTCAACTCTTGTATGCGCGACTCCGCTCCATCTCTGCAATCTTAGTTCTCCCAATACTGCTAGTAAAAACTGGATCTGTAAAACCTTTGCTTCCTTCAACAAATATGACTTGAATTATCTTGATTTTTCCCTGTGCTGTAGAACCATATTTTACCACTGCTCATGTGAAAGTTGTTTCTCACACTTTAAATCTATAGCTTATCTGCTTATGTCTCCGGTTCAATTTTAACCTGCGCCTTATATGCCTGTGCTGACGGCTTAGATTTAGACCTGCATCCTGTAATTGGCGGTTTAACTTTTCACTTCGAAGCTTCATAAACTGGTAGTTGTCTCGTTCATGCTTGCTCCGATCAGTAGGTACCATTAGTCCCTTGCTTAAACCATCAATTAGGTCAATATCTTCATAGAACATACCGGTTTATATCTAGTGGATCGTAAAACGGATCTTGTATTGTATTTTCAGCATTCCCTCTTTGAAAGAGATGACTTCTGCGGCTAAACAGTTCGTCGCTTGCAACTGGGTCCCATCCCGGATTACCGAGGATGACTTAGTAAAGGTGGCCTCAATAGGCGGTTTAGGTCCGAAAGAGGTTCTGCACTGGCGAGCCCCTGGGAAAGAGTGTCCTCCTAAGCCTAAGGAGGGAGAGATCATCGTCTTCTTCGATCATCTGGCCCGGGGCTTCAGCCCTCCCGGTTCAAAGTTCTTCCGCGACGTTTTAGCCGATTTTCAACTCCATCCACAAGACATAGGTCCCAATTCCATATCAAACATCTGCAACTTCCAAGTCTTCTCTGAAGCATATCTGCAAGAGGAGCCATCCGTAGAGCTATTCCGGGACTTCTTCCATATGAATCGCCGGACTGAATTCTCCGACGGGCCAAATACTGAACTCGGTGGTATGAGCATCCAGAAGAGGAAAGATGTCAGTTTCCCTCACGCCACTCTTCACAGCCACCCCAAGGAGTGGAATCAGACCTGGTTCTACTGCAAGGACACTTCACCATAGGGAGAAAATCCACTGCCGGGTTACCGCCCTTATCGTCTGACAGCGGATCACCCTTTCCCGCAACGTCTGAGTGCCCAAGACCGGGCTCGATATGCCCCCCAACTTTCAAAACTTAGAGCTTTTGTTGCCAACGGTTTAACAGGGGTTGACTTTGTCCGCTGCTAGCTCTCTTGGAGCATTCTCCCGTTAAGCCGGCGTTCCGGCTTAATGTGCGAGTATACCGGCAATCCGAAGGATTCTCAACTCCACACAGCTTTGGTGCTTCCGGACAATGAAGTTACTGAGTCTGCTAAGAAGATGTTGAATATTCCTATGGAGGAGTGCAGCCGGACCGGTTTAGCACCTTTCTGCGTGAACAATAAACCGCCATCGGTAAGATTCTTCTGTTCCTTTCTCTTTCCTCTAATCCGTCCGTATTACTTGTCTTCAACATATTTTTATTTGTTTACACAGGCCAATGACCCCTTCTGGAAGAAAAAAGCCCAGGATAAACCGGCGAATCCAACTCGCAAGAAGAGCTTGGCTATACAGAAACACAAGAAAAAACATGCCGCTGCTTCCGGTTCAAACACCAAAGAAGATGATCCGGCTTCTAAGGTATTGGTTGGCCCTTACGTCTCTTAACTTTCCTTTGTCTGTATTCATAGTAACAATGTCCTTTCCCAGGATCCGGCGGAAGGGAGTAAAGCAGATGAAGTTGAGGTAATCTCTCTCTCCTCTGATTCAGAGCCGTTGCCACCCAAAATTCATCGGGTAGCCCAGAAGTATCCATTTTCTCACCCTTATGCTCAATTGGATCCCAATTTTCTTTTGAAGAAGTAGCAGCATGAGGCTCGCCGGACCACACGCCATAGTGGTCACGTGGTTGAATCATCCGGATTACCTCACACGCCGGCTCGAAGACGCCGCTCAGAGGTTTTTCTTACTCCAACCATTCTTCATCCAAAATCAGGTCTTATTCGCAAACCTCTTAAACCGTCTGATCCAAACTATCAGGAAACTCCTCTGTCTTCTTCCGGCGAGTCAACTGCCACCCAAGTCCCGGTGCTTAAGACCGTTCCTGGGTAAGTTACCTTTCAGTAAATCCAGTTTATCTTTCCTTTTGATTTGTGTTTTTCATTATTCCTTTAATCTTCTCAGTATGCCCAAGCCTAGCAAGAACGCAAAGTTGAATAAACCGACAGCCAGAAACGCTTCTGAACCGGCAGAGGATCTTGAAGCTGCCAATCCTTTGGAAGAGAACGATGAAGTTCCTCTCAATGATCCTTCCCCAATGGACCACGAAGATCTTGTTGCTCCGGGGGGTGATGCTATGGAGAACGCTGCTGAACCGGCTAGCCCTGTCCGGGTAAGTCCGGCTCCTGTTAGTCCGGTACGCACCGATCCCGCTGTCGCTGATGATCCTCCCAAACCAACTGCTGCCTCGATAGAAGATGTCGAGATTACTGGGATAGGTTTTAATGCTCCTGGAGAGCCTGTTATCTTGGCCAGACACACTGCCAAGGAGGAAGTTCTCCAGAAAGACAAAGGCAAGTGGAGCACTGACTTGTCTAGTTATGCCCAGCTTAGTGCCCAGGAGCTCCACTCTGAGTATCTAAACCGGCTCTTCACCAGCCGCGACCACGAGGCCGGTTTGGTAAACATGATGAAGGAAAAATATGAGGTAACTTCTTTCCCTTTGCCTTTCATTTCTGCTTGTATCTTGTAATTGTACCATTAGGCCATTGTAGCCCCCAAGTGCTGGTTTAGCCTTTAGGGTGAACCGGGACTTTGATAGATTAACTGGAATAGCTTGGTTTGCATGTATAGCCCCCAAGGGCCGGTTTACTCCATTGCGGGTGAATCGGGACTTCTTCTATGTTTGAGAATGATCTTACATTAGCCCCCAAGTGTCAAGGACATAACTTTGTTTGTGCTTGGGACTTGTTTGAAAAAATTGATTTCTTTCACTTCAATTATACATTAGCCCCCAAGTGTCGAGTGCATAACTTGTTATGTGCTTGAGACTTTTGATTAAGCTGTCTCCATAAATATCTGACATTCCTTATCTTCTGTAGACTGACTTGAACCGGAGAGCTTCCGAGATAACTGAGCTCCGGAATAACCTGGCCTTCCAGGAATCTTCTTCAACTAAAGTCAAGGAGGAACTTACCCTTGCCTTAGCTAGTATGGAAAAGCTCCAGAAAGACTTTGAAGCGGAGCGGTCTACTTGGGAGGTGCAATGGGCTGCTTTAGAGAAAAGAGCTAGGGATGTTGAGGCTGCCCTTAACCCGGTGACGGAGGAATTGTCCGGGTTAAGACAACATATAGACAATATGACATCTGCCATCTTTGGTAAGTACCTGTTTTCATACGCTTTATCCTTGCTATCTTATACTGCTCCGGCTTAACTCATCACTTGTACACAGGGAGGCACGTGACTCATCTTGGAGATGATGTCCGGAGCAAGCTGAAGGCTGCTTATACCTTGGTGGAACAACTCTATGCCGGTGCTCAGAGGGCCATCAGTGCTATTTCGCACAATAAACCTGCGCCGACCACCATCCAAGGTACTCTGGAGAAATTATCTATCTTGCCTACCCGACTTGTTGAAGTGAAGAAATCTTCTGCAAGAGCTGGTTCCCTCATGGCGTTAACCCGGGCCAAGGCATGGGTTCCCGATTTTGATCTGGCGGAGGCCATGAATGGTTATCCCAGTATGAAAGAAGACGGATCAGCCTTCTCCGCGGAAGATCTTCGCGCTCTGACCAAAGACATGCTCCCTCTTGCCAGTAAGCTTGCTGATGAGGCGGATTTAACTATGTATCGTCCAGGTTACGATCTAGAGAATGTGCGGGTGGAGCGGCCGTCTTATGACATCGAAAATTTGATTCCGCCCGTTCGTAAGCACACCTTCGCTCCTGACATTGAACCGTCAGAACTCATAAACGACGAAGTATATTTCCGCGCCCTTGCCAAGATTGACTGCAGCACTCTTGATTTCCAGCAGTTGCCAGAAGTCGACAAAGATCTGGAGCAAGCTGACCCTCAATCCTCTCAGCGAGCCGAAGAAGAAGCCTAAACCGGCTCTGGTTTAATCTTATGTGTTGAATACTTTGCAAGAAACTGATATTCTTTTGGGCCTGTAAGTGCCTTGTAATAGAATAGTTGAGATATTGTCTTTGTCCCACTCTTATCCTTCATGGCATTACTTTGTTTGGCAATTCCTAAATTATCTCCTGCTTGCAATGCTTTGACAGTTTATATTACATGTGTCTGCATGAACAAAGCTAAAAGATGCCCTGGCGGTTTACCACCGGATGGGTTATACTATCCTGACACATGATCTAAGTAAATAACTTGAACTGTATATGAAATATAAACATGTATCATACATGTGATTAAGTGTATCTGTTAACCTTAACCCGGTAGGAATAATCCAAGGCGCGAGTGTTAATGACTCCCTTGGCTCTCTGTCAGCTCATTACGAAGGCAGATCCGGGTTACGATGAATGTCGGTTTAACTGTAAACTAGTACTAGTGTTCATGACCCAGACTATAGCTCTGTAAATACCGATGTAGTGACAATCTTGTAGTTGTCCGGTCTTGAATCAATGGACTTGGTTGAAAAGCCAATGACCTTGAAGATAAAGATTTGTGAAAACATAAAAAATGAAAAATAAAGTTTTGGGGCAAATAAGACCATGTAGTCGAGGCTTTTTACGAGCTGCCAGGCTCCAAATTCGAGGCTTTTTATGAGCTGCCAGGCTACTGTCATTAACCATTTTAGCAAAGCATGTTAAGATGATCCGCAATCTTTAACCAAATCATCAATGTCAATAGCTACCCAATGTTCAAAATCTCATAAAGATTTTGTCTTGGGTAATCACTTGATGATCGTCAATTTAACGTGACCAAGTTCAGGGTCCCGAAGGATTGACTTGTGATACGTTCGACGGGTCATACTAGGTTTACCTGGATGGCGCGATTTACTTGATGCAGGCAGGTTAATCCGGGGTTTTAGGTGTATACACCGGGCTTCCAAGCCGTGTTCACTACAAGGGTTTTCAACTCGCTGATGAACTTGCATCAGGATCCCCCAGGTAGCGTGTGAGCATTGCTCGTCGGGGCATATGTTTGAGTCGTGCTAGGCATCAAACCCTCTTTTGCCCCTTCATCATCATGTGGAAATTGCCGAAGCAACCAGAGCAGTGCTCTTATGATGGGCTTCATATGGCCGCCGGTTCAAGAGGCCATGGAAAACTTCCTTGCCCGCGGAAGCCCCCATGTGATTCTTGTTTGTATAGAAAGGATGGCTGATTCCTTGACTTATCAAGGGCGCCGGTTTAAAGAGGCCATGGAACACTTCCTTGCACGGAAGCCCCCATGTGATTCTTTTTGGCTGATTCCTTGATTTTATCAAGGGCGCCGGTTTAAGAGGCCATGGAAAACTTCCTTGCACAGAAGCCCCTCATGTGATACTCTTATGAAGAAGATGGCTGATTCCCCGGTTTACTGGGGCGCCGATTTATTTTATTAATCATAATATATACATTGTACATAAAGCGGAGCCTGATGGCTCAAGTATAGTAAGGTCGAAGAAGAGCGATGTTCCACGGCCGTTTGGTCTCCTCTTCCGCCGTGCGTGAGTCCTTATGTTCTCGAAGTCGATGAGGTAGTATGATCCGTTGTGCAGGTTCTTGCTGACCACAAAGGGTCCTTCCCAAGGTGGGGATAGTTTGTGCATATATGTCTGGTCCTGGGTGAGCCGGAGCACCAGATCTCCTTCTTGGAACGTCCTGGTTTTAACCCGGCGACTGTGGTACCGGCGCAGGTCTTGTTGGTAAATCGCGGATCTAGCTGTTGTCGTGTCTCGTTCCTCGTCCAGCCGGTCCAAGGCGTCTTGTCTTGCTTGCTCATTATCCGCTTTAACATAAGCTGCCACCCATGGTGAATCATGACGGATATCACTAGGCAGGACCGCTTCAGCTCCATATACCATGAAGAAAGGCGTGTACCCTATGGATCTATTAGGTGTAGTGTTGATGCTCCATAAGACAGAAGGCAACTCCTCCACCCAACAACCCGGTGTTCTTTGCAAAGGAACCATAAGCCAGGGTTTGATGCCTCTCAGGATCTCTTGATTGGCTCTTTCAGCTTGGCCATTAGACTGAGGGTGAGCCACTCATGATACATCAAGGCGAATATGCTCTCGTTGACAGAACTCCTACATAGCCCCCTTGGATAAATTGGTGCCATTGTCAGTTATAATGTTGTGTGAAAAGCCAAACCGGAAAATCACCTGTTTGATGAACTGAACTGCCTTTGCTGCATCACACTTACTGACAGGCTCCGCTTCAACCCATTTTGTAAACTTGTCCACCGCTACAACAGGTGGGTTTTCTTGTCTTAGGATCTTTTAAAGGGTCCAACCATATCAAGCCCCCATGTCGCAAACGGCCAAGTAATTGGGATCATCCTCAGCTCCTGCGCCGGTATATGAGCACGTCGTGAGAACTTCTGGCAAGCATCACATTTTCTGACCAAGTCCTTTGCGTCGGCATGAGCCGTCAACCAGTAGAACCCATGACGAAAAGCTTTAGCTACCAAAGATTTTGAACCAGCGTGATAACCGCAATCGCCTTCATTAATCTCTCTCAGAATCTCACAGCCTTCTTCTAATTATACACACCGCTGAAAAGCTCTAGAAACACTGCGATGATGAAGTTCTCCATTGACAATAGTCATGGATTTAGACCGCCGGATTATCTGCCGGGCCTCAACTTCGTCTTCTGGTAACTCACCTCGGTTCATATATGCCAAGTAAGGGAGCGTCCAATCCGGAATAATGTGAAGTGCTGCATCCAATTGTGCTTCCAGATCAGGAACAGCCAAATCCTCCTCTGAAGGTATCTGCACCGACGGATTATGCAATTCATCCAAGAAATTATTAGGCGGAACTAGTTTACGCTGGGAACCCAGCCGGCTTAACACATCGGCTGCTTCATTCTTTCGCCGGTCTATATGATCCACCTGATATCCCTTGAAGTGTCCAGCGACTGCGTCCACCTCTCGTCGATATGCTGCCATGAGCGGATCCTTGGAGTCCCACTTGCCAGATACTTGTTGTGCCACCAGATCTGAATCGCCAAAACACTTAACCCGGCTCAAGTTCATCTCCTTAGCCATCCGCAGACCGTGGAGGAGAGCTTCATACTCAGCAGCATTGTTAGTACAAGGGAACATTAAACGGAGGACATAGCAGAACTTATCACCTCGTGGGGAAGTTAACACGACTCCAGCCCCTGAGCCCTCCAATTGCCTTGAACCGTCAAAATGAATCATCCAATATGTATGATCCGGCTTCTCCTCAGGTGCCTGCAACTCTGTCCAATCATTGATAAAATCCACCAGTGCTTAGGACTTTATGGCAGTACGGGGCACATACTTTAATCCATGCGGGCTAAGCTCAATGGCCCACTTTGCAACCCTACCAGTGGCTTCTCTGTTCTGGATTATATCCCCTAATGGAGCTGAACTGACCACAGTGATTGGGTGGCCCTGAAAATAGTGCTTCAGTTTCCGGTTTGCCATGAACACTCCATACACCAGCTTCTGCCAATGTGGATATCTCTATTTTGATTCAATGAGCACCTCGCTGATGTAGTAAACCGGTCGTTGAACCGGATATTCTTTGCCCACTTCCTTGCGCTCTACCACAATAGCAACGCCTACTGCACGGGCATTGGCCGCCACGTATAACAGTGGCGGCTCATTGTCAACCAGGGCAGCAAGGACTGGCGGCTCTGCCAATTGCCTCTTCAAATCTTCGAACGCAGCATCAGCAGCATCGCTCCAGACGAACTGGTCTGTCTTCTTCATCATCTGATAAAGTGGGATCGCCTTCTCCCCCAAACGACTGATAAACCGGCTGAGTGCTGCAATACGCCCCGCTACGCGTTGGACATCATTGATGCACGCCGGTTTAGCCAAAGATGTGATCGCCTTGATCTTCTCCGGACTAGTTTCAATCCCTCTGTTTGACACTAAGAACCCCAGGAGCTTGCCCGCGGGAACACCAAAGACGCATTTCTCCGGATTAAGCATCATTTTGTAAACTCGGAGGTTGTCAAAGGTTTCTTTAAAATCATCTATCAACATTTCCTGCTTCCTAGATTTCACCACAATGTCATCAACATATGCATGAACATTCCGCCCAATCTGCCCTTGTAGGCAGTTCTGTACACAACGTTGGTAGGTTGCCTGGGCACTCTTGAGCCCAAACGGCATAGATACATAGCAGAAGGCTCCAAAGGGAGTTATGAAGGCTGTCTTCTCCTGGTCCTTAACTACCATCTTGATCTGATGATAACCTGAATATGCATCCAAAAAACTTAGCCGCTTGCATCCTGCCGTAGCATCGATAATTTGATCAATACGGGGGAGAGCAAAAGGATCAGTTGGGCAAGCCTTGTTCAGGTCTGTGTAATCAACACACATCCTCCAAGTTCCGTTTTTCTTGAGCACTAGCACCGGATTAGCCAACCATTCTGGATGAAACACTTCAACTATAAAACCTGCAGCTAAGAGTCTAGCCACTTCTTCTCCAATAGCCTTGCGCCTCTCTTCGTTGAAGCGGCGACCGGTTTAAACTAAGGATCAATATTGAGAATGTGCTCAGCGAGTTCCCTCGGTATACCTGGCATGTCAGAAGGCTTCCACGCAAAGATATCCCGGTTCTCACGGATGAACTCGATGAGCGCGCTTTCCTATTTCGGATCTAGGTTAGCGCTGATAGTGAACTGCTTGGATGAATCGCCCGGAACAAAGTCCACCTGCTTAGTCTTCTCGGCCGATTTAAATTTCAACGCTGGATCATGCTCTGTGGTTGGCTTCTTTAGCGGGGACATATCCGCCGGATCAACATTGTCCTTATAGAACTTCAGCTCTTCCATGGCACAAACCGCCTCAGCATAAGCTGCATCTCCTTCCTCGCACTCCAATGCAATTTTGCGGCTCCCATGAACCGTAATAGTCCCCTTGTGGCCTGGCATCTTGACCTGTAAATAAACATAACACGGCCTAGCCATGAACTTGGCATAAACCGGCCGCCCAAACAAGGCGTGGTATGGGCTCCTGGTCTTGACTACCTCAAAAGTCACAGTCTCTGATCTAGAATCATGCTCATCTCCGAAGGTAACCTCCAGATCGATTTTGCCAACTGGATAGGTCGATTTGCCGGGTACCACCCCATGGAACACTGTGTTGGACTGTCGGAGTTTCTTATGTGTCAACCCCATACGTCGAAAAGTCTCATAATATAGGATGTTGATGCTGCTGCCTCCATCCATAAGCACCTTGGTGAACTTATAACCACCCACCTGTGGTGCCACCACCAGAGCTAACTGACCCGGATTATCAACCCGGGGTGGGTGATCTTCTCTGCTCCACACAATGGGCTGCTCAGACCAACGCAAAAAAACGTGGTATCGCCGGTTCAACAGAATGCACTGCTCTCTTCAGAACCTTTTGATCCCATTTGCATAAACTCGTGGTGAAGACGTGATACTGCCCACTGCTCAGCTCCTTCGGATTATTCTGATATCCGGACTGCTGTTGCTGCTGATGCTGTTGATTCCCTTGGTTGTTGTATCCACCCTGACCGTGCTGCTGGTTATGCTGATGCTGATTGTTGCCATTGTGGTTACCGTTACCGCCGTGGTATCCTGAACCGGATCCGCCACCTTGATAACCCGGACCTTGAAAACTGGGGCCTGATCCGCCGGGGGTGCCGTGATCATATCTAGTCTGCTTCATAAATTCCTGCATAATGAAATAGTCCTTTCAAAGGTGCGTAGCCAGGTTTTCTACAGTACCGTGCTTTGGGCAGGGCACGTTCAACTGGCGCTCTAGATTAATAGGTGGCCTCCCATTACGTGGGGGCGGTCTACCCTTGCGGCGTTGCACATTATCCTGAGCGTTGGTATTGGCCACAAAATCTGAGCTGCCTTCCGCTTTACGCTTACCATTGTATCCTTGATTCGCCGGATTGGCCCGCGGCGGTTTACCATTCTTGTTCGCCTTCCCTGACTTATCTCTATCAGTGTCTGGATGTTTGGTGTTATCAGAGTCTCCATACTTCACCAAAGCACCCATGAGGGTGCCCATGTCATTGCAGTCGCGTTTGAGCCGTCCCAACTTATGTCTCAAAGGTTCAAACTGGCAGTTATTTTCCAATGTCACCATTGTTGTACTTGGATTGATGCTATTGGAGGAGTGCAAGATTTTTGATACTCGACGCACCCAACTGCGTGTAGACTCTTGCTCTCCTTGAACGCAGGCAGCTAAGTCGACGACAGACATTGGCTGCTTGCATGTGTCCTTGAAATTTTTGATAAACCGGCTCCTTAGCTCAACCCATGATCCGATGGAATTAGGTGGTAAGCCCTTTAGCCACGTTCGGGCCGTGCCCTCAAGCATCATTGTGAAATACTTTGCGGACGCCGCCTCATCCACGTCGAGCATCTCCATTGCCATCTCATAACTCTCAATCCATGCCTCCGGAGCCAGATCAGCCGTGTAGTTGGGCACCTTGCACAGCCCTTTGAAATCCTTGGGCAGTTTGACGCTTCATAAAGCGGGGATGAGACAGGGCACGCCTAAGGAACTGGGCATGACCCCCTGTTCGGCTGTGGCGGTGGGACGAACCGGCGTCACCTGACGGGCATCGTATTGGGCAGTATGTCTGGCCTGATCCCCCACCTCTTGCACATGTGCTTCTTCTCCTGCCGGATTATCCTGCCTCTGCCGATGACGTCTTCGTGCGCTGCTTGACACGGCCTGCTCGTCCAGACGCCTCGTATAACTCCGACTTGGGCGGGGGGTTGAATGGATCCTCTCCCGGCTATATGAATAAGCTTGCTGCTGAGTTAGCGCCGTGTCCAGCAACTCCTTGGCCCGTCGTGCCTCCATTGCTATGGGGGACGTACCTTCAATGGGAAGGGCGGCCAGCCGTGAAGCGGCAGCAACTATGTTGTCCAACGGATTAGAATAGTGACTAGGAGGGGTGGGCACATGCGGGGTCGTCACAACTTGGCAATTCGGCTCTGCGGCCGATGGTTGAACCGACGCGCCTGTTCCTGGAGCTCCTCCCCGGTTTACCTCTGGATGGTTACTGGTTCCTGCACCTGGCGTGCTAAAGAGATTCCTCGCCTCATAAACCGGCGGCAAACGAGATCGTTGTCTTCTCCATATTACCTCTTGTGAGGCGTTCTGATCTAACCTAAGCCGATAAGCTTGAGAATCCAGCTCTGCCTGCCTTGTAGCCATCCTAGCTTTCTCAGCAGCCAAATCCAACTTGGCTTGCTCAATCCGGCTCTTCACCTGAGCGATCTCTGCATCATGCTGGTCCTTGTCGGCCTGGCCTACTTCCGCTGTTGCAAGCGCTGTCAAAGTGTCGACTAAAGTGGATAGAGCGTCAAAGGGCGACGGGGGAAGATCTTCGGCTCTAGCTCCCATTGCCTCTGAGTTTAATGCCCCTGTCGTTGAGGGCTGCTGCATGGATTGTGATCCGGCCATGAAAACAGCAACCCTGTTTGGCGGATCGAGGGGGTCCGGAATACTATCACCATCGGAACAACCCTCAGACCGGCCGTCCTGCAGCGGATACAAAGATTCGGTCTCTCCGGACGAAGATTCATCGCCGGAATAAATAACAGTCTCGCCGCCAGAATCCGATCCATCCTCGGCTTGTATTCCATGCACTCCTCCGATGAAGACGTGCTTCACGGCGGGCTGAATCCGGGCGGGTCTCGCACGCTGAGCCGACTCGACGATGTTGGGGAAGGTGTCCGGCTCAGGGCCCGGTTCACCGATCTTGCCGATGAAGACATGGATGCCGCCGAAGGGGACCCGGTACCCGTATTCGATTGAATCGGCCTTAGGGCCCCAGCCTACATCATCGATGTAGATCTAGCCGGGACGACTCTTAGTCATCCGGCCCACTGCGTAGCCCTTGAGTCCTTCCAAGCTACCCTTCAAGAACTCGAAACCATCGTGTGATAGCCCCATGGTGGGCGCTGAAGGAAATATGCCCTAGAGGCAATAATAAAGTTATTATTTATTTCCTTATATCATGATAAATGTTTATTATTCATGCTAGAATTGTATTAACCGGAAACTTAATACATGTGTGAATACATAGACAAAACAGAGTGTCCCTAGTATGCCTCTACTAGACTAGCTCATTGATCAAAGATGGTTATGTTTCCTAGCCATAGACATGAGTTGTCATTTGATCAACGGGATCACATCATTAGGAGAATGATCTGATGGACAAGACCCATCCGTTAGCTTAGCACTATGATCGTTTAAGTTTTACTGCTATTGCTTTCTTCATGACTTATACATGTTCCTATGACTATGAGATTATGCAACTCCCGAATACCGGAGGAACACTTTGTGTGCTACCAAATGTCACAACGTAACTGGGTGATTATAAAGGTACTCTACAGGTGTCTCCGAAGGTACTTGTTGGGTTGGCGTATTTCGAGATTAGGATTTGTCACTCCGATTGTCGGAGAGGTATCTCTAGGCCCACTCGGTAATGCACATCACTATAAGCCTTGCAAGCATTGCAGCTAATGAGTTAGTTGCGGGATGATGTATTACGGAACGAGTAAAGAGACTTGC
Organism: Secale cereale; assembly: GCA_902687465.1. NCBI lineage: Eukaryota > Viridiplantae > Streptophyta > Magnoliopsida > Poales > Poaceae > Secale > Secale cereale. Next base: position 767,281,434 of record LR738710.1, read on the forward strand.
CGGTAACGAGATTGAACTAGGTATTGAGATACCGACGATCGAATCTCGGGCTAGTAACATACCGATGACAAAGGGAACAACGTATGTTGTTATGCGGTTTGACCGATAAAGATCTTCGTAGAATATGTGAGAGCCAATATGAGCATCCAGGTTCCGCTATTGGTTATTGATCGGAGACATGTCTCGGTCATGTCTACATAGTTCTCGAACCCGTAGGGTCCGCACGCTTAAGGTTTCAATGACAGTTTTATTATGAGTTTATGAGTTTTGATGTACCGAAGGAGTTCGGAGTCCCGGATGAGATCGGGGACATGACGAGGAGTCTCGAAATGGTCGAGACGTAAAAATCGATATATTGGACGACTATATTCGGACATCAGAAAGGTTCCGAGTGATTCGGGTATTTTCGGAGTACCGGGGAGTTACGGGAATAGAGGAGAGAGGCCAAAAGGAAGGAGGCGCGTGGCCCCCTTCTGGTCCGAATTGGACAAGGGGTGCAGCCCCCTTTTCCTTCTCCCTCTCCCCCTCTTTCCTTCTCTCCTACTCCGGAAAGGAAAGGGGAATCCTACTAGGACTTGGGAGTCCTAGTAGGACTCCCCACACTTGGCGCGCCCCTTCTAGGGCCGGCCTCTCCCTCCCTCCTTTATATACGGGGGCAGGGGGGCACCTCTAGACACAACAGTTGATCTCATGATCTCTTAGCCGTGTGCGGTGCCTCCTCCACCACAGTTCTCCTCGATAATATTGTAGCGGTGCTTAGGCGAAGCCCTGCGACGGTAGAACATCAAGATCGTCACCACGCCGTCGTGCTGACGGAACTCTCCCTCGACACTCGGCTGGATCGGAGTTCGAGGGACGTCATCGAGCTGAACGTGTGCTAGAACTCGGAGGTGCCGTAGTTTCGGTGCTTGATCGGTCGGGCCGTGAAGACGTACGACTACGTCAACCGCGTTGTTCTAACGCTTCCGTTTTCGGTCTACGAGGGTACGTAGACTCACTCTCCCCTCTCGTTGCTATGCATCTGGTAGATAGATCTTGCGTGATCGTAGAATTTTTTTTAAAATACTACGTTCCCCAACAGTGGTATCAGAGCCAGGTCTATGCGTAGATGATATGCACGAGTAGAACACAAGTGAGTTGTGGACGATACTAGTCATACTGCTTACCAGCATGTCATACTTTGATTCGGCGGTATTGTTGGATGAAGCGGCCCGGACCGACATTACGCGTACGCTTACGCGAGACTGGTTCTACCGACGTGTTTCGCACACAGGTGGCTGGCGGGTATCAGTTTCTCCAACTTTAGTTGAATCAAGTGTGGCTACGCCTGGTCCTTGTGAAGGTTAAAACAGCACATACTTGACGAAATATCGTTGTGGTTTTGTATGCGTAGGTAAGAACGGTTCTTACTAAGCCCGTAGCAGCCACGTAAAACTTGCAACAACAAAGTAGAGGACGTCTAACTTGTTTTTGCAGGGCATGTTGTGATGTGATATGGTCAAGACATGATGAGTTATACGGTTTTGTATGAAATGATCATGTTTTGTAAAGTTATCGGCAACTGGCAGGAGCCATATGGTTGTCGCTTTATTGTATGAAATGCAATCGCCATGTAATTGCTTTACTTTATCACTAAGCGGTGGCGATAGTCGTAGAAGCAATAGTTGGCCAGACGACAACGATGCTACGATGGAGATCAAGGTGTCGCGCCGGTGACGAAGGTGATCATGACGGTGCTTTGGGGATGGAAATCAAAAGCACAAGATGATGATGGCCATATCATGTCACATATTTTGATTGCATGTGATGTTTATCTTATTATGCTTCTTATTTTGCTTAGTTCGACGGTAGCATTATAAGATGATCCCTTACTAAATTTCAAGGTATAAGTGTTCTCCCTGAGTACGCACTGTTGCGAAAGTTCGTCGTGCCGAGACACCACGTGATGATCGGGTGTGATAAGCTCTACGTTCAAATACAACGGGTGTAAGCCAGTTTTGCACACGCAGAATACTCAGGTTAAACTTGACGAGCCTAGCATATGCAGATATGGCCTCGGAACACTGGAGACCGAAAGGTCGAGCGTGAATCATATAGTAGATATGATCAACATAAGATGTTCACCATTGAAACTACTCCATCTCACGTGATGATCGGACATGGTTTAGTTGATTTGGATCACGTGATCATTTAGATGACTAGAGGGATGTCTATCTAAGTGGGAGTTCTTAAGTAATATGATTAAATTGAACTTTAATTTATCATGAACTTAGTCCTCGTAGTATTAGCATATCTATGTTGTAGATCAATAGCTCGCGATGTTGCTCCCCGTTTATTTTTTATATGTTCCTAGAGAAAACTAAGTGGAAAGATGTTAGTAGCAATGATGCGGAATTGTTCCATGATCTGAGGATTATCCTCATTGCTGCACAGAGAATTATGTCCTTGATGCACCGCTAGGTGACATACCTATTGCAGGAGCAGATGTAGACGTTATGAACGTTTTGACAAAAGCTCGGTATGATGACTACTTGATAGTTTAAGTGCACCATGCTTTATGGCTTAGAATCGGGACTTCAAAAACGTTTTGAACGCCACAGAGCATATAAGATGTTCCAAGAGTTGAAATTAGTATTTCATACTCATGCCCGTGTCGAGAGGTATAAGACTTCTGACAGTACTTTGCCTACAAGATGGAGGATAATAGCTCAACCAGTGAGCATGTGCTCAGATTGTCTGGGTACTACAATTACTTGAATCAAGTGGGAGTTAATCTTCCAGATAAGATAGTAATTGACAAAGTTCTCTAGTCACTATCACCAAGTTAGTAGAACTTCGTGATGAACTATAATATGCAAGGGATGACGAAAGGAATTCCCGAGCTCTTCGCAATGCTGAAGTCGGCGAAGGTAGAAATCATGAAAAAGCATCAAGTGTTGATGGTTAACAAGACCACTTGTTTCAAGTAAAGGGCAAAGGGATAGAAGGGGAACTTCAAGAAGAATGACAAGCAAGTTGTCACTCCCGTGAAGAAACCCAAAGCTAAAACTCAAGCCTGAAACTAAGTGCTTCTACTGCAAAGGAAATGGTCACTGGAAGTGGAACTGCCCTAGATACTTGGCGGATAAGAAGGATGGCAAAGTGAACAAAGGTATATTTTGATATACAGATTATTGCTGTGTACTTTACTAGTGTTCATAGCAACCCCTGGGTATTTGATACCGGTTCAGTTGCTAAAATTAGTAACTCGAAACGAGAATTGCAGAATGAACAGAGACTAGTTAAAGGTGAAGTGACGATGTGTGTTGGAAGTGGTTCCAAGATTGATATGATCATCATCGCACACTCCCTATACTTTCGGGATTAGTGTAAAACCTAAATAAATGTTATTTGGCATTTGCGTTGAGCATGAATATGATTTGATCATATTTGTTGCAATACGGTTATTCATTTAAAGTCATAGAATAATTGTTATTCTGTTTACATGAATAAAACCTTCGATGGTCATACACCCAATGAAAATAGTTTGTTGGATCTCGATCGTGGTGATACACATATTCATAATATTGAAGCCAAAAGATGCAAGGTTAATAATGATAGTGCAACTTATTTGTGGCACTGCTGTTTAGGTCATAATGGTGTAAAGCGCATGAAGAAACTCCATAGTGATGGACTTTTTGAATCACTTGATTATGAATCACTTGGTGCTTGCGAACCATGCCTCATGGGCAAGATGACTAAAACTCCGTTCTCCGGAACAATGGAGCGAGCAACAGATTTGTCTGAGATCATACATACAAGTGTATGTGGACCAATGAGTGTTGAAGCTCGCGGCGGGTATCATTATTTCTGACCTTCACTGATGATTTGAGCAGATATGGGTATATCTACTTAATGAAGCACAAGTCTAAAACATTTGAAAAGTTCAAAGAATTTCAGAGTGAAGTGGAGAATCATCATAACAAGAAAATAAGAGTTTCTACGATATGATCGTAGAGGTAAAATATTTGAGTTAGCGAGTTTGGCCTTCAGTAAAAACAATGTGAAATAGTTTCACTACTCACGCCACCTGGAACACCATAGTGTAATGGTGTGTCCGAACGTCATAACCGTACTTTATTAGATATGGTGCGATCGATGATGTCTCTTACCGATCTACCACTATCGCTTTTGGGGTTATGCATTAGAGACAGATACATTCACGTTAAATAGGGCACCATCTAAATCCGTGGAGATGACACCGTATGAACTGTGGTTTGACAAGAAACCTAAGCTGTCATTTCATTAAGTTTGGGACTGCGATGCTTATGTGAAAAAGTTTCAACATGATAAGCTCGAACCCAAATCGGAGAAGTAAATCTTCATAGGATACCCAAAAGAAATTGTTGGGTACACCTTCTATCACAGATCCGAAGGCAAGGTCTTTGTTGCTAAGAGTGGATCCTTTCTAGAGAAGGAGTTTCTCTCGAAAGAAGTGAGTGGGAGGAAAGTGGAACTTGATGAGGTAATTGTACCTTCTCCCGAATTGGATAGTAGTACATCACAGAAACTGGTTCTAGTGATTCCTACACCAATTAGTGAGGAAGCTAATGATGATGATCATGAAACTTCGGATCAAGTTACTGCTGAACTTCGTAGATCAACCAGAGTACGTTCCGCACCAGAGTGGTACGGCAACCCGGTTCTGGAAGTCATGTTACTGGACCATGATGAACCTACGAACTATGAGGAAGCGATGATGAGCCCAGATTCCGCAAAATGGCTTGAGACCATGAAATCTGAGATGGGATCCATGTATGAGAACATAGTGTGGACTTTGGTTGACTTGCCCGATGGTCGGCAAGCCATCGAAAATAAATGGATCTTCAAGAGGAAGACTGACGCTGACAGTAATGTTACTGTTTACAAAGCTCGACTTGTTGCGAAAGTTTTTCAACAAGTTCAAGGAGTTGACTACGATGAGACTTTCTCACCCGTAGCGATGCTTAAGTCTGTCCGAATCATGTTAGCAATTGTCGCATTTTATGAAATCTGGCAAATGGATAACAAAACTGCATTCTTTAATGGATTTATTAAAGAAGACTTGTATATGATGCAACCAGAAGGTTTTGTCAATCCTAAAGGTGCTAACAAAATGTGCAAGCTCCGGCGATCCATCTATGGACTGGTGCAAGCATCTCGGAGTTGGAATATACGCTTTGATAAGTTGATCAAAGCATATAGATTTATACAGACTTGCGGTGAAGTCTGTATTTACAAGAAGTGAGTGGGAGCACTACAACCTTTCTGATAAGTATATGTGAATGACATATTGTCGATCGGAAATGATGTAGAATTTTCTGGAAAGCATAAAGGAGTGTTTGAAAGGAGTTTTTCAAAGAAAGACCTTGGTGAAGCTGCTTACATATTGGGCATCAAGATCTATAGAGATAGATCAAGACGTTTGATAAGACTTTCGATGAGTACATACCTTGATATGATTTTGAAGTAGTTCAAAATGGATCAGTCAAAGAAGGAGTTCTTACCTGACTTGTAAGGTGTGAAGTTGAGTAAGACTCAAAGCCAGACCACGGCAGAAAAATATAGAGAGAATGAAAGTCATTTCCTATGCCTCAGCCATAGGTTCTATAAAGTATGCCATGCTGTGTACCAAACATGTTGTGTACCTTGCCATGAGTTTGTCAAGAGGGTACAATAGTGATCCAGGAGCAGATCACTGTACAGCGGTCAAAATTATCCTTAGTAACTGGATGACTAAGGAAATGTTTCTCGATTATGGAGGTGATAAAGAGTTCTTCGTAAAGGGTTACGCCGATGCAAGCTTTGACACTAAATCTAGCTGACTCTAAGTATCAATTTGGATGCGTATTGAAAGTGGGAGCAATTAGCTAGAGTAGCTCCATGCAGAGCATTGTAGACACATAGACATTTGTGAAATACATACGGATCTGAATGTGATAGACCCATTGACTAAACTTCTCTCACGAAGCAAAACATGATCACACCTTAGTACTCTTTGGGTGTTAATCACATAGCGATGTGAACTAGATTATTGACTCTAGTAAACCCTTTGGGTGTTAATCACATGATGATGTGAACTATCGGTGTTAAATCACATGGCGATGTGAACTAGATTATTGACTCTAGTGCAAGTGGGAGACTGAAGGAAATATGCCCTAGAGGCAATAATAAAGTTATTATTTATTTCCTTATATCATGATAAATGTTTATTATTCATGCTAGAATTGTATTAACCGGAAACTTAATACATGTGTGAATACATAGACAAAACAGAGTGTCCCTAGTATGCCTCTACTAGACTAGCTCATTGATCAAAGATGGTTATGTTTCCTAGCCATAGACATGAGTTGTCATTTGATCAACGGGATCACATCATTAGGAGAATGATTTGATGGACAAGACCCATCCGTTAGCTTAGCACTATGATCATTTAAGTTTTACTGCTATTGCTTTCTTCATGACTTATACATGTTCCTATGACTATGAGATTATGCAACTCCCGAATACCGGAGGAACACTTTGTGTGCTACCAAATGTCACAACGTAACTGGGTGATTATAAAGGTACTCTACAGGTGTCTCCGAAGGTACTTGTTGGGTTGGCGTATTTCGAGATTAGGATTTGTCACTCCGATTGTCGGAGAGGTATCTCTAGGCCCACTCGGTAATGCACATCACTATAAGCCTTGCAAGCATTGCAGCTAATGAGTTAGTTGCGGGATGATGTATTACGGAACGAATAAAGAGACTTGCCGGTAACGAGATTGAACTAGGTATTGAGATACCGACGATCGAATCTCGGGCTAGTAACATACCGATGACAAAGGGAACAACGTATGTTGTTATGCGGTTTGACCGATAAAGATCTTCGTAGAATATGTGGGAGCCAATATGAGCATCCAGGTTCCGCTATTGGTTATTGACCGGAGACGTGTCTCGGTCATGTCTACATAGTTCTCGAACCCGTAGGGTCCGCACGCTTAAGGTTTCAATGACAGTTTTATTATGAGTTTATGAGTTTTGATGTACCGAAGGAGTTCGGAGTCCCGGATGAGATCGGGGACATGACGAGGAGTCTCGAAATGGTCGAGACGTAAAAATCGATATATTGGACGACTATATTCGGACATCGGAAAGGTTCCGAGTGATTCGGGTATTTTCGGAGTACCGGGGAGTTACGGGAATAGAGGAGAGAGGCCAAAAGGAAGGAGGCGCGTGGCCCCCTTCTGGTCCGAATTGGACAAGGGGTGCAGCCCCCTTTTCCTTCTCCCTCTCCCCCTCTTTCCTTCTCTCCTACTCCGGAAAGGAAAGGGGAATCCTACTAGGACTTGGGAGTCCTAGTAGGACTCCCCACACTTGGCGCGCCCCTTCTAGGGCCGGCCTCTCCCTCCCTCCTTTATATACGGGGGCAGGGGGGCACCTCTAGACACAACAGTTGATCTCATGATCTCTTAGCCGTGTGCGGTGCCCCCTCCACCACAGTTCTCCTCGATAATATTGTAGCGGTGCTTAGGCGAAGCCCTGCGACGGTAGAACATCAAGATCGTCACCACGCCGTCGTGCTGACGGAACTCTCCATCGACACTCGGCTGGATCGGAGTTCGAGGGACGTCATCGAGCTGAACGTGTGCTAGAACTCGGAGGTGCCGTAGTTTCGGTGCTTGATCGGTCGGGCCGTGAAGACGTACGACTACGTCAACCGCGTTGTTCTAACGCTTCCGTTTTCGGTCTACGAGGGTACGTAGACTCACTCTCCCCTCTCGTTGCTATGCATCTGGTAGATAGATCTTGCGTGATCGTAGAATTTTTTTTAAAATACTACGTTCCCCAACAGTGGTATCAGAGCCAGGTCTATGCGTAGATGATATGCACGAGTAGAACACAAGTGAGTTGTGGACGATACTAGTCATACTGCTTACCAGCATGTCATACTTTGATTCGGCGGTATTGTTGGATGAAGCGGCCCGGACCGACATTACGCGTACGCTTACGCGAGACTGGTTCTACCGACGTGCTTCGCACACAGGTGGCTGGCGGGTGTCAGTTTCTCCAACTTTGGTTGAATCAAGTGTGGCTACGCCCGGTCCTTGTGAAGGTTAAAACAGCACATACTTGACGAAATATCGTTGTGGTTTTGTATGCGTAGGTAAGAACGGTTCTTACTAAGCCCGTAGCAGCCACGTAAAACTTGCAACAACAAAGTAGAGGACGTCTAACTTGTTTTTGCAGGGCATGTTGTGATGTGATATGGTCAAGACATGATGAGTTATACGGTTTTGTATGAAATGATCATGTTTTGTAAAGTTATCGGCAACTGGCAGGAGCCATATGGTTGTCGCTTTATTGTATGAAATGCAATCGCCATGTAATTGCTTTACTTTATCACTAAGCGGTGGCGATAGTCGTAGAAGCAATAGTTGGCGAGACGACAACGATGCTACGATGGAGATCAAGGTGTCGTGCCGGTGACGAAGGTGATCATGACGGTGCTTTGGAGATGGAGATCAAAAGCACAAGATGATGATGGCCATATCATGTCACATATTTTGATTGCATGTGATGTTTATCTTATTATGCTTCTTATTTTGCTTAGTTCGACGGTAGCATTATAAGATGATCCCTTACTAAATTTCAAGGTATAAGTGTTCTCCCTGAGTATGCACTGTTGCGAAAGTTCGTCGTGCCGAGACACCACGTGATGATCGGGTGTGATAAGCTCTACGTTCAAATACAACGGGTGTAAGCCAGTTTTGCACACGCAGAATACTCAGGTTAAACTTGACGAGCCTAGCATATGCAGATATGGCCTCGGAATACTGGAGACCGAAAGGTCGAGCGTGAATCATATAGTAGATATGATCAACATAAGATGTTCACCATTGAAACTACTCCATCTCACGTGATGATCGGACATGGTTTAGTTGATTTGGATCACGTGATCATTTAGATGACTAGAGGGATGTCTATCTAAGTGGGAGTTCTTAAGTAATATGATTAAATTGAACTTTAATTTATCATGAACTTAGTCCTCGTAGTATTAGCATATCTATGTTGTAGATCAATAGCTCGCGATGTTGCTCCCCGTTTATTTTTTATATGTTCCTAGAGAAAACTAAGTTGAAAGATGTTAGTAGCAATGATGCGGAATTGTTCCGTGATCTGAGGATTATCCTCATTGCTGCACAGAGAATTATGTCCTTGATGCACCGCTAGGTGACATACCTATTGCAGGAGCAGATGTAGACGTTATGAACGTTTTGACAAAAGCTTGGTATGATGACTACTTGATAGTTTAAGTGCACCATGCTTTACGGCTTAGAACCGGGACTTCAAAAACGTTTTGAACGCCACGGAGCATATAAGATGTTCCAAGAGTTGAAATTAGTATTTCATACTCATGCCCGTGTCGAGAGGTATAAGACTTCTGACAGTACTTTGCCTAATAGCTCAACCAGTGAGCATGTGCTCAGATTGTCTGGGTACTACAATTACTTGAATCAAGTGGGAGTTAATCTTCCAGATAAGATAGTAATTGACAAAGTTCTCTAGTCAGTATCACCAAGTTAGTAGAACTTCGTGATGAACTATAATATGCAAGGGATGACGAAAGGAATTCCCGAGCTCTTCGCAATGCTGAAGTCGGCGAAGGTAGAAATCATGAAAAAGCATCAAGTGTTGATGGTTAACAAGACCACTTGTTTCAAGTAAAGGGCAAAGGGATAGAAGGGGAACTTCAAGAAGAATGACAAGCAAGTTGTCACTCCCGTGAAGAAACCCAAAGCTAAAACTCAAGCCTGAAACTAAGTGCTTCTACTGCAAAGGAAATGGTCACTGGAAGTGGAACTGCCCTAGATACTTGGCGGATAAGAAGGATGGCAAAGTGAACAAAGGTATATTTTGATATACAGATTATTGATGTGTACTTTACTAGTGTTCATAGCAACCCCTGGGTATTTGATACCGGTTCAGTTGCTAAAATTAGTAACTCGAAATGAGAATTGCAGAATGAACAGAGACTAGTTAAAGGTGAAGTGACGATGTGTGTTGGAAGTGGTTCCAAGATTGATATGATCATCATCGCACACTCCCTATACTTTCGGGATTAGTGTAAAACCTAAATAAATGTTATTTGGCATTTGCGTTGAGCATGAATATGATTTGATCATATTTGTTGCAATACGGTTATTCATTTAAAGTCATAGAATAATTGTTATTCTGTTTACATGAATAAAACCTTCGATGGTCATACACCCAATGAAAATAGTTTGTTGGATCTCGATCGTGGTGATACACATATTAGTAATATTGAAGCCAAAAGATGCAAGGTTAATAATGATAGTGCAACTTATTTGTGGCACTGCTGTTTAGGTCATAATGGTGTAAAGCGCATGAAGAAACTCCATAGTGATGGACTTTTGGAATCACTTGATTATGAATCACTTGGTGCTTGCGAACCATGCCTCATGGGCAAGATGACTAAAACTCCGTTCTCTGGAACAATGGAGCGAGCAACAGATTTGTTGGAGATCATACATACAGATGTATGTGGACCAATGAGTGTTGAAGCTCGCGGCGGGTATCGTTATTTTCTGACCTTCACTGATGATTTGAGCAGATATGGGTATATCTACTTAATGAAGCACAAGTCTAAAACATTTGAAAAGTTCAAAGAATTTCAGAGTGAAGTGGAGAATCATCATAACAAGAAAATAAGAGTTTCTACGATATGATCGTAGAGGTAAAATATTTGAGTTAGCGAGTTTGGCCTTCAGTAAAAACAATGTGAAATAGTTTCACTACTCACGCCACCTGGAACACCATAGTGTAATGGTGTGTCCGAACGTCATAACCGTACTTTATTAGATATGGTGCGATCGATGATGTCTCTTACCGATCTACCACTATCGCTTTTGGGGTTATGCATTAGAGACAGATACATTCACGTTAAATAGGGCACCATCTAAATCCGTGGAGATGACACCGTATGAACTGTGGTTTGACAAGAAACCTAAGCTGTCATTTCATTAAGTTTGGGACTGCGATGCTTATGTGAAAAAGTTTCAACATGATAAGCTCGAACCCAAATCGGAGAAGTAAATCTTCATAGGATACCCAAAAGAAACTGTTGGGTACACCTTCTATCACAGATCCGAAGGCAAGGTCTTTGTTGCTAAGAGTGGATCCTTTCTAGAGAAGGAGTTTCTCTCGAAAGAAGTGAGTGGGAGGAAAGTGGAACTTGATGAGGTAATTGTACCTTCTCCCGAATTGGATAGTAGTACATCACAGAAACTGGTTCTAGTGATTCCTACACCAATTAGTGAGGAAGCTAATGATGATGATCATGAAACTTCGGATCAAGTTACTGCTGAACTTCGTAGATCAACCAGAGTACGTTCCGCACCAGAGTGGTACGGCAACCCGGTTCTGGAAGTCATGTTACTGGACCATGATGAACCTACGAACTCGAGGGCCACTCGAGGCGCCCCCCACCCTCGAGGGCCACTCGAGGCTCCCCTGACATGGTTCTCAAGTTCCTCTGGCGTGATTTTCTCCAAAAATATCTCTCGCGAAGCTTTCATTCCGTTTCGACTCCGTTTGATATTCTTTTTCTGCAAAACCCTGAAATATGCAAAAAAACAGCAATATGGACTGGGCCTTTGGGTTAGTAGGTTAGTCCCAAAAATGATATAAAAGTGAATGATAAATCCCATTAAACATCCAAGACTTCATAAATAATAGCATGGAACAAACAAAAATTATAGATACGTTGGAGACGTATCACACACCCGATCATCACGTGGTGTCTCGGCACGACGAACTTTCGCAACGGTGCATACTCAGGGAGAACACTTATACCTTGAAATTTAGTGAGGGATCATCTTATAATGCTACCGTCGTACTAAGCAAAATAAGATAAACATCACATGCAATCAAAATATGTGACATGATATGGCCATCATCATCTTGTGCTTTTGATCTCCATCTCCAAGGCACCGTCATGATCACCAACGTCCCCGGCGCGACACCTTGATCTCCATCGTAGCATCGTTGTCGTCTCACCAACTATTGCTTCTACAAATATCGCTACCGCTTAGTGATAAAGTAAAGCAATTACATGGCGATTGTATTTCATACAATAAAGCGACAACCATATGGCTCCTGCCAGTTGCCGATAACTTTACAAAACATGATCATCTCATACAATAATGTATAACTCATCACGTCTTGACCATATCACATCACAAACATGCCCTGCAAAAACAAGTTAGACGTCCTCTACTTTGTTGTTGCAAGTTTTACGTGGCTGCTACAGGCTTAGCAAGAACCGCTTTTACCTACGCATACAAAACCACAATGATTTTTCGTCAATTATGTGATGTTTTAACCTTCACAAGGACCGGGCGTAGCCACACTCGATTCAACTAAAGTGAGAGAGACAGACACCCGTCAGTCACCTTTAAGCAACGAGTGCTCATAACGGTGAAACCAGTCTCGCGTAAGCGTACGCGTAATGTCAGTTCGTGCCGCTTCATCTCACAATACCGCCGAACCAAAGTATGACATGCTGGTAAGCAGTATGACTAGTATCATCCACAACTCACTTGTGTTCTACTCGTGCATATCATCTACACATAGACCTGGCTCATGATGCCACTGTTGGGGAATGTAGTATTTCAAAAAAAATCCTACGATCACGCAAGATCTATCTACTAGATGCATAGCAACGAGAGGGGAGAGTGTGTCTACGTACCCTCGTAGACCGAAAGCGGAAGCGTTAATCAACGCGGTTGATGTAGTCATGCGCCTTCACGATCCGTCCCGATCTAGTACCGAACGTACAGCACCTCCGCGTTCAGCACACGTTCAGCTCGATGACGTCCTCGCCTTCTTGATCCAGCAAGACGGGTGAAGTAGTAGATGAGTTCCGGCAGCACGACGGTGTGGTGACGGTTGTTGATGCAGAACAATCTCTGCAGGGCTTCGCCAAGCACTACAGAAACTAGACGGAGGATAAACTACAGGGTCGGGGTTGCCGGCACACGGCTTGGTGTATCTTGATGTGTCTTGAGTGCTAGCCCTACCCCTCCATTTATATGTTAGACCTTGGGGTCGAAACTTGGAGTAAAAGCCTTCACAAAGTCGGTTTCACCCAAAAGGCAAGAGTCCTTCTCGGACTCCAGGGCCAGACGCCAGGGTTCCTGGCGTCTGGCCCCTGGACTCCGCAAAACTTCCTTTTGCGCTTTCCAAAAACCTTGTGTGCTTTCCTTTTGGCCCAAATAAAGTGTTCTTGTACCCCAAACATTTCGGGAAACATCCGGAACCCCTTCCGGTGAATTCCGGAACCCTTCCGGAGGTCAAACACTATTATCCCATATATCAATCTTTATCTCCGGACCATTCCGGAGTTCCTCGTCATGTCCGTGATCACATCCGGGACTCCGAATAACATTCGGTCACCAACATACATAACTCATTAAATACTATATCGTCAACGAACGTTAAGCGTGCGGACCCTATGGATTCGAGAACTATGTAGACATGACCGAGACATCTCTTCGGTCAATAACCAATAGCCGAACCTGGATGCCCATACTGGCTCCTACATATTCTACTAAGATCTTTATCGGTCAAACCGCATAACAACATACGTTGTTCCCTTTGTCATCGGTATGTTACTTGCCCAAGATTCGATCGTCGGTATCTAAATACCTAGTTCAATCTCGTTACCGGCAAGTCTCTTTACTCGTTCCGTAATACATCATCTCGTGACTAACTCATTAGTCATTTGCTTGCAAGGCTTATTATGATGTGCATTACCGAGAGGGCCCAAAGATACCTCTCCGACACTCGGAGTGACAAATCCCAATCTTGATCTATGCCAACACCACAAACACCTTCGGAGACACCTGTAGAGAATCTTTATAATCACCCAGTTACGTTGTGACGTTTGATAGCACACAAGGTGTTCCTCCGATATTCGGGAGTTGCATAATCTCATAGTCATAGGAACATGTATAAGTCATGAAGAAAGCAATAGCAATAAAACTAAACGATCAAGTTGCTAAGCTAACGGATGGGTCTTGTCCATCACATCATTATCCTAATGATGTGATCCTGTTGATCAAATGACAACTCATCTCTATGGTTAGGAAACATAACCATCTTTGATCAATGAGCTAGTCTAGTAGAGGCATACTAGGGACACTCTGTTTTGTCTATGTATTCACACATGTACTAAGTTTCCGGTTAATACAATTCTAGCATGAATAATAAACATTTATCATGATATAAGGAAATATAAATAAACAATTCTAGTTGAACGTCACGGGAGAGTTTCGTCAGCACGACGGCCTGGTGATGGAGATGATGAAGTTACCGACGCAGGGCTTCGCCTAAGCACTGCAACGATATGACTGAGGTGTGTTTCTATGGAGGGGGGCACCGCACACGGCTAAAACAATGTTGCTTGTTGTGTTCTAGGGGTGCCCCCAGCCCCCGTATATAAAGGAACATGGGGGAGGCTGGCCGGCCATGGGGCGCGCCAAAGAGAGGGAGGAGTCCTCCTCCTAGTAGGAGTAGGACTCCTCCTTTCCTAGTCCAACTAGGAGGAGGAAGGGGGGAGGAAGGAGAGGGAGAGGAGAAGGAAAGGGGGCGCGCCCCCTCCCTAGTCCAATTCGGACTCCCTATAGGGAGGGGGCGCGGCTGCCCCTTGCGGGTTGCCTCCCGTCTTCCCTATGGCCCATGTAGGCCCGATAGTCCCCTCGGGGGTTCCGATAACCCCCCGCCACTCCGATAATTATCCGGTGACCCCCGGAACTCATCCGGTGTCCGAATATAGTCATCCAATATATCAATATTTATGTCTCGACCATTTCAAGACTCCTCGTCATGTCTGTGATCACATCCGGGACTCCGAACTATCTTTGGTACATCAAAACTCATAATAATACCAATCATCATCGAACGTTAACCGTGCGGACCCTACAGGTTCGAGAACTATGTAGACATGACCGAGACTCATCTCAGGTCAATAACCAATAGCGGAACCTGGATGCTCATATTACTTCCTACATATTGTACGAAGATCTTTATCGGTCAAACCGCATAACAACATACGTTGTTCCCTTTGTCATTGGTATGTTACTTGCCCGAGATTTGATCGTTGGTATCATCATACCTAGTTCAATCTCGTTACCGGCAAGTTTCTTTACTTGTTTAGTAATACATCATCTCGTGACTAACTCATTAGTCATTTGCTTGCAAGGCTTATTGTGATGTGTATTATCGAGAGGGCCCAGAGATACCTCTCCAACACTCGGAGTGACAAATCATATTCTCGATCTATGCCAACACCACAAACACCTTCGGAGATACCTCTAGAGCATATTTATAATCACCCAGTTACGTTGTGACGTTTGATAGCACACAAGGTGTTCCTCCGGTATTCGGGAGTTGCATAATCTCATAGTCATGGGAACATGTATAAGTCATGAAGAAAGCAATAGCAGTAAAACTAAACGATCAAGTTGCTAAGCTAACGGAAGGGTCTTGTCCATCACATCATTCTCCTAATGATGTGATCCCGTTGATCAAATGACAACTCATGTCTATGGTTAGGAAACATAACCATCTTTGATCAATGAGCTAGTCTAGTAGAGGCATACTAGGGACACTCTGTTTCGTCTATGTATTCACACATGTACTAAGTTTCCGGTTAATACAATTCTAGCATGAATAATAAACATTTACCATGATATAAGGAAATACAAATAACAACTTTATTATTGCCTCTAGGGCATATTTCCTTCAGCCTCCCACTTGAACTAGAGTCAATAATCCAGATTACATAGTTATGATTCTAACACCCGTGGAGTCTTGGTGCTGATCATGTTTTGCTCGTGGAAGAGGCTTAGTCAACGGGTCTGCGACATTCAGATCCGTATGTATCTTGCAAATTTCTATGTCTCCCTCCTTGACTTGATCGCGGATGGAATTGAAGCGTCTCTTGATGTGCTTGGTTCTTTTGTGAAACCCGGATTCCTTCGCCAAGGCTATTGCTCCAGTGTTGTCACAAAAGATTTTCATTGGACCCGATGCACTAGGTATTACACCTAGATCGGATATGAACTCCTTCATTGAGACTCCTTCATTCGCTGCTTTCGAAGCAGCGATGTATTCCGCTTCACACGTAGATCCTGCCACGACGCGCTGCTTGGAACTCCACCAACTGACAGCTCCACCGTTCAATAAAAATACATATCTGGTTTGTGACTTAGGGTCATCCGGATCAGTGTCAAAGCTTGAATCGACGTAACCGTTTACGACGAGCTCTTTGTCAGCTCCATAAATGAGAAACATATCCTTTGTCCTTTTCAGGTACTTCAAGATGTTCTTGACCATTGTCCAGTGATCCACTCCTGGATTACTTTGGTACCTCCCTGCTAAACTTATAGCAAGGCACACATCGGGTCTAGTACACAGCATTGCATACATGATAGATCCTATGGCTGAAGCATAGGGAATGCCTTTCATTTTCTCTCTATCTTCTGCAGTGGTCGGACATTGAGTCTTACTCAACTTCACACCTTGTAACACTGGCAAGAATCCTTTCTTTGACTGATCCATTTTGAACTTCTTCAAAACTTTATCAAGGTATGTACTTTGTGAAAGCCCAATTAAGCATCTTCATCTATCTCTATAGATCTTGATGCCTAATATATAAGCAGCTTCACCGAGGTCTTTCATTGAAAAATTCTTATTCAAGTATCCTTTTATGCCATCCAGAAATTCTATATCATTTCCAATCAACAATATGTCATCCACATATAATATCAGAAATGCTACAGAGCTCCCACTCACTTTCTTGTAAATACAGGCTTCTCCAAAAATCTGTATAAAAGCATATGCTTTGATACCTCATCAAAGCATATATTCCAACTCTGAGATGCTTGCATCAGTCCATAGATGAATCGTTGGAGCTTGCACACTTTGTTAGCACCTTTAGGATCGACAAAACCTTCTAGTTGCATCATATACAACTCCTCTTTGAGGTATCCATTAAGGAACGTAGTTTTGACGTCCATTTGCCAGATTTCATAATCATAAAATGCGGCAATTGCTAACATGATTCGGACAGACTTAAGCATCGCTACGGGCGAGAAAGTCTCATTGTAGTCAACTCCTTGAGCTTGTCGAAAACCTTTCGCAACAAGTCGAGCTTTGTAGACAGTAACATTACCATCAGCGTCTGTATTCCTCTTGAAGATCCATTTATTTTCAATGGCTTGCCGATCATCGGGCAAGTCAACCAAAGTCCACACTTTGTTCTCATACATGGATCACATCTCATATTTCATGGCCTCGAGCCATTTTGCGGAATCTGGGATCATCATCACTTCCTCATAGTTCGTAGGTTCATTATGGTCTAGTAACATGACTTCCAGAACTGGGTTACCGTACCACTCTGGTGCGGAACGTACTCTGGTTGACCTACAATGTTTAGTAGTAACTTGATCTGAAATTTCATGATCATCATCATTAGCTTCTTCGCTAACTGGTGTAGGAATCACTGGAACTAGTTTCTGTGATGTGCTACTTTCCAATTCGGGAGAAGGTACAATTACCTCATCAAGTTCTACTTTCCTCCCACTCGCTTCTTTCGAGAGAAACTCCTTCTCTAGAAAGGATCCATTCTTAGCAACGAATATCTTGCATTCGGATCTGTGATAGAAGGTGTACCCAACAGTTTCCTTTGGGTATCCTATGAAGATACATTTCTCCGACTTGGGTTTGAGCTTATCAGGTTGAAGCTTTTTCACATAAGCATCGCAGCACCAAACTTTAAGAAATGATAACTTTGGTTTCTTGCCAAACCACAGTTCATAAGGCGCCGTCTCAACAGATTTAGATGGTGTCCTATTTAACGTGAATGCAGCTGTCTCTAAAGCATAACCCCAAAACGATAGTGGTAAATCGGTAAGAGACATCATAGATTGCACCACATCTAATAAAGTACGGTTACGATGTTAGGACACACCATTACGCTGTGGTGTTCGAGGTGGCGTGAGCTGTGAAACTATTCCACATTTTTTCAAATGAAGACCAAACTCGTAACTCAAATATTCGCCTCCACGATCAGATCGTAAAAACTTTATTTTCTTGTTACGATGATTATCTACTTCACTCTGAAATTCTTTGAACTTTTCAAATGTTTCAGACTTGTGTTTCATCAAGTAGATATACCCATATCTGCTCAAATCATCAGTGAAGGTCAGAAAATAACGATACCCACCGCGAGCCTCAACACTCATCGGTCCACATACATCAGTATGTATGATTTCCAACAAATCAGTTGCTCGCTCCATTGTTCCGGAGAACGGAGTTTTAGTCATCTTGCCCATGAGGCATGGTTCGCAAGCACCAAGTGATTCATAATCAAGTGATTCCAAAAGTCCATCAGTATGGAGTTTCTTCATGCGCTTTACACCAATATGACCTAATCGGCAGTGCCACAAATAAGTTGCACTATCATTATCAACCTTGCATCTTTTGGCTTCAATATTATGAATATGTGTATCACTGCGATCGACATCTAACAAGAATAGACCACTCTTCATGGGTGCATGACCATAAAAGATATTACTCATATAAATAGAACAACCATTATTCTCTGATTTAAATGAATAACCGTCTCACAACAAACAAGATCCAGATATAATGTTCATGCTCAACGCTGGCACCAAATGACAATTATTTAGGTCTAAAACTAATCCCGGTGGTAGATGTAGAGGTAGTGTGCCGACGGCGATCACATCGACTTTGGAACCATTTCTCAGGTGCATCGTCACCTCTTGCTTAGCTAATCTTCGTTTAATCCGTAGCCCCTGTTTCGAGTTACAAATATTAGCAACCGAACCAGTATCAAATACCTAGGTGCTACTACGAGCATTAGTAAGGTACACATCAATAACATGTATATCAAATATACCTTTGTTCACTTTGCCATCCTTCTTATCCGCCAAATACTTGGGGCAGTTCCGCTTCTAGTGTCCAGTCCCTTTGCAGTAGAAGCACTCAGTTTCAGGCTTGGCTCCAGACTTGGGTTTCTTCGCGGGAGTAGCAACTGTCTTGCTATTCTTCTTGAAGTTCCCCTTCTTTCCCTTGCCCTCTTTATTGAAACTAGTGTTCTTGTTAACCATCAACACTTGATGCTCCTTTTTTATTTCTACCTCCGCAGCTTTGAGCATAGCGAAGAGCTCGGGAATTGTCTTTTGCATCCCTTGCATGTTATAGTTCATCACGAAGCCTTTATAGCTTGGTGGTAGTGATTGAAGAACTCTATCAATAACACTATCTTCGTCAACTTTGCAACCAAGTTGAGTCATATGATTGTAGTACCTAGACATTTTGAGCAAGTGTTCACTGATAGAATTGTTCTCCTCCATCTTGCAGCTGTAGAACTTATTGGAGACTTCATATCTCTCAATTCGGGCATTTGCTTGAAATATTAACTTAAACTCTTGGAACATCTCATATGCTCTATGACGTTCAAAACGTCGTTGAAGTCCCGATTCTAAGCCGTAAATCATGGCACACTGAACTATCGAGTAGTCATCAGAACGAGCTTGCCAGACGTTCATAACGTACGGAGTTGCTCCTGCAGCAGGCCTGTCACCTAGCGGTGCTTCCAGGACATAATTCTTTTGTGCAGCAATGAGGATAATCCTCAAGTTAAGGACCCAATCCGTGTAGTTACTACCATCATCTTTCAACTTAGCCTTCTCTAGGAACGCATTAAAATTCAAGGGAACGGTAGCACGGGCCATTGATCTACAACAACATAGATATGCAAAAACTATCAGGACTAAGTTTGTGATAAATTAAAGTTCAATTAATCATATTACTAAAGAACTCCCACTTAGATAGACATCCCTCTAGTCATCTAAATGATCACGTGATCCAAATCAACTAAACCATGTCCGATCATCACGTGAGATGGAGTAGTTTTCAATGGTGACCATCTTATGTTGATCATATCTACTATATGATTCACGCTCGACCTTTCAGTCTCCAGTGTTTTGAGGCCATGTATGTACATGCTAGGCTCGTCAAGTTTAACCCAAGTATTCTGCATGTGCAAAACTGTCTTACACCCGTTGTATTTGAACGTAGAGCTTATCACACGCGATCATCACATGGTGTTTCGGCACAACGAACTTTTGCAACGATGCATACACAGGAAGAACACTTGTACCTTGAAATTTTGTAAGGGATCATCTTATAGTGCTACCATCGTTCTAAGCAAAATAAGAAGCATAATAAGATAAACATCACATGCAATCAAAATATGTGACATGATATGGCCATCATCATCTTGTGCTTTTGATCTCCATCTCCAAAGCATCGTCATGATCTCCATCGTCACCGGCTAGACACCATGATCTTCATCGCAGCGTCGTGATCGTCTCGCCAACTATTGCTGCTACTACTATCACTAACTCATAGTGATAAAGTAAAGCAATTACATGGCCTCCGCAATTCATACAATAAAGAGACAACCATAAGGCTCCTGCTGGTTGCCGATAACTTTACAAAACATGATCATCTCATACAATAACGTATAACTCATCACGTCTTGACCATATCACGTCACAACATGCCCTGCAAATACAAGTTAGACGTCCTCTACTTTGTTGTTGCAAGTTTTACGTGGCTGCTACGGGCTTTCCAAGAACCGTTCTTACCTACGCATACAAAAAGCACAACGATTTTTCGTCAAGTATGTGTTGTTTTAACCTTCACAAGGACCGGGCTTAGCCACACTTGATTCAACTAAAGTGAGAGAGACAGACACCCGCCGGTCACCTTTAAGCAACGAGTGCTCGTAATGGTGAAACTAGTCTCGCGTAAGCGTACGCGTAATGTCGGTTCGGGCCGCTTCATCTCACAATACCGCCGAATCAAAGTATGACATGCTGGTAAGCAGTATGACTATTATCGTCCACAAGTCATTGTGTTCTACTTGTGCATATCATCTACGCATAGACCTGGCTCATGATGCCACTGTTGGGGAATGTAGTATTTAAATTTTTTCCTATGATCACGCAAGATCTATCTACTAGAAGCATAGCTACGAGAGGGGAGAGTGTGTCTATGTACCCTCGTAGACCGAAAGCGGAAGCGTCTAGTGGCGCAGTTGATGTAGTCGAACGTCTTCGCGATCCAACCGATCCAAGCACCGAACGTACGGAACCTTAGCGTTCAGCACACATTCAGCTCGATGACGTCCCACGAGCTCTTGATCCAGTTGAGCATCATTGGAGAGTTTCGTCAGCACGACGGTGTGGTGACGAAGATGATGAAGTTGTCGACGCAGGGCTTCGCCTAAGCACTGCAACGATATGACCGAGGTGTGTTTCTTAGGAGGGGGGCACCGCACACGGCTAAAACAATGTTGCTTGTTGTGTTCTGGGGTTCCCCCTGCCCCCGTATATAATGGAGCAAGGGGGAGGCCGGCTGGCCTTGGGGCGCGCCATGGAGAGGGAGGAGTCCTCCTCCTAGTAGGAGTAGGACTCCTCCTTTCCTAGTCCAACTAGGAGGAGGAAGGGGGAAGGAAGGAAAGGGAGAGGAGAAGGAAAGGGGGGCGCCTCCCCTCCCTAGTCCAATTCGAACTCCCTATAAGTAGGAGGGCGGCTGCCCCTTGTGGGCTACGTTCCCTCTTCCATATGGCCCGTGTAGGCCCAATAGTCCCCCCAGGGGTTCCGATAACCCCCCGGCACTCCGATAATTATCCGGTGACCCCCGGAACTCATCCGGTGTCCGAATATAGTCATCCAATATATCAATCTTTATGTCTCGACCGTTTGGAGACTCCTCGTCATGTCCGTGATCACATTCGGGACTCCGAACTATCTTCGGTACATCAAAACTCATAATAATATCAATCATCATCAAACATTAAGTGTGCGGACCCTATGGGTTCAAGAACTATGTAGACTGTGACAGCCTGATTTTTGCTCTCTTTTATTTGCCAAAGATTTATTTGAATTTATTTCAAACCTTGGTGTTTTTGAATCATTTCATATGACATAAACCACTTGGGTACCCTTGGCTTTCACCCAAGTGCCTCCCATCCATCCCAAACTATTATATATCTGTGGACCACCCCAATATACTCCATGGAATATTTTTCTTATTTGAAAAATATTCATTTTTCTCCCTAAAACCTTAGCTAAATTCTTGGTGCTCCAAAGAAACCCCTATTTTTCTGGCTCCAAATATTCTGAGGAAATTCCTAAATATTCTTTGGACCCTAAGGCACCTTCCTGAGCAAAAAATATTGCACTACTTTTTGGAATATTTTTACTGCAGAAAGTCTTTTCCATTCTGGACAGAAATGGTAGTTTATATAGCAACTACCATTTTACTTGCTCCTATCCTCCTGAAACTTCTTGTGCATATTCACCTTAGTAACTCATGACTGGCCTCCAAAGCACAGCCTCCAACTATTCACCATTTCACCACAGCAAGCTCTCAAAGTTTCTGTCCAGAAACTTACCAGGCTAGTTAATCTCATTCTACTGCGTCTGGAATTAAAACAACCCTGGGTAACTTACCTATCTACCACGAACAACACGCGAGACAAGGTTTTTGGCACCAAGTCAGCCTGCAGACACGGGTTCGCGCGGTGACCACGAGTGCACGCCGTGCCATGGCATGCAGCCGGCGCGCTCTGGATGCCGCCAGCGCTCTGTAGAGCGCGTGCTCGCTTCCGAGCCTACCAAACTGCGCCAAACCCCGCCCCCATCATCGTCCTCATCTCCATAGTCCACCCCTGGCGCTCGCCGACATCGGAGCTCGCCGCAGCGAGCACGGGCGCGGTCCGGCCAAGGCACAGTGCGGTGCGCACTGTGCTCGTCGCCATCTCCAGCGCCCCTGTGCTCGTCTCCGCATGGCCACATCCCCCTTGTGACTCCGTCTTCTTCTTCCCCCTCTCACTGACTCCATTTCGTCGTCGGGCGTGGCCAGGTGTCGCCGGCGGAGCACCGATCCCCCCCTCTCACTCGCCTATAAATAGGCCCTTCCCCAGCCAGTTCGAGCACACCACTCCACTCCCACATGACTCCAGATAGAGTAGAACCCCCGTGGCCCGGCCGGGCAGGCCTCCGGCCACCGTTCCCGAGACGAGCTCACCGGCGATCCCCCTCGGGTCATCGAGCTAGTTCCAAGACCTCTCCGTCCAAGGCGACTGCACCAGGGCCTCCACCACTCTCTGGTGAAGCTTCTTCGCCTAGCTGGAGCTGCTGGAGGTGTCGCAGCTCGTCGTCTTCCCCAACTCCGGCGAGTCCCCTGTTCTGCCTCCGCCTCCGAGCTCCATTCCGTCGCCGTCCGTCCACCTCCAGCCACCCTACGGGTACAGGCAGGTGCGCATCAACCTTCTCCGTCGATCTATCCTCTCCGTTTGAGCCAAGGGACAACGTCGCCGGCGTACGCTCTGGCGAAACGACGGCCGCCTGTGCCCATCTCTCTCTCTCCCTCCCACCTGACTAGCGGGGCCCGCTAGTCAGTCTCTCCACTCCCGTGTGAAGCGGTATAAGTGGTGGCGCTCAGGGCGTTTACACCGTCGATGTCACCCCCCCTATTCTTTTATTTAAACTTCTAAATTTAAATTAATTCTAGAGAACTTCAAAATGATGTAACTTTTTAACCATAAGTCCAAATGAATTGATTCTTTTTGAACTTGTGTTCCTGGTGAAGAAATCTTGCAGCACACCAAAAATGAAACCATTTGGTGCTGTGTAGATTTTCTGGTGAATTTTTGAATGAATCTTGATAATTTCTTTTTGAACTTTTATTTGTTTTCAGAGGAAGAAACTTGCCTTGAGGATCACCAGGAGGCTTGTGAGCCTCATTTGAACTAAGGCAAGCCACGGCAACATTTTCATAATGCCATTTCAATATTTGTGATTTTTCCAACTTGACCAAATGATTTATATTATGCTTGTTAAATATTTTGTTAAATAGTTCCTTTGGTTATTGTAGTTATTAGTTTCATTTCACTTTACAAAAAGTTGAAGTTTGGTTTAAGTCATTAAGATAGTTAAAATAAAGTTGGGATATTGTGAATAATTATGGACATACATACGCGAAGTTATTTTCTTTTGCATTAAGTAATTATGATAAAATTTTGCTAAGTTAAATTTTGTTGGAAGTCAAGTATAACCAGAATAATATTGAAGTTAAGATGATAGTTGACTCAGTTTTATTGTTGCATGGCATTTTACTTATGTACTGCACTTTGGTATATTGCATGATATTGTATGACACCAGTTACTTTATTTATTTCTAAGTTGAAACTGTTAATAACTCAACTTGAATAAATTATTGACCGAGTCATGGTGCCACTAAATCGAGTGTTTCCCAGTGCAACCACATTTACCTTTATGGGAAGGTCTTGATTCTGTCCATTGACATGCCTCTTGTCGGTACCTCCAGATAGGAAAGGTTATGGGCATGCAGTACCCTGGCCCGGTAAGAAGACATAACCTTGTGTGCCCGTAGTTAGTTTTATGGTACCAAGTTCCCGTTTGGGACAGTTTTTGTTTGGCCACGACGGTGGCAGGTGTGTCTTTGGTAGACCAAGGGCCACCCAGGACTGTTCTAGTGGGGACGAGTCGGAGTGGCCGGAGGAGTGTCATGGCAATGGACGGGTTTTGTTGGAATGCCATTGGTCCACCCGAATGGGATAAAGAGGCCATGGGTTTCGTGGTGTGGGTACAGTGCACTACCTCTGCAGAGTGTATTCAATCTATCGATATCCGAGTCCATGGTCATGGACACGCTCAAAAGTAGGTCACACCATGGGTCAACAGATAATAAAAAATTGCTCACTATTGTCGGGGGAAACTGTCCGCCACGAACACCTATGGGACCGGAGCCCCTTGTCTGTGCGGTACGAGGGCGGAGGGAGCACGAAGAGCATATCGTAGCGAGCACGCGGGCAGTTTTACCCAGGTTCGGGCTGCGGTAGACGCGTAAAACCCTATTCCTGCTTAGTTGTGTATTGAGTTGGAGTGCTCGGGAGCTTGAAGAAGCCGCTACACTGAGTGTATGAGTGATCTAGGTTCCGAACCCCCTCCACGTTGTGCATGGGCCTCCTTTTATAGTGTAAGGGGTCACCGACAGGTGTCAACGTAGGAGAAAGGGGTAAAAACGTAAAAGAGGTGGTAGTTGTAACAGTGCGGGAACAGTGGAGCTACAGTGCGCGAACAGTGGTCGCTACCTACTTTGACAGTGGGGGACAAGGGCATTTAATGCCCGTCGCCGTCGACCCCAAAAGCTCCCGCCCTTGCGTCTCCGTCTGCCACGGCGATGGATCCACCACCGTGGAGTGCCATCGTGTCCCCTAGGCTGCACAGCCATCCGCCACGCGTCCCTGGATAGGCCCCAGGGCGACGCGTGGGCCGATGAGCTGGAGCACGGGCACACAGCGCAACTCTCCCGGCAAGCACCTTGCCGGGGTTTTGATCTTGCCGGGCCCGGGAGCTTGCCGCTCTCCGGGCCCTCACCGGGGCGCATATAGCGCCGAGGCGTGTCTTCTATGATGGAATCTTCTAGTCTTCCTGGCAAGCTCCTCTTGCCAGGGCCTCGTGCTAGTAAGGTAATCTTGAGCCTAGTACGGCCTTCCCGGCAAGCTCCACTTGCCGGGGTCTCGATCTTCTTCCTTGCATACTTTGTTTTTGGATGGTTTGATATGGAGCAGGAAGGTCTCCGGCGAGCGCATGGTAAACCCTGCCGCGGGAAGCTGCAACTGCCCGTGCACAAGTTGGGGTACTGAGGTACCCCTACCTCAGTACACCGACAGGAGCCCCCGGGCCTGGGCCACACACGGTGCCGAGCGCTGTTGGGCCAGGCCCAAAACAGTGCACGGGCACACGCGGCCCACGGCGCGTCGAATCCACTTCCGTATCCGCCGCATCCCCCCGTAACGGCACGCGTCGATTGCGGCGTCGTGGGATGGGACGTGCCCACGTTCTCTTAATGGAAAGAGCGAAACGCCCCCCCACTTCCCCATAAAAGCAGAGGAAGCAGGAGCGATTCCCCTCCTTGCGCTTTCATTGCATCTTCTTCTTCCTCCAGAAATCCCCTTTGCGCTCCGCCTCCACACCTCCGCCGCCGCCGTTCCCCCCTTCCTCCGCCGCCTCCGCCATGGCCCCGAAGACCGAGAAGGCGCAGGCGGAGAAAGCCAAGAGGGAGAAGTCGGAGCAAGCAGCGAAGCTTACCGCGTACTGGAAGCGGAACCTCGTCTTCCCGCCGAGGCTCGGTGCGCGGGAGCTCTGGAACAAGTACTACTTGTTCTGGGCCAAGGAAACCAAGGCGCACCCCCGCACTCGAGCTTATCCGGCCGCCGCCAAGGACAACTACCCCGGCGGGTACTATTTCTTCGCAGCCTTCTTTCACTGCGGTCTTTGCCCTCCTTTCTCTGATTTCTTCTGCGACATCATGCACACCTATGGCTTCCACCTTCTTGACTTCACCCCCAACGCCATCCTCACGATGGCGGTTTTCGCACACATGTGCGAAAACTTCATAGGAATACACCCAAACGTAGCGTTGTTTAGGCACTTCTTCACTCCTAGAGCAGAGGCCGGCGCTCCCCTCTCCGGGGGAATTTCTTGGGTATTTCGTCTGAACAAGAAGGAGTCGTATTTGCCGGGGGAGCTCCGCGGCAAGTGGGAGGAGTGGCGTGCAGACTGGTGCTGGATCGTTGAGGACGAGCCGCAGCCCTTCACCGCGCCGCGCACAACGCCCATCGTGCGCGGCAGGGATTGGAGCGAGCTGCACTCGGACGACATCAAGCTCGACGTCGCCCTCGTCCGGATTCTTCGTCTTCGGGTAGCAAGGCTGTCCGTTGCAGAAGTAGGCGCAGACTTCCTCCGCCGCCGCATCGCCCCTCTCCAAGACAGGAAAAGGCCGGCCTGGGAGTACGGCAACCCAGCGGATATAATGAGGCTGCGCCCCGGGCTGAACTTCAACATCACGACGCTGGAGCTGAAGGGGATGGTCCGGGAACTCTTCAAATACGACCCGGCCCACCCTGAGTGGTTCAGACCTCCCCGGGGAGTGGTGCCCCTCTGCAACAGCACAGTCCGGGACCGTCTTTGCGCCATGATGCCTGCGTGTGATTCGCACGGCATGGACCGCACGTGGATTCCGCCCAAGCCCATAGACGTCCTCAGCTTCTTTGACAACCTCGTGGAGGTGGCGAAGAACAAGGATGACATCAAGGAGCACACGCGGGACACCACCGAACAGGAGCTTGCATACATGGCTTCTCGGGCTGAAGAGGCCGCTGCAGCCGCAGCGGCAGGAGATTTTGGATATACGCCTGAAGAGGCGGAGGCTGCGGATGCGTCCTGCCAAGCGGAGGAGGCGGAGATCCGCAGACTGCTGCAACTTCCTCCCGACGCGCTCGCCGGGGTCCCCTCTCTGAGGCACTCCGGGATCCACGGAATGGTGGCCGAGGCCGCGGCAAGGGATGGCGCTGCCGGAGGGAACAGAGGCGCCGCGGGGAGCGGAGGCGCCAGAGGAAAAGAGGCCGCAGCGCAGGGCGCTGGGCCCAGCGAGCCAGCCGGGGAGGAGGAGGAGGAGGAGGCCGAGGTTGCCGAGGACTCCGACGGATCTACGGAGCTCTACGCCGACGACCTCTCCTCGTCGGAGACCTCCCCGCCCCCGGCAAGCCCAAGGCGGTCTCCACCGAAGCGTCTCCGCAGGGCGGCGACGGGAGCGAGGGCGCAGGCGCCCCGGCAACAACCAGCTCGCCGGGCAGCTCAAGCTTCCCGGGGAAGCCAAGCTGCGCCGGGGGCGACCGGCGCACCAGCCGCGGCGGAGGCGGCCCGCGCGCAGGCCACGGCAGAGGCGCCCCGCAGGTCGGCGCCAAGCAGGCAGGAGTCTTCTCGGAGCGGAGCAGCGGCTCCGCCCGCTCCCCGGGCTCCGGCTACCACAGGGGCTGGGTCTTCGCAGCCCCCAGCCCCAGGGACCGCCAAACGCCCGAGGGAATCTTCGTCTTCCGCTCCTCGTGCAGACGCGCCCCAGGTGGAGTATGACTTCTCCGCCTTGAGCGAGGACGACGAGGAGGATCAGGAGTAAGAATCCGAGATCTTACACCTTCTCAGGTTCCGTCTTGATTATTGTTGATGCTAATTTTGTTTGTTGCTTTGATTCCAGGACCTTGGTTCAGCGCGTGGCGAAGAAAGCCAAGGCGCCTGTGGTCGAGGTCGCGGAAGACTCGGCCACCGCGGCAACTGGGGACGCGCCGGAGCCAAGCCTGCCGGACCCGAGCGCTGCTCCGAGGAGCAGCCCCCAGCGCAGCCCCCAGCGTAAGTCTGGGTTTCGTACTTCCATTTGTCGAGTGCGCTTGGGGATTTTGTCTTGTTTCAATATCTTGATGTCTTTGTCTTGACTTGTGCAGAGGTGGAGCCACAGCGGCAGGAGCGTCCGGAGACCGCCCTCGAGGAGCCGCAGGCCCCGCCGTCCCCGCCAAGGCCGAACTCCCCGGCAAGGGAGTGCGCTCCGCCAAGGGCGGGTACTCCGCCAAGGGCGAGTACCCCGCCAAGGGCGAGCAGCCCGGCGAGGGCGGCCACTCCGCCAAGGCAGAGCTCCCCGGCGAGGGAGCCCGCCGCTGACGACGTCCGCCAAGGTAGGTCTTGTAATTTTGTCTTCTTGGCATCGTCTCTTTTTGGATATTTGCTTGAATTTCCTTTGCTTCTTCTTCTTCTAGATCTTCCTCCCCCCGAGCCGATGGAGACGGAAGTCATCATCATCGAGGAGGAGGCCGCGCAGGACGGTGGCGGCGACGCCCCTGTCGCCGAGGATACGGCGGGAGCCGCCGAGCCGGCTGTGCAGGAGACCGCTCCGGCTGCAGACGCAGCGGCCGGGGAGGGGGACGGCGACCACACCGCCGGCCCGGAGGCGGCGGGAGCATCAAGTGCTGCGCCGGCCGCCGATCCCTCCACCGGCAAGGAGCAGGGCTATTATCTCGAAGCCCCCAACGGCGTCTTCATCCAGGTGCCGTGGGGTTCTTCGTCGCGAGCTCCCGCGGAGGGCGAGGCATTTGATGGGGAAGTCCTCGCCTCCGCGGGCTTGAAGATCGTCGAAGCGCCCGGCGGGAGTGAAGGGCCCGAGGAGGAGAAGCTGCTTCACCAGCTCCTGGCCCTTTACCGGGCCAGGCAGGCGAAGCTTGCTTCCCGGGAAGCCCTTGCCGCCAAGGCCGCCGCAGAGATGGAGAAGCGCGCGGCAGAGCTCAGCGCCGCCAATCAGGCTGCCCTCCGCGAAGTGGCGGAGGAGCGCGAGCGACTCGCCGGCGAATATCAGGAGTGGGTGCTGGAGAAAGCTGAGGCCGAAGAGCAGCAGCGGCTCGCCGGGGTGGAGCTGTCCCGACGAGAAGGAGAACTCGCGCAGCGGAAGGTCAACCTCGACTCCCACGAGGAGGACCTTGCCGCTCGGGAGGAGGCCCTTGGCGGGGAACTGAAGGAGGCGAAAGCCGCCGCGCTTGCCGCGGAGACCGCCAAGAAGGAGCTCGCCGCCAAGGTCGCGCAGCTGGAGAAGTCGCTGAAGGTGAGCGCGGAGAAGGTCGCCGCGCTCATCACGGAGCGTGAGAAAGACGCCCACACCAATTCAGAACTCCAGGTGCGTCTTTCTGAGAGGGGCGACGAGTTGAAGGCCGCCAAGGACTCCATCGAGGACTTGGAGTTGAAGGTCTCTACACTGAAGGATTCACTCGAAGCTGCCCGGGCTCGGGAGACCAAGTTGAAGGAGGAGCTCCGCAAGGAGCGGACCCTGGTGGACAGCGCCAACAAAGCGGCTGAGCTCTTCCGCAAAACCGTTGAGGTATGGACCGAGGACTTAGTATCTTGTGCGTCCAACATCGACCAGGAGCTGCTGGCGTTGAAGCTGGAGCACCTCATCTACTCCCCGGATCCAAACCTCCCTCACAGCGCCAAGCTCAGCCTCTTCTTCAGGGGAATCGCGCCGGCCCTTGCAGATCTGCGGAAGAAGATCCCCGCGCAACTGGCCGAGGAGACGCGCCTGCTCTGCACGGGAACCTTGGAGCGCGTGTTGACGAAGATCGTATACCGCAATCCGGGCATAAACCTCACCAACGTTCTTCGCAGCTTGCCGGCTGACGCAGACATGGAGGCCCTGAAGGAGCAGGTCGCCCACATCATTGCCAAGGTGGCTAAGATCTCCAGGATTGAGGGCGACCGCGTAGATTAGGCCTCCATTATCTTTATCTCTTTTTGTTGCTGCATAGGGTGTTACGAACTCGTTAATCATTGCGACAAGTTATCTTTTGTAAGATATTTATCTCATTTTGATCAATCAGTGCAATGTTATCTTCCTTGTCTCAGTCCTTTGCTTTGTATGTTTTTCACCCTACGCTCCCGGGGAGCTTGCCGGCAAGGGGCCCTTGCCGCGAGCGCTGAGCGCTGGACCCCGAGCAGCCTGCTGGCCAAGGTCTTACCGGCAAGCAACCTCGCCGCAGCTAGTCGCAACGCACTTAGCTTGCTGAGCGTACTCGGAAACGAAGCAAGGGCGCGACACTTGTCGCAGCTCACTTAAATCGTTGAGCGAACTCGGAAACAAGATAAGGGTGCGGCGAGCTACGGGTAGGTTCCTCCGCGCACAGGTTTTCCATACAAAGTGTGGATGTTCAAGGAAGTCAACTAAAAATTTAAAATTTGAACTGGTCAAATTCTAATAACTTAGCTTTCATATATTGCTTGCTTCCCGGTAAGGCTTCTCTTTCTTGAACAGCACTTGGTTCCTCCTCCACCTCCTTTCCCCCCGGCAAACTTGTGCGCGAGGAACGTTCCTTCTGCTTAAGAGGCAAGGAAAAAGAAGAGGGAAACAAGTATATGGCCTTTCGGCGTGCTAATGCTTACCGGATACTTGAGTGTTGCACCAAATGCCAAACAACACATGCAAATAGCAAAGAAAAGCATGCAAAAGGCAATCGGCGCGAAAAACACAAAAACTTTACTGATGCACGGGGTCTGCGCCCGGCTTTGTACAAAGGGTTACATGCAACAGCGGCAAAGCTTGTACAAAAGGTGGTTGCCGGAGCGGATCACGGCAACCGCGCCTTATGGGTGAAACTTGCGAAGATGCTCTATGTTCCAGGAGTTGCTCACCGGTAAGCCTTCTTCGGTCTCGAGGCGGACAGCGCCGGGCCTCGTAACTTGTCTCAGCCGATAAGGGCCTTCCCACTTCGGCGTCAACTTGTCGGAATTCTTGGCGGACTGAACACGCCGAAGAACAAGGTCGCCTTCCTCGAGACTCCTGGCCTTGACCTTGCGGCTATGGTAGCGGCGCAAGGCTTGCTGGTATCGAGCAGCTCGTACAGTAGCCTGGAGACGTCCCTCCTCGAGGAGCAATGCATCATCTTGCCGCAGTTGCTCTTGCTCGAGCTCGTCATAAGCGAGCACTCGAGGAGATCCGTATACGAGTTCCGTGGGGAGAACTGCCTCTGCTCCATAGACTAGAGCAAAGGGTGTCTGTCCGGTGGCTCGACTTGGTGTCGTTCTGATTGACCAAAGAGCCGCCGGTAGCTCCTCTATCCAATTTCTTCCACACCTGGGCAGCCTGTCAAAGGTCCTTGTCTTGAGTCCGCGCAGCACTTCAGCATTGGCCCTCTCCGCTTGACCGTTGCTCCTCGGGTGAGCAACAGAAGCGAAACAGACCTTGGCGCCAAGGTCTTGGACGTACTGCATGAAGGTGCGACTAGTGAATTGTGTACCGTTGTCGGTGATGATCCTGTTAGGGATTCCGAAACGGCAAACAATCGACCTAAAGAACCTGACTGCTGACTGTGCTGTCACCTTTCTCACTGGCTCCACTTCTGGCCACTTTGTGAACTTGTCGATTGCAACGTACAAGTACTCAAAGCCTCCGACGGCTCGGGGGAAGGGGCCGAGGATATCGAGCCCCCAGACCGAGAAGGGCCAGGACAAAGGGATTGTTTGGAGAGCTTGAGTTGGCTGATGAATATGCTTCGCATGGAACTGGCACGCTTCACACTTGGTTACTAGTGCAGTTGCATCTTGGAGGGCTTCTTGCCAGAAGAACCCTTGCCGGAAAGCTTTCCCGGCAAGCGCCCTTGCGCCAATGTGGTGGCCGCATATGCCTCCGTGTATTTCTGCCAACAGCTTCTGTCCATCTTCCCTGGAGATGCACTTCAATCTGACACCATTGAGCCTTCTTCTGTACAGCTCGTTATCCACGAACTGGTACATACTTGACTGCCTGGTTATCTTCTCTATTTCTTCTGGGTCGTCGGGAAGTTCTCCAGTTTGCAGAAAACGGACGATCTGCTGCGCCCATGCCGGGGCCTGAGGCTCGACGGCAAGGACTAAAGGCTCGAGGGCCGCTGCGGGAACCTCAGCTTCTACGGCAAGGACCTCTGGTTCTGCCGGAGCTGATGGTCCCCCGGCAAGCTCGCCGGTGCGAGGCTTGTCGGGAACACTTGCTTCAACTGTACAGACCCGAGGATCTGCAGGAGCAAACTGTTCCTCAGCGTTCTGGTTGTTGGTCTTGGGGATCTTGGCGGCGGTTTCTGGAAGATCCGCCGGCAAGTAGTCGCCGGAGACCAACTTCCTCTTCTTGGACTGCCCAATTGATGGTGTAACGGATGGTTGAGTCAGCTTGAGCAAGAAGGTCCCTGGTTCCACAGGTAACTTCATCGAAGCACACTTTGAAAGGCCATCTGCAATTTCATTCTGAGCTCTCGGGATGTGCTCCATCTGCAGACCTTTAAAGTGCTCCTCAAGCTTCCTCACTTCATCGACATAAGCTTCCATCAAAGGGCTCTGATAACTCTTGTTGACTTGCCGGACCACCAACTGAGAATCTCCCCGCACAATCAGCTTCCTGATCCCAAGTTCGGCCGCAATCCTGAGGCCGGCAAGCAAGCCTTCATATTCTGCAGTGTTGTTTGTCGCTTGCTCCCTGGGAAAGTGCATCTGGATAACATATTTGAGGTGCTCTCCGGTGGGCGCGATGAGTACCACGCCAGCACCGGCGCCTTGCAGCGAGAAGGCACCATCGAAATACATTACCCATTCACTTGTCGCCTCTTGTACGGGTGTACTTGTTTCTTGGACTTCTTCATCAGGCGTTGGGGTCCACTCAGCTATGAATTCTGCCAAAGCTCGGCTCTGTATGGTTGAAGTACTTTCAAACTTGAGTCCAAAGCTCGACAGCTCCAGTGCCCACTCAACGATCCTGCCTGTTGCTTCTGGGTTGTGCAATATCCTCTTCAGCGGAAAGCGAGTGACCACTGTTATCTCATGTGCCTGGAAGTAATGGCGCAGCTTTCTCGAGGCCATGAGGAGGCCGAAAAGCAACTTCTACACACCAGAGTACCTTGATCTAGCCCCTTGGAGAAGGGAACTTACAAAATACACTAGGCGTTGCACCATCTTCTTCCGCACTTCTTCCTGTTCCTGCGCAGAGTTGTCCTTGTCGGGGCCAGAGCTCGTCGGAGCAGCCCCCTGCTTGTCGCTGGATTCGCTTGCCGGTGGTGCTGACTCCTCGTCCGACTCCCTCTCCGCTACTAACGCAGCACTAACCACCTGGTTGGTTGCCGCTAGGTATAGCAACAACTTTTCCTGTGGTCTAGGTGCGACAAGTATTGGAGTGGAGGACAGGTATCGTTTCAAATCCTGCAGCGCTGCCTCCGCTTCCGGAGTCCACTTCATGGGACCTGCCTTCTTCAAGATTTTGAAGAAAGGTAGGGCGCGTTCTGCAGACTTTGAAATGAACCTACTGAGGGCAGCTACACAACCTGCAAGTCTTCTGACATCCTTGACGCGCTTTGGGGCCTCTATCTGCTCAATGGCTTTAATCTTGTCGGGGTTGGCTTCAATCCCCCTCTGTGACACAAAGAATCCGAGAAGCTTGCCGGAGGGAACTCCAAAGACGCACTTCTCGGGGTTCAACTTAA
The DNA here is from genome assembly GCA_902687465.1 of Secale cereale. Classification (NCBI taxonomy): domain Eukaryota; kingdom Viridiplantae; phylum Streptophyta; class Magnoliopsida; order Poales; family Poaceae; genus Secale; species Secale cereale. Next base: position 767,315,457 of record LR738710.1, read on the forward strand.
GCTGTATTCTGCGCAGGTTCTGAAATGTCTCTTCCAAATCTTGGATCAGGGTATCCTTGCTCTTGCTCTTCACCACGATGTCATCCATGTAAGCCTCTACATTTCTGTGGATCTGTGGCTCAAAAGCAGTGTATACTACCCTTGCAAAGGTTGAGCCTGCATTCTTCAATCCAAATGGCATGCGTATGAAGCAATAAGTGCCACATGGAGTGATAAATGCAGTCTTCTCTTCATCCTCTTTGGCCATGAAAATCTGATGATAGCCTGAGTATGCATCAAGAAAACAGAGTAGCTCACATCCGGCAGTGGAGTCAACGATCTGGTCAATGCGCGGCAAAGGGAATGGATCCTTGGGACATGCTTTATTCACATCGGTGAAGTCTATACACAGTCTCCACTTCCCATTGGCCTTGCGCACGACGACTGGATTTGCCAACCACGTCGGATGGATCACACCTCTAACTAAGCCTGCTGCCTCTAGCTTCTTGATTTCTTCGTTGATGAATTCTTGGCGCTCCACGGCATGCTTCCTCACTTTCTGCTTGATGGGCCGCGCATGAGGACAAACAGCAAGCTTGTGCTCAATTACCTTCCTGGGAACACCGGGGATGTCAAATGGTTGCCAGGCAAACACATCGACATTCGCCCGCAGGAAGGCAACGAGCGCGCTTTCCTATTTGCTGTCAAGCATGGCACTGATGGTGAAGGTACCACCAGTGCCGTCCTCCTTGGCGGACACCTTCTTTGTTGCCGGAGGAGCGGCCATTCCTTTCTTACACTTGCCGGTGGAGCTCGATGGAACGTCCTCGATGGCAGCGCAGCACTCCGAAGAGGTGCGGTTGCCGGAGTGGGCCCCAGAGCACTTGCCGGACTTGGTCTTCATCTTCTTCCCCCCGGGAGCTTCAGCGGCAAGAGTATCCTTCTCGGCCGCAGCTGCCGCATCCCGGTAGATCTTGTCGGCGCAGACAAGCGCATCCTTCTTGTCGCCGTGGACAGTGATGACGCTTATCGGCCCCGGCATCTTGAGTACGTTGTAGGCATAATGGGAAGCTGCCATGAACTTGGCGAGGGCAGGACGGCCAAGTATTCCATTGTAGGGCAATGGAATATCGGCGACGTCGAAAGTGATGCGCTCAGTTCTGAAGTTGAGCTCCCCGCCAAAGGTCACCGGCAGAGTGATCTTTCCCTTGGGCTTGCTCCTTCCCGGGTTGATTCCTTGGAAAGAACCGGTTTCTTCGAGCTCGCCATCTGGAATTTGGAGTTTCTTGATCACAGCAGAGGAGATCAAGTTCAGCCCGGCCCCGCCGTCAACCAACATTTTGGTGACCTTGAGGTTGCGGATGGTGGGAGAAACCAGCATCGGCAAGCACCCGACCGCAGTGGTGCGGTCAGGGTGATCCTCAAGATCAAAAATGATGGGCGTGCTGGACCATTTGAGGAGCCTGCGTGACTCCACGGGTGGCTCTGCTGCGTTCACCTCACGCACCCACTGCTTTAGTTGGCGGTGGGAGGTGTGCAGAGAGGCGCCACCGTCGACGCACAGGACCTCCGTGGCCTTCTGGAACTCCTGCTCGCTGTTATCCTCGTCCTCCATGTCTTCGTCGTCATCTTCGTCCTTGTCGCGGCCCCGGGGAGGTCGATCTCCTTGCCGCTGCTTGGCCTTGCCGCGGCGTCCTCCCCGGCCGTTGAACGGCCGCTTCTTGCTTGGCTCTTCCCCGCCACCTTGGGCCTTCTCCTTGTCGCGCCTCTCGTACTCAGCTTTCTGCTGCTCGACGAGGTACTCGACGCGCTTGCAGTTGGAGAGGTCGTGGCCCTTGGTGCGGTGGATTTTACAGTATTGCTTGTCGGAGCCGTCCTGCTTGTCGGCTGCCGCTACAGGGGCAGGCTCCTTGCCGGAGCCGCCAGCCTGTGTTTGCTTGGCGGGAGCCTCCTTGCCGGACTTCTCGACGGCAAGCACCTCTTTCTTGCCCTTCCTTCTGTTATTCCGCCGCCGGCTCTTCTTTGCCGGGGCGGCGTCGTCGCTGTCGCTTCCTCCTGCGCCAGCATCCTCCCCGGGGAGTCTCCTCCCCTCTTCTGCGCGTGCGCACTTGTCAGCCAGAGCATAGAGCTCGCTGACATCCCGAATCTTGGTCATCGCCATTTCTTCACGCATGCGGCGGTTACGCACGTTCTGGTGGAACGCGCTGATAACCGCGGCAGGGTGGACATCCGGGATGTTGTGTTGCACACGGCTGAAGCGTTGGATGTACTTGCGCAGGGGCTCTCCTTCCTTCTGGGCCAAAATGTGGAGATCGCTCTGCTGGCCGTGGGGTTTGTGGCCGCCGGTGAAGGCGCCAACAAACTGGTGGCAAAGGTCGGCCCAAGAAGAGATGGAACCTTCCGGCAAGTGCATAAGCCACGAACGGACGTTTGGCTTAAGCACAAGCGGGAAGTAATTTGCCAAGATCTTCTCGTCGCGCCCCCCGGCAGCCTGCACCGCGATGGTGTAGACGCTGAGGAATTCCGAGGGGTGTGTCTTGCCGTCGTAATTCTCCGGTACGTCGGGCTTGAAATTCTTCATGCTGGGCCACTGGACGCGCCGCAGCTCGCGGGTGAACGCAGGGCAGCCTGCCGCGTACGGCAAGTCGCCTGGTTCACCGGGCGCGCGCGCGTCGATAGCGTTCCCAGCCCTATGATCTGATTGTCGCCGAGCTTCTCGGCGGCGCTCGATTGTGGTCCGAGCGTCTTCTTGTCGCCGGTCGTCGAGGACCTGGCGCTGGTCCCGACGGGCCCGCGGGTCCGACGATGCCGTGGAGCCGTCGTCGGCGTTGTTCCGGCGGGGTGGCGTCTTCTGCTTCCGCGGCGGGGAGTGCACGCTTGTCGCACCCCCGGCGGTCTTGTCGCCATCGGCCTTCGTCTTCTCAGCTTGCCGCGGCCGCGAGGCCGCCGGCTGCTGTGGAGAATCGTTGTTGGCGAAGGCGATCAGGCTCTGGATGGTGGCCCTCCAGTCTTCGGCCTTGTCTGCCGCTGGAGGGAAGTCGAGGAGCAGTTGCGCCCTTGCGAGCGCTTCTGCTGGAGTGGAGGGGAACGGGGGCGAACGGTGCGAGGAGCGGGATATGCTCGGACTCCTAACAACGTTAGAAGGAGCAGGGTCCCGCGCCGGCGCCTTCGCTTTGCTTGTGCCCGGACGGTGGTCCGGGGCGTCCCGCGAGCCTCCGGTTTGCCCTTGTCCCAGCAAGCGGATACCACCTCCTGTGGTATGGCACGGCTGGGTTGTCGTGTGCTGAGATGGACGTGGCGCGTCCACGGAGACCGAGGCTCGGTCGTCCGTCCTATCCTTGGATTTGGTGGCGCCGCGAGTGTCCTCGCCGGCGACCACCCTTCCGACGGCGTCTCCCCCGCCCACCGTTGGCTCTGGTGGCGGCGGGTGAGACGCAGACGGGCCTCCGACCTCCGAAGCATTCTTCTTCGGGGCCATGGAGCTGCTGCTGGTGAAGTTGCTGACGAAACTGGAGAGGTTGATGAAGAATGCGCCCGCGCGAACGCCGGATCAGGTTCGCACAACCTCGACGCCCCCTACCTGGCGCGCCAAAGATGTCGGGGGAAACTGTCCGCCACGAACACCTATGGGACCGGAGCCCCTTGTCTGTGCGGTACGAGGGCGGAGGGAGCACGAAGAGCAGATCGTAGCGAGCACGCGGGCAGTTTTACCCAGGTTCGAGCCGCGGTAGACGCGTAAAACCCTATTCCTGCTTAGTTGTGTATTGAGTTGGAGTGCTCGGGAGCTTGAAGAAGCCGCTACACTGAGCGTATGAGTGATCTAGGTTCCGAACCCCCTCCACGTTGTGCATGGGCCTCCTTTTATAGTGTAAGGGGTCACCGACAGGTGTCAACGTAGGAGAAAGGGGTAAAAACATAAAAGAGGTGGTAGTTGTAACAGTGCGGGAACAATGGAGCTACAGTGCGCGAACAGTGGTCGCTACCTACTTTGACAGTGGGGGACAAGGGCATTTAATGCCCGTCGCCGTCGACCCCAAAAGCTCCCGCCCTTGCGTCTCCGTCTGCCACGGCGATGGATCCACCACCGTGGAGTGCCATCGTGTCCCCCAGGCTGCACAGCCATCCGCCACGCGTCCCTGGATAGGGCCCAGGGCGACGCATGGGCCGATGAGCTGGAGCGCGGGCACACAGCGCAACTCTCCCGGCAAGCACCTTGCCGGGGTTTTGATCTTGCCGGGCCCGGGAGCTTGCCGCTCTCCGGGCCCTCGCCGGGGCGCATATAGCGCCGAGGCGTGTCTTCTATGATGGAATCTTCTAGTCTTCCTGGCAAGCTCCTCTTGCCAGGGCCTCGTGCTAGTAAGGTAATCTTGAGCCTAGTACGGCCTTCCCGGCAAGCTCCACTTGCCGGGGTCTCGATCTTCTTCCTTGCATACTTTGTTTTTGGATGGTTTGATATGGAGCAGGAAGGTCTCCGGCGAGCGCATGGTAAACCCTGCCGCGGGAAGCTGCAACTGCCCGTGCACAAGTTGGGGTACTGAGGTACCCCTACCTCAGTACACCGACACTATATTCTAAATTTCTGGTACTATGATAAGTTGATAGAAGAGCTTCCGAGATGTTTTGAGACCCAGTATGGGCAGGTTTGTGATCACCGGAAGGATCACGAGTTATATTTTGCTGAAATGAATAAGTTGGTGGTTACAATAAATTATCATGAGTAAGATAGACTGAGGTTTTATTTATGCAAAGTCATGAGCATAGCATGTTAGTAAATTTCCATTTAAGTCTGTTGCTGCATATTTAATATTGTTTAATCATCATGGTATTGTTTCGTCATTATGATTATGTTTTGCTGTAAGCTTCCAAGTACATTCAAAGTACTCACCTGGCGTGTCATGCCAGATTTCAGGAAAGTTCCGCTGGGAAGGAGTGCTGTCTGAGTCTAGTCCGTATCCACATCGGTGTCCCTGTGAGATGGAGTTCCGCTACGACGTCGTTCCGCTGCTGCGTAGTTTAGGTCCGAGGCCCTTTTATGTTCATTAAATAATGTACATATTGTCTAGCCGCACCGTGTGTGCCGCTCGGCCTCGCTAACTGTTGTAATGTAAAACTTTGGTCCGCAAGTATCAATAAAGTGGATGCTTTCTGTACCAAGATGTTGTGTGTTGCCAGAAGACAAGGTCTCTGGGCTGGCAATGCAAGGTAAACTGGTCGCTCTGATCCGGGGTGTCACATAGACATGACCGAGACTCATCTCAGGTCAATAACCAATAACGGAACCCGGATGCTCATATTGGTTCCTACATATTCTACGAAGATCTTTATCGGTCAAACGGCATAACAACATACGTTGTTCCCTTTGTCATCGGTATGTTACTTGCCCGAGATTTGATCGTCGGTATCATCATACCTAGTTCAATCTCGTTACCGGAAAGTCTCTTTACTCGTTCCGTAATACATCATCTCATGACTAATTCATTAGTCATTTGCTTGCAAGGCTTATTGTGATGTGTATTACCGAGAGGGCCCAGAGATACCTCTCCGACACTCGGAGTGACAAATCCTATTCTCGATCTATGCCAACACCACAAACAACTTCGGAGACACCTGTAGAGTATCTTTATAATCACCTAGTTACGTTGTGACATCTGGTAGCACACAAGGTGTTCCTCCGGTATTCGGGAGTTGCATAATCTCATAGTCATATTAACATGTATAAGTCATGAAGAAAGCAATGGCAGTAAAACTAAACGATCAAGTTGCTAAGCTAACGGATGGGTCTTGTCCATCACATCATTCTCCTAATGATGTCATTCCGTTGATCAAATGACAACTCATGTCTACGGTTAGGAAACATAACCATTTTTTATCAATGAGCTAGTCTAGTAGAGACATACTAGGGACACTATGTTTCGTCTCTGTATTCACACATGTATTGTGTTTCCGGTTAATAAAATTCTGGCATGAATAATAAACATTTATCATGATATTAGGAAATACAACAACTTTATTATTGCCTCTAGGGCATATTTCCTTCAATATGTGTGTCCTACGATATTTGTCGTGATGTGGTTTGTCCCTATCTTTCCACTCTGCGTGTCGAGTTCCCTCTAAAAGGCTCGATGCACATCTCGAACTCCATTTCCCACCGGTCCATCGCGATTTAGGCATATAAGAACCCCTTACTTCTTCCCCTCCTCCTCGCCTCGCTTCTGGACCTCACCTCTAGTTCGTTGCGTGCTTCTCCAGCCGGCGCCTTCGGCCTCGCGGCCGCCCAGACCGTTGGCGCCCTGCCTTCTTCGACCCATGTCATCACCGTGGGTAACGGCAAGAGGCGGCCATTAGGGCATGTACAATGCATAGCCTCAAGGTGATGCCTCATATGCCATGTAGGATCGGATAACAGATAAAGTAAGTTCGGATAGAGAAGCGGGATCCTCTTCAGGAGGCGGGTGCTTGGAGTGAAAAAGTGCGGTCCGGTGTCAAAAGCTGAAAATGTTGGGGTGAAAAATAGAGATACATGTGTATTAGAGTCTTTATTTTCTATTTCTTAATGATGCCCACTAGAGATAGCTTGCATTGAGAAGAAAAACTAAATGTAGATGCCTTAAACTATTTTTTGTCATAAGGCATATGTATCCATATGTCACCATTGTACATGACCTTAGGAGCGGCGATGACATCCAACTCGGCATTACCACATCCCATCGTCATGGCCATCCCCATGACGCTTCTGCTGGCATCCTAGACTCGCCAAGCTACTTCTCGGCGCTCAACATCGACGGCTGGAGCGAACTGCCGCGTGCATTTTTGGTAACCCGACGCACCGCGCGGCCGCAACCCTCTCCACGCGCCCGGGTGTCGTTTTGCTGCCGCACGTGGTGCTCATCCCAACGAGGACGAGCTCATGGATGATGATGCAAACAGCCCAGACGCGCCGTGTTCTCAGTGTCGACATCAGCGGTGGACGCATCCACGCAGTAGGCGGGGCAGGGGACAGCCAACCTTTGCTGGAGTCGGAGGTGGGGAAAAGGAGGATCAAGCAGAGTGAGGCCACCGTCTGCTTCTCGTTTTTTTGGGCGCGGTGAGCCTCTCGATCTGACTCTACTCCCCTCCATGCTTACGCTCTTTCTTTGTCGATCGATGGAAAAGAGAGCGAAGAAGGAATCGGTCAAGGGGCCCGACGGCCTGAGGGTTGCCGCCCCACAAACCCAACGCCATCCACGCATCGACGTTCCCCTGCTATGGAGCGTCCCTGCCCAGTCACCCGCCTGACATAGCTCCCGCGCCATCGACGCGACCCTTCTGAGCAACTCCAACGGGCCAACCCAAACGGACGCGCACTTTGTCCTCTTTTCATCCGTTTGGGTCGGCCGCGCGGATATGTTTGTTCATTTTTTTTCATTTGGGTCAGCCGGTGTGCCCAACGGCAGTCAGACCCATTTTTACATGTCCACCCCAGCATTTTTTCAAACACGTAGTGGGCAGCGGAGCTCGCAGTGGCTGTGCGCGGGGAGACGAGGCCAATGTCTGCAGGAGCACCGATCGGGCGCGGGCGTGGGCATGAGGAGAGACCGGCGGTCGAGCTCGAACCCCACGCCGGCGAGACGAAGCAGGATGAGCGGTGCGACACGGCGGCGCGTCCCGGTAGGGCGCGGCGAGGCGAGGCGACTGGGCGTGTGGCGCGGACGGCGAGCATGGCGGCTGGGCGCGGCGAGGCGGCTGGGCACGCGGCGATCCGCATCTAGGCGGCTAGGCGCGTGAGCTACAACGGACGGACCAGAGTGAACGGTGCTGCAACTTGGGCGCGAGCGGGGAGGCCGGCAGCTGCAGCAGGCGAATGTGACTCAAATTTGGGCCGCAAATGGGTTCACGCGGACGGAAAGCGGACGCCTTTTGAAAATGGGTCTCTGCGTTGGGCAGTCGTTTTTGTCCGCGCAGACCCAAACAGACATGGGTGGACGAAATGGGTCGCCCCATTGGAGTTGCTCTTATAGGCTTGCCATCCCCGCAGTCGTCGGCGAACGAGACATGATGAGTTGCCACTTTTATGATCAGATTGTTCATTTAAATCAATTGAAACTTTTGGTGTTTTCTCGTTGTATAATTAATAGCTTTGCATGCTCTCCGGTCTATCTATCTTCTCTGTCCAAGTTCGATGTGTTCTCTTCACTAGGAGTGGTGTGTACCGGGTTCAATCTTGTGGTGCTCTAATGTGACGCCCGAAGACCGGCGTCCCAGAAGATTCCAGATGTTCCGGGTTCTCCCGTGTGTTATTTATTTTGCATTGCATCATGTCATCATGCCATCATGTCATTTTTATTTTGCATCTCAACCAATAAATCGTGTGGACCTTCGGTCCATTTAAATCGAGGGAAGGTGACTTCTCTTTATAACGTATCCTCCAAATATTATGGAGCTATTATAGATAAATATTCCATTGTTGGAATTACCCCAACACACTTGCATATTTCCCCATGCCTTTTCTTCGCATTCCTGGCCTCAAACCTTCCCTATATTTCTTTTCTCGTTTATCGAGGATCCTCCGAAAACCTCATCATTTTTTGGACACTTCAATAATCAAGTTTTAGTTCAATCCATTTGAATTAAATTCAAATGGGTTTGAATTTATATTCTTTTGATCATGCCACTTATAATTTTCTTGGATCTAACTCATTTTTATGAGTTTGGGAAAATTATCCCCGTTCAGTATTTTTTCCCCAAGCCTCCTTTTCTTTTTCCTCTTTCCTCTTTCTTTTCTGTTAAAGAAAAAGAGAAAGAGCTAGGCCATCAGGCCATCTCCCCTGCAGCCTTCTAGGCCAGCCGGCCTGCTAGGCCTCTTGGGCCTCCTCTTCCCACCAGCCAACTTGGGCCTCCCAGGCCGCAGCCCACCAACCAGCTCCCTCGCTCCCGAGAAACCCTAGCGCTCTCCTCCTCTCGTCCCTATTCCCTCAGTGCACGGCCACCCCGTTCCCCTCGTTCGTTTCTCTCGTTCGACCCGCACCCCGAGACCCTCGCGCGCACCCTTTTCGCCCGGTCCGATTCCCCATCGCCCCGAGCCCTCTCCCATCTCCCTCGATCTCCCTCGACCCGATCTCCTTCCGAGCGCCCGGCCTCCCTTCTGCGTAGGCCCCCTCGCTCTCTCTTCCATCGCCAGCGGCCAGGGGTCGCCGCGCCTGACGCCCCGCGGGCCACCGCCGTCGCCGTTCCCTGCGAGAACCAGCCGACCGCACCAGGCCGAGGAGCCCTTCCCGAGCGCCCCGGCCAGGGTCCGCGCCCCATCCTCCCTCCTGCGGCCTCCCTTCGACGCGCCCCTCGTCGAGGCTCCTCGAGCCGCCCGCATCGCCAGACGACCGTCGTGCCTCGTGGTCTGCTTCTCACCCGCCGTGGCCTTCCTCTGGCTGGCCAGGAACCAGAGCCTCGAAGCCCCGCGAGCGCGCCCCGTCCTCCTTCGGCCGAGGCAGCAGCCTGCCGCCCGTCTCGTTTCCAGCGCCGCCGAGGCACTTCTTCTGCCTGCCGAGCAGCTCCACCGCGACGAGGCCCTGCCTCCACTTCGTCCTGCTGCTGCTCGCGAGCGCCAAGACCGACTGCTGTTGTTGTGCTTCTTCGTCGGCTTCGTGTTTTGTTTTGGTCCAGCAGAGTTTTTGTCAAGTTCATCGCCGAGACAAGTACCTCTACGCAAGAACCATGTACGACTACAAGGAGAAACGCAAGTTCCCCGACGTGACAAGTACCTCGACGCACGGGAACGACTACATCCGATGCGGGTTTCGACAAGTACCACGACCAAGTACCACGACGATCGAACGGCTACGATGGCGAGTACCTCTCCGATGAACGTGAACAACTACATGGCGATGCGACAAGTACCACTACTTCCACTACCGTCGCAAACAAGAACCCCAAGTACCACGACACCGACCCGAACATCTACGGGAAAACGAGCTCCGTGAACGTCTACCGTCGCCTCGTGAACGGCTACTTCCTCTCCGAACGTGAACGCCTTCTTCCTCTACGATCTCGGACCGCCCCAAAATGCACGCTTCGAAGGTATAACCGCCGAGACGATGACCCGTGTGATGCTTCTGTTGTATGAAATGTTTCCCTTGTGTGCACCGTGCCCGTTTCGTCCGTTTGTCATGTTCCTCGGTTGCCTTGTCGCCGACTCGTGGGAACCCGGTGACGGGATCGCCCCACCTTTCATCTCGTTGACCCGCTCACGCCATCTTTCCTTTTGCACCGGACTCTCAACGAGTTACCGGCACCGATATGATGTCGTTGCATCACTTTCGGATTGTTGCCGTGGCACCCTTTCCTTCCACCACGATGACAATACTTCATATCATCTTCTTGTTAACTTTTAAGATAATTGCATAAACTTGATCATGTCATCCGCATCATGATAACAACATGAGAATGTTTAATTGTTGTTTGCTTTAATAATTGCTAAACATGCTCATGGGGATTTTCCGGATATGTTGTTGTTATTCTCCGGCCTCATTTAAATTGCTAGTTAGTGTAGTTTTATTATGCTTCACCTCTTGCTATGTTAAAAACATTTAATCTTGTCTTGTAATAAACGAGAGTCAACTAAATAATTAAAATGTGGTGTTTCGTCAATATGCAACTCGTTGCATATTGAGCTCCACTTAAACTGTAGTTTTGTTTGTGCACTTCGCCATGCCATGCATATTTAAACCGGACATGCATCATACTTGGATGTGCATCGTATGCCATGTCTATGCTTGTGTGTTTACCGTGTTGTTTGCTTCTTTCCGGTTGCTTCTCCTGTTAGCTTCGGTTTTGTTCCGGAGTTGTGAGGATTCGCTCGACTGTTGCTCCGTCTTCTTCGTGGATCCGTTCTTCTCCCTTGTGGAATCCCAGGCAAGATGATCATACCCTTGGATACCTTTACTACCATTGCCATGCTTAGTTGTCTCGATGCTATCGTTACATGTCGCGCTACCCATCTTTTATGTCAGCCTCTCCTTGTTGCCATGAAACCTCTAACCTTTGACACCTTCCTAGCAAAACCACTGTTTGGCTATGTTACCCGCTTGCTCAGCCCCTCTTATAGCGTTGTTAGTTGCAGGTGAAGATGAAGTTCGTTCCAGGAGGGAACTTGTTGTTGTTGGTATATCACAATATCTATAATTATTATTAACACACCTATATACTGGGCATGGGCGGAAGGCTTGGCCTTTTGCTTGGTGTTTTGTTCCACTCATGCCACCTTAGGCGCCGATAAACCGGCATTATGTTCCTTGATTTTGCGTTCCTTACACGACGGGTGAAATGGGGACCCCTTGACAGTTCAACTTTGAATAAAACTCCTCCAGCAAGGCCCAACATTGGTTTTATTTGCCTCATAATAATAACTTAATTAATTAATTAATTTGCATAAGGGGGACGCTCCTTGGAGTTTCTTTTCTACATAGCAGGGGGGGCAGTGCTGATGGTGTTGGTCCCAAACTAGAGTCACTTGCGGTGCCACCCAGTTATCTGGGGTCTTCGGTTACTGTACGTAGCACTCATCCGGACGTGGCCTGAGACGAGATGCGCGCGGCTACTATCAGGGTGTCGGCACGCCGGGAGGTCTTGCTGGACTTGTTTTACCATTGTCGAAATGACTTGTGCTACCGGGATGCCGAGCCTGATCGGTTTTCCCTAAGATAAGGGGTGATGATATTATATTTATCACTTCAGCTAATCGTGAGAGCTTGTGATGGGCTAAGTTGGGACACCCCTGCAGGGTTATGATCTTTCGAAAGCCGTGCCCGCAGTTATGTGGCAGATTGGAATTTGTTAATGTCCGGTTGTACAAAACTTGACAGAGGATCCGAAGTAAAACACACAGCTGTGTGAGTAACTGTGACTGTCTCTTTTCACTTTGAGAAGAGAACACGGTGGGGTTATGTTTGATTCGTATGTAGTTCAGGATCTTTAGCGATCATGTAATGCCCAGGATGGAGTTATACCTCCTACGGGTCGAGGCCCGACTTAAAGGCATAAGTCCATCCTAGAATGATCTCAAGTTTGGTAATCTTTGCACAACTCATGTAAAAGAGGGATGGTAAACTTAAAAAAATAGTTGGCTTACAATCGCCACGTCACAGAATAACAGTACAAGTCTCAAGCATCATACAATAAGATCACTACAACCCTCTAAGGGCAAAAATCCAAATGTCAAAGTACCAAACTCAGATAAATAAACAACCACAGGCGGATCGAATCCTAGTAAGAGGCTCCACTACTGATCGTCCGGGTAGCGAACGTAGTAACGACTACGCTCCTCGTCGTACTCCCAATCCAGCTCGGTGCCATCACCTGGATAGCTCACGGCTGGACCTGCATCTGGTGTGGAAGTAACTGTGAGCCACAGAGGACTCAGCAATCCCGTTCCCGGGTAACAGAACTATCAAAGCCTTTAGGTGAGGGAAAGGCTGAAGAAAGATATGAGGTGAAGGAACAACAAAGAGTCTGCAGCAGCAACTAGCACTAACTTACGCAAGAGAGAGCGAGAAGAGAAGGCAACGCGAGAAGTGATCACTAAGTGATCCTAGCTACAAGCTCACTAGCATAACCCCTCCGTGTTCAACTCCCGAATCCCTATTCGGAAATTGACAGTCACGGAACACACGCTGGTAGTGTATTAGTATCATTGTGTCAAGTTATCTACAACCGGAATTAACAAGCTCCCATCTGCCACATAACCGCGGGCACGGCTTTCGAAAGTTCAAAACCCTGCAGGGGTGTTCCAACTTGACCCATTACAAGCCCACGATCCGCGGAGTCGCAACTCCAAAGTGGGAAGACCCGAGTATCCTCGGAATCCCGTGCTCAGATATACCGAACTAAGGTAAGGCTAATCCAGCAAATCCTCCCGGCGTGTCGACACCCTGATCGTAGCCGCGCGTATCTAGGTCTCAGGACACGACCGGATGGGCGATGCTACAGGTTTTTACCAAACCTTGAGTTTCCTCGAGGTGGCCCTGCAGGACCCCCGTTTCGGACCAACACTCATGTGGAGCACTGGCCCGGGGTTGTTGATTAAGGAAAAGGGTTTATAACTCCCTATGCAAGTTTAGTTTGTTGTTAGGCAAATAGTACCAATGTTGGGATTTGCTGGAAAAGACTTAGCACATAGCGGTTTATCGAGGGGGTCCCATACACCCCAACCGTGTTAGGAACGCATAATCAAGGAACATAAAACCGGCTTATACGGATCCTAACGGCATGAGTGGAACAAAACACCAAGCAAAAGGCTTAGCCTTCCACCCTTGCCAATATATATGTGATTTCAGTTAAAGCATTTATATAGTGTGATATAACCCAACCAAACTTCAACATGGAGCAAGCATCTTCACTTCACCTGCAACTAGCAACGCTATAAGAAGGGCTGAGCGAAGCGTACTTAGCCAAGCAACGGTTTGCATAGGTAGGGTGGTTAAACATGGCAATTGGTTACAAGTAGGAGGCTGACAAGAAGAACATGGGCATCGAGGCAAAACTATAGATCGAGACTACTAGCAATAGACAAAGATAGTAATGTTATCGGGGTTCGGTCATCTTGCCTGAAGAGAAGACGTTCGGATCAAAAGAAGGGTCCTCTTGCTCAAACTCGTTGGAAACCTCGTGATCAACCTCGTTGGAAAACTCGTGCTCAACTTCGTGCTCTAAACAAGACAAACACACAAGCACCAATCAACACGATGCAATGCGCACTCGAAAAACATGTATGCATGAAGGATGCACTAAAGATGCACAAGGAGCACGTAAGACATCACCCAAGCAAAACACCTCAAAACAAGATAACAACCTGATAATATTAATCTACACAGAAAAACACCCAAGTTTGATATAAAGATCGCTGAAATCGGAGTTACGGGCTAAAAGTTATGCCCGAAACAAGATTTGAGCGAAAACTGCACATTACAGCAACATGGCATCTTGGGAGCTCAAAATAATTAAGCTCCAGCACCCAAAAAGCATGGCAAAGGACATGAACATAAACTAGATATAATGTACAGCAACTAGGTCCAAAGTGCACCCCAAACGGAGTCACGGATCATTAGCAATGACCTTGGACATATTGAACTTTGAAATAAAATTCTGGCAGCAGAATTTTATTGAAAGTTTGGAGCAAAAGATAAGCATGCTACAGCACCTCAAATGGACATGTGAGGACATGGATGGAAAGACAACAATATATACTTCATGGAACAATCAAAATCCACCCCAAAACTATCATGCTTTGTCCTACAACATCACACGAACATGGCATCGGAACGTTACAGATTTCAGACTTAGTGAAATTTCACTAAGTCCCAAAACAGCAACATCATCATAGCAACAAAAAGAGCATGTTTAAGACACCTCGGAACTAAACATGGCAAAGGGTAAGCACCTCATCAAAATACATATGACGGTGATCCCGAAACACACAAGCATGCATCAAAGTGGTGAACACACCGATTGCAACGAGCTCAACAAGATGGCATTTCATAACAAGTAAAAACACTACATGTGAGCATGGCATCTTGCAACGATGATAACAAGGAAACAAAACATCTACCATGCAACCTATCACACACAACACGTAGTTCGTGTCAAGACGAACACGTGGACATGTCATTTGCATCGTTTGGACAAACGAGCTAAAAGATATCACAAGTCGAAGGTGGCATGAAAATAACACATAGCAGCAGTTTATATCATCATACACTCTTGCAACAGCAAAACAAGGCCCTAGATGATCTCTAACATGCATGACTACAACAGGTAAAACGTAGAGGGCAACTCCACGAACATCTGGACATATTACACGCACAAAACGGAGCACCACAGTAAAAGTTATGCATGTTTGAAAAAGGCATCAGCACACAAAATTAACACTGGTACTTAGAGAAAAAAACGCAAACCACCTCAGATCTGAACAGTCTCGGGCCGGAGGAGGCAGATCGGGCCCGGGAAGAAGTGGCGGCGGCCCAGACGAGGCAGAGGCGTCGGCGGCCTGGGAAGTGGCGGCTGGTGGAGGGCCCGGCGCGGCGCGGGGGAGGGAGCCCGTGGGGCGGCGGCGCGGCTTTCGAGCCAGCAGATTTTTGCGGCGGCGGTGGCTAGATCCCAGGGATCCTTCGGGATCCGAGAGGATTTTGGATCTGGGGATCTGAAAAGAAAAAAAAAGAAGGGGAGAGAGGAGGAAGAAAGAAGGAATGTCCAAATAGACCTAGGGTCTATATATAGCAATTAGACTAGGGTTTGAGACTAGGGGATGTCTAGGAGCCCTCCGATCTGGATCCAACGGATCCGATCGCGGGATGATTTTAAAAGGACCAGACGGAGTTAAAAGAATACCACAGGGGTATTTCCGGGACACGAAGTAAGGGCACTTCGGACCCACACGGACAACGGAGGGAAAAGTCAACGGAGTCCAAACGAGACGAGATTTGAGAGGCGGGTTGCACACAACAAAACAACAACACACAACACAACCTCGCGGCACACCGGTAACGAAAAACGCCCGAACAACAAAGAAGGCCTACGGGACGTCACGGGCACGTGAGGGAGCTCCGGAACACGAAACGGAAAACGGGAAGAAACGCCACGAACCGGAAACAACCCACAACACAGATGCAATGCAATGCACATGTCTACATGATATGAATGAATGCCACACACTCACACAACAAAACGACGAAAGCCCGAAAGACAAAGAACCCGAAATGGAAATAGATGAAGCCGGAGATTTATTATAAGCCCAAAAGGGAAAGTATTACATCCGGGGCATTACAAACTCTCCTCTACTACAAAAAGATCTCGTCCCGAGATCTAGGACTGGAAAAAGGAAGGGTACTCGGAACGAAGATGATCTTCTCGTTCCCAGGTAGCTTCTCGGTCTGTGTGATGTGACCACTTGACTTTCAGAAACTTGATGGTCTTGTTGCGAGTCTTGCGTTCGGTTTCTTCGAGAATTGCAACTGGATGCTCTCGGTAGGAAAAGTCTTGTTGAAGATCAATCTCCTCAAACGGAATCATCCGCTCAGGTGCCTTGAAGCATTTGCGAAGCTGAGACACATGGAAGACATCATGAACATTTGCAAAGTTGGAAGGGAGCTCGAGCTGATAGGCTAGATCGCCTCTTTTGCCAAGAATTTTGAAAGGCCCGACGTATCTAGGAGCAAGCTTTCCTTTGATACCGAACCTTTGGGTTCCTTTCATCGGAGAAACTCGGAGATAGACATGATCACCGATGTCGAAAGCCAAATCACGATGCTTTCCGTCATAGTAACTCTTCTGACGCGACTGAGCGGCCTTGAGATTCTCACGTATGACTTTGCACATTTCTTCGGCTTCAGAGATCAAATCATTGCCAAGAAGTTGGCGTTCACCTGTTTCAGACCAGTTGAGAGGGGTACGGCACTTTCTGCCATAGAGAATCTCAAACGGTGCTTTGCCTGCACTTGCTTGGAAGCTGTTGTTGTAAGAGAATTCTGCAAATGGAAGACAGTCCTCCCATTTCATGCCGAAGGAGATGACACATGCTCTGAGCATATCTTCAAGGATCTGATTCACACGCTCGACTTGACCACTAGTCTGAGGGTGAAAGGCAGTGCTGAACCTGATCTTCGTGCCCATGGCGGACTGAAAGGAGTCCCAGAACTTTGATGTGAACAAGCTGCCACGGTCTGAGGATATCACTTGAGGAATGCCATGTAAGGACACAATTCTGGAAGTGTACAGCTCTGCAAGTTGAGCTGCATTGATTGATTCTTTGACTGGAAGAAAGTGAGCGACTTTGGTAAGCTTGTCAATCACCACAAAGATAGCATCATTGCCTCGCTTGGATTTAGGAAAACCAGTGACGAAGTCCATTTCAATATGGTCGAACTTCCACTCCGGAATAGGAAGAGGTTGGAGAAGACCGGCTGGACGTTGATGTTCTGCTTTCACTCTTCTGCATACATCACATTCGTTCACGAATTGGGCAATTTCCCTTTTCATGCGTGTCCACCAGTAAGACTGCTTGAGGTCTTGATACATCTTGGAACTGCCAGGATGAATGGAAAGGAGAGAGTCATGAGCTTCTTCCATTATGAGCTTCCTGAGATCACCTTTGGGAACAACGAGTCTGTCCTCGAAGAACAAGGTATCTCTCTCATCAACACGGAAGCACTTATATTTTGGAGTGCCCTTTGCAATCCCATGTTTCACCTTCTTCACCATGGTATCACTGAGCTGGGCCTCACGGACTTGATCTTCCAAGGTAGGAGCAATCTGGAGATTAGCAAGAAAACCCTGCGGAACAACCTGAAGGTTGAGCTTCCTAAAAGCTTCACAAAGCTCAGGCTGGTGTGGCTTGATAAGAAGGCTGTTGCAATATGCCTTTCTGCTCAAAGCATCTGCAATCACATTCGCCTTGCCTGGAGTGTACTCAATGCTGGGGTTGTACTCTTGGATCATCTCGACCCAACGAGTCTGGCGGAGGTTCAGATGCGGCTGTGTGAAGATGTACTTCAAGCTCTTGTGATCAGTGAAGATGTCGACCTTTCTGCCCAACAACAGATGTCTCCACGTAATCAGAGCATGTACCACAGCTGCTAGCTCGAGATCATGTGTGGGATAGTTCTTCTCAGCTGGCTTTAGCTGACGTGAAGTGTAAGCCACAATTCTCTTCTCTTGCATAAGCACACCACCAAGGCCTTGAAGAGAAGCGTCACAGAACACTTCATAGGGCTTGGATTCATCAGGAGGAATCAGAACTGGAGCTGAGACAAGCTTCTCTTTGAGGGTTTTGAAAGCCACTTCACACTAGGGAGACCAAAAGTATTTGACATTCTTCTGGAGGAGGTTGGAAAGAGGCTTGGCAATCTTGGAGAAGTTCTCCACAAACCTTCTGCAATAGCTGGCAAGACCCAGAAAACTGCGGAGCTGCTTGACGTTCTGAGGAGCTTCCCAGTTGACAATTGCTTCAACTTTCTCGGGATTAACCGCAATACCGTCAGCTGAGATAATGTGGCCCAGGTAGAGAACCTTATCGAGCCAAAACTCGCACTTTGAGAACTTGGCATAGAATTTGTGCTCTCTGAGTCGATCAAGAACCAGACGCAAGTGCTTTTCGTGATCTTCTTCATTCTTGGAAAACACCAAAATATCATCCAGATACACTAGCACAAACTCGCCTGTATAGGGGTTGAAGATGTAATGCATCATCCTTGAGAAGGTAGGAGGAGCATTGGCGAGCCCGAAGGACATGACGGTATACTCATATGAACCGTAGCTCGTTCTGAACGCCGTCTTGGGAATGTTTTCCTCGCGAATGCGAATTTGATGGTAGCCCATTCGGAGGTCAAGCTTAGAGAATACTTTAGCTCCTTTGAGCTGCTCAAAGAGTTCATTGATGTTGGGGAGCGGATACTTGTTCTTAATCGTCTTCTTGTTCAGTGGCCGGTAGTCAACACAGAGACGCTCCGTGCCATCTTTCTTCTTGACAAATAAGACACCACAGCCCCACGGAGATGTACTCGGTCTGATGAGACCCATACGCTCCTGTTCATCCAACTGTCTCTTCAATTCCTTCAATTCATCTGAAGAGAGCTTGTAAGGACGCCGACAGACAGGTTCGGTGCCCGGCTCGAGTTCAATGACAAACTCCACCTGACGGTGTGGAGGCATTCCTGGAAGTTCTTCTGGAAAGACGTCTTGATATTCATTCACCACTGGAATTTGCTCTATGGCATTAATTTCACCCTTATCATTAAGAGAGAAAAGCCGAATAGTATTATCCCTGGAGGCGAAGATAATCACATCTTCATCAGAATGCGTCAACTTGACTTCTTTTTGAGCACAATCAATATGAGCATCGTGCTGAGAAAGCCAATCCATTCCGAGAATGAGGTCAATATCAGAATGACCAAGAACCACCGGTTTAGCCATAAAACGATAATCTCCCATGCGAATAGAAACATCCGGAGCATAGACAGTAGAAGACATACGTCTCCCTGGAGAAATAACTTCCAACCTCTGAGGCAAATTTGAAGTGGCAATATTGTGCTTGGATGCAAAAGGTTGAGACATGAAAGAGCATGATGCACCCGAATCAAATAACACTTTAGCTGGGATAGAGTTAACTGGAAGGTTACCCAGAATAACATCAGAAGAAGCCTCTGCTTGTGCTGCATTCATCAGATTGACCCTTGCAGACTTTGGATCATGCTTGACAATAGCTGAACTCATAGGAGGAGGAGGTGGAAGACGCTTCGGATTCGGACATCTGTTGGCATAGTGACCTTTCTGAGTGCATTTGTTGCAAGTCACTTCTGAGAGAGGACGGAACTGAGAGCCACTGGACTTGGAGCCTTGAGACTGAAACTGCTTCTTCGACTGGTTGCTTGGGTTGGGTGGGTGGGAGAAACCACGGCCACTAGAGTTCTTGTTGTTGGAGTTGTTGAAGTTGCTGGAGTTGTTGTAAGGAGCTCGAATCATTGGAGGAGGAGGAAGCCAGAATTTCTGTTGTTTCGCAGCCAACTGAGACGATGAGGTAGAGTGAACAGCATCTCGAATTCTCTTCTTAGAAGCCTCCATCTTAAGCTGAGCTGCTTCTTGTTTCAAAGCCATATTATAGAACTTATCGAATTCGTCTGGCTCGAACAGAGTGAGAGCAAGCTGAAGTTCATCTTTGAGACCTCCACGGAACTGATAGATTTTGCTCTTTGCATCAGGTATGTCTTGCTTTGCATAGCGAGCGAGGTTTTGGAACTTGACATTATACTGATAGACTGACATGGAGCCCTGCTTGAGGTTGCGGAATTGCTCACGCATACCCTCAATAACACTTGTAGGAATGTGATGCGAGCGGAAATCCCTGCAGAAATTCTCCCATGAGATCACTTGACCCGGCCTTGAGTCTTTGTACTGCTGCCACCAATCAGCTGCTTGATCTTTCAGTTGGAAGGCTGCAAACTTCACATAGTCATCTTCTTTCACGTTACTGCACTCAAAATGCTTCTTGATATCGGTCAGCCAATCCTCAGCATCAAGAGGGTCGACGCAGTAACTGAAAGCTTTAGGATTGTTGGCCAAGAACTGGTTGAGGGTAGCATGGTGCTGCTGGAAGAAGTTGCCTTGGTTCATTGGAATGCCCTGATTAGCTTGATTAGCTTGCATAGCCTGCATTTGCTGCATCATCTGCATCATCAACTGAGTGTTCTGAGCAGTAGTCTGCATAATTGCTCTCCAAGCCTCAGGCGGAGGAGGAGGTGAAGGAGGACGTTCTGGAACCTCTTCACCCTCTGGGTTGGCATTCGGAACCCTTTTCGGAGCCATCCTGTAAGAGATGACCACGAATCAGCAATTGATTGACAAAAGGAATAAGCTGAATCAATGGAATGAATTGCAACAAGTCTTCACAATAATCATTCGAACAATAAGAACGAATGAAATCATCCGAACAAGAGGAACGAATGAATTTCTTAGTTAATTGATAACATCAGTCTTCACGAGAAGCCACATAGGGATCAAAAGGA
>LR738710.1:767339977-767352603 GCA_902687465.1 Secale cereale
GGCGGTGGCGCGGGGCCTGCTCGGGCTGAGGCGAGGCGGGCGAAGGCGGTGGCGAAGCAGGCCCGCTGGCGGGGAGGAGCTGGCGGCCCACGGAGAGCGCGACGCCCCCGGCGGCTGGCTGCGTACGGGCCGACCCAGGCGGCAGACGCAGGGGGATGTGGTCCCCTGGGCCGGGGTACGGCCCGGCTGGCTGATGCGAGCGAGGCCGAGCGCTGGAGCGATCGACGCGGCGGCGCTGCGCGCGTTGACTTGCGCTGCGGTCGAGGGACCGGTCGGCGGCGCTGGATCGAGGGGATCCTTCGGGATCCCGAGCTGATTTGGATCTGAGAACTGAAAAAAAAGAAAAAAAAAGATAGAGGGAAGGAGGAAGAAGAGGGAACATGCCAAATAGACCTAGGGTCTATATATAGCAATCTGGACTAGGGTTTGGAGATTAGGGATGTTTAGGAGCCCTCCGATCTGGATCCAACGGACCCGATCGCGGGGACAAAAATAAAAGGGCCTAAACGGAGATAAACGAAAGCAGTGGGGGTATTTCCGGGACACGAAGTAAGGGCACTTCGGACCCACACGGACAACGGAGGGAAAAGTCAACGGAGTCCAAACGAGACGAGATTTGAGAGGCGGGTTGCACACAACAAAACAACAACACACAACACAACCTCACGGCACACCGGTAACGAAAAACGCCCGAACAACAAAGAAGGCCTACGGGACGTCACGGACACGTGAGGGAGCTCCGGAACACGAAACGGACAACGGGAAGGAACGCCACGAACCGGATGCAACCCACAACACAAAAGCAAAGCAATGCACATGTCTACATGATATGAATGAAAGCCACACACTCACACAACAAAACGACGAAAGCCCGAAAGACAAAGAACCCGAAATGGAAATAGATGAAGCCGGAGATTTATTATAAGCCCAAAAGGGAAAGTATTACATCCGGGGCATTACAGATCACTACTTTTGCGACCGTTTGCGTAGATGCTCATCTTTTTCTGGTACTCGTAAGTTAGCCACCATATTATGCTTAGCCGCTGCTGCAGCCTCACCACCTTACCTCTTCCTACCCATAAGCTTTGCTAGTCTTGTTACCCATGGTTATGGGATTGCTGAGTCCTCGTGGCTCATAGATACTACAACACCAGATGCAGGTTCAGCCGAGTTTGAAGCAGGAGCTGGTTCAGAGCTTCACTGGGAGCTCGTTGAAGAGAGTGGCCGTATGCTTGTGACGTTTTCGACGATCAGTAGTGGTTTCTACTAGGATTCGATCTAGGCCTGTGGCTTTATGTTGTTTTGGTATCTTTCTTTTGGATCTTCGCCCGTAGTCGGGTTGTGATGTTTGAATGATGTTTTGCTTATGTAATGTATTGTGTGAAGTGGCGAGTGTAAGCCAACTATCTCCTTTTGCAATTTAATCCCTCTTTTACATGAGTCGTGCAAAGATACCAAACTTGAGATCATTCTAAGATGGGCTTATACCTTTAAGTCGTGCCTCGACACGTAGGAGGTATAGTCCCATCCTGGGCATTACAAGTTGGTATCAGAGCCTTCTCCGACCTAGAAGCCCCCACTGATTGATCGAATCGTTGACGGTTGAGTCTAGGCACACACTGAAAATGTTTTGAGTCCTATATATATATATCGGAGAGTAGGATTTCTTTTGCTCCTCATCTCTTTTCATTCTGGTGAGGACTCCTGACGACTACGCTTGCCTCTTCTACTTTCAAAAATTGCACCAAAATTTTTTTAGGATCTCGCGAGTATTGTTTGGATTGTTCCGATGTCTTTGTGACGAGAACATTGTTCTCGATGCCTCCTGTCATTAGGGGTTGTGGCAGTGTCCCGGGGAGTTGAGCTCCGAGGTGTTGTCGTCACAAATCCATCGCGGCAGTACTAGAATACTTAAGACGGCCGACATCGAAAAACTCTCCTATGCGGTTAGTGGCAAGATAACCCCGACATCACCTAGTACTGGGGAGGTAGTTCGGGAGTATTGCCATAGCTTGTATAGTGGATGCGTTTCGAAGGTCTGAGGTAAACAGTTTCCGAGAACAACTGGTTATGTTTTGAAGGATGGATACAGCTGGATGTAGGTTTAGAGTTGATTGCGCGGTGCTTCCCGTGTATCCCCAACACCTGATTGCATAACTGGGAACTTTCGGAAATTAATAGGTGGGTTCATCTAGTAGTTCTAGGCATTCTTCCAACGGATGCACGATATGAAGTTTGGGGTTCTACATTGAGTGAAGTGGTTTTATGGACTTGTTCTGATCGGGAGTTGCATCTTAAAGGGTCCTTGGCTATGCTGATCCGGGGATTGCAAAACCCTTTTGTAACACGTTCCATGAGCTTTCAGCATGAATATGTCGGACGAAACTTCTATCTTGTATTTGTTCTATCTGTTCCTTGTTCCTTTTATTTATCTTTTGTTCTTCCAAGTGGCTTCTCTTCAAGTGATGTACCTGCAGAATTCATTCGTTCAATCCTCTGTTCGAATGATATTGTGAAGATGATGCTGCAACACATCTATCCTTTGTTTTGTTTTGATTCTGGTATTTGGGTTGCTTCGATGTCAAATGTTGATTCCATACCTTTCTTAATCGGTGTTCTCATATTTCTATGGGAGTGCTAGTCCTTCTTGATCATCAAGATCTTCTTGTTTATCCTTTTCAACCGCTGTGCTTTCTCTTCAAGATTATTCCATACGGACGTCGTTGAGAAATCTGACGATTTGTCTGTTTCATTCATCCTAAGTTGTCTTTGTTTCCCACCCTCCCACCCTTTTCTTTATGGAGCTGGAATTCTCAGATGGAGTATCCATTTTATTCATGTGATATTTCTTCATTCTTTCCTTCAATGTTCTTATCCGGTGATTTATCGTGAAGATGCTCAACAGCTTCAAGTTCATCATTCTTTTGTTCTCAATTCTGCCAGTGGATGTAATTCAAGATTTCGGTTTCATCTTATCCTTTTTCCTCATTTCACAATGCTTTCTTATTCCGGTGCACCAATTAATCATTCTCCTCTTGCTATTTTCATCCGGAGTGCTGAATGTTCGTGTTTCCATTCTTAATCATGTCAAGCTATTTTGAGCTTTGTCATCTTATTCAAGCCATTTAATTCAACCGGTGCAATATCTCTTAAGCAATCTTTCCCAACGGTGATTTCTTTGAGTGGGTCCTAACCCACAGGTCTTTTCCCAGGATCTTACCTGACTCTTCTAATTTTTCCGGAGTTATACTCAAAATTCCTTTCAAGTGTGACGTAAGAATGATTTCCATCAGTCACATGTCTTCTCGAAGATCGCTTTCAAATTCTTTTTCATCGTTGTTTCAACCTTTTAATTCTTCAATACGGAGTGCCTATACAATTCATGGTGGTGTATCTCGTCGTCTTCTCAGTTTTGAAGACCGGAGAAGAGTTTCTCTTAATCTTGGCCGTTCTCTTGAAGATTCGTGGTTCTAGCTTTTCGCCATCCTCATTATTGTTCCGATTGTGAGGAATTATTTTTATACCCGCCCGAAGCATTTTCATGAATTCTTTTCTTTGTGTTCCTCCGAAGGCCATCATTTCAGAAGATTTCTTCGTTCTCAGTTTTCAACTTCGTCCTCCAAATATTCTTCATCGATGTCTCTTCGTTCGTCTCACATTCTTCCGGTGCTTGTCCAAGCATTCTTTAATCAGTTCATGATCTCGTTGCTCTCGTCATTTTAATTCCCTCGAATGCTTTATTCTTCCCGGAGATTCATTCTCTTGTTTTCACTCGATTCATTTTCTTACGGTGGCTTGTCCTCTCGCATCGTTCAATTTCATTCCTTACGGTGGTTCATTCAAGTTTTCTCTTCCTTGTTATCTTATTAATTCATTTGTCCTTTTCATAATTCTACCGGTGGTTCGTTGAAGATTACCCAAGCTTGTGCGAGATCTCTCTTAATTCTTTCCAACGAGAATAAGTAGTATGCCAAATCCTTTGGTTGTCATCAATTTAAATTGGTGAAGGAGATGCATGACATAATTCTTATTCTTATTCCTTCAAGGTGATTTAATTCTTTTGTCTGGAGCTTGTTCATCATATCATATCCTTGGTTCTAAATTTCTTCATCTTGTTTTCCGAAGATCCAAGTGATTTCAATTATATCATTTCAAGCTCCATCTAATTCATCGCAGCCTTGAATCTTATTATTTTCATCTTTCACTTCTCATGCTTTCATTACCGGAGTTTTCATGGTGGTTCATCATGTTTTAATTCATCCTCGAAGTCTTCATCAAGATTCTTGTTGGAGCTCAAGCATTCTTCATCATGCTTTCCAATTGCATTTCTTGTTACCTTATCTTTTCAGATGGTGTTATGTCATTTTGACAATTCCTTCATGTTTCATGATTCACGAGTTATCAAGAATGAGATAATTAAAACCATCATTTCTTTCTCTTTAGGAGATCCTTTCAACCCCTCATTTTTATCTCTTGGAGTTATCTTGGGTTGTATTTCACCTAAAAGCTTTCCTTGAGAATTGTTGCTATTATGGTGCTATAAATGACCCAAGTTCTTCAATTATCATTCCGGTGAAATAAGTTTTTCGTCTCCTTGTTGAACTCAATCCAATCAATCGTTTCCGTTAGTGGCCGGTTGTCACCTCATAATTTTGAGATGTTTTCCATAAGCCCACATCAAGCTTATTCGTTTTGTTGTTGATTTTCCATCAACTCCGTTCAACCCTTCTTCGTAAGGATGCTCTTTCAAATTCAATTTTGAGAGAAGTTGTCATTTTTCTCCGTTCATTTCTTTCATGGATCTATAGTCTATTCTTTCGTTCCGGAGGCATTGTTATGTTGCTCTCTCCAAACCATCATCTCGTTTTATCGAGATCATGTTCTTTTCTTTTTTCTAGTCCATTTAACCGGAGTGTTGTATTCTTCATTCTAGTTCCGTCATCTTATATAGTTTTGCCTCTCTTTTCAACCGGAGTTCTATGTGAAATCCTTCTTACCCCTTGTGCCATTCTTTCAATTGTTTCAGAGGCTGTGTGTTATTGTTTTCATAAAGTATCATTCCATCTCCTCAAGTTCTTGTTAATTCCTTCCATTTTCAGTCGGAGTGCTATCCATATTCTGTCATTCTTATTCCTTGGCTATACCATTGCGGTTTCATATTCTTTTGGTTCGTAAGCTCTTGCTTCACGTATGCTAACCTACAAGGTTCTTGTAATGTTCCTTGTTCCTCCTGCTTACCGGAGTGCTCTTAACTTCGTTCATCTCCGTTGCATTCTTTCCTTCAACTTGTTTAACCTCTCAAGGTTCGTGGTTTCACTCGTCTGTCAAAGAAGCAACTTTGTTTTACCTCTTCCTCTTCTGTTTTTACCCGGTGATATCTCTAGGATCTTGGGTCGAGATCCTCTGTTAGTGTGGGAGAGTTGTGACGCCCGAAGACCGACGTCCCAGAAGATTCCAGAAGATTCCAGATGTTCCGGGTTCTCCCGTGTGTTATTTGTTTTGCATTGCATCATGTTATCATGCCATCATGTCATTTTTATTTTGCATCTCAACCAATAAATCGTGTGGACCTTCGGTCCATTTAAATCGAGGGAAGGTGACTTCTCTTTATAACGTATCCTCCAAATATTATGGAGCTATTATAAATAAATATTCCATTGTTGGAATTACCCCAACACACTTGCATATTTCCCCATGCCTTTTCTTTGCATTCCTGGCCTCAAACCTTCCCTATATTTCTTTTCTCGTTTATCGAGGATCCTCCGAAAACCTCATCATTTTTTGGACACTTCAATAATCAAGTTTTAGTTCAATCCTTTTGAATTAAATTCAAATGGGTTTGAATTTATATTCTTTTGATCATGCCACTTATAATTTTCTTGGATCTAACTCATTTTTATGAGTTTGGGAAAATTATCCCGTTCAGTATTTTTTCCCCAAGCCTCCTTTTCTTTTTCCTCTTTCCTCTTTCTTTTCTGTTAAAGAAAAAGAGAAAGAGCTAGGCCATCAGGCCATCTCCCCCGCAGCCTTCTAGGCCAGCCGGCCTGCTAGGCCTCTTGGGCCTCCTCTTCCCACCAGCCAACTTGGGCCTCCCAGGCCGCAGCCCACCAACCAGCTCCCTCGCTCCCGAGAAACCCTAGCGCTCTCCTCCTCTCGTCCCTATTCCCTCAGTGCGCCGCCACCCCGTTTCCCTCGTTCGTTTCTCTCGTTCGACCCGCACCCCGAGACCCTCGCGCGCACCCTTCTCGCCCGGTCCGATTCCCCATCGCCCCGAGCCCTCTCCCATCTCCCTCGATCTCCCTCGACCCGATCTCCCTTCGAGCGCCCGGCCTCCCTTCTGCGCAGGCCCCCTCGCTCTCTCTTCCATCGCCAGCGGCCAGGGGTCGCCGCGCCTGACGCCCCGCGGGCCACCGCCGTCGCCGTTCCCTGCGGGAACCAGCCGACCGTACCAGGCCGAGGAGCCCTTCCCGAGCGCCCCGGCCAGGGTCCGCGCCCCATCCTCCCTCCTGCGGCCTCCCTTCGACGCGCCCCTCGTCGAGGCTCCTCGAGCCGCCCGCATCGCCAGACGACCGCCGTGCCTCGTGGTCTGCTTCTCACCCGCCGTGGCCTTCCTCTGGCTGGCCAGGAACCAGAGCCTCGAAGCCCCGCGAGCGCGCCCCGTCCTCCTTCGGCCGAGGCAGCAGCCTGCCGCCCGTCTCGTTTCTAGCGCCGCCGAGGCACTTCTTCTGCCTGCCGAGCAGCTCCACCGCGACGAGGCCCTGCCTCCACTTCGTCATGCTGCTGCTCGCGAGCGCCAAGACCGACTGCTGCTGTTGTGCTTCTTCGTCGGCTTCGTGTTTTGTTTTGGTCCAGCAGAGTTTTTGTCAAGTTCATCGCCGAGACAAGTACCTCTACGCAAGAACCGTGTACGACTACAAGGAGAAACGCTAGTTCCACGACGTGACAAGTACCTCGACGCACGGGAACGACTACATCCGATGCGGGTTTCGACAAGTACCACGACCAAGTACCACGACGACCGAACGGCTATGATGGCGAGTACCTCTCCGATGAACGTGAACAACTACATGGCGATGCGACAAGTACCACTACTTCCACTACCGTCGCAAACAAGAACCCCAAGTACCACGACACCGACCCGAACATCTACGGGAAAACGAGCTCCGTGAACGTCTACCGTCGCCTCGTGAACGGCTACTTCCTCTCCGAACGTGAACGCCTTCTTCCTCTACGATCTCGGACCGCCCCGAAATGCACGCTTCGAAGGTATAACCGCCGAGACGATGACCCGTGTGATGCTTGTGTTGTATGAAATGTTTCCCTTGTGTGCACCGTGCCTGTTTCGTCCGTTTGTCATGTTCCTCGGTTGCCTCGTCGCCGACTCGTGGGAACCCGGTGACGGGATCGCCCCACCTTTCATCTCGTTGACCCGCTCACGCCATCTTTCCTTTTGCACCGGACTCTCAACGAGTTACCGGCACCGATATGATGCCGTTGCATCACTTTCGGATTGTTGCTGTGGCACCCTTTCCTTCCACCACGGTGACAATACTTCATATCATCTTCTTGTTAACTTTTAAGATAATTACATAAACTTGATCATGTCACCGCATCATGATAACAACATGAGAATGTTTAATTGTTGTTTGCTTTAATAATTGCTAAACATGCTCATGGGGATTTTCCGAATATGTTGTTGTTATTCTCCGGCCTCATTTAAATTGCTAGTTAGTGTAGTTTTATTATGCTTCACCTCTTGCTATGTTAAAAACATTTAATCTTGTCTTGTAATAAACGAGAGTCAACTAAATAATTAAAATGTGGTGTTTCGTCAATATGCAACTCGTTGCAAATTGAGCTCCACTTAAATTGTAGTTTTGTTTGTGCACTTCGCCATGCCATGCATATTTAAACCGGACATGCATCATACTTCGATGTGCATCGTATGCCATGTCTATGCTTGTGTGTTTACCGTGTTGTTTGCTTCTTTCCGGTTGCTTCTCCTGTTAGCTTCGGTTTTGTTCCAGAGTTGTGAGGATTCGCTCGACTGTTTCTCCGTCTTCTTCGTGGATCCGTTCTTCTCCCTTGTGGAATCCCAGGCAAGATGATCATACCCTTGGATACCTTTACTACCATTGCCATGCTTAGTTGTCTCGATGCTATCGTTACATGTCGCGCTACCCATCTTTTATGTCAGCCTCTCCTTGTTGCCATGAAACCTCTAACCTTTGACACCTTCCTAGCAAAACCACTGTTTGGCTATGTTACCCGCTTGCTCAGCCCCTCTTATAGCGTTGTTAGTTGCAGGTGAAGATGAAGTTCGTTCCAGGAGGGAACTTGTTGTTGTTGGTATATCACAATATCTATAATTATTATTAACACACCTATATACTGGGCATGGGTGGAAGGCTTGGCCTTTTGCTCGGTGTTTTGTTCCACTCATGCCACCTTAGGCGCCGATAAACCGGCATTATGTTCCTTGATTTTGCGTTCCTTACACGATGGGTGAAATGGGGACCCCTTGACAGTTCAACTTTGAATAAAACTCCTCCAGCAAGGCCCAACATTGGTTTTATTTGCCTCATAATAATAACTTAATTAATTAATTAATTTGCATAAGGGGGACGCTCCTTGGAGTTTCTTTTCTACATAGCAGGGGGGCCTGTGCTGATGGTGTTGGTCCCAAACTAGAGTCACTTGCGGTGCCACCCAGTTATCTGGGGTCTTCGGTTACTGTACGTAGCGCTCATCCGGACGTGGACTGAGACGAGATGCGCGCGGCTACTATCAGGGTGTCGGCACGCCGGGAGGTCTTGCTGGACTTGTTTTACCATTGTCGAAATGACTTGTGCTACCGGGATGCCGAGCCTGATCGGTTTTCCCTAAGATAAGGGGTGATGATATTATATTTATCACTTCAGCTAATCGTGAGAGCTTATGATGGGCTAAGTTGGGACACCCCTGCAGGGTTATGATCTTTCGAAAGCTGTGCCCGCGGTTATGTGGCAGATTGGAATTTGTTAATGTCCGGTTGTAGAAAACTTGACAGAGGATCCGAAGTAAAACACACAACTGTGTGAGTAACCGTGACTGTCTCTTTTCACTTTGAGAAGAGAACACGGTGGGGTTATGTTTGATTCGTATGTAGTTCAGGATCTTTAGCGATCACTACTTTTGCGACCGTTTGCGTAGATGCTCATCTTATTCTGGTACTCGTAAGTTAGCCACCATATTATGCTTAGCCGCTGCTGCAGCCTCACCACCTTACCTCTTCCTACCCATAAGCTTTGCTAGTCTTGTTACCCATGGTTATGGGATTGCTGAGTCCTCGTGGCTCACAGATACTACAACACCAGATGCAGGTTCAGCCGAGTTTGAAGCAGGAGCTGGTTCAGAGCTTCGCTGGGAGCTCGTTGAAGAGAGTGGCCGTATGCTTGTGACGTTTTCGACGATCAGTAGTGGTTTCTACTAGGATTCGATCTAGGCCTGTGGCTTTATGTTGTTTTGGTATCTTTCTTTTGGATCTTCGCCCGTAGTCGGGTTGTGATGTTTGAATGATGTTTTGCTTATGTAATGTATTGTGTGAAGTGGCGAGTGTAAGCCAACTATCTCCTTTTGCAATTTAATCCCTCTTTTACATGAGTCGTGCAAAGATACCAAACTTGAGATCATTCTAGGATGGGCTTATACCTTTAAGTCGTGCATCGACACGTAGGAGGTATAGTACCATCCTGGGCATTACATCTAACCCAGTGACAATAAGAGCAAAGACATGTATTGTATTGGTGTCATATCTAACATTCTTAAGAAGTTGCTCCCCACTTCTACCTATTCTTCCAAAATGCACACTGTCCACATCAGCTTCATGCCACGTCAGCATTCACCTTGCCACACCAGCAGTGGAAAAAATATCAAATTAGCATTTGGCATTAATCCAAGCATGCATGCAACACCAGCGGTGGAAAAAGAGCAACTCATGCAGTAGTTGTTGCGTGAGATTCTCTTCTGCATACACAGGACGTGGGAGGCGGCCGCGGCGGCGGTTCCGGCTGGGTCCGTGGCTCCCATCGCGCACCATCCTCCTCCTCCTCGCGGTGGTGGCTGCGGCGGGCCGGGCCGGTTTGGCTTCCGCGGCTCCTCCGGCCCCTCCGGCGCGCCGGTTCATCGCGGCCCTGCGACTGGTCGTGGTTCTGGCGATGGCCTCCTTCCCCCACCCCCTCCCACATCGGCGCGCGCTCCTCCCCCTCCCCAAGTCGCTAACCCCACCCTCACATGCTTCGCCTGCCATCGCCCCGGACACTTCCAGTCCAGATGCCACAACCCCCCCTTCTGCCTTATCTGTAGGGGTGACAGCCATCTTTCTGTTGACTGTCAAAATCGTTCCAAACCTCTTTCTTTTGTTCACTATGGCACTAGTCTCCCTGGATGCTCTTTCTTCGCTTTGGACTCGGAGGTTCCCCTTGTCGCCCCCAACCCGGCTCTATCCAACTCTAGTATCATCTCTGTTTAGGGGAAGAAGGTCACCCCTGAGGTCCTCCTTGACGAGCTCCGTCTCTGGGACGATGGGGGCTGGGACTGCAGATCTGGCAACTCTCCACCTATGAATTCTCTGCGCTCTTCCCTTCCAAGGAAAGCTTGCGTATGATTTCGTCATGCTCCAGTTTTACCCTGCCTCTCAACCAGCTTGTCGTTTCTGTCAAGGCGGCCACCAATGGATCAAAACCTATTTGCTCTCTCTCCGACGCTTGGATCTTGGTGGATGACGTCCCTCCCCAGCTTCGGTCCACCCCCTTCATGATGGCTTTCGAAGTGCTGATTGGAAAGCCAATTGAAGTGGATCAGGCCTCCTTGTCTGTGCTTGCCCGGTTCGGCTTCGGGTTTGGAGTATCGCTCCTCGCTGCATTCATGGTGTCATCGACCTCTTCCCAGCCGAGGGGGAGATTCGTCTTCGGGTTTGGGTCGAGGATGGGGCGGGACCTGTCTCTCCACCTCCGCCTCCCCCTCGCCCCTCCTCGGATGGGGGTGGCTCGGACAAAGATGGCGACGGCTTCCCAGAGGAATCCTTCACAGGCAAGGACCATCATTTCACTCAATCCGAATGGGATGGCATGACTGCGGAGGATCGGGACCACTTCAAGGAGAATGCTCCGGTTGATGGCGGGAAGCAGGGTTCGTGGGGCGCGGCTGTGGGAATGGCGGCGGGTTCGGGAGGGGCAAAAGGCACTCCCTTTTCTGCCTTGTGCTCCAACCTGCCCGTTCGCCCGGCCTCTCCCTCGCTGTTTGGCATCGAAGATCTTTCACCTAGCAATCCCAAGTCCAAGGCGATGAGCAAGAAGAAAAAGTCGTCAGTGAGGAAATCCTCTGGCCGCAGCAGGGCCTCGGGCGAATCCAAGCAGTCGGTGGCTGGGCTTTGCCGCCGGCTGGATGCTGATCTAGGTGCTGCCTCCGGGCCTTCGTCAGCTGCTGCCACTCTGAGCCGTGCTCGCCCGGCGCCGCTCCGATCCCCAGCTTCCACGGCCCGCAAGAGCGGTCATCTCTCTCTCATCGACGAGCGGGTGGCCGATCGGGCTGCTAGGCGGGCTGCGGCCAGAGACCTCCCTCCCACAGGTACCACACAAAGCTCCCCTTCTCTCCCCAACCCCGCTCCTTGACCTGTTCGTGTTGTTCTTTCTGCATAGTCGAATGAGCATTTATTACATATTTTAGATGATGTGGGGATCGTGTGTGATCCCAGTTTTGGCTCCCCTTCTTCTCTACTTGATCATATCCATGCGAATGAATTGGTTCAGGCTGATATTGGCAAGGCTAAGGAGGCTAGGGAGGTTGGGGCCTATACCGCCACCTCACCAGTTGTGCCTGGCGAGGCTGAGGAGGGGGGTGTCAGGGATCATGTCTCTCCGGCGCGGACCTCACCAGTTGTGGCTGGTGAGGTGGTGGAGAGGACTGGCGGGGAGCATTGCCCCCCGGCATGGCCTCGGGGGAGACCTGGCAAGAGAATTAGGGCTTGCGTGGTGCCCAGTAGATCGAGTATGCGCATCAAGAATCTCTCCTGCCGATGAAGGCCCTCTTTTGGAATATCAGAGGTTTCGGTGCTAGGGGGTGCCGAGATCAGATTAAAGACCTTGTCAGGGTCTGAGAATATTGACTTTATAGGTCTGGTAGAAACCTTTAAACCCTCCTTCTCCCCGAACGAGCTTGCTGCAGTGGCTGGGATCGATAGATTCGACTGCAGC
Source organism: Secale cereale (assembly GCA_902687465.1). NCBI lineage: Eukaryota > Viridiplantae > Streptophyta > Magnoliopsida > Poales > Poaceae > Secale > Secale cereale. Next base: position 767,352,211 of record LR738710.1, read on the forward strand.
TTTCTCCCCTCTTCTGGTCATTCTGGTGGTTTTTTGTTAGGGTCAAGACGCGATGTCTTTGACTTTGTGACGTTTGATCACGGTATTTTCTGGGCTAGCTTGGTGGTAAGACATCGATATCTGAATGTTCTCCTAGAAGTGATGGTGATTTATGGTCCGGCTGACCATTCCCTTTCCTATATTTCCTTGGACGAGATTTTAAACAAAATCGATTCTTGTAACCTTCCTTTGTTGATTGGCGGTGACTTCAATCTGCTACGTTCCCCCCTAGACAAAACATCACCAAATTTCTCGTGGCCTCTAGCCAATGCCTTTAATGCTTTTATCCGGGATGCGGCTGTCCGCGAGATTCCTTGGGTTGGAGCCCAATACACCTGGACTAACCATCAACCC
>LR738710.1:767352730-767393080 GCA_902687465.1 Secale cereale
CCCCCCCCCATTCGTTCGGTTCTGGACCGTGTCTTTGTTTGTCCTAGGAGGGACTCTACCTTTCCCCGCTCCTCCCTGAAAGCACTACCGCTTGTGGGCTCGGACCATACGCCTTTAATTTTAGATGATGGTATCCGTATGACTTCCTCCCCCCGGTTCCAGTTCGACGCTTCTTGGCTTTTAGTTGACGGCTTCCCCGACCTCTTAGCTACCAAGATCACCACTTTCCTTTCTAACCCCCGGCGCTCTTTCAGTCCGATGGATGACTGGCACCAATGCTCTTATTTCCTTCGAAATTTCCTACAGGTGTAATGCCCAGGATGGGACTATACCTCCTACGTGTCGAGGCACGACTTAAAGGTATAAGCCCATCCTAGAATGATCTCAAGTTCGGTATCTTTGCACGACTCATGTAAAAGAGGGATTAAATTGCAAAAGGAGATAGTTGGCTTACACTCGCCACTTCACACAATACATTACATAAGCAATACATCATTCAAAACATCACAACCCAACTACGGGCGAAGAACCAAAGAAAGATACCAAAACAACATAAAGCCACAGGTCAGGATCGAATCCTAGTAGAAACCACTACTGATCGTCGAAACGTCACAAGCATACGGCCACTCTCTTCATCGAGCTCCCGGTGGAGCTCTGAACCAGCTCCTGCTCATCTCGGCTGAACCTGCATCTGGTGTTGTAGTATCTGTGAGCCACGAGGACTCGGCAATCCCATAACCATGGGTAACAAGACTAGCAAAGCTTTATGGGTAGGAAGAGGTAAAGTGGTGAGGCTGCAGCAGCGGCTAAGCATAATATGGTGGCTAACTTACGAGTACCAGAAATAAGAAGAGCATCTACGCAAACGGTCGCAAAAGGTGATCGCTAAAGATCCTGAACTACATACGGTCAAACATAACCCCACCGTGTTCTCTTCTCAAAGTGAAAAGAGACAGTCACGGTTACTCACACAGTTGTGTGTTTTACTTCGGATCCTCTGTCAAGTTTTCTACAACCGGACATTAACAAATTCCAATCTGCCACATAACCGCGGGCACGGCTTTCGAAAGATCATAACCCTGCAGGGGTGTCCCAACTTAGCCCATCAAAAGCTCTCACGATTAGCTGAAGTGATAAATATAATATCATCACCCCTTATCTTAGGGAAAATCCGATCAGGCTCGGCATCCCGGTAGCACAAGTCATTTCGACAATGGTAAAACAAGTCCAGCAAGACCTCCCGGTGTGTCGACACCCTGATAGTAGCCGCGCTTATCTCGTCTCAGGACACTACCGGATGGGTGATGCTACAGGTTATACCAGATACCTCGGGTTTCCCCAAGGCGGCCCTGCAGGACCCCCGTTTGGGACCAACACCATCAGCACTGGCCCCCCTGCTATGTAGAATTAAGAATCCTCGGGGACGCGACCCCCTATGCAATTTTAATTATTTACTTAAGTTGTTATTATGAGGCAAATTAAAACCAATGTTGGGCCTTGCTGGATGAGTTTTATTCAAAGTCGAACTGTCAAGGGGTCCCCATTTCACCCATCGTGTAAGGAACGCAAAATCAAGGAACATAATGTCGGTTTATCGGTGCCTAAGGTGGCATGAGTGGAACAAAACACCGAGCAAAAGGCCAAGCCTTCCACCCATGCCCAGTATATAGGTGTGTTAATAATAATTATAGATATTGTGATATATCCAACAACAAGTTCCCTCCTGGAACGAACTTCATCTTCACCTGCAACTAACAACGCTATAAGAGGGGCTGAGCAAGCGGGGCTGAGCAAGCGGGTAACATAGCCAAACAGTGGTTTTGCTAGGAAGGTGTCAAGGTTAGAGGTTTCATGGCAACAAGGAGAGGCTGACATAAAAGATGGGTAGCGCGACATGTAACGATAGCATCGAGACAACTAAGCATGGCAATGGTAGTAAAGGTATCCAAGGGTATGATCATCTTGCCTGGGATTCCACAAAGGGAGAAGAACGGATCCATGAAGTAGACGGAGCAACAGACGAGCGAATCCTCACAACTCCGGAACGAAACCGGAGCTAACAAGAGAAGCAACCGGAAAGAAGCAAAACAACACGGTAAACACACAAGCATAAACATGGCATACGATGCACAAGCAAGCATGATGGATGACCGGTTTAGATATGCATGGCATGGCAAAAAGCACAACAAAACTACAAATTAAGTTGAGATCAATATGCAACGAGTTGCATATTGACGAAACACCACATTTTAATTATTTAGTTGACTCTCATTATTTACAAGACAAGATTAAATGTTGGTTAACATGGCAAGAGGTGAAGCAAGGTAAAACTACACTATTTAGGCATTTTAAATGAGGCTGGAGAATAACAACAACAAATTCCGGAAAATCCCCATGAGCATGTTTAGTAATTATAAGCAAACAACAATTAAACATTTTAGTGTTGTTAATATGATGCGGATGACATGATCAAGTTTATGCAATTTTAAAAAAAGGTTAACAAGAAGATGATATGAAGCATCGTCATCGTGGTGGAAGGAAAAGGGTGCCACGGCAACAATTCCGAAAATGATGCCACGCAACATACCGGTTCCGGTAGCTCGGTGAAGGACCGGGCAAAAGCAAAGGTGGAGTGAACGTGCGGAATAAGATGAAAGGTGCGGAACAAGATGAAAGGTGGGGTGATCCCGTCACCGGATTCCCACGAGTCGGCGACGAGGCAACCGAGGAACATGACAAAAGGACGAAACGGGCACGAAGCACACACGGGAAACATTTCTTACAACACATGCAAGCATCTCACGGGGTCATCGGCTCGGGGTTATACCTTCGAACACTCGTTTCGGGGCGGTTCGAGATCGTAGAGGAAGGAGTCGTTCTCGCGATACGTAGAGGAAGTAGGCGTTCACGTTCCGAAGAGGAAGTAGTTGTTCCGTAGAGGTACACGTGTAGTCGTTCACATCCCGTTCGGAGAGGTACTTGGCGTTCCCGTCACGTGTAGTCGTTCTCGTCTCGTAGACGTTCATGCCGCGTGTAGAGGTACTTGTCGGGATCGTCGTCGACGTAGGGGTACACGTTCGTAGATGTACTCGTCATCGTAGCCGTTCGGTCGTCGTGGTACTTGTCATAAGGTCGTCGTGGACGTAGTAGAACTTGGTCTCGGCGACGGTAGTGTAACTTGACGGATCCGAGCTCTTCGAGGGTCGTCGTGGTACTTGCCGCATCGACGTCGTGGTACTTGGCAGACTTGGTTCCCTCGTTTTGAACTTGGAAACGACAAGGGCAGCAAGGTTTTGGTGAACAACAGTAGCAACAAAACAACATGGCAGCAAGGAGGCAACACGGCAGAGGCAAGGGCCGCGGGATCCGGTGTTGGACGACGGCGAGGCGGGCCTGGCCGCGGCGCTGGAGAGGCCACGGAGGTCCTGGCGGAGTGGCGAGGAGGACGAGGCGGGGTGGTCCGGCCGAAGAGGTACTCGCGGCGGGCTGAAGCTGCGACCTGGCGACCTTCGGCCGGGCGCTGGAGACGATGGGCGTGTGGAGCTGAGGCTCCAGGAGGCGAGGAGGAAGGGCCTCGGCCTGGACGCGCAGCACCCGGAGAAGAGGCCCCGGCGCTGACCTGGGCGTTGCGGCCTGGAGCTCGCGAAGGAGGACGAGGGAGGCGAGGCCGCGGGGACGGGAGGCCACGGCGCTGGGGCTCGGGTTGGCTCCTGGTCGAGGAGGAAGGACGGGGCCGTCGCGGCGCTGCTCTTGGCCGACCCGCGGCGCAGGAGGCGCACGAGGGAATCGGGCCTCTGCGCGAGGAGACGGTGTCGCTGGCTTGCGCCAGAGGAGGAGGGGGCACGGGCGCGCTCGGGCCAGACGAGGAGGGAAGGGCGCTCGAGGGGAGAGATCGAGTGCGGGGTCAAGGGGAGATCGGGCAGAGGGAATCGGGAGCGATGGGAAGAGGAGCGTCAGGCTCGAGGGAGAGAGGGGATCGGGCCAGAAAGGAAGAGCGAGGGGGAGTGTGGCGGCGCGCAGGGAAGAAAGGAGAGGAGCGGGGGCACCGCTAGGGTTAGGGGGATCGGCTGGGCCAATGGGCCGGCTGGAGAGGTGGCTGGCCTGGGCCTTAGGGAGGCCTAGAGGGAGCCCAGACCTAAAGTGGCCGGCGGCCTTTCCCGTTTTTAAATTCTTTCTGCAAAAAAAACAATCCACAGAAAATAAGACGGAAAAAGGCCTGGGGTTCACGGGATGAATTTGAAAGAAGTAACAATACTTCTGGACTCCTGGAATTATGCACCATTTAAATAAAATACTCTGGCATTATTTAGAGATAGAAAAAAATAATTCAAGTTTGAATGTAGTTCAAACTAGATCCATTTTTGAATCTGACCAGAGCATATCTGAAAAGGATGAAATTTGGAGGAGGGGCATATGGCATGGTCTAGAATTTTTTAGGAAAAGAATGAACATTAATGGAGGTAGCGAAGAACTCACTTTCATGATGAAGTAAAAGAATAAGAGGAAGAAGAAGAAGAAGGATGGGTGTTGCATGGGACATATGCAAGTGTGTTGGGTTAATTCCAACGAATGGAATATTTAATATAGCTCCCTAAATATTGAGAGGCTTTTATATGTTATAAAGAGAAGTCACCTTCCCTCGATTTAAATGGACCGAAGGTCCACACGATTTATTTAGGTTGAGATGCAAAATAAAATATGACATGATGGCATGATGACATGATGCAATGCAAAAATAAATAACACAAGCACCAAAGAACACACGGGAGAACCCGGAACATCTGGAATCTTCTGGAATCTTCTGGTATCTTCTGGGACGTCGGTCTTCGGGCGTCACAACTCTCCCACACTAACAGATGATCTCGACCCGAGATCCTAGAGATATCACCGGGTAAAAACGAAAAAGAAGAGGTAAAACAAAGTTGCTTCTTTGACAAATGAGTGAAAACCAAAGAACCTTAAGAGGTTGAACAATCTTGAAGGAAAGAATACAACGGAGATGAACGAATATGAAAATACTCCGTTAGAAAAGAGGAACAAGGAACATAACAAGAACCTTGTAGGTTGAAAGACATGAAGCAAGAGCTTACGAACCAAAAGAATGTGAAACTGCGATGGTATGGCCAAGGAATAAGAATGACAGAATTTGGACAGCACTCCGACTGAAAATGGAAGGAATTAACAAGAACTTGAGAAGATGGATGATAGTTGATGAAAACAACAACACATTGCCTCCGAAACAATTAAAAGAATGTCACAAGGTGTAAGAAGGAATTCAGATAGCACTCCGTTTGAAAAGAGAGGAAAACTAGATAAGATGACGGAACTAGAATTAAGAATACAACACTCCGGTTAAGTGATAAGCAATGGAAAATATGATCTTGATAAAACGATATGATGATTAAAGAGAGCAATATCACAAAGCCTCCGGAATGACAGGATAGCATATAACTCAATGAAAGACTTGAACGGAGAAGAAAATGACAACATCTCTCAAAATTGAATTTGAAAGAGCATCCTTACGAAGAAGGGTTGAATTGGGTTGATGGAAAATCAACAACGAAAAGAATAAGCTCGTTGTGGGCTTATGGAAAACATCTCAAAATTATGAGGTGACAACCAACCACTAATGGAAAACAATTGATTGGACTGATATCAACAAGGAGATGAAAAACTTATCTCACCGGAATGATAAACGAAGAACTTGGGTCATTTATAAGCACCATAATTAGCAACAATCCTTAGGGAAAGCTTTTAGGTGAAATACAACCCAAGATAACTCCAACAAGTAAAGTGAATGGTTGGAAAGATCTCCTGAACAAGGAAAATGACGGTTTTAAATATCTCATTCTTGATAACTTGTGAATCATGAAACATGGAGGAAAATTATCAAGAATGACATAACACCATCTCAAAGATAAGGTAGAAAGAATTGCACTTCAAAATGCAAGAAGAAGAATTATTTGAGCTCCTCCAACAAGAATCTTGATGAAGACTTCGAGAATGAATTAAATCTTGATGAACCACCATGAAGAACTCCGGTAATGAAAGCAAGAGAAGTGAAAAATGAAAAGAATAAGATTCAAGGCCTTTGATGAATTAGATGGAGCTTTGAAATGATATAATTGAAATAACTTGGAGCTCCGGAAAACAAGATGAAGAACTTAGAACCGAGAATATAATATGATGAACAAACTCCGAAGGAAGGGATTAACCTCTTGGAAGAAACTAGAATAAGATTTATGTTATGCATATCCTTCACCAATTTAAATTGATGACAACCAAAGGATTTGGCATACTACTTATTCTCGTTGGAAAGAATTAAAGAGAGATCTCGCACAAGTTTGGATAAATCTTCAACGAACCACCGGTAGGATTATGAAAAGAACAAATGAATTAATACGATAACAACGGAAGAGTAATCTTGAAAGAACCACCGTAAAAAATATGGAGACGAACGAAGAGACATCAATGAAGAATATTTGGAGGACAAAGTTGAAAACTGAGAACGAAGAAATATTCTGAAATGATGGCCTTCGGAGGAACACAAAGAAAAGAATTCATGAAATGCTTCGGATGGGTATAAAAGAATTCCTCACAATCTGAACAATAATGAGGATGGCATGAAGCTAGAACCACAACTCACAAGAGAACGGTTCAAGGTTGAAGAGAAACACTTCTCCGGTCTCCAAATGTTGAGAATGAAGACGAGAAATGCCATAAGAATTGTTGAGCACTCCGGAATGAAGAATTAAAAAGGTTGAACCCATGATGAAAAGAATTTGAAAGCGTTCCTGGAGAAGGCATGTGACTGATGGGATTCATACTTACGTCACACTTTGAAAAGAATTTGAGTATAACTCCGGAAAAAGAAGAGTCAAGTAAGATCCTGGGAAAAGACCTGTGGGTTATGGGCCCACTAAAGAAATCACCGTTGAAAAAGATTGCTTAAGAGATATTGCACCAGTTGAATTAAATGGCTTGAATAAGATAACAATCCTCAAAAAATAGCTTGAACGGATTAAGAATGGAATTATGAATCTTCGGCACTCCGGATATGAATAGCAAGAGGAGAATGATTAATTGGTGCACCGGAATAAGAAAGCATTATGAAATGAGGAAAAGGATAAGATCAACACCGAATTCTTGAATTACATCCACCAACAGAATTTGAGAACAAAAGAATGATGAACTTGAAGCTCTTGAGCATCTTCACGATAATCACCGGATAAGAACATTGAAGGAAATGAATGAAGAAACATCACATGAATAAAATGGATACTTCATTAAGAATTTCTTGCTCTGAGAAGAAGAAGGGTGGGAGGGTGGGGAAAACAAAGACAACTTGGGATGAATGAAACAGACAAATCGTCAGATTTCTCAACGACGTCCGTAAGGAATAACTTGAAGAGAAGGCACACCGGTTGAAAAGGATTAACATGACCATCTTGATGATCAAGAAGGACTAGCACTCCCATAGAAATATGAGAACACCGATTAGGAAAGGTATGGAATCAACATTTGACATCGAAGCAACTCGAATACCAGAATCAAAACAAGAACGAAGGATAGATATGCAACATGATCTTCACAATATCATTCGAACAGAGACTTGAACGAATGAATTCCGCAGGTACATCAACTTGACGAGAAGCCACTTGGAGAGCAAAATGAAAATAAAAAGGAACAAGGAACAGATAAAACAAATACAAGATAGAAGCTTCGTTTGACATATTCATGCTGAAAGCTCATGGAACGTGTTACAAAAGGGTTTTGCAATCCCCGGATCAGCATAGCCAAGGACCCTTTAAGATGCAACTCCCGATCGGAACAAGCCCATAAAACCACTTCACTCAATGTAGAACCCCGAACTTCATATCATGCACTCGTTGGAAGAATGCCTAGAACTACTAGATGAACCCACCTATTAATTTCCGAAAGTTTCCAGTTATGCAATCAGGTGTTGGGGATACAGGGGAAGCACCGCGCAATCAACTCTAAACCTACATCCAGCTGTATCCATCCTTCAACACATAACCAGTCTTTCTCGGAAACTGTTTACCTCGGACCTTCGAAACGCATCCACTATACAAGCTATGGCAATACTCCCGAACTACCTCCCCAGTACTGGGTGATGTCGGGGTTATCTTGCCACTAACCGCATAGGAGAGTTTTCGATGTCGGCCGTCTTAAGTATTCTAGTACTGCCGCGATGGATTTGTGACGACAACACCTCGGAGCTCAACTCCCCGGGACACTGCCACAACCCCTAATGACAGGAGGCATCGAGAACAATGTTCTCGTCACAAAGACATCGAAACAATCCAAACAATACTCGCGAGATCCTAAAAAAAATTGTGCAGTTTTTGAAAGTAGAAGAGGCAAGAGTAGTCGTCAGGAGTCCTCACCAGAGTGAAAAGAGATGAGAAGCAAAAGAAATCCTACTCTCCGATATATATATAGGACTCAAAACATTTTCAAGTGTGTGCCTAGACTCAACCGTCAACGATTCGATCAGTCAGTGGGGGCTTCTAGGTCGGAGAAGGCTCTGATACCAACTTGTAATGCCCAGGATGGGACTATACCTCCTACGTGTCGAGGCACGACTTAAAGGTATAATCCCATCCTAGAATGATCTCAAGTTCGGTATCTTTGCACGACTCATGTAAAAGAGGGATTAAATTGCAAAAGGAGATAGTTGGCTTACACTCGCCACTTCACACAATACATTACATAAGCAATACATCATTCAAAACATCACAACCCGACTACGGGCGAAGAACCAAAGAAAGATACCAAAACAACATAAAGCCACAGGTCAGGATCGAATCCTAGTAGAAACCACTACTGATCGTCGAAACGTCACAAGCATACGGCCACTCTCTTCATCGAGCTCCCGGTGGAGCTCTGAACCAACTCCTGCTCATCTCGGATGAACCTGCATCTGGTGTTGTAGTATCTGTGAGCCATGAGGACTCAGCAATCCCATAACCATGGGTAACAAGACTAGCAAAGCTTTATGGGTAGGAAGAGGTAAAGTGGTGAGGCTGCAGCAGCGGCTAAGCATAATATGGTGGCTAACTTACGAGTACCAGAAATAAGAAGAGCATCTACGCAAACGGTCGCAAAAGGTGATCGCTAAAGATCCTGAACTACATACGGTCAAACATAACCCCACCGTGTTCTCTTCTCAAAGTGAAAAGAGACAGTCACGGTTACTCACACAGTTGTGTGTTTTACTTCGGATCCTCTGTCAAGTTTTCTACAACCGGACATTAACAAATTCCAATCTGCCACATAACCGCGGGCACGGCTTTCGAAAGATCATAACCCTGCAGGGGTGTCCCAACTTAGCCCATCACAAGCTCTCACGATTAGCTGAAGTGATAAATATAATATCATCACCCCTTATCTTAGGGAAAATCCGATCAGGCTCGGCATCCCGGTAGCACAAGTCATTTCGACAATGGTAAAACAAGTCCAGCAAGACCTCCCGGTGTGTCGACACCCTGATAGTAGCCGCGCGTATCTCGTCTCAGGACACTACCGGATGGGTGATGCTACAGGTTATACCAGATACCTCGGGTTTCCCCAAGGCGGCACTGCAGGACCCCCGTTTGGGACCAACACCATCAGCACTGGCCCCCCCTGCTATGTAGAATTAAGAATCCTCGGGGACGCGACCCCCTATGCAATTTTAATTATTTACTTAAGTTGTTATTATGAGGCAAATTAAAACCAATGTTGGGCCTTGCTGGAGGAGTTTTATTCAAAGTCGAACTGTCAAGGGGTCCCCATTTCACCCATCGTGTAAGGAACGCAAAATCAAGGAACATAATGTCGGTTTATCGGCGCCTAAGGTGGCATGAGTGGAACAAAACACCGAGCAAAAGGCCAAGCCTTCCACCCATGCCCAGTATATAGGTGTGTTAATAATAATTATAGATATTGTGATATATCCAACAACAAGTTCCCTCCTGGAACGAACTTCATCTTCACCTGCAACTAACAACGCTATAAGAGGGGCTGAGCAAGCGGGGCTGAGCAAGCGGGTCACATAGCCAAACAATGATTTTGCTAGGAAGGTGTCAAGGTTAGAGGTTTCATGGCAACAAGGAGAGGCTGACATAAAAGATGGGTAGCGCGACATGTAACAATAGCATCGAGACAACTAAGCATGGCAATGGTAGTAAAGGTATCCAAGGGTATGATCATCTTGCCTGGGATTCCACAAAGGGAGAAGAACGGATCCATGAAGTAGACGGAGCAACAGACGAGCGAATCCTCACAACTCCGGAACGAAACCGGAGCTAACAAGAGAAGCAACCGGAAAGAAGCAAAACAACACGGTAAACACACAAGCATAAACATGGCATATGATGCACAAGCAAGCATGATGCATGACCGGTTTAGATATGCATGGCATGGTAAAAAGCACAACAAAACTACAAATTAAGTGGAGATCAATATGCAACGAGTTGCATATTGACGAAACACCACATTTTAATTATTTAGTTGACTCTCATTATTTACAAGACAAGATTAAATGTTGGTTAACATGGCAAGAGGTGAAGCAAGGTAAAACTACACTATTTAGGCATTTTAAATGAGGTCGGAGAATAACAACAACAAATTCCGGAAAATCCCCATGAGCATGTTTAGTAATTATAAGCAAACAACAATTAAACATTTTATTGTTGTTAATATGATGCGGATGACATGATCAAGTTTATGCAATTTTAAAAAAAGGTTAACAAGAAGATGATATGAAGCATCGTCATCGTGGTGGAAGGAAAAGGGTGCCACGGCAACAATTCCGAAAATGATGCCACGCAACATATCGGTTCCGGTAGCTCGGTGAAGGACCGGGCAAAAGCAAAGGTGGAGTGAACGTGCGGAACAAGATGAAAGGTGCGGAACAAGATGAAAGGTGGGGTGATCCCGTCACCGGGTTCCCACAAGTCGGCGACGAGGCAACCGAGGAACATGACAAAAGGACGAAACGGGCACGAAGCACACACGGGAAACATTTCTTACAACACATGCAAGCATCTCACGGGGTCATCGGCTCGGGGTTATACCTTCGAACACTCGTTTCGGGGCGGTTCGAGATCGTAGAGGAAGGAGTCGTTCTCGCGATACGTAGAGGAAGTAGGCGTTCACGTTCCGAAGAGGAAGTAGTTGTTCCGTAGAGGTACACGTGTAGTCGTTCACATCCCGTTCGGAGAGGTACTTGGCGTTCCCGTCACGTGTAGTCGTTCTCGTCTCGTAGACGTTCATGCCGCGTGTAGAGGTACTTGTCGGGATCGTCGTCGATGTAGGGGTACACGCTCGTAGATGTACTCGTCATCGTAGCCGTTCGGTCGTCGTGGTACTTGTCATAAGGTCGTCGTGGACGTAGTGGAACTTGGTCTCGGCGACGGTAGTGTAACTTGACAGATCCGAGCTCTTCGAGGGTCGTCGTGGTACTTTTCGCATCGACGTCGTGGTACTTGGCAGACTTGGTTCCCTCGTTTTGAACTTGGAAACGACAAGGGCAGCAAGGTTTTGGCGAACTACAGTAGCAACAAAACAACATGGCAGCAAGGAGGCAACACGGCAGAGGCAGGGGCCGCGGGATCCGGTGCTGGACGACGACGAGGCGGGCCTGGCCGCGGCGCTGGAGAGGCCACGGAGGTCCTGGCGGAGTGGCGAGGAGGACGAGGCGGGGTGGTCCGGCCGAAGAGGTACTCGCGGCGGGCCGAAGCTGCGACCTGGCGACCTCCGGCCGGGCGCTGGAGACGATGGGCGCGTGGAGCTGAGGCTCCAGGAGGCGAGGAGGAAGGGCCTCGGCCTGGACGCGTAGCACCCGGAGAAGAGGCCCCGGTGCTGACCTGGGCGTTGCGGCCTGGAGCTCGCGAAGGAGGACGAGGGAGGCGAGGCCGCGGGGACGGGAGGCCACGGCGCTGGGGCTCGGGTTGGCTCCTGGTCGAGGAGGAAGGACGGGGCCGTCGCGGCGCTGCTCTTGGCCGACCCGCGGCGCAGGAGGCGCACGAGGGAATCGGGCCTCTTCGCGAGGAGACGGCGTCGCTGGCTTGCGCCAGAGGAGGAGGGGGCGCGGGCGCGCTCGGGCCAGACGAGGAGGAAAGGGCGCTCGAGGGGAGAGATCGAGTGTGGGTTCGAGGGGAGATCGGGCAGAGGGAATCAGGAGCGATGGGAAGAGGAGCGTCAGGCTCGAGGGAGAGAGGGGATCGGGCCAGAAAGGAAGAGCGAGGGGGAGTGCGGCGGCGCGCAGGGAAGAAAGGAGAGGAGCGGGGGCACCGCTAGGGTTAGGGGGATCGGCTGGGCCAATGGGCCGGCTGGAGAGGTGGCTGGCCTGGGCCTTAGGGAGGCCTAGAGGGAGCCCAGACCTAAAGAGGCCGGCGGCTTTTCCCGTTTTTAAATTCTTTCTGCAAAAAAAAACAATCCACAGAAAATAAGACGAAAAAAGGCCAGGGGTTCACGGGATGAATTTGAAAGAAGTTACAATACTTCTGGACTCCTGGAATTATTCACCATTTAAATGAAATACTCTGGCATTATTTAGAGATAGAAAAAAATAATTCAAGTTTGAATGTAGTTCAAACTAGATCCATTTTTGAATCTGACCAGAGCATATCTGAAAAGGATGAAATTTGGAGGAGGGGCATATGGCATGGTCTAGAATTTTTTAGGAAAAGAATGAACATTAATGGAGGTAGCGAAGAACTCACTTTCATGATGAAGTAAAAGAATAAGAGGAAGAAGAAGAAGAAGGATGGGTGTTGCATGGGACATATGCAAGTGTGTTGGCTTAATTCCAACGAATGGAATATTTAATATAGCTCCCTAAATATTGAGAGGCTTTTATATGTTATAAAGAGAAGTCACCTTCCCTCGATTTAAATGGACCGAAGGTCCACACGATTTATTTAGGTTGAGATGCAAAATAAAATATGACATGATGGCATGATGACATGATGCAATGCAAAAATAAATAACACAAGCACCAAAGAACACACGGGAGAACCCGGAACATCTGGAATCTTCTGGAATCTTCTGGTATCTTCTGGGACGCCGGTCTTCGGGCGTCACAACAGGGTGGGCCCGTAATCATGCTGCGGCTTCTAGACGTGACAAAGCTCCTATCACTGCTCAAATCAACCTCTTGGACGCACGGGCCGACGAGCCTGGTTTTTCCTCCTCGAACTGGCAAGCTCGTTATGATCTCGAAGAAGCCTTACTTTCTCTACATCGTCAAAAGGAAATATATTGGAGACAAAGGGGCACGATCAATTGGACTCTGAAAGGAGACTTGCCCTAGGCTTACTTCTTTGCTATTGCCAATGGCAGACGGCGCCGATGTGTGATTGATAGCTTGATCATTGATAATATTAGGGTCTCGGATCCGGCCCTGATTTTGGCACATGTAGTGCATTTCTTCTCAGCTCTTCTTGCCGCCAAACCTGAGGTGGGATTCCGGTTGGCTAACTCCTTCTGGGAATCTCAGGAGTTGGTGTCGAATAACAAGAACGAAAATCTGTTGCTTCCCCTCTCCGACGATGAAATTCTTTTTACAATCCGTTCGGCGAACCTAAATGCGGCGTCTGGTCCCGATGGGTTCTCTATCCCCTTCTTTAGGCATTTCTGGCCACAAATCAAGGGTTTGGTTATCGCTGTTATCCAGGGCTTCTGGCTGGGCACTGTCGACATCTCCAGACTTAATTATGTTGTGCTGACTCTTATTCATAAGGTCAAAGGGGCGGACCAGATTACGCAGTTTAGACCTATAGCTTTGATCAATAACTTTGCTAAATTTCCGGCTAAAGGTTTCGCTAGCAGGCTCTCCCCCATTGCGCACCGCACGATCAGTCCGTTCCAATCGGCTTTCATTAAGAGACGATACATTTTGGACGGGGTTCTATGTTTACATGAGATCATTCACGATCTGCATCTGCGGGGAACCAAAGCAGTCGTTCTGAAACTTGATTTCAAAAAAGCTTATGATTCCGTCAGTTGGTCTTTTCTCCGCCAAGTCTTGCTGGCCAAAGGCTTTGATGGTGCTGTTGTACACAGGCTGTTGCAGTTGGTCAAGGGAGGCCACACTGCGGTCTCTGTGAATGGGCAGATTAGTAACTTCTTCGCCAATGGCAGGGGCCTTAGGCAAGGCGATCCTGCATCTCCTATTCTCTTCAACTTCGTGGCGGATGCTCTTTCTCTAATTTTGACTAGGGCTATCTCGGCTGGTCATATTACCCCTGTCAGCTCTCACCTTCTCCCCAACGGCATTTCTCACTTACAATACGCGGATGACACTATCATTCTGGTTGAACTGAATGAACCTAGCCTAAGTCACCTGAAGTTCCTTCTCCTGTGCTTTGAGGCGTTATCGGGCCTTAAGATCAATTTCGCTAAAAGTGAGGTCATTGTCACCGGGGTCTCGGACGCAGAAGCTCAAAGAGTTGCTCACCTCCTCAATAGCTCCCGAGGCTCTTTCCCCTCTAAATATTTAGGCCTTCCCATCTCTCCTCTAAAACTTCTGGCTAAAGACTTTGCACCGATTGTCACTAAGGTGGGGAACCGTGTTCTTCCGTGGAGAGGGCGTTATAATACTCAGGCGGGCAAGGTTGCTCTCACTAATGCTTGCCTTTCCTCACTTCCAATGTTCCTTATGGGTTTCTACCTTCTTTCGGGCGGCACACATGCTGATTTCGATAAGCACAGGGGTGCCTTCTATTGGAACTCTGCGGATAACAAACGTAAATATAGGCTGGTTAAATGGCGCAACATTTGTAGACCTAAGTCCTTGGGAGGACTTGGTATTCTCAATACAGCTATCATGAACAAATGTCTCCTCCTCAAGTGGTGGTGGAAGATAATGACGGCGAGTGATAGTCCGCTTTGGTTGAACTTACTTAAGGCCAAATATTTCCTGGTCTCGAGCCCGATGTCCGCGTCTCCTCTCGGAGGGTCTCAGTTTCGGCGTCAGCTTGTCTCAATCATGCCGCTTTTCCAGTCTTTGGTGAAATTCGTAGTTAGGAATGGCAAGTCTACCCGTTTTTGGCTCGATTGGTGGGTCGGGGACTCCACACTCGCAGTGGCCTTCCCCACTCTATCCTCTTACTGTCCCGCCCCTGAGATCTCGATCTTCAAGCTCTCGAACAATAATTGGGACTTAGATTTCCGTAGAACTCTCTCTCTCTCGCAGAGTTGGAAGACTGGCATCGTATTATTGCATGCTTCCCCTTGCTCTCGGTGGGTGAGGACTCGGTGACCTGGCCCCACTCCTCTTCTGGTCCCTTCTCGGTCAAGTCTACTTATGCTAAGGTCATCACTGGCACCCCTACTCAGAAATTCAGGAGCATTTGGAAGGCCCGTGTCCCACCAAAGTTTAAGATTTTCCTTTGGCAAGCTTTTCGTGAAAAGCTTCCAGCGGCCGATCAAATCAAGAAAAGAAATTGTCCGGGTTCGGATAGGTGCTTCTTATGTGGGGCGGTTGAGGATACTGAACACATTTTCTTCCACTGCTCGCTAGCTAAGTTCTTTTGGTGTTGTATCCACATCTGGCTACGAGTTAGATGGTACCCCGCTTCTTTCGCGGATGTTAGAAGGTTGGCTGGTGTCCTAGTTGGGAACACTAAGCGGGTTTTCTAGGTCGGTTTTGCAGCCTCTTGCTGGACTATTTGGACCACTCGGAATAAGTTTACTATCGAGCATGTTTTTCCAGCTAACCCTGCTAGTTGCTTATTTAATACTGGTGTGTTACTGCAGCAGTGGAGATTATTGACTAAAGAGGAGGACCATGAGGCGTTTGATGCGATGGCTGCCAAGATTCGATCTACTGCTTCACTACTTTGGCAGCGCTCCCAGATAGCGCCTCCTCCGTAATTTTTTGGGTCTCTATCGATGTTGGCCTGCGTGCCTGTTTCGGCTTGGGTGCCGTGTAAGAACTTATTGTCGGGTATTTGGGCGCCTTCTGGACTTGTTTCTTGTTGGTGTTATGACTCTGCCTGGTGGCTTTATTTATAAAGTCGGGCGCAAGCCTTTTCTCTAAAAAGGACGTGGGAGATTATCCATTTCATTATGGCAGCACTAATTTCATTTTTTTAACAAATTATATGATTAAACTCTGGTAATTAACTACAGCAGGCATCTTCCATCTTCCATAACTGATGAGAATCCGATCGTTCCATCTCTCCTCATTACTCTTCCTGCCTTCCGTATGTATCCCCGCAGAACGAGCGACACCATCAGGCACCACCGGACGGTGCCATGCAACCCAACGCTCCTCACACCTCCCATCGTTGGTTGCTTTAGGAGAGGACGTCGCCCTCCACGGGTCCAGGTGCTTCGGCCAGATCAGCCACCGAGAGTTGTAGCACACGCATGGGACCTCGGCCATCCCAACCTCCCCGAGACCAACCTCCACAACCGCCCTGCTGCCCAGATGCGACTTCCCCTGCCCTTCCAAACAGTGGAGCGGCATCGCGCGCCTTTGATCCAAAATCATGTCATGATGGTCAGGTTCCCATCTTCCAGGTTCCTGTCTTCCTGTCTCCTGCATGGGACAAATATCTATGAGCCTCCTGATCTTGCCCTTCTCTGTTCTCTCCCTCCCACTCAATTCCACATAAATTTCTTCAAATACGCTCAACTGGTATTCCTGGGAAAAGCTTTGAACTTATGATTTACCTTTTATTTGTGGGGCAAGTACCAAACAATCTTGGGCTGCATTGCCATGCTAATTAAAAACCCTAATATGTCTAATGTTTCTTTGTACAGATGTTTTAATCTATATCAGCAAGGTCTTTGATGAAAATGTTGTCAGGTTGTGATTGAAAATAAATATAGGTAATCTTTATGCTCCACTACCAACTGAATATGTATTTGATACTTTGATGCAGTCATCGATAACAAATTCATTAGTTCATATAGCATGTCATTATTTGCTATGTTGGAACAAAAGGTATCCGAAATGTAATTCAGTAAGTTTATGATCCATATTTATCTTAAGAATTCTCAGGTATTTGTGGTAATAATAATATTTTGTGTCTCTTCTTCATAGGTATGATTTATTGATATCTTCATAATCCATGGCACTATATATTGAACAAATTCTGTGACAGTTCATTATTCATATAATAGCTGATTTTGTAGGGAAAAGCTTTGTTTTATATTACTATGTGCAGATTATTTTCATATGTTTGATGCATACATCCGAGAAGTGTGCGATTTCAAAAGCATTTCCCTAGCGCTGAATATATTGATGCACTACCAAGTGTCTAATGTCCAGTCTTATTTCTACAAATATCTTCTTCATAATAACATTACCAGGTCATATTCTTCTTACGTTCATGCACTAAGTCGCCTCTCTTTATTATCCGTGTTGTAAATGTGATTGCATGGCTGATGGCTTCTCGCCCCTCGTTGGTTACCCCAAGTGGAAGGTTTGAGATGCAGTGTAGCGGTAGTTTTCCCTTGGCAAAGATACTAAGGATCGAATTCCCCTGAGACTCCAAGGTTCAACAAGAAGGTGTCAACTGCTAGCGGCGCAACTAGCAATCGACCGGACCTGCACACAGATACAAATAACTTTGCTCCCAACGAGTACATAGAGGTTGTCAATCCCTCCGGCCTTGTCGTTTACAAAGGATCAAACGCAAGAGATAATAGTGATATGTATTACTGCAACTAGTAAGTAAAAACAGAAAGTAAATAGCGGATGTGATCAGTGATGGTAATATGGACCGGGGTCCCATGATGTTCACTAGTGATGTCTCTCTCCCAAAAGATGATAAAACAGCTAAGCGAGGTAAACAAATTACAGCTGGGCAATTGACAGGATTATGTGCGCAAACCAATGCTAACAATGCTGCAAGAAAGGTAGAGGCTCAAAAGCATGGGCGGTACGCCAAGGTAAGTAGACCGAAATCCATCTGCATCTACAACTAATCATCCACCTTGAGATATCTATCCAGAACATCTCGCTGGTATTAAGTTGCGAGTCCCACCCATAGTGCAAACTCAAAGCAACAGACAACTGCATTAAAAGAACTTTGCGTAAAGTAAACAATCCTTGCACCCGTGAGTACAAGCACCGTTGTTTTCCCCCTTGTGGCAACAGCACATCCCCTAGACTCATGTTTCTGTCACTCAAGCTAGTCATCGAGGGGCATGAACCCACAATCAAGCATAACGTTCCCTCTTGGAGATACTACCTACTACTTGGCCAAAGCAATAAACAGCAACGGAGAACATGCAAGAATTACTCAAGAACATAAATATAAAAGAGGTAAATCAAATATATTACTCAAACACAATCTGAACATAATCTCATAATCCATCGGATCCCAGCAAACTCAACATAGCAACAGCATAAGGATTACATATGTGCCTCGATCATGTAGGGCAGCTCACGAGGTCTAATCGATGAAGGACAAAAAGGGGAGGAGAACATCACATAGCTACTGGTCATGGACCCATGGTCCAAGGGAGACTACTCACAACTCATCCGGGAGGCGTCCATGGTGGTGGAGAGGCTCCCGGTGGTGATCCTCCCCTCCGGCAGGGTGCCGGGAAGAGTTCTCCTGGTGCTCCCGATCTTGGAAGCGCGGCGGCGGCGGAACAGAGATGAGATCGCGAAAAAGGGTTCCGTCCTCGAGGGTTTCGGGACGCGGTGTAAATATATGCCAAAGGGGGGCATCAGCGGAGGCCTGGGGGGCCCAGGCGCCCCCCCCGGCGCGGCCAGGAGGGGGGCCGCGCCCCCAGGGCGCCTGGAGCCCTGGTGGCCCCCCTCCGGCCCTACTTTGGCCGCATGGAAGCTTCCGGAACGCTGATTTTTTCTATATTTTTCCCGGAATTTTTCTGGCAGTTTACGTAATGGGAAAACCTGAAATACAAAAACAGCAGAAAACAGAAACTGGCACTGGGGTGCACTGAGTTAATAGGTTAGTCCAAATATGACCAAAAGTGTATGGAAGTGTATAAATATCATAGCAATATCACACAAAAGAGGCATGGAGCAAGCAGAAATTATAGATACGTTTTGGACGTATCAACATCCCCAAGCTTAATTCCTGCTCGTCCTCGAGTAGGTAAATGATAACAAGCATAATTTTTGTGGTGACATGCTATTAACCATATAAGGACTTTTCACAGTCACATGATAAGTGCTTACTGAGACAATGAATCTGTAGTAATTAAGTTGCCTCAAGAGAAAATCACAAAGAACTGAAAGTTTTACAATATGATACTGAAACACTCAATAGATTTGTAGTGAGCATGGTGTGCAAATATGATAAAGTGGTATCTCGCTTGCCCCCTTTAGTGAAGCAAAACATAAATGCAGGGGCACCTCCAAGGTTTAAGTAACGACTAGATACAATGATTTCAGAATAAACGATATCATAATCATGCAAAAGACAATGCTACTTTGGGACAATGCACATTACACTCAGAATGGCAATCATGCTCTCAATAGTTGGTGCTTTGAAGAAGGTGGAGACTCTCGAACCGTGGCTTTTGTTGGCAAGGTTGAAAACCCGTGGTCGGAAACAAAAACTAAACATGTACCAGAGCTCTTGGTTTTAAAAAACAGAGGTAATAATTATTTTTTTGAATATGCATGTTTCGTCAACGAATGCTAGCAGATAACTCAATTACTTCTTGAGCTGGACAAGTTTCGAAGAACGGCTCCCGAATGAGGACGATCACATCCTCTTAATCTCCTTTGTTTATCACTGCCAAAGTTTTCTGATTTCTCATGAACAAAGCGTGAAGGAGGGTTTGTTTGTTGTATATTTTTTAATGAGCCGGGCGGACTCTATGCCAGTTCCTTCTCGTATTATGGGTTTGCACATTAGACATGCAATCCCGGGGTGAAGCTTGTCCAACTTAAAAAGATCATGAATTAACTACTACTTCCTCATGAACTAAAACAGAGGCACAAAAGAGAAATGCTTTTTTTGATTAATTTCGAGGCCTGGGGGGCCCAGGCGCGTCCAGGAGGGGGGCCGCGCCCCCAGGGCGCCTGGAGCCCTGGTGGCCCCCCTCCGGCCCTACTTTGGCCGCATGGAAGCTTCCGGAACGCTGATTTTTTATATATTTTTCCCGGAATTTTTCTGGCAGTTTACGTAATGGGAAAATCTGAAATACAAAAACAGCAGAAAACAGAAACTGGCACTGGGGTGCACTGAGTTAATAGGTTAGTCCAAATATGATCAAAAGTGTATGGAAGTGTATAAATATCATAGCAATATCACACAAAAGAGGCATGGAGCAAGCAGAAATTATAGATACGTTTTGGACGTATCAATGGCCAAGGAGTTCTGGTCTAGAAAGTGCATTATCATCCATAAGCCATACCATACAACTAATTATTGTTGGAACTTTGTGATGGTACTTTGAAGAATGAATGCCTTACTACAATTGTTTCATTGGTTGACCAGCTTTCTATAATTTGCGAGACTGAAACAATATGGATCTATCATTTTGAAATTGTGGTTTGCATGAGCTCACAAGCATCCCACTTGAGCGGTAAAATTCATTTCATTCTCATATCTTATTTGTCCTTTAGGAATACGCCTTATAATGTTTTAGAACTTGCTATTCTAATTTTCCGCAGCAACGCGCGGGGTGTTATCTAGTTGATTGATGTTTTCCTGTATACATTATGTCATCTTGCTTATTGCTATGTTCTATTTCTTGCAAACTTAATACCTCGAGATGAATGCTGGATAGCGGTTTTGGAGTGGAGTATTAGAGTGTATGCAGTTAGTTTAACGGTCTATTTTTCACGGACGTAGGGTGTGTATGCTTCGTGTCCTGGATCAAATTTGCCTGGCCTGAGACCTCCCTAAGATCAGCCTGGACACTGTTTGGTTCGTGCCTGAGTACCTGAAGCTAGCCTGGCCTGGAAATGAAAAGACATCATTAGCCTGTCTCGGGAATATCCCAGCGCCATTAGCCTGGCTCAGGCTGCCGAGAAAGGACGCCTGGGTGCTGCCTGGGAGTACTAATCATGCATGGGAGGATCAAAAGTAAATTAATAGGCTGATGTGACATGTGTAACCCATCACTAGGTGTGGAAGCGAACCAAACAGGACTTTCCTGGCCAGGCATAAAGCTGTTGTTTCCTAGGCCCGAGCTAGGCGCTTGAATTTTCCAGGCACGTCGCTCAGGACGGCAACCAAACAGCCCCATAATGCCTATATGATACTATACCATGAATGATCATAACCATAGATATAAATAGTGCAATTTAATCACTGCCCAACTGCAATTTGTTTACCATGCCATTTGATTCTTTTCGAGAGAGATACCACTAGTGAACCTATGCCCCTTGGGTGTATTCTCCACTACTCAATTATTCTACACAATTGCTATGTCTACTTTGCACTATCTCTATTACTTGCAGATTAATCTTGTAACTAGCAAGACAAGGGGCTTGGGAACCCTCTTGTCGTGTTGGGGGCGAGTGTGTTTATGTTGTGTGTGCAGGTGTTGTTCACTTTATTAGCTTAGGGGCCTTCTACTGGATTGATGACTTTGGTTGTCTAACCGGGGAAAATATTCACCCTTACACTTGAAGAAATCCCAACAACTCTTGCGGGAGCAAGCAATCGACATGATTACGTAGGACTCCGGTGGCGATAGCCCGAATAACGTGTAGACCCTAGAAACCCCTAAGGGAAACTTGCCTCCTCAAGCAACGGTCGATGATGTCTACCTATTAATCCTTGACTTTTTTAGGCAAACTCACAAAGCTTTATTACGTCGCCACAATGTTTACAAGAAGATCAACGAGTTGACCTGACCAAACATGACGGTGAGCCCAGGAGAAAGTGCTTGCTTTGTAAGATTGTGAGCCTAGACATATCGAGGTTCTAAATTCATGGCCAAAAATACAAGAAATAAAAGTAGTAGATTGATCTGTTTTTTTATGTGTTGCCGCTCCATGAGAGCTCCTATTGAACGCCCGCATGCGTCTAATATTCGATCTTGCGCTGAAGCACGTGTGCAGACGAGCCAGCACATTCATGTGTCGAGCCAATGTGAATATCTCACGAAGAATAAAAAGCGTGTACGGGACATACAGCTCATCGTCAGTGCCGCTTTGTGTCGCTGGCGCTCACGCGCTCGGCTCCATGGGCCAACCCAAATTAGCGCCTGGTTCGCTATTCACTGGTTGCGGTTGATCGGTCGGCTAGTTGACCGGTCAACCGTTGGCTTCTGAAAAAGCAAAAAAAAACAAGAATTAAAAAAATACGGTTTTAAAAAACACAAGTTGGAAAAATCATTTATTTTGAAAAATAAAGTTCATGAATTTGAAAAGAAGTCCACGCGCTTTTTTTTTAAAAAAGTTCATTGATTTAGAGAAATCATGAATTTTCAAGAAAAGTTTGCGGATTTGAAAAAATTCCATCAGTTTGAAAAAATCAAAATAATTTCATCTATTTTATTTTTAAAATTAATTTAAAAAAAGCATTAATTTTAAAAAAAATCACGAATTTTAAAAACTTCATAAACTTTGGGAAAAAATCACTGATTTTTAAAAAAACATCGTCGATTTTGAAAAAAAAGTTCACGCATTTTAAAAAAGTTTGCACATTGAAGGCATGCTTAGAATCACGGGCCGCGTGAGCCTCAATGCCAACCCGTAGTACAAGAAAAGCCCATGGACGAAGACTAAGTTCAAGCCCAAGGCCTGCCAGACCAAAAACAGTATAGCGAGAGGCCCTTATCATATTGCCTCCTGGAAGGATTCCTACCTTTTTCCACTTCGGCAGATTCCGCCTTCAAATCTCCGCCCCTCTGGAAGCTCTACGAGATTCCGCCCGCCTCTTCCATCAGATCCTTCTCTGCGCTAGATTCCTGCATCTCTTGGTCCAAAGCTTCTTGGAACTCGGTGGTTCCTCTTGCTTTCTGCGGTAACTTCTACTCCTGTCGATTCTTACTTGCCTCTACCAGCTTGCTTGAATCAATCAGTTTGCTAGTTATATGATTGCCGGTGTCTGCCCTGTAAATGATTTGCTCGATTAGACAGTTAAATTAGCATACTGAAGTACTTATGATCTAAACGCTCTTATATTTCTTTACAGAGGAACAGTACATACGGTTCTCTGTTTATTTTTCATTTCCTCTTTTCCCCTTTCAGCCAGTACAGCCAACCAAGAAATAAGAACCCTGAATCACTAAACTGGAACTGTTTTAATTTGAACTTTAATTTTATGTAGTTATGTACGCTTTATATTGTGTGCAGTGCATTCTGAGGGGACGATATACTTACTAGTACTGTTTCAATCGTCTAGTTGATTTAGTACACAATATATATTGAGGCACTGAACCGGTGTGTATCAGCATCAGTGTATGGCTGAGCTAAGGACAAGGTACATGATTGATGTAGCTGATACTTATCAGGCCTGATGGGAAGCAGAGATGACGATGGCCAAAGCACAGAAGGCCAGGGTTATGCCGCGGACATCAGTTCCATCAGGGAGGCGCAGGCGCGCATCGCACCATACGTGCACAAGACGCCCGTTCTGTCATCAACGTCCATCGATGCCATAGCAGGGAAGCAGTTGTTCTTTAAGTGTGAATGCTTCCAGAAGGCGTGAGAGTTGCTGCCTCGTGTGCTATTTACCTATTCAATGTTTTGCTGTACATGGTGCTAACTGTTGTGGACATGTGTTGTATTGTGTTGTGCAGAGGGGCGTTCAAGATCCGGGGGGCGTCCAATTCAATATTTGCCCTTGATGACAACCAGGCGGCAAAGGGCGTTGTGACGCATAGCAGGTTGGTGCTAGCTTCGGTGTATTTTGTGCTTGTTCCCAACATTCAGAGGAAAATTAAGATACTGATGATATGGTTTCTTCTCAGTGGGAACCATGCTGCTGCTGTGGCACTGGCTGCAAAGTTGCGTGGCATACCTGCTTACATTGTCATACCCCAAAACGCGCCAGCATGTAAGGTTGAGAATGTTAAGCGTTATGGTGGTCAGGTTATCTGGAGCGATGTCACCATGGAATCAAGAGAATCTACAGCTAGAAAAGTCCAGGAAGAGACTGGTGCTATTCTTATTCATCCATTCAATGATAAGTACACCATCAGGTGGTCTTTTGCCATCCAAAGCTTTTATTGTTGAATTGTTCCGTATAATGTGACAAATATCCCCATTTTCCCAAAACTAGAAATGCTTCCTATAGAGTCCTGTCTGACAATGCACTAAGGTAGATGATACTTCTTTTTTCCAAAGGTACCATAACCATAGACATCACTTCTGGTAACATTTTGTAGTTCAGTAGTCCTGAAGTAGTCCTAGTGACTAGACTACTCTTTAGATGTAAAAATCAGCTGGAATTTGAAATTAAAAGTATGTGAAAATTTGATATCTTGCTTACTCAAGACTGATGAACTGTTCTTCTAGTGAATGATCACAAGGAGTAAATGGAATGACTAGATACTAACCCTGGAATCATATTAGCAATATCATTATCTAAATTTTAGGATTTCATGAATCTTAATTCGTTTCATCCATCAACAGAACCTTTCGAATTTTTAATTATTTTATGTAGGACCATTTTGGACTGAATGAATATCAACCCAATATTTCCACACACAAAAAACGATGTGTTTTATCCAGCATATAGTCAAAATCTCTTAAGTTTCTTCTACGCCTTGTGTTTGCTCTTAGTGCATAGAGTAACTCGAGTTTTCATTTCCCCTTGAATTTCCCATGAATTTTACTTGAATGTTTTTCAGTGGTCAGGGAACAGTGTGCCTTGAACTTTTGGAGCAAGTCCCTGAAATCGACACAATAATTGTTCCAATTAGTGGTCCGTGCTCTCTTAGCTTCTCCCTAACGTATTTTCTTTGCGTGGAAGCCTTTTCTAGTTTGACACTTGGCAAATATTTTTGGCTAAAATACAGGTGGTGGTCTAATTTCTGGTGTGGCACTGGCTGCAAAGGCCATAAACCCTTCAATACGTATTCTGGCAGCAGAGCCAAAGGGTGCTGATGATTCAGCCCAGTCCAAGGCTGCTGGAAGGATCATCAAACTGCCTGCAACCAACACCATTGCTGATGGGCTTCGAGCGTTTCTCGGTGACTTGACATGGTAAGGCAAATGTACATTGAGATTTTCTGCACGCGCATTACTGTCCTGGAATCACACTAAAACGCTGACCTTTTGTTTTTGGATTTTCATGAGAATGTCAATGCTAGCTGGACAGTTTATTTTTCCAAAATTTATCTTGATGTGAACGCCCTGGAATGATCTGTGATGTTCATGTTTGCTAGTGGACAGAACAGCCATATGAGACATGTTACATTTAATCTTTGTGTTCTAGGCCGGTGGTGCGGGACTTGGTGGACGATGTCATCGTCGTGGATGACAATGCCATTGTCGACGCCATGAAGATGTGCTATGAGACGCTGAAGGTGGCTGTGGAGCCTAGTGGAGCCATCGGCCTTGCTGCTGCCCTCTCTGACGAGTTCAAGCAAAGCTCCATTTGGCATGAGAGCAGCAAGATAGGGATCGTTGTTTCCGGCGGCAATGTGGACCTCCGCGTGCTCTGGGAATCCCTATGTAAATGAGATTGGGGCCGTGCAAACTGTTTGAATTTGACATGCACGAGGTGAATGGCTGCAGACGTGTAAAAACACCGATTTCTTACAGGGAACTGTCTTTGTTTGCTGATCTACTCGCTGCAAAACGTTTTGCCATTGACATTTTTTTTGACAATTTGCCATTGACTTCTTAGGCCTTGTATAATGCTAGGTGTTTAGGGAGATGCTTAAAAAAACCGAGTTTTTCTGAAACATTAATGCCTATTTCTACATGAAAGACGTTTAATTAAGCGTCTACCCTATACAAATAAGCACCGATGCTTAAGAAAAAGCTGGTTTATTTCTTTAAGCATCTTCACTAAGCACCTTGCATTGTACGAGGACTTACAGCGCCTGAGCTTCAAGCGGGAATCTCCTGACTAGACAATAATAACTGCTGCCCTTGCCTTTTCCGTTCCTATTTTTCTTTCACTCACTGACAAGCAGGATCCGCATATCATAGTGGTGAGACAGTTTTTTTATTTGATTCATTTATTTCTCTACTCTGATAAGTGGGATCCACATGCGACATGTTTGCAAATTAGATGGCTACACATGAAAATTGTACCATATTGCACTGTTAAGAGCATCAGCCGGCGTCTCAAACCCTCCTCAAACGGCGGACGGACGAACCGGTCAATAATGGGCACCTCAAACGTCCAGGCTCACCGACGCTCCTCATATCCAGCCCTCAAACATCTTGAGCGCCTTTAGTGTGGAGCGGCATGCTCTACAGCGGCATGAATGCGAGCAACTGGGCGACGGGCACAAAGCGTGCGTAGGCGGGGAGGGGTTTTTGTGGATCGGGACGGTCAGAAGAGGGCCGACAGCGGTCTGAACCCCCGCAAACATCTCCACGTTTATCTTCGATTTATGATAGAAAACACATTAGGTCTGCGTTAAACGATTTTTGTGATCCGGACAGCGTAGTATATACTCGATGCCAGCGTAGTATCAGACAAACGCGGGAGATTCGAAGGTCGGCTTTGGAGATGACCCGACGGAGTTTTCTCTCTTCGGTGGCTGGAAACACCAATAATCTTGTCCAACAAAAAAAAACCAATAATGGTTCAGTAGTGCGTCAGAAGTTCAGAACCCATCTCCGCGCGAACACGAATCTTGAAGCATCCAGACCAAACCCCTGGCCACCCGAGGCAGTAGTCCATTCTCCGTCTCACGCCCCTCTTCCTCCCTTCCCCTCCGCCGCCGCCACCGCCGCCGCAAAGAGAAGCGCGAGAGAGTGGGGCGGCCGTAGCAAGCGATGCCGAACAAGCGTCAGCGGGAGGCGCGCAAGCGCTTCCGCGAGGCAAACCCCGGCCTCTGTCCGCCCGCGCCCGCCCCTCCGGCCGACGGCACCAAAAAGAAGAAGAGCAAGAAGAGCATGTTCAAGAAGGTGAAGAAGGCAGGAGGCGTCGGCGGCGGCAGCGGAGCGGGGAGGTCGAAGCACCCGCTGCGGGTTCCCGGGATGCGGCCCGGGGAGCAGTGCTTCATCTGCAAGGGCACCGACCACGCGGCCAGGAACTGCCCGGAGAAGTCCTATTGGGACAAGAACAAGGTACCAACCCACCATTGCACGGCTAAAATTGCTCTGCGTAGAAGCTTGTGGTGATAATGTTGCTCGGCATACTATCAATTGCTACTTGCTGTAGATTCCATGGACCCAAGAGCATTGGATGATGTAGCTGTCCTGTGGATTGGGTTTATAGCAGATTAGTGCTAGTTGGTGGCTGTAGTAGAAATACAGCGACAGAAGTGATGTTGATTTTCCTTTAGCTTGCCTTTGCTTGGTGATATTGTCACTAGGCGGGCTAGGAATGCGCCTATTTTGTGTTAGCGAGTATTTGTTGTTAGATCCTCTAGATCGGAGTAGGCTAGTGATTCCGGTAAACCTACATTCTGCCTGGTCGGAGGAGCTGGAGCCAGAGGCCATCGTGGTGAGATGGTCACGACGGCGATGATAGAAAGATGGCGGCGGTGGTGTGCTTCCCGTGAGCACCGCGCTAACCCTAGATCGGTAGGGAATATAGGTGGGGTTTGTGGCGGCAGTTAACTTCGTAACTCGTGCCCCGGCCCCCACCTCTGTTAATATAGCGCGGGTCACAGGGGCCCACCAACCATATGAGGGTTGGGCGCCCCCGACCAGGGCGCGATGCAAGGGGCTGGCAGGCCGTTGGGCCTGCACAGAGGAGATCAACCTAACATTCTCCCCCTTGATCTCAACTTTACTTTTAACCCTATACTTTCTAGTTTATTTGTTTATCGCATATTGGTACATAGAGCATGTTTCACCGTCGCAGCTTAATTGCCGATAGAATCATACAGCTACAACATACATTTTGTTCAGAAACAAATTATGTTCCTTTTGGGCCTC
This sequence comes from Secale cereale, assembly GCA_902687465.1. NCBI lineage: Eukaryota > Viridiplantae > Streptophyta > Magnoliopsida > Poales > Poaceae > Secale > Secale cereale. The sequence goes on from LR738710.1 coordinate 767,380,704, forward strand.
TCATGATCCGGGAATCATAGGCTTTCCCTTAAACCCATGCCAGCTAAGTGTTCCTTGAACACATTGGATGGTAAGCCTTTCGTTAGCGGATCCGCAAGCATATCTTTTGTCCTTGTATGCTCGAGACTTATAGTGTGATCCTCGATTTTATCTTTCACAGCATAATACTTTATCTCTATTGTTTTGGCAGCATTACTCGACTTGTTGTGAGCATAGAATACCGCGGGCTCGTTGTCACAGTACATCTTTAGTGGTTTGTGAATACAATCTACCACTTTTAAGGCGGGTATAAATTTCTTTAGCCATATCGCCTGCCCCGTGGCCTCGAAGCATGCTATGAATTCTGCATACATCGTGGATGATGCAACTATCGACTGTTTGGAGCTTTTCCACGAAATAGCTCCCCCAGCGAGAGTGAATACGTATCCTGACGTGGATTTTCTATCATCTCTGTCCCCCGCAAAATCTGCGTCTGAATACCCTTTTATCTCTAGGGAATCACATCTCCTGTATTTTAGCATGTGGTCCCTCGTGCCTTGCGCATAACACAATGCTTTCTTTACCATCTTCCAGTGCTCTATGCCTGGATTCTCTTGATATCTACTGATAAAAGCTAAGTCAGGGCGAGTGCACACTTGTGCATACTGTAAGCTTCCAACAGCCGAAGCATATGGTACTGCTTTCATTTGATCGATCTCGTACTGGTTCTTGGGAGATTGGAATTTCACAAAACTATCGCCCTTGACTATAGGAGCAGGTGTGGCTTTACTCGCATGCATATTATACTTTTGAATAACCTTTTCTAAATATGCTTTATGCGATAGTCCTAAAGACTCCATTGTACCTATCTCGGTGAATTTCTATGCCCAAAACATATGATGCTTCACCAAGATCTGTTATGTCAAAATTTGAGGATAAGAACTTCTTTGTTTCTTGTAGTAGACTAACATCACTACTAGCAAGCAGGATATCATCCACATACAAGATTAGGAAAATATATTTCCCATTTTTAAACCTTGCATAAATGCAGTTATCCTTAATATATTTTTTAAATCTAAAACTTTTAATCGCTTGATTAAACTTTAGATACCACTGTCTAGAGGCTTGCCTTAATCCATAAATAGATTTCTTTAGGCGGCATCCCATATTTTCCTTGCCTTGCATGATAAAACCCTTGGGTTGTTTCATGTAGACCTTTTCTTTTAAATAACCATTCAGAAATGCCGTCTTAACATCCATTTGATGTAACTCTAAATCAGAATGTGCAACTAATGCCATTATGATTTTGAAGGAGTCCTTACGTGAGACTGGGGAAAAGGTCTCATTGTAGTCTATTCCTTCTCTTTGTGTAAATCCTTTTGCCACAAGTCGGGCTTTATACTTTTCTACATTTCCATTAGGGTCATACTTAGTTTTGTAGACCCATTTGCAGCCCATTGTTTTGGCTCCTTAGGAATTTCCTCTGAGTCCTAAACGTTTTTGGAACTCATCCATTTCATTTCATCTTCCATTGCCTCTAGCCATTTTGATGAGTTAGGGCTTCTAATAGCTTCTTCATATGTTGTGGGATCACCTTCCATATGAACCATTTCTGTGTTATAAACTTTATAATCAGTAGAAATAACTAATCTTCTTGTTCTATTAGACCTTCTAAGGGCCTCAGTTTCTGGCACATTCTGTGCCTCAACTTCCGGCACATCGTCTAAAATTGGCTGCTGCACCTCCCTTTCATGCTCAACAACGGGAGTTGGCTCTCGACGGATAGGTTCCGGGTCTACCCACATAGTTGTCATGGGTGGAGTTGCAACTGGTAGTGAGAAAAATGGCTCCTGAATCATCGGATTAAGTGCATGCACCCTCTTCTCCTCAAGATCAATTTTTCGAGCTACCAGGCTCCCCCTCATCATTTCGTCTTCTAAGAAGACTGCATGTCTTGTTTCTACAAACTTTGTATATTTGTCTGGATAGTAGAAACGAAAACCTTTTGATCTGTCTGGGTAGCCAATGAAGTAGCAACTCACTGTTTTGAGATCTAACTTTGCAATGTTTGGATTAAACATTTTGGCCTCAGCGGGGCACCGCCACACCCTGAATTGTTGTAGAGGGGGGGGGGCACTCTTCCTGTCCATAGCTGGTACGGTGTTTTGGGCACCGACTTGCTTGGTACTCTATTGAGAATGTGAATGGCGGTTTTAAGTGCCTCCATCCATAATCCCAATGGCAAGGTGGAGTAACTCATCATGCTGCGCACCATATCCATAAGTGTACAGTTACGCCTTTCAGCTACTCCATTTTGTTGAGGCTCGCCCGACATTGAATACCGGGCTACTATGCCAGTCTCCTGCAGGAACTTTGCAAAAGGTCCAGAACTTGGCCATATGGAGTGTGCCGATCGTAGTACTCTCCCCCACGGTCGGATCTTACTATCTTAATTTTTTTATCATGCTGATTTTCAACTTCAGCTTTGAATATCTTAAATTTATCCAACGCTTCAGATCTTTCTTTGATTGGATAAATATAACCACATCGAGAGTAATCATCTGTGAATGTTATGAACAAGTCATAGCCATCCACACTTTTCACCGAAAATGGTCCACAAATGTCAGTGTGGATGATTTCTAGTGTGCCTGTGCTACGGTTTGCACCCTTTTTGATTTGTTTTACATACTTTCCTTTAATGCAGTCTATGCATTGTTCTAAGTCTGAGAACTATAACGGAGGAAGAATTTCACTTTAACGAGGCTTTCTATTCTCCTCGTGAGTTCTCTTTCTTTTCTTTTGTTCTTTATTCGACGCGGAAACATGTTCATTCACATTACATAGGGAATAAAACCTTTTCACGCAGTGATAATAAATAAAGCTCATCGTGAAGTAAAGCATCACCCACATAAGCATTATTAAACCATATGGCACATTTGCCATGTCCAAATTAACATTCATAATGATCTTTGTCCAAACATGAAACACTAATCAAGTATCTATTACATGAAGGAACATATAAAACATCTGTAAGTTGAAGCTTGAATCCATCAGCTAACTCCAAGGAGATGTCGCCGGCAGCTTCAACTTTTGCTTGAATTCCATTTTCTACTTCAATGCCTCTTTCTCTTCTTTGCGTAGTCCGCTTCGAATGGAATCCCTGTAAAGAATTTGCAACATGAACAGTTGCTCCTGAGTCAATCCACCAAGTAGATTTGAAAAACTCTGTATACAAGGATTCATTTACTAAGGAAACAATGTTGTTACCTTTCTTTGCCATTAAGGACTTCAGCCAATCAGGGCAGCCTTTCTTGTAGTGCCCAGTCTGCTTACAGTGGAGACATGTGTCTTTGTCCACTGGGAAAGGCTTTTGCTGATGCTGATGCTGATAGGGAGCTTTTCCATGTGGCTTTGAAGGGGAACTTTTGCTATTTTGATTGTAATTCTTTTTCTTATCCTTCACATAGTTGATAGAACCACCATGTGAGGCTTTAAGTCTTTCCTCCTCTTGGACACACATGGCTATAGTCTTTTCTATGTCCCATGTTCCAGGTGACATATTGTAGTTTACAACAAAGGTTTCAAACTCCTTCGGCAGTGAAGCCATGACCAGGTGGACCAAGAGCGCTGGTTTGATCTCCAGATCCGCATCCATGGGCTTGAGCTTTGCTGCCATGTTGCTCATCCTGAGTATGTGCTTTCTTATTCCATGACCACCGCCAGTGTAGTTCTCTGTTACCAGTTGCTTTATCAACTAGGTGGCATATGTCTTTGAAAAGCCATTGAACTGGCTCTTTATCTTTGTAAGCAACTCCCCTACGGAAGTGCACTCTGCAATTGAGCCCACGATGGCGTTCTCAATTGTATTCTTTATAAATGCCATGCACTTTTTGTTTGCATTGACCCACTTTTGGTTTTCGATGAAATATAACATCTCCACTGGAGCATGATCCCCCCTCTTTTTATCCCATGCAGCATCATCATCAGTGGCCTCTCTGACTGGCTCTGTAGGTCTGACCGGCAGTGGAGTGTCCACAACCCAGTCCACTTCAGCACAGACAAAGGCTAAATCAACTTTCTTTCTCCATTTGGTGTAGTTATCACCTCGGAGTATGGGAACATCCTTAAGTCAACTCATCAAGAGGTACCCTCTAACAATCATATGCATTAATGTAACGTTGGTCAAATTAAACATACAATTGTCTATGCAATTAAATCTATATTATCGTTGGGCAAAATATTAGAAATAAATGCACCTTTAATTTCAATAATAAAACATGATAATGTTATTAACAATGTTGGTCATAAAAATAACATAATCATATTCATTTTAATAATCACTTTAAAATGCTCTTAAAAACTTAACTCTATGTAAACTTTTATTTTCTTTGTAAAAGAGCACTATGAATTATTTACGCAGCGGAAAAACATGAATAAAAATTCATGAACTTTTTACTCTTTAGAGAAACTTTTCTTTGACCAAATAAAAATTCATGAACTTTATTATTTTCTATATAAAATTCATGAATATTTCTTTTTCTGGAAATTTTCTATTTTCATTTTCAGAAACTTTATCTGTTTTTTTATTTACTTTTCTATTTTCTAAACAAATTTTCGTTGGAAAATTTTGCATAGAAAAACTATATGAAATCTGACCAAAAAAAACTGGACAAATAATAAAAAACAAGAAAAAAAATGCAGCTGGCTTGGCGCGTGGCTGCGGCGCCGGCCCAGCGCTCCTGGTCGCGATGCAGCCGCCTGCAGGCGACGCGGCCCACGCGCCTCCTTTCGGCCCAGCAGCCTAGCCGGCGGGTTAGGGTTTGTGGCCTGGCCGTTGGATTTCATTCGACGGTCCAACGCGCATGTAGCCCGATCAAAACAAGGCTCCAACCATCGGGGGAAACCCTAGCGCTCATTTCCCGCCTCGCACGCGCCGCTCGCCTCTGTCCTGCACGGGGTGTTGGGGTCCGGCGCCCGCCGGCGACGGCGACGAGCCGTCGCGGCGCGCGTGCCCCTTCCCCCTCTTTCTCCTTCCCTTGCACCAGGCAGCTGCATTTTTTTTTTCTTTTCTTTTTTGTTATTTGTCCAGGTTTTTTTTTTGGGCAGATTTCAAATAATTTTTCTATGCAAATTTTTCCAACGAAAATTTTGTTTAGAAACCAGACAAGTAAACAAAAAAAAATTAGAAAATGTTTCAGAAAATGGAAATAGAATTTTTTTAGAAAATAATAAAGTTCATGAATTTTTATTTGGTCAAAGAAAAGTTTCTGTAAAGAGTAAAAAGTTCATGAATTTTTATTCATGTTTTGCCGCTGCGTAAATAATTCATAGTGCTCCTTTACAAAGTAAATAAAAGTTTACATAGAATTAAGTTTTTAAGAGCATGTTAAGGTGATTATTAAAATGAATATGATTATGTTATTTTTATGACCAATGTTGTTAATAACATGATTATGTTTTATTATTGAAATTAAAGGTGCATTTATTTCTAATATTCTGCCCAATGGTAATATAGATTTAATTGCATAGACAATTGTATGTTTAATTTGACCAACGTTAGATTAATGCATATGATTGTTATAATGATCACTTAAATTGTGATTGAAGGAGGGTACCTCTTGATGAGTTGACTTAAGGATGTTCCCACACTCCAAGGTGATAACTACACCAAATGGAGAAAGAAAGTTGATTTAGCCTTTGTCTGTGCTGAAGTGGACTGGGTTGTGGACACTCCACTGCCGGTCAGACCTACAGAGCCAGTCAGAGAGGCCACTGATGATGATGCTGCGTGGGATAAAAAGAGGGGGGATCATGCTCGAGTGGAGATGTTATATTCCATCGAAAACCAAAAGTGGGTCAATGCAAACAAAAAGTGCATGACATTTATAAAGAATACAATTGAGAACGCCATCGTAGGCTCAATTGCAGAGTGCACTTCTGTAGGGGAGTTGCTTACAAAGATAAAGAGCCAGTTCACTGGTTTTTCAAAGACATATGCCACCTAGTTGATAAAGCAATTGGTAACAGAGAACTACACTGGCGGTGGTCATGGAATAAGAGAGCACATCCTCGGGATGAGCAACATGGCAGCAAAGCTCAAGCCCATGGATGCGGATCTGGAGATCAAACCAGCGCTCCTGGTCCACCTGGTCATGGCTTCACTGTGAAAGCAGTTTGAAACCTTTGTTGTAAACTACAATATGTCACCTGGAACATGGGACATAGAAAAGACTATAGCCATGTGTGTCCAAGAGGAGGAAAGACTTAAAGCCTCACATAGTGTGTCCAAGAGGAGGAAAGACTTAAAGCCTCACATAGTTGATAGAACCACCATGTGAGGCTTTAAGTCTTTCCTCCTCTTGGACACACATGGCTAGTCTTTTCTATGTCCCATGCTCTGATAGCATTGTTAGATCCTCTGGATCGGAGTAGGCTAGTGATTCTGGTAAACCTACCTTATGCCTGGCCGGAGGAGCTCGAGCCAGAGGCCATCGTGGTGAGATGGTCACGACGGCGATGACAGAAAGATGGCGGCGGTGGTGTGCTTCCCGTGAGCACCGCGCTAACCCTAGATCGGTAGGGAATATAGGTGGGGTTTGTGGCGGCGGTTAACTTCGTAACTCGTGCCCCGCCCCCACCTCTATTAATATAGCGCGGGTCACAGGGGCCCAACAACCATATGAGCGTTGGGCGCCCCCGATCAGGGCGCGATGCAAGGGGTTGGAGATCAACCTAACATTTGTGACTGCCATAGAAACTCACAACACTTAACCTTGAGAAGTGAGAACAAACATTCATCAGTGATTATATGACGAGCTGGCAGTTCCTTGCAGTCATATGAATTATGCTAAATTATATTTCATCGTGAACTCATGATCCATTACATTAGTTGGTTTAATGTCTGGTTTCACCATGTGCAAGGTTTCCGTTTCACTATCTCCTAACGATTGTATTAATTTTCTGTTATTTTCAGATTTGCTTGCTCTGCAGGGAGCGAGGGCATAGTATGAAGAACTGCCCTGACAAAGGTGATGGGGATATTAAGAAATTCTGCTATAACTGCGGTGAATCTGGGCATTCCCTTTCCAAGTGCCCGAAGCCCATCGAAAATGGTACTCTTCATCCATTCATGTTATGCTTAGATTACTATGGATGTGATTCCTTCATGTGATTAACATTATTCGATATGTATGCAGGCGGTACAAACTTTGCGAGCTGCTTTGTGTGCAAACAGCAGGGACATTTGAGCAAGGATTGCCCCGAAAATACACATGGCATTTATCCCAAGGTATTCCATAGGATTCCTTGTCCCCCTCTCATGAATCATGACACTACCACTACTACTACCAATATAAGGCATTGACATTGAAGGACATGTATTTTCATTTTGTATTTAGAGTATCATGCAGAAAAACATGTCATGATTGCAGAAAATGATTTTGGTTTGCTGTAGTTACCTACCTACTCTCTCCGCCCTAAATTACTTGTCGCAGAAATGGATGTATTTAGACATATTTTTAGCTCTAGATACATCCATTTCTATCCATTTCCGCGACAAGTAATTTGTGACGGAGGGAGTACTTGTTATGATGTTTGAATTGCTTGTGTCTTGAGGAACCCAAGGAATATTCACTGTTTTGTGTTTCCTTTTGGGTAGTGACGCATCATGCAAACAAGTGGATATATGACCTTTCAGATGTATAACCACCACTTGATAAATGATAACTACCTGTTTCAAAGGTTTGGGTTTTCTGTATGAGTCCTGAGGTACAGTACCAGTTTGTTGGTGGAGCCAAGCTTGTTTATAGCTTTGACTTTCTGTTGTTACTTTTGTTGCTGTTAACACTCTTCTACCTTGGTTACGTATTTATGTTTAGTTTATTCAATCTCTGCCTGTTTTTACATGGATTTTAACTATTATGTATTAATGTTAGGGTGGTTGCTGCAAGATATGTGGTGAAGTTACACACTTGGCGAGGCATTGCCCGAACAAACGGCAACAGTACTTCGAATCCTCGGTGGATGATGGTAAACAAACTGGAACTTCTTCCTTGACAAACCAACCTTTGCAATATCATAAGTACCGTGCATGCATTCACAACATTTGGAACGTCCACTGGAATGTGAAGTGTGTTGCAGTTGGCCTATATATATTTGAATTACCTGTTGCCATCATTTAAAGTTTCACACCCCCAAAAAAAAATCTGGACAATAATACTTGTATATATAAGAATGCTGGCTAAACTTACGATTTCAGGTTATACAACTATTTTGTTTCTGAAGTCTTGTTTGTGTTGTTGTATAAGATACTCGTTGGCTGTGCCAACGATAGGGGTATATCTGTAGGCCACACGGTGTTGTACTGTAAGGCAGCGGCTGTGGATAGGCGAACATGTTCCTCTTTTAGTCCTTAAAGTAAGGGTTGAGTAATGACTAACTGTACAGGCGCCGGTATCTTACTCTAGACAAAATCTAATGTATTATATATATGTTGAGAACTTGAGATTGTTCGCTGGTGCAACTGAATTTCTGCTGGTAGTTGTGCAGTTCATCACAGGAATTCATGTTTACTTGTTTATTTGTTGACGTTCTTATTTTAGGTATGAATATGGAGGGAGACTACCAGGAAGACCATACTCTTCACGGTGGAGATGATCTCGAAGATGATTTCATTGATGAAGAAGAGGCGAAAACCACCAAAACAGCAAAGCAACCCAGCGGTGGCGAGAAGAGTGGCAGCTCAAAGTCAAAAGGGAAACAAGCTCCAAAAGTTGTAAAATTCTTTGGTTAAACAATGCCGCCATTTTTGTAGCGTATGTCAGTCAAGAATGATCATCTTCCTGGACAATTCTTTTTTGGAGGAGTCCCAGCTGTGTAACTTACAATGCAATGAGATTGTATCCGTCCACACTCCGACGTTGGAGAGATGTCATACAAGAAATTCCTGATCGTTCGTCAGTCCTCGTTACGCTACGCTACGGTTACACAGATTTTTTGTTCATAATACAGTATAATTCATGCGGTTCTACGAACTGCGATGTGGCCGTGCTGGATGCGGTTCTACAAAGCAGGCATGAGCGGTCTGTGAGAGGGGAGACGGATGGGCGGTGGCGCGCATGCTGGCCGGAGCACCTCTCGATCTCTCATGGGCGAACGTGGCAAGGAGGGGACGTGCTTGGTCAAACGCCCCTCCAAACGCGGCGGCATGGCACCATGCATGCATGCAAGCCAGCGGCCACCCTATATTTCACCTGGCCCCTCCTCTCTTCCAGGCCTTGTGAATCTCGCCCGTCGTCGCGTCCGGCGCTCCGTGGAAAGAAGAGAGAACCCCTCGTCCACCATGGTGAGCGTGCGGCGCCGCTGTCTCTCTCGATTCGATCCTTGGATCTCGGCGGCGATCGATGCCGTCCGGCGGCGCGTGGACGACGCACGCAACAATGTTCATTCATAGTAACGTTTTGTTGTTGTTGTTGTTGTTGTTGGTTTGGTTTGATGATGCAAGGCGAACTCGGCGTCGGGGATGGCCGTGAGCGACGAGTGCAAGCTCAAGTTCCAGGAGCTCAAGGCGAAGCGGAGCTTCCGGTTCCTCACGTTCAAGATCAACGAGCAGACGCAGCAGGTGGTGGTGGACCGGGTGGGGCAGCCGGGCGAGACCTACGCCGACTTCACCGCCACCATTCCCGCCGACGAGTGCCGCTACGCCGTCTACGACTTCGACTTCGTCACCGACGAGAACTGCCAGAAGAGCAAGATCTTCTTCATCTCCTGGTACGTATACACCGTGCATGGTCTCTCTTTCTGCAGCCCGCACACGTGACGTGAGTAGTCAACGATCTGTGCATGCATGCATGCAGGTCCCCGGACACGTCCAGGGTGAGGAGCAAGATGCTGTACGCGAGCTCCAAGGACAGGTTCAAGAGGGAGCTGGACGGCTACCAGGTGGAGCTGCAGGCCACCGAACCCAGCGAGATGAGCATGGACATCGTCAAGGCCAGAGCCCTCTGAACAGTTTCTCACCGCTCCTTCCAGACTCCATGGCCGACAGCTGGATCTACATCATGCACTACGTCTACGTACCTGCGCCCCCGTATCGTATGCCGTTTCCCCTCCGTCGTCGGTGTCGGAGTCTCCCCCCCCTTGTAAACTAGACATAGATGGTCTCTCTCACTCTCGTTGTCTTTCCCGTTTCCAAGATTTTAGACGGCATGCCGATCTTATTTCCCCCTTGTTGCTGAGGTGCGTACTACGTAAATTTGTCCGTGCTCGTTGTGTAAGCGACTGGCTCCACACGGGCCACACGGCACTTATTCACGAAGAAGACAAACATTGTGGTTTGCTTCGCTCCTGGTCTCCTTATGTGCTCGTTTCCACAGGAGCCCTGATGCTGACATATCCAAAAGTTTAGAGGCATTTGTCTTCTGCTAGTGATTTAAAAACATATATCCAAAGTTATGGATGCGAGAGTGAAACGTTATATGAAGAAATTAAATTATGTAAAGGCATCTCCGAAGCATATCCTTAAATCGCATGTACAGTTTGTCATCCAACGTCGTCCGCGTCAGTCCATGGACCAGTTCATTTGTTTATTTTCTTGCAAACCGGAAGAAAATGGGGTGGGGAGCTTTGTGGGAGTACGGACCGCTGCGGCATAGGACTCCAACTCCCCTGGCCCGCCCAAAACCCCACCTGGACCCGCATCTCCATCCCTTCCTCTTTCTATGCATCCCCTTCCCTTCCCGTCGTCATTGCCGCTCTACCACCCCGGTTGCTCGCCAAGCCCTTCCATGACATCCGCAACCTCGGCCGCTCCGCTCGCTCGCCACACCGTTTGCCAACGCCGCTGGTCCACGCCTCTCGTCCGTCCGCCACGCAACTACCATCCGCCCCTACGGGGGTCACCACGCCCGACAAAAGCTTGTGCTACTTTTTTTGTCCCTTCTTTGAAGCAATGGATTCGTACATGAAGTATATGTACGAGCACTACGTTAAGTCGTCCGGCTTGGAGGATTATGCAGATACAATGACGATGATGCAAGCGATCCTTGTAGACACGGAGCGTGTGGAAGAGCATGCTCTCCATTTCAAGGGATCGATCAATGGTCATCGAGCGCTGAATCGGAATAGGGCACAGGGGAATTTGACGCTAATATACGACTACTTTGCCTCCGATGCCATATTCGCAAACAATTTTTGCCAGCGCTTTTCTATGCGAAAAAATATTTTCAATCGCCTCTACAACGGCGCCCGATCTTACGATGACTACTTTATCTTGAAGAAGGGTGTCGTAGGAAGGACTGGATGCTTTGTTTACCAGAAGCGCATGACTGCATTGCGTATGCTTGCATATGCACGTACGCAGATTCACAGAAGGAGTACCTCTTGATGCTTGGGAACACATGCGGAGACGTCATGACCAGATTTGCTATTGCAGTGGTCGAGTTGTTTGGACCTTAGTACTTGGGAGAACCAACTGTCGCAGACACTAAAATGCTCTTGGCAATGTCAAAGCAAGAGAGTGGACAAGTTTGCTCGGATCTCTTGATTGCATGCATTTTGAGTAACAACACAAATTATACCACTTTGCAAGTAACAAAGCAACATGCTACTACTATGGTAGACATGGCGGCAAAGTATGTACGCTAGAAGTGGACATGAAAATGACCAACATTTATATACAAAGTTTGTATGAGATCATTTCAATGTTGATACTTTGTACTATTTGGACATGTGTATGTGTATGGACATGTTGATCTTAAGTTGTTGTGTATGTGGTGCCAAAGATGGCCACATTTGTTTCTTTCTATTGCTGGGAAAATCCGAGTAGCTTATGTTTTGCCGAAATGTAGATTCATTTCCATTCCGGCAAATTTCAAACGCTCGATATGTCTTGTTTTTAACAAAGGTCATGCATAATTTTTTCGTGAATTTCGGCACGACATTTTCTAGAAAGTAGGACATATCGGGTGCCCGTGATTTGCCAGAACGGGAATTAAACAACATTCTGACAAAGCATAGGACATTTCTATGTCATTAGTCGATATATGTAACGAATTGACTTTCAGTATGTTAGGACTCCATGTGTGACTTAGAGCATCTCCAGCCGCGTCCCCAACAGGCCCTCCCCAGACGTTTTTGCCGCGCCGGTGTCGAAAAAACGACCCAGTCGCGCCCCCAGAAGCCCGTTTTTCGCCGACTCGGGCCAAAACTGGTGCCGACGGACCCATGCCGAACCCGGCGCCCTGGGGGCGCTTGGGGAGCTGGCACAAGCGAAAAAGGCGCGTGGGTCCGCCCTGGCGGCGACCCGAGGGCCTTTTCCCGCCGTTTCTTGACGCTTTTCCCTCGCATCCCTCCCGCTCGCTCGCCTTCCTCCAGCCATTCCCTCTCTTCCTCCCGTCAAC
>LR738710.1:767393147-767407026 GCA_902687465.1 Secale cereale
CCCCGCGCTCGCCTTCCAGCCGCCGCCACGCCGCCGAAGAAGTACGCCATGCCGTGCGCGGTGGCAACCGCGACTAGCACCGTGGCCCAGCCGAAGCAGAGGAAGCCGAGGGCGCCGACATCGAAGCCACCGGGCATGTCGAACGCCGAGTGGAGGGTGGAAGTTCAGCGACGCGACGCAGTCACCGCCGACGGGCGGAACAGGGCCATCGCTAAGAAGGCCCGCGACAACGCGGCGCGCGCGGCGGCGTCCACCTCATCGGTCGACCACGCGAGGATGATGAATCCACCCGTCGTCAGCCACGCCCAGTACGCGCCCTGGGGACAGCAAGGCATCGGATCTCCATGGGGATCGTCGTCGCCCGGCTACGCCGACGGCGACATGCACGGTGGGTTCAACCCAAACGTGACCTTCCCCCATGGCCACCCCGCGACGCGCACACCCTCGCCCGCCTTCGTCGGCGTGCAGTACCCTCCATACAACTACTCGCCGCCCGCCTACGCGTCCACACCGACGCCCCATCTCCGCCATGGACCGCTGCCCTTCTCGCACCTCGGCGACACCGACGACACAGGAGCCGACATGGACGACATCATCGCGACAGGTTCGACCACGACCGCCGCGTCTCCCGGGTTCGCCACCCAGGACGAGGTAGTGGATCTCAGCGGCAGCATGGAGGCCGAGCTCGGCTACGTCTACGGCGAGGACGCGCAGGAAGCGCAGGAACCCGAGGAGGAGGAGGAGGACGAGGAGGAGGAGGAGGAGGAGTCGGCTCCTGATCCGACGAAGGGGCGCCAGAAGAAGAAGCGGGCGGCTAGGCCAGGCGAACCACGCATCAAGTGGACATCCAAGGAGGAGGAATGCCTCGCCGAAGCATGGAAAGTCGTCTGCCTCGACCCGAACACCGGCACGAACCAGAGCTTCGAGACGTACTGGGACCGCATCAAGGCCGAGTTCGACGAGCGAAAGCTCGTCGACCCCTACTTCAAAGGCGTCTACATGCAGCGCGACTCCAAGGCGATGGTGAACCATTGGGGGCGTATCCAGGGGCGTGCAACAAATGGCATGGTATCGTCGAGGAGGTCGCGGCTCGCCCGGAGAGCGGCGCCAGCGTTGAGGATCAGGTACACACGCGTTCGCCCGCTTCTCTTCGTCATCTACGCCCGCCAACTGTTTGTTCCTCCGCGCAGTTGCTGCGCATGTTCACCATGTATCGGCGTGACAACCTCGACGCCGACTTCAAGTACCTCCACGTCTACAAGCGCATTGACAAGTGCGAGAAGTGGGCGGAAGTCCGACGTACCCTCGACAAGGCCAAGGAGACATACAAGCCGGACGCGACGACTCCGGGTGCGTCAGAGGGGCGGCCGGACGGCCACAAAGTGGCAAAGAAGGGGAAACATGCCGACGCGGCAACAACGCGAGTGCAGGAGTCCATCAAGCATTGCCTCGCCGATGCCGAGGCCCGGGTCGTCCTGCGTGAAGAGAAGACCGAGGCGCGGTGGTCGTCGTTGATGACGGACAGCACCATCAAGCTCGACCTGCTCCGGACCAACGTCGACCTGCTCCGAACGAACGTCGCCGCGAAGAAGAGGAACACCGACATGGCTTTTCTGATGGGCGGGGCGGACATGCTCCAGAGCAACGACGAGCAGCTCAGGGCGTGGTACATGGCGGAGCGCGACCTCATCCTGAACCAGCTGCAGACGACGCCGACAACGCCGACGACGCCGACGACGCCAGCTCCCGCGCCCACGGCCACACGGACGCCAAGCCCGAACGACGCCTCTACATCGCTGCCCAACAGTACCGAAGCCGCGCCGATACAGCCCAGCACCGAAGCAGCTCTGACACCGCCGAGCCCGCGCACGCCGACTCCGCCAACGCCTGGAGCCGACCCCGCCGAGTGATTCGTTGCGCACGTGAACTTGCAGCGCTCTATTTTTTGTAACGCCAGACTACGTCCGATCGTCGGATTTGTGGCGTCTTTTGTGAGCGGGAACGACCTAGTTCAAATTTCCCGCATCCTGGGGCCGACGCTTGGGGGCGTGACTGGGAGCTAGGTCGCCCCCAGGGGCGAAACTAGCGCCGGCACGCCCCCAGGCCGCTCTATTTAGGCGCCCTAGGGGGCCGAACGGCTGGAGATGCCCTTACAATGAGGAAGAATCCCAACTGTTGTCGTGGAAGTCACTTCCTCCTCCTCTCATCGTGATAGACCTTGGTAATGCACGAGGGAAGGGGGGATGCGACCATCATCGACGGTAGATATATCAGAGAGGAAGAATCCCGACTGTTGTCATGGGGGTCGCTTCTCCTACTTTCCCGTGTGCTGGACATTTTGGTGTAATATACTTGGGAAAGAAGGGAGGAGCCACCATTACCGACGGTCGCAATATTAGATAGGGAGTGCCCACCATATACACCACGTGAGATGAGAGTTTTCAAGGAAGACTCGATAGACTGAAAATCAACTTGTGCTGAATAATTAATGATATGTGTGTTGAGTTCCTGCTAATTGCCATCGATTTTTAATCTTTGAATTATGAACACATGAAATATCTCGTGACAATAGGATCCCCGAGTGCGATTACCGCACCAAACGATGGGGTATGTGCGACATGCCTTGCCTGGATAACGATAGGTGCTTCACCCTCACGTTGAAGGAGACCTTCGAACATTTTACGGTATGTAACGATAGCAAGTATTTTTCATAATTAAGCATGACTTGTGCTTTTTTGCATTAACGTGTAATTTTTGTTTTTTACAATTCGACTAGTGCATCCCTTGCTGTGCAAGATCTATTTCTTATAGAAGCCCCGTTTCAAAGATAGTGAGAGTATGGAGACAAAGAAAGCTCACCTAAAGATGAAACAAACATGGTTTCGTTTTTGCGGTTAAGCTCTACAATGCAGTAAATCACTCACATTTTGGTTGTTCCAATTATAGAGGACTATGAAAGGCTACATATTTTAGGAGGATATGAAAATAACCTTTGATATTGGTCCTGAAGATAATATTGACATTTGGATGGATGTGGACATGATTCCAATTCTACCTCTATGTGAGTTTGTCAAATAAATCTGTTAATGTAATTTGTATAGTTTATTTAAAAAATAAAAAATAGTCGATATTCATCCCTACTAAACTTGTTTATTTGTAATTGACAGGTTATTTCTTTTCTCCAAGAAATACACGAAATACTATAGACAAGAGCTACTGCAGTTATGGCTCAGAGCTAACTTGGGAGGTCTCATTTATTAATGATGTTGAGACTTTTAAGATCAATTATGAAGTTAGCCAAAATTATAATTGATACGTGTCACTAGTCCACCAGTTGAATGGTGGTAACATCTGTGCAAATAGCATGGTAAGATTTGGTACTATTGTGTCACTGGTCCATCTTTTGCATACATTCTTCTTAAATGAAATTACATTGCTAACTATGTTACTATAATTATGTTCTTTAAAATAAGCTCCCGAAGGATATGCCCTAGATGATGTATGCCGAAGGTGAGATGAATATTGTTAGCTTACGACCAAGTCCGCCAGTGGCTTTTCACAGTGCATACTTGATTTCTCGAAGAGATGAATACTTCACAATCAAAGAATGAAGCAAAGTAATGAATGTGCGCAGGCAATCACTTAGAGATATGTGGTTCTCTATTCTCCATAATGGAGATGAAGGGGTTTACCTGTTTTATGCTTTTTTACCTAAGAGAGAGGATCAGAGTAGGTCCTAAGTAGTATTTATCATGTGCTAGAATGATGATGAGTTATTTGCCCAGGATGACTATCCTTAGCTAGTGTTGGTTAACTTGTCATGTGCCATATTGATGGTGAGTTATTATATGACTACTGATAATAATGGAGTTTTTATATGACTGCGATGATGATGATGAGAAGGCCGTACTATTTGTCATGTGCTAGAATGATGACAGTTTATTATATATATGACTACGGATGATGAATTTTTGATGTATGCATCATGATGATGTAGAGTCAAGATCCATGCTTTATTTTTTTAGAGACACTGAGATTACTAGGCCCTTCCCAATGGTCCATTTTGTACGAGTGCTAAGGTTGCTATCTAGACAAAAAATCTGGTGTGACAAGGTACTTAAGAGGAGAGAGAAAAGTTTGATGACTTGGGAAGAAACAATGTCAATCACGTAAATATTTAAATGAAGAAAGCTCACAAATGTAGCCAAGAGTTTAATTGCTGAATCATTAAATCAAGGGATCTTAACTTCAAGAAGTTAAGCATATGAGAGCTTTAGTTGCTATTTTTTTAATGTACTTAGGTTGGTCATAGTGAGGAGTAACTTATACTAGTGTCATGATATGACACTAGTCTAAGTTACTACCTTCATAGTGCAAAGTAGCATAATAGTAGTGTGATGACCCACAAGTGTAGGGAATCTATTGTAGTCCTTTCAATAAGTAAGAGTGTCGAACCCAACGAGGAGCAGAAGGAAATGACAAGTGGTTTTCAGCAAGGTTTTCTCTGCAAGCACTCAAATTATCGGTAACAGATAGTTGTGTGATAATATAATTCGTAACGGGTAAAAAGTGACAAAAGTAAACAATGTGCAGCAAGGTGACCCAATCCTTTTTGTAGCAAAGGACAAGCCTTGACTTTCTCTTATGAAAAGCAAAGTGCTCCCGAGGACACATGGGAATTACTGTCAAGATAGTTTTCATCATGCTTATATGATTCACGTTCGGTACTTTGATAATTTGATATGTCGATGGACCAGAGCTTGGGTGCCGTCCTTTATTGGACAAGCCTCCCACTTATGATTAACCACTCTCGCAAGCATCCGCAACTACGAAAGAAGTATTAAGATAAATCTAACCATAGCATGAAACATAGGGATCCAAATCAGCCCCTTACGAAGCAACGCATGAACTGGGGTTTATGCTTTTGACACTCTAGCAACCCATCATCTACTTATTACTTCCCAATGCCTTCCCCTAGGCCTAAATAATGGTGAAGTGTCATGTAGTAGATGTTCACATAACACCACTAGAGGAAAGACAACATACATCTCATCAAAATATCGAACGAATACCAAATTCACATGATTACTTATAACAAGACTTCTCCCATGTCCTCGGGAACGAAAGTAACTAATCACAAAGCATGTTCATGTTCATGATCAGAGGTGTATTGAATAGCATTAAGGATCTGAACATATGATCTTCCACCAACTAGCATCAACTACAAGGAGTAATCAACACTACTAGCAACCCACAGTACCAATCTGAGGTTTTGAGACAAAGATCGGATACAAGAGATGAACTAGGGTTTGAGAGGAGATGGTGTTGGTGAAGATGTTGATGAAGATTGACCCCCTCTTGATGATAGGACCATTGGTGACGACGATTGTTTTGATTTCCCCCTCCCGGAGGGAAGTATCCCCGGCAGAATAGCCCTGCCGGAGCTCTAGATTGGTTTCGCCTCGGTTCCGCCTCGAGACGGCGACGCTTCGTCCCGGAAACCTCCTTATGATTTTTTCTGGGTCAAAACACGCTGATATAGCATAAGATGGGAGTCGGAGGCCTGCCAGGTGGCCCACAAGGTAGGGGGCGCCCCCACACTTGTGGCTGGGTGGTGGCCCCCCTCTGGTGCTTCTTTCGCCCAATATTATTTATATATTCCAGAAATATTCTCCGTGAAGTTTCAGGACTTTTGGAGTTGTGCAGAATAGGTATCTTAGATTTTTCTCCTTTTCCAGTCCAGAATTCCAGCTGCCGGCTTTCCCCCTCTTTACGTAAACCTTGTAAAATAAGAGAGAAAAGGCATTAGTATTGTGATATAATGTGTAGTAACTGAAGAAAATATGCCCTAGAGGCAATAATAAAGTTGTTATTTATATTTTCTTTATATCATGATAAGTGTTTCTTATTCATGCTAGAATTGTATTAACCGAAAACATAGTACATGTGTGAATACATAGGCAAAACAGAGTGTCCCTAGTATGCCTCTACTTGACTAGCTTGTTGATCAAAGATGGTTGTTTCCTAACCATAGACATGTGTTGTCATTTGATGAACGGGATCACATCATTAGAGAATGATGTGATGGACAAGACCCATCCATTAGCTTAGCATAATGATTGTTTAGTTTTATTGCTATTGCTTTCTTCATGACTTATACATGTTCCTCTGACTGTGAGATTATGCAACTCCCGAATACCAGAAGAACACCTTGTGTGCTATCAAACGTCACAACGTAACTGCGTGATTATAAAGATGCTATACAGGTGTTTCCGAAGGTGTTTGTGGTGTTGGCATAGATCAAGAATAGGATTTGTCACTCCGAGTGTCGAAGAGGTATCTTTGGGCCCTCTCGGTAATACACATCATAATAAGCCTTGCAAGCAAATGACTAATGAGTTAGTCACGAGATGATATATTACGGAACGATTAAAGAGACTTACCGGTAATGATATTGAGCTAGGTATGATGATACCGACGATCGAATCTTGGGCAAGTAACATACCGATGACAAAGGGAACAACGTATGTTGCTATGCGGTTTGACGGATAAAGATCTTCGTAGAATATGTAGGAGCCAATATGTGCATCCAGGTTCCGCTATTGGTTATTGACCGGAGATGTGTCTCGGTCATGTCTACATAGTTCTCGAACCCGTAGGGTCCGCACGCTTAACGTTCGATGACGATTTCTATTATGAGTTTATGTGATTTTGATGACCGACGTTTGTTCGGAATCCCGAATGAGATCACGGACATGACGAGGAGTCTCGAAATGGTCGAAAGGTAAATATTCATATATTGGAAGGCTATATTCGGATAGCGGAAAGGTTCCGAGTCATTTGGGTATTTTTCGGAGTACCGCGGAGTTACGGGAATTCACCGGGAGAAGTAATGGGCCTTATTGGGCCATATGGGAATAGAGGAGGCAGGTGATACGTCCAAAATGTATCTATAATTTCTGCTTGCTCCATGCCACTTTTGGGTGATATTGCTATGATATTCATACACTTCCATACACTTTTGATCATATTTGGACTAACTTACTAATCCAGTGCACCCCAGTGCCAGTTTCTGTTTTCGGCTGTTTTTGTATTTCAGGTTTTCACGTTTCGAGAACTGCCCAGAAAAATCCAGAAAAATTATATAAAAAATCAGCGATCCGGAAACAACACTGCGTCCGAAGGGCAGCCTGGGGGGGGGGGGCACAGGGGCTCCAGGCGCCCTGTGGGCGCGTCCCCCCTGGGCCGCGCCGAGGGGGCGCCTGGGCCCCCCGAAGCCCGTCCGGTGCCCCCCTTGGCATATATTTAGAGGGACCTCCGAAACCCTCAGAACATGACTTCTTTTCGCGATCCCATCTCTGTTCCGCCGCCGCCGCCGCTTCCAAGATCAGGAGCACCGGGAGAACTCTTCCCGGCACCCTGCCGGAGGGGAGGATCACCACCGGGAGCTTCTCCACCACCATGGACGCCTCCCGGATGACTCGTGAGTAGTCTCCCTTGGACCATGAGTCCATGACCAGTAGCTATGTGATGTTCTCCTCCCGTTCTTGTGCTTCACTAATTAGTCCTCGTGAGCTGCCCTACATGATCGAGGCACCTATGTAATCCTTATGCTGTTGCTGTGTTGAGTTTGCTGGGATCCGATGGATTATGAGATTATGTTCAGATTGATCTTGAGTAATATATTTGATTCACCTCTTTTATATTTTAGTTCATAAGTAATTCTTGCATGTTCTCCGTTGTTACTTATTGCTTTGGCCGAGTAGTAGGTAGTGACTCCAAGAGGGAACGTTATGCTTGATTGTGGGTTCATTGTCAGGACCGGTTTTCCGGGATATTAATTTCCCAGTAAATGGCCCTTGTGCTCACCAGCCCCAGGATTACTGTTAGCTGATGAGACACAAACTTGATACAGAAATTCCAAGCAAAATGTAAAATATGTAGTACAAGACCATTCTGGTCCATGAGTACAACAAAAGGTCTCTAATGGTTGATGGCGGAAGCGGTTTGCGGATCATCAGTGTCTATGGGACTCCATTTCCCACAGGAACAGCTGACCTGGATAACTCCTATCTTCGCGCGTCTGCTATCTCCATTGCCTAGGTTTCGGGGCTGTCGTCGTAGTGCTCCTCTCCAAGCAAGAAATCTGGCCAAGACAATAGCCAGGGACAATCCTGTGAGTACTTTGAATGTACTCGCAAACATCATGAAAACAAGTATAACATAGCAGGTGATAATCATGCACTGAAATAATCCACGATCACTTAGTCAGTCCCGAAATAAAATTCATGATGCACATGAGCAGGTCATTTGTATTAAACAGGAATAAGCAATCAGAGAATGAAGATAAAATAAACCGATCGGGTGTCTGAAGCGACGCCTCGAAAGGATAATAATGTAAAGCATGCCTCAGTCGGGCGTCTGAGCGACGCCACATAAAGGGCTTATAAGAAAAATAAATCACATGCGTGCCACAGTCGGGCGTCGGAGCGACGCCACCTAAAGGGCTTATAAGGAAAATAAATAATCAACATGCCACAGTCGGGTGTCTGAGCGACGCCACATAAAGGGCTTATAAGGAAATTAAATAACAAGCATGCCACAGTCGGGCGTCTCAGCGACGCCACATAAAGGGCTTATATAACAATAATCACAATGAGTATTCTGGAGGTAGAACCATCCTAAGGATACTCAATAATTCAACAACAATATAAATAGTTAGTCCACAATAATAATAATCATAATCATCATTCGTCACGCGTCGAGATCAATATTCTGGTTTAGAAGTTTTCCTCCGAAGACCGACACTAAGACCGACACTTGACCCTTCCCAGACTGTAGTCCTTAACCGCGGATACGGCTATTCGAATAGATATAAACTCTGCAGAGGGTGTACTCTTTACCCACGAGTAACGGATTCCTTTAGTCCACCGGGACTAATTCCGCTTACGGTCTTTGAATTGAAAACACACCCAACCAGCACACACCAGCTTAACTTACCAGTGCCTGGAATCACCCATGACACTTATTAAGCAAAACTCTAAGCGGGGAGGCTACAACCTCGATTAGCATGGGATCAAATTTATATCGCGCGCTACTAAGGGGTGCCCCCCTCTCGGCCCCAACCGGAAACACCCATGCCCCCGGACCATGTGGCATGCCTACCGGATGCACCCGGTATCTTCCACCATGGCCTCTCTGTACGGTGTGTGCCAAGAAAGGGGTTGACAACTTACTGAACCGTACCCTGCCCGCGGCAGGGACAAGTGGTAGTACGAAAACAAGCATGGGGTTTACTGGAACAAGACTCGATCTATGGTCGACTCAGGAGGCTTATGTGTTCCCTGCATGGTTAGTACAACAGATACTTTTCACGGTTTTCCTGACAGGGCACCACTCATCATGCCCCATCATGCCTCACGGCACATCCTCGCCACAACGAGATGTCCGTCACGTGGTTGTGTTCACCGGAACACAATCCTCCTTCGGACTCCATCCGAACTGTCACCAGGCACATGTGGCATGAGAAGTGGCTACTGTCACCAATGTCACACATATAACAGAAAAGATTTTCACCATATGATGATATGCATGAGTATGACTACCACATGAAATAACGCTACTCCATTTTAGCATATTGATGGAGTTCATATGTTCTAGCAAACAACACACAACTTATGTCATAATGGAGTTCAAGATGCTTGCCTTCAAGGTGCAGAGAGGTGAGGTGCACTTCAAAACTTTTGAAAGTTTTGATCTTCCCTCCAATTCCTAATTTTGAAAATATTCAAATTAACACATAATCTAAAAACAGTACAAAAAGTTGTCATAATTATTTTTGAAATAAATCTTAAAATAAACTAGGTGAAATTTGAGAGAGGTAGGAAAAAGAATCAACTCATCTGGAGTTTTATTTAAAAAGATATGCCCAGTCAAAGTCCTGGTCAAAATCTGGTTTTAAATAAAACAGAAAAGGAAAACGGTTCGAAATAGAATACGCTTTTGGGAAAAGGAAGACGTACTGCATGGTTTACGCCTTCACTTAAAACGCTCAGCCGAGCCTGGAGTCACAGACGGGTGGGGCCCTTGGGTCCACTGGTCATATTTGACCAGTCGCCCTTCTTCTTCCTCCCGCGGCCGAGCCTGGGCGGAGGCCCGACGATCCTCGCCGGCGGACGACGGCTCCTAGGAGCCATCCGAGGGTGGGAAAGGATCCGACGCTCCAGGGCGATCCTCCCAGTGGTCGAAAGGGTCTCGGGGGCGAAGGGGTTTGCCGGCGGCGAGCTCTGCGGCGGACGGCGTCTCGGAAGGAATTGGGGACTCGAGCTACGGCGGTTCTTGGTCGTGTTTGAGGGGTTGGGAAGCTCCGCGTGGTCTAGGGGAGGCGTATGGTGGTATTGGATGGGCGTGGGAAGCTCTGCCTGCGACGCACGGCACTGGGATGCGGCGGCGGCCGAAGCTACCGGAGACGAGGAAGATGGCCTCTCTCCGACGATTGCTGGCTACGGGAGCTTCTAGGGAGGTGTCCTGAGGTCGCCTGAGGGTCTGGACGAGCCCGGGGCTCCTTTTATAGGCGGGGGAGGTCGGTTCGTCGGTTGCCAGAGGATAAGCTCGACGGCGGCGGATAAGATCGGCGAACTGCTGCTCTGCAGCTTGCAGGATGGCACGTCGAGGTCGGGGACGGCGTCAGGAGCTAGCGGACGGACGAGGCACTGCACAAGGAGGCAGCTGGCGAGCGGGGGATGGTTTGGGCGGCGCCGGCCATGGTACGGCGAGCTGTAGCCGAAGGCTAGCCGCCAAGGGGGCCCGCTGCGGTGGCGCTGAGGGGTGCCAGAGGTTGGCTTGGATGGTTTCGACGTGTGGACGAGGGCGGCGTGTCTCTGCAGGTGAGCAAGGGCCAGGGGCACGACGCGGCGGCTCGGGCGCGCGCGCGTGCAGAACGCACGCTCTGCTCGTGCTCTCGGCATGCCCACCACATGCTCGATGAAATGCTAGGGTGACCTAGAAAGCTCTGGTGCTGTTGGAACTACCCAGGGTTAGGTTAGTGGGCAAAAGGAGGCTAGGGGACATGTTGGTTTGTCCAGGAAGGAAAATTTCTAATACAAAGTTGAGAGCATGCCAATTCTGGTCATGCATGTCAGCTGTTTGACAATGTGCCAAGGCCACCTAGGAGATCTTTCTGGACTCCAAACTTACCAGACTGGGATCTCTTTAGGTGTAGGTGATGGTGGCAAGGTTAGTTTGGCAAAACCAGAAACTTGTTAGTGCAAGTTTTTGAGAAAACCAAATCTGGACAGAAAATGTAGGCTATTATTGCATGGACCAAAATTATTCAAATGGGTCCAATCTCCTGGACTTAAGGGTTTGGTAGCAAGCACTAATAGCATGAAAGATCCCAAGATCACTAGAGGAATTTAAAGTAGGGTTGCAGTGCAAAACACTAAACTGGACCAGAATGAAAAAGAGGATGTTTTGCTCAAAATTCATAAAACACAAAGCTGGATTTTTGCATAAAAATGAGTTATATGCATCTACTGTCATCTCCAAATTTTGGTGGAATTTTTAAAGAAATATTTAAATAGGTTGCAGTGAAATGGGAGCCCTTGAAAGAATGGAAAAGCCATTTTAAAAGAATTTATGCTTGGCAAAAGTATTATAAATATGCTTCCACTTGCATACCCACAAAAATCAAATGTTTTAAGAAAGCATTCAAGCCCCTCAATATTATCCAAAAGTTTCAGATAAGAGGGAAAAATCTAAAAATCCAGGGAAAAGAAGCAGCTCTGCAATTAATAGAAAAGCCAGAAAATAGAAATTAAATCTTTCTGACAAAATTCTAATTAATAAAACAAGATTAAATTTTTGGGGTGTTACAACACTACCCCCCTTAAGAAAAATCTCGTCCTCGAGATTTGCTAAGAACGTGTTTTGTAAGAAGATTACTCGTACCACGCGACAACCGTCACATGAAAACAGATACACCACACGCATGATAGGACGGGGCTATAGAAAAATCGCTGACCAGTGTGCAGCTGTGGTATACTAGGGAGGTAATTGGTTAGGTGATAAAAGCGCGCGGGGTCTGCATTAAGTGCACGTGGTCTGCGAGTCATATAATGAGAGGACATGCAAAACAAATTTTTATTAAGGAAAACATTTTTCATGGCAGTGGTCTTTTAAGAAAAACCTTACTATGAAATTTGCTATAGTTAAAAACAATCAATTTTTTTTTTGTAATCACAAGAAACAACTTCAACCAATGCAATATACTAATACAGAAAATTTTAAAGCTCAACACAGTTATCACAACAAGCAGTAAATTCTACACAAACTGATATAACCACGGTGCTGACGGTTCAGGTAATAAGCTATATTTCACGAGGAATTATTCCCTGCAGTGCGATATATCCTTCGCCTACTGGGAGTGGATGGGGGATTCACAAAGTGCGTCTCTCTTAGCCTGGCCTCAGGGGGTCTACTAATAGCGACTAGGGTTTTACACAGCAAGGGTCTGGAGAAAATCCATCACCTGCTGGGTCAAGTGCTCTCGAGCGATGAGATAGTGCACCAGCTTATCTAGCATCGGACCTTTCTCTTCTCAGGCGTAGGGAAAGGATGCGGCTTCTCTGGCTGCTGCACTATTCGGGAAAATAATAATAGCCACGTTCACTGGCAAAAGGGTACCATGAATTGAAGACGGGTAACCGCTCCATACGCAGCGATCTATATGGTCATTATAGGAGTGGGCAAGGATTTTCCCGATGAAAGGAACTTCCGTAGGGTCTTGGTTTGGGTCTACCTGCGGGGTGTGCCTGGCTGTACAATATGAGAGTGACCCTCGATTTGAACAGGTTGTACTAGGATGGCTTGGAGAAAACCCATGGTACTGTGGTCAAAATCCCACAATTATTTTAATAAAATCCCCCGGGGTTGCATCTGGCGTCTTTATATGAATCCCAAGGTGCGACCTGAGAAACAATTGGCTGTGAAGGCAGTGCACCAGGTGAGGGATGCTTGGTAAGGTCACGGAGTGGCCTTATGTATAGCATCTGGGCAGGATGACATATTGTGTTGTGGTGGCAATATTAATTGTCGGTTCTGTTCTCTGGTGGTCGGGGTCATCGTCACAGATATATATATCGCAAAATGCGATGTATTACTGTGGTTGTCGGTTGAGGCAAACGCTCCCTTTATATAAAGAAAAAGGAGTCTTCCTTCGCGCACTTGCGAATGGGGCAACTCAGGTGTCGATCACGGGTGTGTAGCTTACTGGGCTAGTCTGATAGGTTGGGCACCGACTGCCAAAAGCTGTCGGGGTCACAGTGTGGGCTATCGGGTAGGATAGGCTTGATTGTGGTGAGGTTAAGGTCTGGTGGGTGGTTTAACCTAGGTTCATTGACCCGGCCAAGATAGGATTAGCCAATGGTCAGCCTGGCTCTGATACCAAGGTTGTCAGGACCGGTTTTCCGGGATATTAATTTCCCAGTAAATGGCCCTTGTGCTCACCAGCCCCAGGATTACTGTTAGCTGATGAGACACAAACTTGATACAGAAATTCCAAGCAAAATGTAAAATATGTAGTACAAGACCATTCTGGTCCATGAGTACAACAAAAGGTCTCTAATGGTTGATGGCGGAAGCGGTTTGCGGATCATCAGTGTCTATGGGACTCCATTTCCCACAGGAACAGCTGACCTGGATAACTCCTATCTTCGCGCGTCTGCTATCTCCATTGCCTAGGTTTCGGGGCTGTCGTCGTAGTGCTCCTCTCCAAGCAAGAAATCTGGCCAAGACAATAGCCAGGGACAATCCTGTGAGTACTTTGAATGTACTCGCAAACATCATGAAAACAAGTATAACATAGCAGGTGATAATCATG
>LR738710.1:767408312-767473706 GCA_902687465.1 Secale cereale
GGCGCTGAGGGGTGCCAGAGGTTGGCTTGGATGGTTTCGACGTGTGGACGAGGGCGGCGTGTCTCTGCAGGTGAGCAAGGGCCAGGGGCACGACGCGGCGGCTCGGGCGCGCGCGCGTGCAGAACGCACGCTCTGCTCGTGCTCTCGGCATGCCCACCACATGCTCGATGAAATGCTAGGGTGACCTAGAAAGCTCTGGTGCTGTTGGAACTACCCAGGGTTAGGTTAGTGGGCAAAAGGAGGCTAGGGGACATGTTGGTTTGTCCAGGAAGGAAAATTTCTAATACAAAGTTGAGAGCATGCCAATTCTGGTCATGCATGTCAGCTGTTTGACAATGTGCCAAGGCCACCTAGGAGATCTTTCTGGACTCCAAACTTACCAGACTGGGATCTCTTTAGGTGTAGGTGATGGTGGCAAGGTTAGTTTGGCAAAACCAGAAACTTGTTAGTGCAAGTTTTTGAGAAAACCAAATCTGGACAGAAAATGTAGGCTATTATTGCATGGACCAAAATTATTCAAATGGGTCCAATCTCCTGGACTTAAGGGTTTGGTAGCAAGCACTAATAGCATGAAAGATCCCAAGATCACTAGAGGAATTTAAAGTAGGGTTGCAGTGCAAAACACTAAACTGGACCAGAATGAAAAAGAGGATGTTTTGCTCAAAATTCATAAAACACAAAGCTGGATTTTTGCATAAAAATGAGTTATATGCATCTACTGTCATCTCCAAATTTTGGTGGAATTTTTAAAGAAATATTTAAATAGGTTGCAGTGAAATGGGAGCCCTTGAAAGAATGGAAAAGCCATTTTAAAAGAATTTATGCTTGGCAAAAGTATTATAAATATGCTTCCACTTGCATACCCACAAAAATCAAATGTTTTAAGAAAGCATTCAAGCCCCTCAATATTATCCAAAAGTTTCAGATAAGAGGGAAAAATCTAAAAATCCAGGGAAAAGAAGCAGCTCTGCAATTAATAGAAAAGCCAGAAAATAGAAATTAAATCTTTCTGACAAAATTCTAATTAATAAAACAAGATTAAATTTTTGGGGTGTTACATTCATGCCCCTCGATGACTAGCTTGAGTGACAGAAACATGAGTCTAGGGGATGTGCTGTTGCCACAAGGGGGAAAACAACGGTGCTTGTGCCCGCGGGTGCAATGATTGTTTACTTTACGCAAAGTTCTTTTAATGCAGTTGTCTGTTGCATTGAGTTTATACTATGGGTGGGACTCGCAACTTAATACCAGCGGGATGTTCTGGATAGATATCTCAAGGTGGATGATTAGTAGTAGATATTGATGGATTTCGGTCTACTTACTTTGGCGTACCGCCCATGCTTTGAACCTCAACCTTTCTTGCAATGTAGTCAGCATTGGTTTGCGTTCGTGGTCCTGTCAATTGCCCAGCTGTAATTTGTTTACCTCACATAGCTGTTTTATCGTTTTTTGGGAGAGAGACATCACTAGTGAACATCATGAGACTCCGGTCCATATTACCATCATTGATCACATCCACTATTTACTTTCCGTTACTATTTACTATTGCAAAAACTATCTATCACTACTATCATTGCTTTTAACCCTTTATGAACTACAAGGCCGGAGAGATTGACAACCTCTCTGTACTCGTTGGGAGCAAAGTTATTTGTATCTGTGTGCAGGTCCACGTTGATTGCTACTAATCTGGCGCCGTAGCAATTGACACCTACTTGTTGAACCTAGGAGTCTCTGGGGATTCGATCCTTGGCATCTTTGCTAAGGGAAAACACTTCTACTTACTGCATCTTACACCTTCCACTTGGGGTAACCAACGAGGGGTTCGAGGCCCATCAAGGAGTATTTTCTGGCGCCGTTGCCGGGGACTCCACTCTTCAGGATAGGGGAGTTGCATGCTATCTTTTATCTTTGCTTTTTAGTCTTGTTAGTTTACCTTTCAGTTTTTTTATGTCTTTTCACTAGTTGTCCTTATGGACAACCCTATTATTGGATCGCTGCTTGCGGGAAGACGCCCCACACCTGTGGTGGTTGATCCTCCCCCTACTGAAATTGTGCCTTATAAAATACCAGCTGGTATTATCAATTATGTTTTGGCTAATCGTTACGCAGGAGACAGACATCCCGGTGAACACTTGCTATATCTGTCACAACTATGTTCATTATTTAGGCTTGCAGGTGTATCGAGGGAGTTTGTCATGAGGAAATTGTTTGTCGTATCACTTATAGATAAAGCTTCAGATTGGTATGGGCTTCTCGATAACTCACACTTGCTGGACTGGCAGGAGCTTATGTCTCTCTTTTATACTAAGTTTTATCCTCTTCATGATGCTTATGTGGAGAGTAAGAGTACCTTTTTGCATGTGGATCATGGTAACAATGCTTTATGTGATGCTTATATTGTTGAGTTTATTCGTGATACCACTGAAAATTATTATGAGAAGGGAATATATGCTTATAGATATTTCAATAATATCAAGTTCCCTCTCTTTATGTTGAAGGTTTTGAAGCTGCACTTGTTTTGTCTTCCTATGCTTATTGCTTTGTGCTTCAATGAATTATTCTATTGCAATATTCCTATGCATAGGAAGCATGTTAGGCTTAAATGTGTTTAGTATTTGCTTCTTGATGCTCTCTTTTGTTCTTCAATTCTTATTCCTACGAGAGCATCATTAAAGTCTTATGCCTAGCTTAAAGGCATAAAAGAAAGCGCTTTTGGGAGGCAGCCCAATGAATAATTTTTTTGCTTTTGTTGTGTCTTGATGTTGTTTACTGCTATAGCATCATCATTGTATCTTTGCTTTTCATATTTGTGCCAAGTATAGCCTCCGATTGCTAGAAAGTTCAAAAGTTGTGAGGTGCTGTCCAGGAAACAGATTCTGTCCTTGGATAGAAAAATTCGTATAAAATCACCAGATCATCTTTTTGGTCTGAATTTTTTCGACAGCGTTCTCTATATAATTGTTTTTCGTGCATCTGTTCTGAGTTTTTTGATTTGAGTTGCAGAAGTATCCCGAACAGATCAATTACTGCCTGCTGTTCTGTTTTTCACAGATTCTGTCCTGTTTTGCCTTACCTTCACTTTGCAAATTAAGAACTTGCTTTTTCTTTGCAAAAACCTTTTGGCAATCTTGAGAAACAGTATAACTTCAAGAATATCCTTATTTCCAGCAAGGTATAATTATTTTATTAAGGGTACTAACCTCGCTAATCAGATTATGATGAGTTATGTATGAAGGGAGTTTTCAAGTGTGCGAGGGAAGATGATAAAAAGATTCAGGAGTGTCAAGCGCTCAAGCTTGGGGATGCCCCCATGCACCCCCAAGAAATATTCAAGGAGACTCAAGCGTCTAATCTTGGGGATGCCCCCGTGCATCCCCTTCTCCATCAACATTATCAGTTCGTCTTTCGTTCCGCTATATTTTAATCACTTCTTGTGTTATGTGCTATGCTTGGAGCGTCTTGCTTTTAGTTTTCTTTTTAGTTTTTCATAACGAGTCGGAACCCAACATTCCTTTATGTGGGAGAGAAACACGCTCCACTTCTACCTAGAACATAACATAGAATTTTCATGTCTATCTATGCTGTGTGTGTTCTTTGTCTTTTAATAGCTACTATCGTGCTCTGCTCTTAGTATTCATGCTTATCTTTTCAAAGAGCTTTTGTTTAGTTGGTTGCTTGAACTCTCTTTAATTATCATGCTCACCTTATTAAGAGAGTTTGCTTCCGTTGCATGGGTTAATGTGTCTATGATAAAGATGCTACTTTCATGATGGTGCTTAGTAGTTCAGGTTTTCTTTTGGTTAATCTCAAATAGCTGGGGGGTTCCCAATGTGTTATTGGAGTACCAACTTGGTTTGTTTGCCTATGATATGGTATGGTTTAGTAATATCTTCCTTCGAGAATTTATTTTGATTGACTTGGCGTATGCTCACGCATATTCAAGACTGTAAAGAAAGTCTTTCAAGCCTTGATGATCTTTTGTTTCTAAGTAGCGATATAACTACCATGCCTGATTCAATATTGCTTTGTCGCTCTGCATGATTATGACCGTCATTGCTCTCTTAGTTGGTCGCTCCCAGTCTTTTTGCTAACCTCCACCTGTACTAAGCAAACTAACCATGCAATACATAGCTCATGGGAAAGTAGCCTAAAAACTATCGTGGTAAAGAATATGTTGCTTATGTATCTTATTTCTTATAAGTTGCTTGCTAAGCGGTAACCATGTTTCTGGGGACGCCATCAACTGTCACACTTTTTTTGAATATCATGTGAGTTGCTATGCATGCTCGTCTTGTCTGAAGTAAGGGTGATTTACCGTGGGTTGAATAACTATGCATATTGTTAGAGAAGAACATTGGGCCGCCAACCAAAGCCATGCATCATGGTGGAAGTTTTAGCTTGGACCTTAATCCTCAATCTCTCATGATAATATGCTTATGCATTAAAGAGGAGTCCATCATCTATTTTCTATGTTGTCCCGGTATGGATGTCCTCAAGTTGAGACTATCAAAAACGAGAAATCAAATGCGATCTATCTCCTTGGACCTTTGTACAGGTGGCATAGAGGTACCCCTTTGTGACACTTGGTTAAAACATATGTAATGCAATGATAACCCATGGGGATCCGAGCTAATTAGGACAAGGAGCGAGCACTATTGGTATTCGATGCATGAGGCTTGCAACTTATAAGATGTTTTATGCATGACACATATGAAGTACTACTACCGTTGACACAATTGCTTCCATGTTTTCAAAATAAAAAGCTTTAGCACTTAACCTTTCATTTATCTTTATGTTGAAGCACCAACTACTGAGAGCATGATTGTCATTCTGAGTGTAATATGCATTGTCCCAAAGTAGCATTGTCTTTTGCATGATTGTGATATCGTTTATTCTGAAATGATTGTATCTAGTCATCAATTAAACCTTGAAGGTGCCCCTGTACTTATGTTTTGCATCACTAAAGGGGGCAAGCTAGATATTACCTTATCATATTTGCACATCATGTTCATTGCAAATCTTTTTGATGTTTCAGTTTCATGTTGTAAAACTTTCAGTCATTTGTGATTTTCTCTTGAGGCAACTTAATTACTGTAGAATCATTGTCTCAGTAAGCTTTTGTCATATGACTATGAAAAAGTCCTATATGGTTAATAGCATGTCACCACAGAAATTATTCTTGTTATCATTTACCTACTCGAGGACGAGCAGGAATTAAGCTTGGGGATGTTGATACGTCCAAAACGTATCTATAATTTCTGCTTGCTCCATGCCACTTTTGGGTGATATTGCTATGATATTCATACACTTCCATACACTTTTGATCATATTTGGACTAACTTACTAATCCAGTGCACCCCAGTGCCAGTTTCTGTTTTCGGCTGTTTTTGTATTTCAGGTTTTCACGTTTCGAGAACTGCCCAGAAAAATCCAAAAAAATTATATAAAAAATCAGCGATCCGGAAACAACACTGCGTCCGAAGGGCAGCCTGGGGGGGGGGCACAGGGGCTCCAGGCGCCCTGTGGGCGCGCCCCCCCTGGGCCGCGCCGGGGGGGCGCCTGGGCCCCCCGAAGCCTGTCCGGTGCCCCCCTTTGGCATTTATTTAGAGGGACCTCCGAAACCCTCAGAACAGGACTTCTTTTCGCGATCCCATCTCTGTTTCGCCGCCGCCGCCGCTTCCAAGATCGGGAGCACCAGGAGAACTCTTCCCGGCACCCTGCCGGAGGGGAGGATCACCACCGGGAGCTTCTCCACCACCATGGACGCCTCCCGGATGACTCGTGAGTAGTCTCCCTTGGACCATGAGTCCATGACCAGTAGCTATGTGATTTTCTCCTCCCGTTCTTGTGCTTCACTAATTAGTCCTCGTGAGCTGCCCTACATGATCGAGGCACCTATGTAATCCTTATGCTGTTGCTATGTTGAGTTTGCTGGGATCCGATGGATTATGAGATTATGTTCAGATTGATCTTGAGTAATATATTTGATTCACCTCTTTTATATTTTAGTTCATAAGTAATTCTTGCATGTTCTCCGTTGTTACTTATTGCTTTGGCCGAGTAGTAGGTAGTGACTCCAAGAGGGAACGTTATGCTTGATTGTGGGTTCATGCCCCTCGATGACTAGCTTGAGTGACAGAAACATGAGTCTAGGGGATGTGTTGTTGCCACAAGGGGGAAAAAAACGGTGCTTGTGCCCGCGGGTGCAAGGATTGTTTACTTTACGCAAAGTTCTTTTAATGCAGTTGTCTGTTGCATTGAGTTTACACTATGGGTGGGACTCGCAACTTAATACCAGCGGGATGTTCTGGATAGATATCTCAAGGTGGATGATTAGTAGTAGATATTGATGGATTTCGGTCTACTTACTTTGGCGTACCGCCCATGCTTTGAACCTCAACCTTTCTTGCAATGTAGTCACCATTGGTTTGCGTTCGTGGTCCTGTCAATTGCCCAGCTGTAATTTGTTTACCTCACATAGCTGTTTTATCGTCTTTTGGGAGAGAGACATCACTAGTGAACATCATGAGACTCCGGTCCATATTACCATCATTGATCACATCCACTATTTACTTTCGATTACTATTTACTATTGCAAAAACTATCTATCACTACTATCATTGCTTTTAACCCTTTGTGAACTACAAGGCCGGAGAGATTGACAACCTCTCTGTACTCGTTGGGAGCAAAGTTATTTGTATCTGTGTGCAGGTCCATGTTGATTGCTACTAATCTGGCGTCGTAGCAATTGACACCTACTTGTTGAACCTAGGAGTCTCTGGGGATTCGATCATTGGCATCTTTGCTAAGGGAAAACACTTCTACTTACTGCATCTTACACCTTCCACTTGGGGTAACCAACGAGGGGTTCGAGGCCCATCAGCAGGCCAAAGGGGAGGTGCCCCCTTGGGTCCGAATTGGACTAGGGGAAGGAGGGGCATCCCCCTTGCCTTTTCCTTCCTCCTCTCTCTTTCCCTGTTTCCTTCTCTCTTACTCCGAATAGGAAAGGGTTTCCTACTAGGACTTGGAAGTCCTAGTAGGACTCCCTACACAAGGCGCAACCTAGGAGGTCGGCCTCTCTCCCTCCCTCCTTTATATACGTGGGTAGGGGCACCCCATAAACACACAAGTTGATAATCGTTTTAGCCGTGTGCGGTGCCCCCCTCCACGGTTACACACCTCAGTCATATCATTGCAGTGATTAGGTGAAGCCCTGCGTTGGTAACTTCATCAGCACCGTCACCACGCCGTCGTGCTGACGAAACTCTCCCTCGTCCTCAACTGAATCAAGAGCTCGAGGGACGTCATCGTGCTGAATGTGTGCTGAACACGGAGGTGCCGTACGTTCGGTACTTGGATCGGTTGGATCATGAAGACGTTCGACTACATCAACCGCATTACTAAACGCTTCCTCTTTCGGTTTATGAGGGTACGTGGACACACTCTCCGCGCTCGTCGCTATGCTTCTCCTAGATAGATCTTGCGTGATCGTAGGATTTTTTTTTGAAATACTACATTCCCCAACAGTAACAGCCCATAACGCAATAAATATCAACATAAAAGCATGATGCAAAATGTATGTATCAACTCCCCAAAGCTTACACCTCGCTTGTCCTCAAGCGAAAAGCCAATATCGAAAAATATGTCCACATGTTTAGAGATAGAGGTGTAACATCCCAAATTTTCAATTTGGAATGTTACACATAGATCATACTGCATTGCATATTTCTTTACATTTTGTGCGTGGCGATCCTCGAAAATTCTAAGCAACTCAAAGACCTACAGAGAGAGAGTTAGGAATTCTACCGTTTTTGTATTTGAGTTCACTCGAATACCGGTACGAGGATAGCGTTGGTTTTAATTATTTTTCTCTCCTAAAAATATTTCTAAATAAAATATATGAGCGGAGATAATATGACTTCTCCAAAATAATAGAAATATTGGAGGAAAAATATTAAAATCACTTTTGGTATATTTGTTCGGATTTATTTGCGATTTTATTTGCATAGGAAAAATACGCGTTTTTCAAAATTGCATTTAGGTTCGGGAAAAATGTGCACTTTGTCCTAAATATTATTAGAGGACGATGAAAATTTATTTCGGCATTTTTGGAGTCCGTTTAGTATTTTTTTATTAGTTTTCGTACGCCGGGGCTCGTTTAAAAAAAAAAGGAAACCGCCTCTAGGCCGTAACCGGCTAGGACTCCCCTAGCCGGGTGTAGCGACCAGACCTCAAACAGTCTGATCTCTGTGCATCAGTGTCATCCCTGGATCAGTAATGCTGACACGCATAGTACTCGAAGAATTTATAACAGAGTAGCAATCACACACTTATTACATCGATAGTCCAACGATGAATTTATTACAGATAATATGGCTGAAGGCCATCTAATACGATAACAGCGGAAGGCTTGGAAGATAAGTGAGTCCATCAACTCCAGCGGCATCACTGAGTATAGAACCACGACCTAAAAAGGGGCATCTTACTCGTCGTCTGAAAAGTCTGCAAAATGAAACGTTGCAGCCCGAAAACGGGTCAGCACATGGAATATGCTGGCAAGGTAACACAAGAGAATGCAATGAAAGTAAAACTATACTATATGCAATATGGCTGGTGGAAAGCTCTATGGTTAAGTTTTTGCGTAAAACCAATTTTTCCCTACTTCAAAGGAATAGAATTTAATTAACTATCATGGTAGTTGAAACATCGTTGAGAAGATAGACATCCTCTCAACCCCAATTAAAATAATCATTAACCCAACAAAATTAATTAGAGTAACATGATGAGATTCACATGATAATCCAAGTACTAGATACTCAAGATGTCCATAACCGGGGACACGGCTAATCATGATCAGTTTGTACACTCTGCAGAGGTTTGTGCACTTTTCCCCACAAGACTTGATCTCCTCCATTTGTTTTTCTCGCACTACATGGTGTTTGAGAAACGGATGACCGAGACACAGCCTTTCCGAAGAGGTCCCCTTAACCAGATAGATAGGCCGATACACCTACAAAACCCACTACATCTGCTAACCCATCATGGAAAGTTTTCCCACAACTTACTCAACTATGCCAGAGCCCATATTGGCATGTGGCTGCACACGGGAGTTTCTAGTATGAAAAATCTCATGATCCCTTTGAGCCTGGGTGGCGGTCCAAAAGAAAAACAGGCAATCACTGGAATACCCAGATGCCTCAATCCACCCAGATGTGTATTAATGTTGCCACCTTAAGTTGAACCCTTAATTAACAAACTCACATCTGTCATCGATTTCACTCAAACCCAAACCACGTCTATGAGCATAGCATGTCCTAACAGCAAACGTAGAAGTAACTCCCAAGGTTTGAATGTAATGCAGGTAATAGGTACTACCTCAATCTACTTCCCAGTCCCACAAATTAATTAATCCTACTCATGCAATGTGTGAGGGTTGGACTAATGCAATGAAAACTGGGTAATTGGAAAGTATGATCAAAGTGTTACTTGCCTTGCTGATGATCCGCAAAACTTAGAGACTCAAAGTAGCAAGCGGCGCACTCCGGGTACTCTATCGCAAACAAACAAGCATACAATAAGTACTTAACTAATGCACGGGTAAAACTCAAATAAGAGATCTAACCAGAAAGTTCAACTTAAGAACTCCGGTTTGCAAAAAGAATGAACTCGAAAGAAGCAACGAAACTCAAACTACGAAAGAAACGAGCTTCGGTTTACTAGTTGGCCCAAAGTCAAATTTTATAGTAGCCAAAACTTTGTTCCAGTTGATTAAACGTGAAGAGGGCATCGAGACGAAGATCTGGGATTTTGAATCACCTGATTCCGACTCTCGAGCGAAAAGAACAACGCGAAACAAGATCAGGGCAGAAATCGCGATCGGAATAACCGCGGATAAATACCCCGAAAAAGAAAAACGGACGAACAGGCTAACGAACGAACGTTCGCTGCCTGCGGTTAACTGACGAAAACCATTCGTTAAAACGAACGTACGGACGAACGTCCGCTAAATAACTAAACCGACGAAAACCGAACCGATCTAATCTAATAAAAAACATGAATCTACGGTTTTCTTACTAAACCGACCGGTTTCTAAAAAAAACCGATATACCTCGACGACGAACTCCGGCGACGGCGGTCCGGCGGGGCGAGGCGGCGGCGCGGCGGCGTCGCGGGGTGGCGGCGCTGCAACAGGCGGGGCGGCGGCTGCAGGCGGCGGCGGCGGCGAGGCGGCGTGCGGCGGCGGCGGTGGCGGCTAGGGCAAGGCGAGGCGCTGGGATGAGGCGATCGGGCCGGCTCGGGCGGCTTTTAAAGCCCAGAGTCCTGCTCCTATACGAATCCTAAGTCGGTTCACTTTTTTTTTCTAAAAGAGTCCCTGCGCAGAAAAACTAACGAAAGAAATACCAAACGAACTCTAAAATTTCCAAAATAAATTTTCGCCGTCCTCTAATAATATTTAGGACAAAGTGAACATTTTTCCCGGACCTAAATGAAATTTTGAAAAACGCGTATTTTTCCTATGCAAATAAATCCGCAAATAAATCTAGAAAAATACCAAAAGTGATTTTAATATTTTTCCTCCAATATTTCTGTTATTTTGGACCAGTCATATTATCTCCGCTCATATTTTATGTTTAGAAATATTTTTAGGAGAGAAAAATAATTAGAATCACACTGTCCTCGTACCGGTATTCGAGCGAACTCAAATACGAAAACGGTAAAATCCCTAACTCTCTCCGTAGGTCCTTGAGTCGCTTAGAATTTCGAGGAACTCCACAAAAAAAAATGCAAAAACATGCAAATGCAAATATGATCTATGTATAACATTCCAAATTGAAAATTTGGAATGTTACAAACCTACCCCCCTTAGAATGAATCTCGCCCTCGAGATTCGACTTGGCTAGAGAACAGGTGTGGGTGGTCCTTGCATAGATCATCTTCTCGTTCCCAGGTGGATTCTTCCTCGGTGTGGTGACTCCACTGAACTTTGCAAAACTTAATAACCTTACTACGAGTAACTCTGCTCGAAAATTCGAGAATCTTAACCGGTTTCTCCTCGTAGGTCAGATCACTGTCCAACTGAATTGCTTCCAGGGGTACTGTGTCTCTAAGCGGTATATCGGCCATCTCCGTGTGACACTTCTTAAGCCGCGAAACGTGAAACACGTCGTGCACTCCTGACAATCCTTCGGGCAATTCCAACTTATAGGCAACCTCTCCCATGAGTTCCAAAACACGGTAAGGTCCCACAAATCTCGGGGCTAACTTCCCTTTAACCCCAAAACGTTTAACTCCTCGCAAAGGCGATACTCTCAAGTACGCTCTATCTCCAATCTCATAGGTTATCTCCTTGCGCTTCGTGTCTACATAACTCTTCTGCCTGGACTGAGCTACCTTCAGTCTATCTCGGATCAACTTTACCTTCTCCTCAGACTCTTTGATTAAGTCTAGTCCAAACAACTGTCGATCTCCAACTTCATCCCACGACAACGGTGTTCGGCATCTCCTTCTATACAATGCCTCGGAAGGGGCCATCTTCAAACTGGCTTGATAACTATTGTTGTATGAGAACTCCGCATAGGGCAAGTTGTCATCCCAACTAGATCCATAATCTAATGCACAGGCTCTCAGCATATCTTCCAAAATCTGATTAACTCTCTCCGTCTGTCCATCTGTCTGCGGGTGAAACGCTGTGCTAAACTCTGGCCTGGTACCCAAAGTTTCATGTAACTGATTCCAGAACTTTGAGGTAAACTGGGTTCCTCTATCTGATACGATGCTCTTCGGAACTCCATGCAGACATACAATTCTGGTCATGTATATCTTCGCCAACTTAGCACTGGTATAAGTGGTATTCACAGGGATAAAGTGGGCTACCTTCGTCAATCGGTCTACTACTACCCAGATTGAATCATATCCTGCTTTGGTCCTGGGCAATCCGGTGATAAAATCCATGCCAAGCTTCTCCCACTTCCATTCGGGTATTGGCATAGGTTGTAACAATCCGGCTGGCTTCTGATGTTCTGCCTTTACTCTCTAACACGCATCACAAACTGCTACATACTCCGCAATATCCTTCTTCATACCGGTCCACCAGTAAATATCCTTCAAATCCAAATACATCTTAGTATTTCCTGGATGAATCGAGTATGGTGAATCATGGGCCTCCTGTAAAATCAACTTCCTGATCTCCGGGTCATTAGGCACATAGATTCGATCCTCAAACCATAGGGTGTCGTGCTCATCCTCACGGAAACCTTTAGCTTTTTCTTCGCTCATCCTTTCCTTTATAGCGACAACCTCCTTGTCAGCTTTCTGAGCTTCTCTGATTTTATCCATCAGGGTAGACTGGATTTCTAGCGTTGCTACATAGCCTCTCGGAACTATCTCCATACGTAGTTCTCGTAGGTCCTCTGCTAACTCCTTTGGAAATCCTTCCATCATTAGGGTATTGACATGGCTCTTACGGCTTAGCGCATCAGCTACTACGTTAGCCTTTCCGGGATGATAATGCAATCTCATGTCATAATCCTTAATGAGTTCCAGCCATCTCCTTTGCCTAAGATTTAGCTCCTTTTGAGTGAATATATACTTCAAACTCTCATTATCCGTATATACCTCACAATGGTTCCCAATAAGAAAATGTCTCCACGTCTTCAATGCATGCACTACGGCTGCTAACTCCAAATCGTGGGTGGCATAGTTCAACTCATGAGGTTTCAGTTGTCGTGAAGCATACGAAACAACTCTTCCTTCCTGCATAAGAACTGCTCCAAGTCCTCGACGTGAAGCGTCGCAGTACACCTCATAATCCTTATGTTGATCTGGCAGAATCAACACAGGGGACGAGACCAAACTTTTCTTTAATTCCTGAAAACTGGCCTCACATTCTTCTGTCTAACTAAACATGGTGTCCTTCTTTAACAACTCCGTCATTGGCTTTGCAATCCTCGAGAAATTCTCGATAAATCTCCGGTAGTATCCTGCGAGTCCAAGAAAACTCCGGATCTCTCCAACTGTTGTTGGTGCTTCCCAATGGGTCACAGTGTCCACCTTAGCGGGATCTACTGCTATTCCTTCTCCAGATATAATGTGTCCGAGAAATCCGACTACCTTCAACCAAAACTCGCATTTGCTAAACTTGGCATATAACTGATGTTCTCTGAGCTTCTCCAATACCAAACGCAATTGCTCTACATGCTCCTCTTCATCCTTCGAGAAGATCAATATATCATCTATGAACACTACGACGAACTTATCCAAATACTCCATAAACACTTTGTTCATCAGGTTCATAAAGTATGCCAGTGCGTTTGTCAGACCAAACGACATAATAGTATACTCGTACAACCCATACCTAGTGGTAAAGGCCGTCT
Organism: Secale cereale; assembly: GCA_902687465.1. Classification (NCBI taxonomy): domain Eukaryota; kingdom Viridiplantae; phylum Streptophyta; class Magnoliopsida; order Poales; family Poaceae; genus Secale; species Secale cereale. The sequence continues at coordinate 767,421,686 of LR738710.1, forward strand.
TAGGTATATCTTGCTCTCGGATCTTCAATTGGTGGTACCCTGATCGTAGATCGATCTTGGAAAATATCTTAGCCCCTTGCAATCTATCGAACAGATCATTGATCATCGGTAATGGGTACTTGTTCTTGATCATTACTTCATTTAGTCCTCGGTAATCAACAACCATTCTTAACGATCCATCCTTCTTCTCCACTAGAAGTACCGGCGAACCCCAAGGCGAAGAACTTGGGCGTATAAATCCTTTATCCAGTAACTCCTTAATCTGTTTCTTTATCTCCTCCAAATCCTTTGCGGGCATCCTATATGGTCTCTTAGAAATTGGCCCGGTGCCTGGCAAAAGTTCAATCAAAAATTCTATATCTCTATCCGGTGGCATGCCAGGTAACTCCTCTGGAAACATATCCGGATAATCCTTTACTACTGGCACTTTCTCCTGAACAACTCCCGTGAGAGAATGCACTTGAGTCCTTGTAGGAGAATGCCTAGATACATACTTAATCCTTTTTCCCTCCGGGGTGGTGAGCAAAATAGACTTACTGGCACAGTCAATGTTACCTCCATACTTCGATAGCCAAATCCATACCTAATATCACATCCAATCCTTGTGACTCCATAACTATTAGGTCAGAGGGGAAAGTATGGTGTCCGATGATCAATGGCGTCTGAAAACATCCTTGGTGTGCCATATAATCTGCTCCAGGCGAACTTACTAACATGGGGGTCTTAAGAACTCGGGTGGACATCCTATGTCTATTTACGAATCCCCTTGAAATATATGAATGCGATGCACCAGTATCGAAAAGAACTATTGCTGTAAATGTCTTAACCAAAAACTTACCGACAACAGCGTCTGGTTGCTCTTCTACCTCCTCCACAGTCACGTGGTTCACTTGTCCTTTGTTGAACGGGTTGGGCTTCTTCGCGGCGCTTCCATTGCCGTTCCCATTCTTAGCTTCTGGGCATTCATTGGCATAATGTCCATTCTTCCCGCACTTGTAACAAGTGACATGGCTAAAATCCCTCTTGGTGGGTGTGGACGGTGTAGGGCGGTTCTGGTTTCCGTTGGATCCATTCCCATTCCCATTTGCCATTCTTGGTGCCATTATGGTTGTGCGAGCTACCTCCTCCATGGGTATGTTGAAACTGTCCTACCGCTTTAGGGGTAAAGCGGGGCTTCTGCTGAGCTCCAGAATTATACTTCCCTTGCCCATACTTCCTCTTGTGACTCTCAATCTGCTGGTGCTTCCTTTCAATCATTTGGGCGCGGTCAACCAACTCCTAGTAGTTATTGAAAGTTGCCACCATCAACTGTACGCTCATCTCATCATTCAGCCCTTCCATGAATCTCTCCTGCTTAGCGGCATCTGTGGCCACATCATCTGGGGCATAACGAGATAGGGTACTAAACTCATCCACGTACTGGGCCACAGTACGATTCCCTTGGCGCAAATTGCGAAACTCCTGCTTCTTCATACTCATGGCTCCAGTTGAGACATGGGCGGTACGAAAAGCTTGCTGAAACTGATCCCAAGTCACATTGGCTACGGGGTAAGTGGCTGTGTAATTCTCCCACCATGCTGCGGCTGGTCCAGACAACTGGTGTGCGGCAAATCGCACCTTCTCAGCATCCGAGCAATTGGCGATGGTCAAATCCCTTCCAATCTTGCGTAGCCAGTCATCAGCCACAATTGGTTCGATGCTGCTAGCAAACACGGGTGGTTGCAACCTTAAGAAACGGGTCAGGTTGTCCACGGGTGGTGGTGGAGGAGGGTTGTTGTTGTTTTGGTTGTTCTGAGTGTTCTGGACAAGAAGTTGGATCAAGGTGTTCTGCTGCTGGATCAACTAGGTGAGCTCAGGGGGAAACTCAAATTCATGTCTTGGAGGCATCTGATGGGTGTAGAGGGAAGATATTAGAATAGAAAAGAGGTCTAAGGGAAAATCACTACCCATATGCACATGAGACAAACACACAATCAATTCACACCAATCAATTTCAAGCAAGGTCTTACAAATCTAACGATCGTTTACAAAAGTTCTCTAAAACTAATATATGGTAGTAACTACTAGTCACAGGGTGGTCATCTAAAAATATTGATAGGCAGATGATTCCATAATATTTGCTCCAGCTTCATCTTCATAGTCTTCGTCCTTGTTATCCTCAGCTTCCGAATCTGTGTCATCTATGATGATATAGTCTTCCGGTGGAATCTCCTCGGGTTCTTCTTCCTCGTCTTCTTCTCCCATGAGTATTCCTAACTTCCGGGTCAAATCATCATTCTTCTCCACAAGTATTTTCATCTCCTCCTCATATCCGTCGCGTGTAGACTTGAGTTCTTCTTCTAGCTCCAAATTCCTATTTAGGGCCTTCTTCAAATCTATCATCCCTGCGCACATCTGGTGCTCCTGGCGACGAATGTGGTGGTTCAACTCCTGGATGAATGCTGCAATGGATCTATCCTTCCGGGTGCTGATCATATCCCAATTCTCATCTCGGCGTCCACAAATCTGGTAGATAGTGTCCTTTAGCTCCTGCTTGTAGACTTCTCCAATCCTTCCCATAGCAATGTGGGCTGCCATGCTCCTTCCTAGGCTCCATGTAGGCGCATTAAAGGAAAATGCTATGAGTGAGGTGACAGGTGCAAACGTCCTTCCTGGAACTTGGGCTTGAATCAACCAACGCTCCTCCTCAGGTAGAGTGGCGTTGTAGGTTCCGATGGAACTTGGTAATCAATGTTTAGATATCTGGTGACTTCCTTCAGGTGTCGTCCAAATGGTGTATCATCATCCGGTTGCATGAACTTGTTCTTTGCTTCCACCATCCTAAAGAGTAGAAAAGATGAGGAATCAGAAAGAGAAGAGTGAATTGTGCTCTAGGGCTTGTCTTAGTGGTCGTGTCCTACAGTCAGCGTGTGCTCTGATACCATCTTGTAGCGACCAGACCTCAAACAGTCCGATCTCTGTGCATCAGTGTCATCCCTGGATCAGTAATGCTGACACGCACAGTACTCGAAGGATTTATAACAGAGTAGCAATCACACACTTATTACACCGATAGTCCAACGATGAATTTATTACAGATAATATGGCTGAAGGCCATCTAATACGATAACAGCGGAAGGCTTGGAAGATAAGTGAGTCCATCAACTCCAGCGGCATCACTGAGTATAGAACCACGACCTAAAAAGGGGCATCTTACTCGTCGTCTGAAAAGTCTGCAACATGAAATGTTGCAGCCCGAAAACGGGTCAGCACATGGAATATGCTGGCAAGGTAACACAAGAGAATGCAATGGAAGTAAAACTATACTATATGCAATATGGCTGGTGGAAAGCTCTATGGTTAAGTTTTTGCATAAAGCCTATTTTTCCCTACTTCAAAGGAATAGAATTTAATTAACTATCATGGTAGTTGAAACATCGTTGAGAAGATAGACATCCTCTCAACCCCAATTAAAATAATCATTAACCCAACAAAATTAATTAGAGTAACATGATGAGGTTCACATGATAATCCAAGTACTAGATACTCAAGACGTCCATAACTGGGGACACGACTAATCATGATCAGTTTGTACACTCTGCAGAGGTTTGTGCACTTTTCCCCACAAGACTCGATCTCCTCCGTTTGTTTTCTCGCACTACATGGTGTTTGAGAAACGGATGACCGAGACACAGTCTTTCCGAAGAGGTCCCCTTAACCAGATAGATAGGCCGGTACACCTACAAAACCCACTACATCTGCTAGCCCATCATGGAAAGGTTTCCCACAACTTACTCAACTATGCCAGAGCCCATATTGGCATGTGGCTGCACATGAAAGTTTCTAGTATGAAAAATCTCATGATCCCTTTGAGCCTGGGTGGCGGTCCAAAAGAAAAACAGGCAATCACTGGAATACCCAGATGCCTCAATCCACCCAGATGTGTATTAATGTTGCCACCTTAAGTTGAACCCTTAATTAACAAACTCACATCTGTCATGGATTTCACTCAAACCCAAACCACGTCTACGAGCATAGCATGTCCTAACAACAAACATAGAAGTAACTCCCTAGGTTTGAATGTAATGCAGGTAATAGGTACTACCTCAATATACTTCCCAGTCCCACAAATAAATAATCCTACTCATGCAATGTGTGAGGGTTGGACTAATGCAATGAAAACTGGGTAATTGGAAAGTATGATCAAACTGTTACTTGCCTTGCTGATGATCCGCAAAACCTAGAGACTCAAAGTAGCAAGCGGCGCACTCCGGGTACTCTATCGCAAACAAACAAGCATACAATAAGTACTTAACTAATGCACGGGTAAAACTCAAATAAGAGATCTAACCAGAAAGTTCAACTTAAGAACTCCGGTTTGCAAAAAGAATCAACTCGAAAGAAGCAACGAAACTCAAACTGCGAAAGAAACGAGCTTTAGTTTACTAGTTGGCCTAAAGTCAAATTTTACAGTAGCCAAAACTTTGTTCTAGTTGATTAACGTAAAGAGGACATCGAGACGAAGATCTGGGATTTTGAATCACCTGATTCCGACTCTCGAGCGAAAAGAACAACGCGAAACAAGATCAGGGCAGAAATCGCGATTGGAATAACCGCGGATAAATACCCCGAAAAAGAAAAACGGACGAACAGGCTAACGAACGAACGTTCGCTGTCTGCGGTTAACTGACGAAAACCATTCGTTAAAACGAACGTATGGACGAATGTCCGCTAAATAACTAAACCGACGAAAACCGAACCGATCTAATCTAATAAAAAAACGAATCTACGGTTTTCTTACTAAACCGATCGATTTCTAAAAAAAACCGATATACCTCGACGACGAACTCCGACGACGGCGGTCCGGCGGCGGGGTACTCCGGCGGGGCGAGGCGGCGGCGCGGCGGCGTCGCGGGGCGGCGGCGCTGCAGCAGGCGGGGCGGCGGCGGCTGCATGCGGCGGCGGCGGCGCTAGGCGGCGGGGCGGCGTGCGGCGGTGCGGTAGGCACCGGCGGCGTCAGGCGGCGGCGGCGGCTAGGGCAAGGCGAGGCGCTGGGCTGGGGCGATCGGGCCGGCTCGGGCGGCTTTTAAAGCCTAGAGTCCTGCTCCTATACGAATCCTAAGTCGGTTCACTTTTTTTTTAAAAAGAGTCCCGGCGCAGAAAAACTAACGAAAGAAATACCAAACGGACTCTAAAATTCCCGAAATAAATTTTCACCGTCCTCTAATAATATTTAGGACAAAGTGAAGATTTTTCCCGGACCTAAATGCAATTTTGAAAAACGCGTATTTTTCCTATGCAAATAAATCCGCAAATAAATCTAGAAAAATACCAAAAGTGATTTTAATATATTTCCTCCAATATTTCTGTTATTTTAGAGAAGTCATATTATCTCCGCTCATATTTTGTGTTTAGAAATATTTTTAGGAGAGAAAAATAATTAGAATCACACTGTCCTCGTACCGGCATTCGAGCGAACTCAAATACGAAAACGGTAAAATCCCCAACTCTCTCCGTAGGTCCTTGAGTCGCTTAGAATTTCGAGGAACTCCACAAACAAAAATGCAAAAACATGCAAATGCAAATATGATCTATGTATAACATTCCAAATTGAAAATTTGGGATGTTACACCGGGGGTCTTTTAAACGCGAGGCCGCCGGCCCGCTAAGCCCCAGCCGCCCCGCCGAACCTGTAATGCCCCGGATGTAATACTTTCCCTTTTGGGCTTATAATAAATCTCCGGCTTCATCTATTTCCTTTTCGGGTTCTTGTCTTTCGGGTTTTCGTCGTTTTGTTGTGTGAGTGTGTGGCTTTCATTCATATCATGTAGACATGTGCATTGCATTGCATCTGTGTTGTGGGTTGCATCCGGTTCGTGGCGTTTCTTCCCGTTGTCCGTTTCGTGTTCCGGAGCTCCCTCTCGTGTCCGTGACGTCCCGTAGGCCTACTTTGTTGTTCGGGCGTTTTCCGTTACCGGTGTGCCGCGGGGTTGTGTTGTGTGTTGTTGTTTTGTTGTGTGCAACCCGCCTCTCAAATCTCGTCTCGTTTGGACTCCGTTGACTTTTCCCTCCGTTGCCCGTGTGGGTCCGAAGTGCCCTTACTTCGTGTCCCGGAAATACCCCTGTTGCATTCTTTCATCTTCGTCTAGTCCTTTTAAATCACCCCCGCGATCGGATCCGTCGGATCGCGATCGGAGGGCTCCTAGCGCCCCTAAACTCCTCCTAAGCCTAAAATTCTGCTACTAATAGACCCCCCCTAGTCTATTTTTGGGCATCTCTATCCCCTTCTTCTTCCTCCTCTAGTTCCTCTCCTTTTTTTTTCTTTTCTATCTTCAGATCCAAAGCAATCTGGCCGGATCCCGAGGATCCTTTCGATCCAGGCCAGTCCGTCGACCGTGCCTCGATCTGCCCGCAACCGTCGTTCGACCAGGCGCTGGCCGAAGTCAACGGGCCAGTTTTCCCACCGCGCCCGCATCGCCACTTGGTCAGGGATCGACCGCGTCGGCGCGTCGACCGACCAGGCCGCTTCCACCGGGCCCGTACGACGCAGCCGCGCCAGGCCTCTCGCCGCGCCGAGCCAACAGCATCGCCGCGTCAGCTCGCGGTGCCCCTCCCCGGCCCGTACGCCGCGTGGGCCGTCGCCCCTGGGGGGACCGCTTCGCCGTCATCGCGGTGGGCCTTCGCCACCCAGCCACCCGAGCGGGCTCTCTGCGCTCCAGCCGAGCCGCCCCACGGGCTCCCTCCCGCCGGCCCGTTCGCCGGGCCTCCGCGCCGCGTCAGCCAGTGGGCCGCCGCCCCACTCCTCCTCCACGGGCCGCCGCCGCTCTACTGTTCATCTGGGCCGCCGCCGCTCTACTGTTCATCTGGGCCGCCGCCGCTCTACTGTTCTTCCGGGCCGGCCCGCACTATTCATCAGATCTCAGATCTGGATCCCTGAGGTTGACCTAATCCCTCTAAGTCTTTGTTTTTCCTGATCTGTGATGCTATCTTCCAACGTGCATAACTTTTTGTCTGTAGATCCGTTTAGCGCGTGTAGCATGTCCAGATGTTCGTGGAGTTGCCCTCTACGTTTTACCTGTTGTAGTCATGCATGTTAGATGTCATCTTGACACATGTTTTGCTGTTACAAGAGTGCATGATGATATAAACTGCTGTTATGTGTTATTTTCATGCCACCTTTGACATGTGATATCTTTTAGCTCGTTTGTCCAAACGATGCAAATGACATGTCCACGTGTTCGTCTCGTCACGAACTACGTGTTGAGTGTGATAGGTTGCATGGTAGATGTATTGTTTCCTTGTTATCATCGTTGCAAGATGCCATGTTCACATGTTGTGTTTTCACTTGTTATGAAATGCCATCTTGTTGAGCTCGTTGCAATCGGTGTGTTCACCACATTGATGCATGCTTGTGTGTTTCGGGATCACCGTCATATGTATTTTGATGAGGTGCTTACCCTTTGCCATGTTTAGTTTCGAGGTGTCTTAAACATGCTCTTTTTGATGCTATGATGATGTTGCTGTTTTAGGACTTAGTGAAATTTCACTAAGTCTGAAGTCTGTAACGTTCCGATGCCATGTTCGTGTGATGTTCTAGGACAAAGCATGATAGTTTTGGGGTGGATTTTGATTGTTCCTTGAAGTATATATTGTTGTCTTTCCATCCATGTCCTCACATGGCCATTTGAGTGGCTGTAGCATGCTTATATTTTGCTCCAAACTTTCAATAAAATTCTGCTGCCAGAATTTTATTTCAAAGTTCAATATGTCCAAGATCATTGCTTTTGATCCGTGACTCCGTTGGGGGTGCACTTTGGACCTAGTTGCTGTACATTATATCTAGTTATGTTCAAGTCCTTTGCCATGCTTTTTGGGTGCTGTAGATTATTTATTTTGAGCTCCAAAGATGCTATGTTGCTGTAATTTTCAGTTTTCGCTCAAATCTTGTTTCGGGCATAACTTTTAGCCCGTAACTCCGATTTCAGCGATTCTTATATCAAACTTGGGTGATTTTCTGTGTAGATTAATAATATCAGGTTGTTATCTTGTTTTGAGGTGTTTTGCTTGAGTGATGTTTTACGTGCTCCATGTGCTTCACTAGTGCATCCATCATGCATACATGTTTTTTTCGAGTGCGCATTGCATCGTGTTGATTGGTGCTTGGTGTGTTTGTCTTGTTTAGACCCGGAAGTTGAGCACGAGTTTTCCAACGAGGTTGAGCACGAGGTTTCCAACGAGTTTGAGCACGAGGACCCTTCTTTCGATCCGAACGTCTTCTCTTCAGGCAAGATGACCGAACCCCGATAACTTTACTATCTTCGTCTATTGCTAGTAGTCTCGATCTATAGTTTTGCCTCGATGCCCATGTTCTTCTTGTCAGCCTCCTACTTGTAACCAATTGCCATGTTTAACCACCCTACCTATGCAAACCGTTGCTTGGCTAAGTACGCTTCGCTCAGCCCTTCTTATAGCGTTGCTAGTTGCAGGTGAAGTGAAGATGCTTGCTCCATGTTGAAGTTTGGTTGGGTTATATCACACTATATAAATGCTTTAATTGAAATCCCCTATATATTGGCAAGGGTGGAAGGCTAAGCCTTTTGCTTGGTGTTTTGTTCCACTCATGCCGTTAGGATCCGTATAAGCCGGTTTTATGTTCCTTGATTATGCGTTCCTAACACGGTTGGGGTGTATGGGACCCCCTCGATAAACCGCTAAGTGCTAAGTCTTTTCCAGCAAGTCCCAACATTGGTACTATTTGCCTAATAACAACCTAAACATGCATAAGGGAGTAATTAACCCTCTTTCTTAATCAACAACCCCGGGCCAGTGCTCCACATGAGTGTTGGTCCGAAACGGGCAACCTGTGGGGCCACCTCGAGGAAACTCAAGGTTTGGTAAAAACCCGTAGCTTGTCCCATCCGGTCGTGGCCTGAGACGAGATACGCGCGGCTACTATCAGGGTGTCGGCACGCCGGGAGGATTTGCTGGATTAGCCTTACCTTAGCTCGGTATATCTTGAGCACGGGATTCCGAGGATACTCGGGTCTTCCCACTTTGGAGTTGCGACTCCGCGGATCGTGGGCTTGTAATGGGTCAAGTTGGAACACCCCTGCAGGGTTTGAACTTTCGAAAGCCGTGCCCGCGGTTATGTGGCAGATGGGAGCTTGTTAATTCCGGTTGTAGAAAACTTGACACAATGATACTAATACACTACCAGCGTGTGTTCCGTGACTGTCAATTTCCGAATAGGGATTCGGGAGTTGAACACGGAGGGGTTATGTTTGTGAGCTTGTAGCTAGGATCACTTCGTGATCACTTCTCGCGTTGCCTTCTCTTCTCGCTCTCACTTGCGTAAGTTAGTGCTAGTTGCTGCTGCAGACTCTTTGTTGTTCCTTCACATCATTTCTTTCTTCAGCCTTTTCCCTCACCTAAAGGCTTTGATAGTTCTGTTACCCGGGAACGGGATTGCTGAGTCCTCTGTGGCTCACAGTTACTTCACACACCAGATGCAGGTCCAGCTGTGAGCTATCCAGGTGATGGCACCGAGCTGGATTGGGAGTACGACGAGGAGCGTAGCCGTTACTACGTGCGCTACCCGGACGATCAGTAGTGGAGTCTCTTACTAGGATTCGATCCGCCTGTGGTTGTTTTATTTATCTGAGTTTGGTACTTTGACATTTGGCTTTTGCCCTTAGAGGGTTGTAGTGATCTTAAGGTATGATGTTTGAGACTTGTACTGTTATTCTGTGACGTGGCGATTGTAAGCCAACTATTTTTCAGTTTACTATCCCTCTTTTACATGAGTTGTGCAAAGATTACCAAACTTGAGATCATTCTAGGATGGACTTATGCCTTTAAGTCGTGCCTCGACACGTAGGAGGTATAATTCCATCCTGGGCATTACAGAACCCTAGCCCCGCCCCGCCTTGAGCCCCGTGCCACGCCACCGCCAGCCGCCACCCGCCGCCGCCCGCGTGCCACTGCCCGCCGCCGAGCCGCCAGCCGCCGCCGGACCCGCCGCCCGCCGCCGCCGGAGTTCATCGTTTTCGAGGTAGCCGCCGGTTTTCCGTAAAAACCGATCCGTTCTTTTCATAAAACCCTAGATTCGTTTTTTTATAGATCGGTTCGGTTTTTCTTTCGGTTTAGTTATTTAGCGGACGTTCGTCCGTACGTTCGTTTTAACGAACGTTGTTCGCCCGTTAGCCGCAGACAGCGAACGTTTGTTCGTTAGCCTGTTCGTCAGTTTTCTTTTTCGGGGTATTTACCCGCAATTATTTCGATCGCGATTTCTGCCCTGATGTGGTTTTTCGTTTTTCTTTTCGCTCGAGAGTCGGAATCAGGTGATTCAAAATCCCAGATCTTCGCCTCGACGCCCTCTTTTCGTTTAACCAATTTGAACAAAGTTTCGCTACTGTAAAATTTGACCCTAGATCAAACTAGTAAACGGATCTTATTTCTTTCGCACTTTGAGTTTCGTTGCTTCTTTCGATTTGATTCTTTTTGCAAACCGGAGTTCTTAAGTTGAACTTTCTGGTTAGATTTTTCCTTTGGAGTTTTGTTTGCGCATCATTGCTTGATTGCTTATGTATGCTATTGTTTGCTTGCGATAGAATACCCGGACTATGAAGCGTGCTACTACGAGTCTCTAGGTTTTGCCAATCATCAGCAAGGCAAGTAACACTTTGATCATACCCCTTTAGTACCCAGTTTTGATGCATTAGATCAAACCCTCACACATTGCATGAGTAGGATCTCTAAACTTGTGGGTCTGGGAAGTAGTTTGAGGTAGAACCTATTACCTGCATTATTTTCAAACCCTTGGGAGTTACTCTACGCTATGCTTAGGTTATCATGCTATGCTCGTAGACGTGGTTTGGGTTTGAGTGAAATCCATGACAGATGTGAGTTGTTAATTAAGGGTTCAACTTAAGGTGGCTACTTGAATACACATCTGGGTGGATTGGTTGCAGGGCACCTGGGGAATCCAGTATTGTCCTAGGAAATCCCGGGGTTTCCGTGTAATTGTCCTATGGAATGCCACCCAGACTCAAAGGGATCATAAAACTATTCATGCTAGAAACTTTCGTGTGCAACCACAATGCCATTATGGGCTCTAGCATAGTTGAGTAAGTTGCTGGAAACCTTTCCATGATGGGCTAGCAGATGTAGAGGGATTGTAGGTGTACCGGCCTATCTATCGGTTAAGGGGACCTCTTCGGAAAGACTGTGTCTCGGTCATCCGTTTCTCAAACACCATGCAGTGCGAGAAATCAAACGGAGGCGATCGAGTCTTGTGGGGAAAGTGCACAAACCTCTGCAGAGTGTACAAACTGATCATGATTAGCCGTGTCCCCGGTTATGGACAATCTTGAGTATCTGGTACTTGAATTATTGGTTGATCTCATCACTTTAATATTAATTTGTTGGGTTAATGATTACTTTAATTGGGATTGAGTTGGAGGTACCTTCTCAATGATGTTTCAACTACCATGATAGTTAAAATAAAATTTATTCCTTTGTTGTAGGGAAAAATTGGCTTTACGTAAAAACTTTAACCTTAGAGCCTCCACCAGCCAAATATGCATATAGTGTTAGCCTTTATTTATGTTACTTGCATCTTCTCTGTTATCTTGATAGCATATTCCATGTGCTGACCTGTTTCGGGCTGCAACATGTTACGTTGCAGACTTTTCAGACGAGGAGTAAGACGTTCTAGGTCATTTGTCATGCACTCAGCTATGCCGTTGGAGTTGATGGACTCACTTATCTTCCAAGCCTCCCGCTGCTATTTTGTTAGATGGCCTTAAGCCATAGACTTTTGTAATAAGTTCTCTTTGGAGACATTCGATGTAATAAGTGTGTGATTTCCACTCTGTTATAAATCCTTCAAGTATTGTGTGTGTCAGCATTACCGATCCAGGGATGACACTGAAACACAGAGACTTCGGTCCATTCGGATCGTGGTCGCTACAAGAGGTGTCGATAAAAATAAAATATTGACATGAGGGCATCATGATCATCTTTAGGACAGCAACATCACTTTGTCATGTAGGTTCTTATGTAAAAGTAACAATTCAATCACAAGGTAAAGTATGAATCAAAAACTTCATTGACAACCAACAACCATGATTTTAGTCATTGAAGCAATTGCAATTTATCGTACATCAGAAAGAGTCAAACATAAGAGCTTTTCAGCAAGTCCACATACTCAACTATCATTTAGTCTTTCACAATTGCTGACACTCACGCGATACTAATGAGTTCAAAGTTTCAACCAGACCCAAAGAAAGATAGGGGTTTACAGTTTCACCTCCCAACGATTTACCTCAAGGGTAATGTCAACAATAATGGTTCATGGTTCCCTTCATTCACATGGATATATATATCTAGATCTAGATCCAACATATTGTGCTTTCCAAAAGATAAAAGTAAAAAAGGAAAGGTGATGAGCACCATGACTCTTTTATGGAGATAGGAAATAAAAGTAAATGATAGGCCCTTCGCAGAGGGAAGCAGAGGTTGTCATGCGCTTTTATGGTTGGATGCACAAAATCTTAATGTAAAAGAATGTCACTTTATATTGCCACTTGTGATAATGGACCTTTATTATGCAGTCTGTCGCTTTTATTTCTTCCACATCACAAGCTCGTATAAAGCTTATTTTCTTCACACTAATAGATCATACATATTTAGAGAGCAATTTTTATTGCTTGCATCGATGACAACTTACTTGAAGGATCTTACTCAATCCATAGGTAGGTATGGTGGACTCTCATGGCAAAACTGGTTTTAAGGGATGTTTGGAAGCACAAGTAGTATCTCTACTTGGTGTAAAGAATTTTGGCTAGCATGATAGGGAAAGTAACCTCAACATGTTGGAGGATCTATAACAATATAACTTCTTTTAGGATGTAGGAAGAAATAACCCATTATGTTGTCTTCCTTGTCCAACTTCAACTTTTTAGCATGCCATATTTTAATGAGTGCTCACAATTGCAAAAGATGTCCAAGGATAGTATATTTATATGTGAAACCTCTCTTTCTTTATTACTTCCTATTAATTGCAACAATGACCAAGACTATGTTTGTCAACACTCAACAACATTTTTCATCATACTCTTTATATCTGAAGTCATTACGTCACATAAGATCAATCATATGATCTTTATTTATTTCTTTTTATTCCTTTCTTTTCTTTATTCCCTTAAGATCATAGCAACATAGAAAAGCCCTCACTCAAAACTATTATTTATTATATAACTCAAGAACTCGATTACATAGATAGAGATCAAAGCAAAACTCAAAGCTAAATCATACTAAAAACTTTATTCTACTAGATCAAGATATAACCAAAAGGATTGAACTAAGAAAAACAGTAAAGATAAAGGTGTGATGGTGATACGATACCGGGGCACCTCCCCCAAGCTTGGCAGTTGCCAAGGGGAGTGCCCATACCCATGTGTTTATGTTTCTTTCTTCGGAGATGGTGATGAAGGAGTTGTTGATGTAGTAGGCTTGTCATCCATCTTCCAAGGCATAGGTTCACCATCATAGAAGGATGAACGAGTCTCCGGAATCCTCAAATCTGCAGCCAAACTCATCCTCTTAAATCTGAACGTGATGAAAACTAGCTTGACAATAATTCCCATGTGTCCTCGGGAGCGCTTTCCTTCATATAAGAGTTTGTCCGGGCTTGTCCTTTGCTACAAAAAGGATTGGGCCATCTTGTTGCACCTTATTTACTTTTACTATTTGTCACTTGCTACCAATTATCTTATCACAAAACTATCTGTTACTAATAATTTCAGTGCTTGCAGAAAATACCTTACTGAAAACTGCCTATCTTTTCCTTCTACTCCTCGTTGGGTTCGACATTCTTACTTATCAAAAGGACTACGATAGATCCCCTACATTTGTGGGTCATCAAGACTCTTTTCTGGCGCCGTTGCCGAGGAGTAAAGCACCTTTGGTAAGTGGAATTTGGTAAGGAAAAATTTATATAGTGTGCTGAAAAAAACTGTCACTTGTCATTATGGCTCATAATCCTTTGAGGGGCTTGTTCGGGGTATCTTCACCCCGACCAGTAGAGCAAAGAGTTGCTCCTCAACATACTGAACCTATTGAAAATGTTTGCTTTGAAATTCCTTCGGGTATGATAGAGAAACGGCTAGCTAATCCCTTTAGAGGAGATGGAACACTGCATCCCGATTTGCACCAAATCTATGTGGATGAAGTTTTGTGGATTATTTAAGCCTGCAGGTATGCCGGAGGATGTTATCAATAAGAAGGTATTCCCTTTATCTTTGAAGGGATATGCATTGACATGGTTTAGGCTATGTGATGATATCGGATCATGGAACTATAATTGATTAAAGTTGGAATTTCATCAGAAGTTCTATCCTATGCATCAGGTTCATCGTGACATTAATTATATATATAATTTTTGGCCTCGCGAAGGAGAAAGTATCGCTCAAGCTTGGGGGAGGCTTAAGTCAATGTTATACTCATGCCCCAATCATGAGCTCTCAAGAGAAATGATCATTCGAAATTTTTATGCTTGGCTTTCTCTTAATAATCGCTCCATGCACGATACTTCTTGTACTGGTTCTTTTATAATGAACACTATTGAATTCAAATAGGATTTATTGGAAAGAATTAAATGCAACTCTGAAGATTGGGACCTCAACGAAGGTAAGGAGTTAGGTATAACCCCTAAGTTCGATTGTGTTAAATCTTCTATGGATACCAATGTTTTCCGTGAATTTAGCGCTAAATATGGACTTGACTCTGAGATAGTAGCTTCTTTCTGTGAATCATTTGCTACTCATGTTGATCTCCCTAAGGAAAAGTGGTTTAAATACCATCCTCCTATTGAAGTAAAAGTAGTTGAACCTGTTAAAGTTGAAGAAAAGACTATCACTTATAATGTTGATCCTATTGTTCCTACTGCTTATATTGAGAAACCACCCTTCCCTGTTAGAATGAAGGATCATGCTGAAGCTTCGACTGTGGTTCGTAAGAGTAATACTAGAACACCTACACCCTCTTAGGAAATTAAAGTTGAACCTAGTGTTGCTATGGTTAAGGATCTCTTGGTCGAAAATTTAGATGGGCATGTTATTTACCTCCAAGAGGAAGCTGCTAGAATCGCCAAACCCGATACTAGGAATAAACATAGACCTGTTGTAGGCATGCCTATTATTTCTGTTAAAATAGGAGATCATTGCTATCATGGTTTATGTGACGTAGGTGCTAGTGCGAGTGTAATACCCATTTCCTTATATAAAGAAATTATGCACGATATTGCACCTGCTAAGCTAGAAGGTATTGATGTCACTATTAAGCTTGCCAATAGAGACACTATTTCACCAATGGGGATTGTTAGAGATGTTGAAGTCTTGTGTGGGAAAGTTAAATATCCTGCTGATTTTCTTGTTCTTGGTTCCCCACAAGATAATTTCTGCCCCATTATATTTGGTAGACCCTTCTTGAATACTGTTAATGCTAAGATAGACTGCGTAAAAGATATTGTTACTGTTGGATTAGGGGATATGTCTCATGACTTTAATTTTGCTAAATTTCGTAGACAACCCCGTGATAAAGAATTGCCTAGTAAGGATGAAATTATTGGCCTTGCTTCTATTGATGTGCCTCCTAATGATCCTTTAGAACAATATCTGCTAGACCATGAAAATGATATGTATATGAATGATAGAAGGGAAATAGATGAAATATTCTTTAAGCAGGGACCCTTATTAAAAAACAACTTGCCTGTTGAAATTCTAGGGGATCCTCCTCCACCCAAGGGTGATCCCGTGTTTGAACTTAAACCTTTACCTGATAATCTTAAGTATGTTTATCTCGATGAAAAGAAGATATATCCTATTATTATTAGTACTAACCTTTCAGAGCAGGAAGAAGAAAAATTATTGAAAACTCTGAAGAAGCACCGTGCTGCTATTGGATATACTCTGGATGATCTTAAGGGCATTAGTCCCACTTTATGCCAGCACAAGATAAAGTTGGAAGAGGACGCAAAACCGGTTACCGATCATCAACGACGATTAAATCCTAAGATGAAAGAAGTGGTAAGGAAGGAAATATTAAAGCATCTAGAGGCAGGTATAATTTATCCAGTTGCTGATAGCCAGTGGGTAAGTCATGTCCATTGTGTCCCTAAGAAGGGAGGTATGACTGTAGTTCCTAATGATAAAGATGAATTGATCCCGCAAAGAATTGTTACAGGTTATAGGATGGTAATTGATTTCCGCAAATTAAATAAAGCCACTAAGAAAGATCATTACTCTTTGCCTTTTATTGATCAAATGCTAGAAAGGTTATCCAAACACACCCATTTTTGCTTTCTAGATGGTTATTCTGGTTTCTCTCAAATACCTGTGTCAAAAAGGGATCAAGAAAAGACCACTTTTACTTGTCCTTTTGGTACCTTTGCTTATAGACGTATGCCTTTTGGTTTATGTAATGCACCTGCTACCTTTCAAAGATGCATGATGGCTATATTCTCTGATTTCTGTGAAAAGATTGTTGAGGTTTTCATGGATGACTTTTTCGTTTATGGAACTTCTTTTGATGATTGCTTGAGCAACCTTCTCGAGTTTTGCAGAGATGTGAAGAAACTAATCTTGTCTTGAATTGGGAAAACTGCCACTTTATGGTTAATGAAGACATTGTCTTGGGGCATAAAATTTCTGAAAGAGGTATTGAAGTTGATAAAGCCAAAGTTGATGCTATCGAAAAGATGTCGTGTCCCAAGACATCAAAGGTATAAGAAGTTTCCTTGGTCATGCCGGGTTTTATAGGAGGATCATTAAGGACCTCTCCAAAATCTCTAGGCCCCTGACTAATCTCTTACAAAAAAGATGTTTCTTTTGTCTTTGATGATGATTGTGTAGAAGCATTTTAAATACTTAAGAAAGCATTGATATCTGCACCTATTGTCCAGCCTCCTGACTGGAATGTACCCTTTGAGATTATGTGCGATGCTAGTGATTATGTTGTAGGTGTTGTTTTAGGACAAAGAGTTGATAAGAAATTGAATGTTATCCAATATGCTAGTAAAACTCTAGATAATGCCTAGATAAATTATGCTACTACTGAGAAGGAGTTTTTAGCAGTTGTATATGCTTGTGATAAGTTTAGACCTTATATTGTTGATTCTAAAGTAACTATTCACACTGATCATGTTGCTATCAAATACCTTACGGAAAAGAAAGATGCTAAACCTAGACTTACTATATGGGTTCTCCTTCTACAAGAATTTGATTTGCATATTATTGATAGAAAGGGAGCTGAGAACCCCCGTTGCACACAACTTGTCTAGGCTGGAGAATATTCTTGATGACCCACTACCTATTGATGATAGCTTTCCTGATGAACAATTAGCTATCATAAATGCTTCTCGTACTGCTCCATGGTATGCTAATTATGCTAATTACATTGTTGCTAAGTTTATACCACCTAGTTTCACATACCAGCAAAAGAAAAAGTTCTTCTATGATTTAAGACATTACTTCTGGGATGACCCACATCTTTATAAAGAAGGAGTAGATGGTATTATTAGATGTTGTGTACCTGAGCATGAACAGGAACATATCCTACGCAAGTGCCACTCCGAAGCTTATGGATGACATCACGCTGGAGATAGAACTGCACACAAGGTATTGCAATATGGTTTTTATTGGCCTACTCACTTCAAGGATGCCCGTAAGTTTGTCTTATCTTGTGATGAATGTCAAAGAATTGGTAATATTAGTAGACGTCAAGAAATGCCTATGAATTATTCACTTGTTATGGAACCATTTGATGTCCGGTGCTTTGATTATATGGGACCGTTTCCTTCCTCTAATGGGTATACACATATTCTAGTTGCTGTTGATTACGTTACTAAGTGGGTAGAAGCTATTCCAACTAGTAGTGCTGACCACAACACCTCTATTAAGATGCTTAAAGAAGTTATTTTCCCAAGGTTTGGAGTCCCTAGATACTTAATGACCGATGGTGGTTCACACTTTATTCATGGTGCTTTCCGTAAAATGATTCTAAGTATGATGTTAATCATAGAATTGCATCCCCTTGTCACCCACAGTCTAGTGGTCAAGTAGAACTAAGTAACAGAGAGCTCAAATTAATTTTGGAAAAGACTGTTAATGGGTCTAGAAAGAATTGGTCCAAGAAACTTGATGATGCATTATGGGCCTATAGAACTGCATACAAAAATCCTATAGGTATGTCTCCATATAAAATGGTTTATGGAAAAGAATGTCACTTACCTCTTGAGCTAGAACATAAGGCATATTGGGCTATTAAATAGCTCAATTATGATTCCAAACTTGCCGATGAGAAGAGGTTATTTGACATTAGCTCGCTTGATGAATGGAGAACCCAAGCCTATCAGAATGCCAAGCTGTTTAAAGAAAAAGTTAAAATATGGCATGACAAAAGGATACAAAAGCGTGAGTTTAACGTAGGTGATTATGTCTTGCTATACAACTCTCGTTTAAGATTTTTTGCAGGAAACTTCTCTCTAAATGGGAAGATCCTTACGTTATCGAGGAGGTATATCGTTCTGGTGCCATTAAAATCAACAACTTCGAAGGCACAAATCCGAAGGTGGTGAACGGTCAAAGAATCAAACATTATATCTCAGGTAATCCTACAAATGTGGAAACCAATGTTATTGAAACCGTAACCCTAGAGGAATACATAAGAGACACTTTACAGAACGATTCAGACTCCGAAAAGGAAGAGGTATGCGGTACGGTAAGTAAACCGACTCCAAAACAGTTCTAATGGCAAATTTTCACTGTTTTGGAATATTTAGAAAAATAGAAAATAGGAGGCAGTCCGGAAAGGACACGAGGCGTCCACAAGGGTGGTGGGCGTGCCCCCCTGCCTCGTGGAAACCTCGTGTGCCTCCCAGACTCTGATTTCTTGCACGTTACTCCTTTTGGTCGGTAAAAATTCACTATATATTCTCCCGAAGGTTTTGACCATCGTATCACGCAAAAATCCTCTGTTTTTGTTTCGAGCTGTTTCTATCGCAGATAAGAGCAAGATGTCTTCTCAGGAGTCAGCTAGAGAGAGTCGGGTGTCTCATCCAACACTTGGCCCAGGAGCAAATAGCGATGCTGGTCACTTTGGTTCATCAACAGAGGAGGAGATGGAGGCTGACCTGACGAGGATAGATGCCATGGAGGAAGATCAAGAAGTTACTTCTCGGTTTTAAGCTGGATTCACAATGGGGGAACTACAGAGCTCAGCTATTCCAAACTCAGTCATCCCTACCAATGTCAGGTTTCTTTCTTATGAAAATATGAAAAAGAGTGTTACTTGTTCTCCCGCAGCTATGCAACATCCTTGGGTGAAAGGAGCTTTAGCTGTTACGGGCAAGCTCCGCAAGGAAATTATGGACCTTAGGCAGCAAGCTAATAAGCTCGAGGAGGAGAATCGTATCCTGAGGGGTATCTGTAACACCCCATATGTGATACCTTCCATATATGGCAATAAAGCTTTCTTCATTTTAATCCTTGTCCTTTCCTTGGTTTTTTTTGTCAAATATGCATTATTTTGTTATTGCATTGTCATTTTATTTTTCTTATGCATCCATGCATTGCTTCATCATCACCATGGCATCATGTTCATCATAGCTTCTTTTACTTGTCATTGTGTGATTCATCCTTAGCTTGTGATGTGAGGTCACCTTGAGTTTGTTGTGTGATGGTGGTGGCAAGCCATGCCCATGCTAAACCCTAACCCCCCTCTTCCTTTTGCATAACTCTTCTCCTTCCTTCTTTTCTTTCCTTTCTTTAATCAATTTTTTTGCAAGTGACTTAGCCACTTCTTTTAATGTTCATCTCCTTCCCACTTCTTTGTTGCCTTGATATGAGTCACATTGCAAAGCCTTGCCTCAATTTGAATTGATTTGGTTAGGTTCAAAAATGATAGAAGTTTGAACCATATTCAAACTTATTTTATTTTTCTACCTCTAAAAATGCCAAAGTCATTTTTATAAAATAGGGCATAAATCCAGGAGCACGGGGTATTTTATTTATCTCCTAATTTCTTTTCCTTGAGCCTATGCTTTTTCTTTTACTTTCTGTCTGAGGAAAATGGAAACAGAAAAGGAGTTAAACAGCAGAAGCCGCAGCAGTGCAGCCCAGCCAACTTGGGCCCAGCCTTCCCCCTCGGCCCAGCTCCAACGCGCGCCCGCAGCCGAGCACAGCCCGCAACACGTCCCTGCTACCTATTTGCACCCGCGCACCCGCACGCCCCCCTCTGCTTCGCAGCCACGTGGACATCTCGACCCCACTTGTCATCGACTACGCCAGAAACCTCACCCACCTTTTCTTCATCCTCCCACGATGCCATGGGGACCGCGAGCATGATGCCGTCGCCGCACCGTCGTGGCTTTGGCCCTCCTTTTAAACCCTCTCCATGTCCAACCCATCCTCTAGGGTTCCCTCTTCCTCCTCCCGCCGCTTGGTGAGCTAAGAGCCACCAGATCCGCAGCTCCGCAGCTATCCAGAGCGCATCTAAGAGCGTGGGCTCGTCGCCGGCGTGCTTCCCGTCCTCCTCTGCCTCGCCAACCTTGCCGGTCTTCTTCCTCGACGTCGTCTACGTCGTCTACGTCCACTACACGAAGCCGATCGCCTCGCCTGCGACTTCTTCTTCCTCTTCTTCAACTCCGACAGCCGCGGGTGTTCGATCATCGCCGCCGTCGACTTCGTCCACCTCCCTGCTAACCAAGCACACCTCTGTGCTTGTGGTACGTTCGCGCACCTCCCCGTTCCCTTTTCCCCTTCGCCCACGTCGTCTAGCACATAGTTCACCGTGCACCCGAGCTCGTCGCCGTCGGGCCTCGTCTCTGGCATGTGTTCCGACCACCTTAGTTCCTCCGCTGTTGCATGTAGTGTTCGCCATGTCGCGTAGATGCTGCTAGTGCTTTCGCCGCTCCGTTTAGGCCCCTGATTTGTCTCGTCGAGGTCCGTCGCCGCCGCTCTGTTGATGCTCGCCGGCATCGTTGTAGTCGACGCTAGGTGCTGCAAGTGCATGTCGTGGATGCGGAGTTCCCCTAGGAACAGACCGCACCACTCCGCCGCTAGATTGGGTCGCCGGAGCAGCTCCGACGAGCTCCTCCGACGGGCTCTATTTTCCCCTTCGCTCTGTGTCTTCAGTTATCTCTTAAGGCAATGTTCGCCTTATCTGTCAGCAACACTCGCCTAGCCCAGTGGCTCGTCTCTTCGTCAGTTAACCAGAGGGCAGGGTTCGAATCTCACCGGGGGCAGTTGTTATTCCCCCTTTTTGCAATTTGCGAGCCACTGATAGGTTGGCCCCACCTGTCATCCTCTCCGCTCAGTTCACCCACACGCGCACCCACTCTGCCACATTGGATTCCCCTCGGTCCACCAGTCAGTGTCTTTGGCTAGATCCAGGCGGGATCACTTTGTCTTTTCCTTTTGTTTTTCTTTTCTGTTTTTCTTTTTGTTATTCTTTTATGCATTTTCTTTGCATATTTAATATCTTTTAAAATATGCATCTCATGAAAATGAGTTATATATGAAAACTGCCGAGTTTTTCTTGTAGAATATTAATATGCAGTTTGTTGCCATGTTTAAAACATTTAAAATGCTGTCTGAATTAATGTGTGTTTAAAATATGCTCAAACCTATAAAATCATAACTAAATATCTACAACTCCAAATTTAACAAACTTTATAAGCTTTTGGGGTGGAAAATGTGTAGATTAATGTGGTGTTGTTGTTTTTCATGTTTAACAACTTTAACATATGGCTATCTCAGATCTGTCCTATTTGTATTTAAATGAATATGGGAGTTTCCGGAAATTGTTGTTTGTTCTTTCCGGCCCATTTAAAATGCTAGCATGTTGCTGTTAGTCCTAAATGCACCCCTTGCCATGTTAAACAACTCTTAAAACTTGTGGGGTGCTTGTTTAAATAATCTACATAACCATTTGTGGCCATGTTAGTTTTGTTTCCTTTTTGCTTGTGTTCCACATGTGTGTGATCTTGTTATTGCCATGTTGCTTGTGCACTTTTCTTGTCCCTAGGAGTTGCATCATGTCCTACCCATGTTCACGTGCATCATATTCATGCATCATGTGTTTGAGCATTGCATGATGATTGATTGTTGTTCCCTTGTTGCATTGTTGTGTTGGTTAGAGCCCGGTGATGATTCGGAGTTCGAGGTTTCTTTCGAGGCTGAGTTTGAGGAGCAAGGTTACGATCCCTCCGAGGAATCAACAAGCAAGATGACCATTCCCAGATATCACTTCTATCTTTGCCTATGCTAGATGTCCCGTTATTTAGATATGCCTCAATGCCTATTCATGTTTGTCAGCCCCCCTATTGTTGCCATGAAACACTCTAACCACCTTCCTAGCAAACCGTTGTTTGGCTAAGTACACATCGCTCAACCCCTCTTATAGCGTTGTTAGTTGCAGGTGAAGTTTTTTTTTTTTGAAGATTGCTCCATGATGAAGTTGTTATCGGGATATCACAATATATTACCTGTTAAAAACTAATACACCTATATATTGGTTATGGGTGGAAGGCTAAGCCTTTCTTCTTGGTGTTTTGTTCCAGTCATGCCACCTTAGGAACCGATAAACCGGTGTTATGTTCCTTGATTTTGCGTTCCTAACACGGTTGGGGTTTACGGGCCCTCCTTGATAATTCGCTCTGTTTAAAGCTTTTCCAGCAAGGCCCAACATTGGTTTTACATTTGCCTAATAACTAAAATTTGCATAGGGACTAGCTACCCCGAGGACTTAATTAACAACCCTCGGACCAGCTCCTCAAGAGTGTTGGTCCAAAGTAGAGCCACTTGCGGTGCCACCCAGATTCTGGGGTCTTTGGTTGCCGTACGTACTGCTCATCCGGTCGTGGCCTGAGACGAGATACGCGCGGCTACTATCAGGGTGTTGGCACGCCGGGAGGTCTTGCTGGATTAGTTTTACCTTTGTCGAAATATCTTGAGCACGGGATTCCGAGAATATTCGGGTCTTGCCACTTTGGAGTTGTGACTCCCCGGATCGTGAGCTTATGATGGGCTAAGTTGGGACACCCCTGCAGGGTTTGATCTTTCGAAAGCCGTGCCCGCGGTTATGTGGCAGATGAGAATTTGTTAATATCCGGTTGTAGATAACTTGACACCTTATTCATAAGAATACACTACATGTGTGAGTAACCGTGATGGTCTCTTTCCGAAGGGCTTTGGGAAGTGAACATGGTGGGGTTATGTTTGGTCGTGAGTAGTTAGGATCACTTCTTGATCAACTTGGCGATCGTTGGCACTTGTTCTCTTCTCGCTCTAAACCCGTAAGCTAGTGCTTAGTGCTTGCTGCAACCCTTATTTATGGCCTTTCCACACCTAAGGTTTTGGTAGTTTTGATACCAGGGAACGGGATTGCCGAGTCCTCTATGGCTCACAGATTCAACACACACTAGATGCAGGTACCGCTGAGAACAATGCAGGAGATGGTTCAGAACTCCACTGGGAATTCGATGAAGAGCGTGGACGTTACTATGTTTCTTATCCCGACGATCAGTAGTGGTTCTTAGTAGGAGGATCCGGGCTTGTGTTTTGGTATCTTTCTCATTTGGATTTTCGTCCGTAGTCGGACCCTGATGTTCTTTGGATGATGTATGCTATTGTATTCATTGTGTGACGTGGCGAGTGTAAGCCAACTATCATTTTACAATTTCATCCCTGAATTTTACATGAGATGTGCAAAGATACCATACTTGAGATCATTCTAGTATGCGTTTATGTCCTTAAGTCGTGCCTCGACACGTGGGGGACATAGCCGCATACTGGGCATTACAGTATCATCGCCAAGAATATCACATCTCCATCCTCGAAGAAGGAGACATAATCACATGGGTATGGGCACTCCCCTTGGCAACTGCCAAGCTTGGGGGGGTGCCCCGGTATCGTATCACCATCACACTCCTATCTTTACCATTTTCCTTAGTTCGATCCTTTTGGTAATATCTTGATCTAGTAGAATAAAGTTTAGTATGATCTAGTTGTGAGCTTTTGCTTTATGATCTTTACCTTTGTAATTGAGTCTGTGGTCTATATAATAAAGATTAGTGTTGAGTCAAGAGCTTGATTATCTCGTTGTGGTCATGAGAGAATAAAAGAAAATATAAAAAGTATCAAAGAGATCATATTGATCTTATGGAAAGTAATGATTTCACATATAAAGAGTTTGATGAATAAAAGTTGTTGAGAGTTGACAAACCTAGTTTTGGTCATTGTTGCAATTAATAGGAAGTAATAAAGAAAGAGGGGTCTTCACATACAAATATACTATATTGGACATCTTTTATGATTGTGAGCACTCATTAAAATATGACATGCTAAAGAGTTGATGTTGGACAAGGAAGACAACATAATGAGTTATGTTTTCTTATATCCGAAATAAAGTATATTGTCATGGATCATCCAACATGTTGAGCTTGACTTACCCCCTCATGCTAGCCAAAACTCCTTGCACTAAGTAGAAAAACTACATGTGCTTCCATACATCCTCAAACCCAGTTTTGCCATGAGAGTCCACCATACCTACCTATGGATTGAGTAAGATCCTTCAAGTAAGTTGTCATTGTTGCAACTCTATAAAATATGTATGATCTATTAGTGTGGAGAAAATAAGCTTTATACGATCTTGTGATATGGAAGTAATAAAAGCGACAAAATGCATAATAATGGTCCCTATCACAACTGGCAATATAAAGTGACGTTCTTTTGCGCTAAGATTTTGTACATCCAACCATAAAAGCACATGCCAACCTCTGCTTCCCTCTACGAAGGGCCTATCTATTATTCTTGCCTTATAAGAGTCAAGGTGATAATCACCTTTCCTTTTTACATTTTATCCTTTGGCAAGCACATTGTGTCGGAAAGATCCTGACATATATACCTACTTGGATGTAAGCTATCATGATCTATTACTGTTGACATTACCCTTGAGGTAAAAGGTTGGGAGGCAATACTATAAGCCCCTATCTTTCTCTGTGTCTGATTAAAACTCCATACCCATAAGTATTGCGTGAGTGTGAGCAATTGTGAAAGACTAAAGGATAGTTGAGTATGTGGACTTGCTGAAAAGCTCTTATATTGACTCTTTCCGATGTTACGATAAATTGCACTTGCTTCAGTGACCGAGATCTTAGTTTGTTGGTTTTCAATGAAGTTTCTGATTCATACTTGACATTGTGAATAGATTGTTACTTTAGCATAAGAGTCATATGACAATATATATATGTGTGTTGTTGTTATAAGAATGATCATGATGCCCTCATGTCCGTATTTTATTTTTATCGACACCTCTATCTCTAAACATGTGGACATATTTTTCGATATCGACTTTCGCTTGAGGACGAGCAAGGTCTAAGCTTGGGGGAGTTGATACGCCCATTTTGCATCATGCTTTTATGTTGATATTTATTGCACTATGGGCTGTTATTACATGTTATGTCACAATACTTATGTCTTTCCTCTCTTATTTTACAAGGTTTACATGAAGAGGGAGAATGCCGGCAGCAGGAATTCTGGGCCGGAAAAGGACCAAACATTGGAGAACTATTCTGCACAACTCAAAAAGCTTCGAAACTCCACGAAAACCATTTCAGAAAATATAAATAATATCTGGCGAAAGAGATCTGCCAGGGGGGCACCACCTGTCCACGAGGTTGGGGGCGCCCCCCTAGGCGCGCCCCTTGCCTCGTGGGCCAGCCGGTGACTCCCCCGATGCCCATCTTCTGCTATATGAGGTATTTTGACCTGAAAAAAAATCAGAAGGAGGCTTTCGGGACCAGACGCCGTCGTCTCGAGGCGGAACCTTGGCGGAACCAATCTAGAGCTCCGGCGGAGCTGTTCTGACGAGGATACTTCCCTCCGGGAGGGTGAAATCGTCACCGCCGTCATCACCAACAACTCTCCCATATTCGGGAGGGTTATCTTCATCAACATCTTCACTAGCACCATCTCCTCTCAAACCCTAGTTCATCTCTTGTATCCAATCTTTGTACCAAAACCTTAGATTGGTATCTTTCTCATTTGGATTTTCGTCCGTAGTCGGACCCTGATGTTCTTTGGATGATGTATGCTATTGTATTCATTGTGTGACGTGGCGAGTGTAAGCCAACTATCATTTTACAATTTCATCCCTGAATTTTACATGAGATGTGCAAAGATACCATACTTGAGATCATTCTAGTATGCGTTTATGTCCTTAAGTCGTGCCTCGACACGTGGGGGACATAGCCGCATACTGGGCATTACAGTATCATCGCCAAGAATATCACATCTCCATCCTCGAAGAAGGAGACATAATCACATGGGTATGGGCACTCCCCTTGGCAACTGCCAAGCTTGGGGGGGGGGTGCCCCGGTATCGTATCACCATCACACTCCTATCTTTACCATTTTCCTTAGTTCGATCCTTTTGGTAATATCTTGATCTAGTAGAATAAAGTTTAGTATGATCTAGTTGTGAGCTTTTGCTTTATGATCTTTACCTTTGTAATTGAGTCTGTGATCTATATAATAAAGATTAGTGTTGAGTCAAGAGCTTGATTATCTCGTTGTGGTCATGAGAGAATAAAAGAAAATATAAAAAGTATCAAAGAGATCATATTGATCTTATGGAAAGTAATGATTTCACATATAAAGAGTTTGATGAATAAAAGTTGTTGAGAGTTGACAAACCTAGTTTTGGTCATTGTTGCAATTAATAGGAAGTAATAAAGAAAGAGGGGTCTTCACATACAAATATACTATATTGGACATCTTTTATGATTGTGAGCACTCATTAAAATATGACATGCTAAAGAGTTGATGTTGGACAAGGAAGACAACATAATGAGTTATGTTTTCTTATATCCGAAATAAAGTATATTGTCATGGATCATCCAACATGTTGAGCTTGACTTACCCCCTCATGCTAGCCAAAACTCCTTGCACTAAGTAGAAATACTACTTGTGCTTCCATACATCCTCAAACCCAGTTTTGCCATGAGAGTCCACCATACCTACCTATGGATTGAGTAAGATCCTTCAAGTAAGTTGTCATTGTTGCAACTCTCTAAAATATGTATGATCTATTAGTGTGGAGTAAATAAGCTTTATACGATCTTGTGATATGGAAGTAATAAAAGCGACAAAATGCATAATAATGGTCCCTATCACAACTGGCAATATAAAGTGACGTTCTTTTGCGCTAAGATTTTGTACATCCAACCATAAAAGCACATGCCAACCTCTGCTTCCCTCTACGAAGGGCCTATCTATTATTCTTGCCTTATAAGAGTCAAGGTGATAATCACCTTTCCTTTTTACATTTTATCCTTTGGCAAGCACATTGTGTCGGAAAGATCCTGACATATATACCTACTTGGATGTAAGCTATCATGATCTATTACTGTTGACATTACCCTTGAGGTAAAAGGTTGGGAGGCAATACTATAAGCCCCTATATTTCTCTGTGTCTGATTAAAACTCCATACCCATAAGTATTGCGTGAGTGTGAGCAATTGTGAAAGACTAAAGGATAGTTGAGTATGTGGACTTGCTGAAAAGCTCTTATATTGACTCTTTCCGATGTTACGATAAATTGCACTTGCTTCAGTGACCGAGATCTTAGTTTGTTGGTTTTCAATGAAGTTTCTGATTCATACTTGACATTGTGAATAGATTGTTACTTTAGCATAAGAGTCATATGACAATATATATATATGTGTGTTGTTGTTATAAGAATGATCATGATGCCCTCATGTCCGTATTTTATTTTTATCGACACCTCTATCTCTAAACATGTGGACATATTTTTCGATATCGACTTTCGCTTGAGGACGAGCAAGGTCTAAGCTTGGGGGAGTTGATACGCCCATTTTGCATCATGCTTTTATGTTGATATTTATTGCACTATGGGCTGTTATTACATGTTATGTCACAATACTTATGTCTTTCCTCTCTTATTTTACAAGGTTTACATGAAGAGGGAGAATGCCGGCAGCAGGAATTCTGGGCCGTAAAAGGACCAAACATTGGAGAACTATTCTGCACAACTCAAAAAGCTTCGAAACTCCACGAAAACCGTTTCAGAAAATATAAATAATATCTGGCGAAAGAGATCTGCCAGGGGGGCACCACCTGTCCACGAGGTTGGGGGCGCCCCCTAGGCGCGCCCCTTGCCTCGTGGGCCAGCTGGTGACTCCCCCAATGCCCATCTTCTGCTATATGAGGTATTTTGACCCGAAAAAAAATCAGAAGGAGGCTTTCGGGACCAGACGCCGTCGTCTCGAGGCGGAACCTTGGCGGAACCAATCTAGAGCTCCGGCGGAGCTGTTCTGACGAGGATACTTCCCTCCGGGAGGGTGAAATCGTCACCGCCGTCATCACCAACAACTCTCCCATATTCGGGAGGGTTATCTTCATCAACATCTTCACTAGCACCATCTCCTCTCAAACTCTAGTTCATCTCTTGTATCCAATCTTTGTACCAAAACCTCAGATTGGTATCTTTCTCATTTGGATTTTCGTCCGTAGTCGGACCCTGATGTTCTTTGGATGATGTATGCTATTGTATTCATTGTGTGACGTGGCGAGTGTAAGCCAACTATCATTTTACAATTTCATCCCTGAATTTTACATGAGATGTGCAAAGATACCATACTTGAGATCATTCTAGTATGCGTTTATGTCCTTAAGTCGTGCCTCGACACGTGGGGGACATAGCCGCATACTGGGCATTACAGTATCATCGCCAAGAATATCAAATCTCCATCCTCGAAGAAGGAGACATAATCACATGGGTATGGGCACTCCCCTTGGCAACTGCCAAGCTTGGGGGGGGTGC
Organism: Secale cereale; assembly: GCA_902687465.1. Classification (NCBI taxonomy): domain Eukaryota; kingdom Viridiplantae; phylum Streptophyta; class Magnoliopsida; order Poales; family Poaceae; genus Secale; species Secale cereale. Next base: position 767,450,570 of record LR738710.1, read on the forward strand.
CCCGGTATCGTATCACCATCACACTCCTATCTTTACCATTTTCATTAGTTCGATCCTTTTGGTAATATCTTGATCTAGTAGAATAAAGTTTAGTATGATCTAGTTGTGAGCTTTTGCTTTATGATCTTTACCTTTGTAATTGAGTCTGTGATCTATATAATAAAGATTAGTGTTGAGTCAAGAGCTTGATTATCTCGTTGTGGTCATGAGAGAATAAAAGAAAATATAAAAAGTATCAAAGAGATCATATTGATCTTATGGAAAGTAATGATTTCACATATAAAGAGTTTGATGAATAAAAGTTGTTGAGAGTTGACAAACCTAGTTTTGGTCATTGTTGCAATTAATAGGAAGTAATAAAGAAAGAGGGGTCTTCACATACAAATATACTATATTGGACATCTTTTATGATTGTGAGCACTCATTAAAATATGACATGCTAAAGAGTTGATGTTGGACAAGGAAGACAACATAATGAGTTATGTTTTCTTATATCCGAAATAAAGTATATTGTCATGGATCATCCAACATGTTGAGCTTGACTTACCCCCTCATGCTAGCCAAAACTCCTTGCACTAAGTAGAAATACTACTTGTGCTTCCATACATCCTCAAACCCAGTTTTGCCATGAGAGTCCACCATACCTACCTATGGATTGAGTAAGATCCTTCAAGTAAGTTGTCATTGTTGCAACTCTCTAAAATATGTATGATCTATTAGTGTGGAGAAAATAAGCTTTATACGATCTTTTGATATGGAAGTAATAAAAGCGACAAAATGCATAATAATGGTCCCTATCACAACTGGCAATATAAAGTGACGTTCTTTTGCGCTAAGATTTTGTACATCCAACCATAAAAGCACATGCCAACCTCTGCTTCCCTCTACGAAGGGCCTATCTATTATTCTTGCCTTATAAGAGTCAAGGTGATAATCACCTTTCCTTTTTACATTTTATCCTTTGGCAAGCACATTGTGTCGGAAAGATCCTGACATATATACCTACTTGGATGTAAGCTATCATGATCTATTACTGTTGACATTACCCTTGAGGTAAAAGGTTGGGAGGCAATACTATAAGCCCCTATCTTTCTCTGTGTCTGATTAAAACTCCATACCCATAAGTATTGCGTGAGTGTGAGCAATTGTGAAAGACTAAAGGATAGTTGAGTATGCGGACTTGTTGAAAAGCTCTTATATTGACTCTTTCCGATGTTACGATAAATTGCACTTGCTTCAGTGACCGAGATCTTAGTTTGTTGGTTTTCAATGAAGTTTCTGATTCATACTTGACATTGTGAATAGATTGTTACTTTAGCATAAGAGTCATATGACAATATATATATGTGTGTTGTTGTTATAAGAATGATCATGATGCCCTCATGTTCGTATTTTATTTTTATCGACACCTCTATCTCTAAACATGTGGACATATTTTTCGATATCGACTTTCACTTGAAGACGAGCAAAGTCTAAGCTTGGGGGAGTTGATACGCCCATTTTGCATCATGCTTTTATGTTGATATTTATTGCACTATGGGCTGTTATTACATGTTATGTCACAATACTTATGTCTTTCCTCTCTTATTTTACAAGGTTTACATGAAGAGGGAGAATGCCGGCAGCAGGAATTCTGGGCCGGAAAAGGACCAAACATTGGAGAACTATTCTGCACAACTCAAAAAGCTTCGAAACTCCACGAAAACCGTTTCAGAAAATATAAATAATATCTGGCGAAAGAGATCTGCCAGGGGGGCACCACCTGTCCACGAGGTTGGGGGCGCCCCCCTAGGCGCGCCCCTTGCCTCGTGGGCCAGCCGGTGACTCCCCCGATGCCCATCTTCTGCTATATGAGGTATTTTGACCCGAAAAAAAATCAGAAGGAGGCTTTCGGGACCAGACGCCGTCGTCTCGAGGCGGAACCTTGGCGGAACCAATCTAGAGCTCCGGCGGAGCTGTTCTGACGAGGATACTTCCCTCAGGGAGGGTGAAATCGTCACCGCCGTCATCACCAACAACTCTCCCATATTCGGGTGGGTTATCTTCATCAACATCTTCACTAGCACCATCTCCTCTCAAACCCTAGTTCATCTCTTGTATCCAATCTTTGTACCAAAACCTCAGATTGGTATCTTTCTCATTTGGATTTTCGTCCGTAGTCGGACCCTGATGTTCTTTGGATGATGTATGCTATTGTATTCATTGTGTGACGTGGCGAGTGTAAGCCAACTATCATTTTACAATTTCATCCCTGAATTTTACATGAGATGTGCAAAGATACCATACTTGATATCATTCTAGTATGCGTTTATGTCCTTAAGTCGTGCCTCGACACGTGGGGGACATAGCCGCATACTGGGCATTACAGTATCATCGCCAAGAATATCAAATCTCCATCCTCGAAGAAGGAGACATAATCACATGGGTATGGGCACTCCCCTTGGCAACTGCCAAGCTTGGGGGGGGGGTGCCCCGGTATCGTATCACCATCACACTCCTATCTTTACCATTTTCCTTAGTTCGATCCTTTTGGTAATATCTTGATCTAGTAGAATAAAGTTTAGTATGATCTAGTTGTGAGCTTTTGCTTTATGATCTTTACCTTTGTAATTGAGTCTGTGATCTATATAATAAAGATTAGTGTTGAGTCAAGAGCTTGATTATCTCGTTGTGGTCATGAGAGAATAAAAGAAAATATAAAAAGTATCAAAGAGATCATATTGATCTTATGGAAAGTAATGATTTCACATATTAAGAGTTTGATGAATAAAAGTTGTTGAGAGTTGACAAACCTAGTTTTGGTCATTGTTGCAATTAATAGGAAGTAATAAAGAAAGAGGGGTCTTCACATACAAATATACTATATTGGACATCTTTTATGATTGTGAGCACTCATTAAAATATGACATGCTAAAGAGTTGATGTTGGACAAGGAAGACAACATAATGAGTTATGTTTTCTTATATCCGAAATAAAGTATATTGTCATGGATCATCCAACATGTTGAGCTTGACTTACCCCCTCATGCTAGCCAAAACTCCTTGCACTAAGTAGAAATACTACTTGTGCTTCCATACATCCTCAAACCCAGTTTTGCCATGAGAGTCCACCATACCTACCTATGGATTGAGTAAGATCCTTCAAGTAAGTTGTCATTGTTGCAACTCTCTAAAATATGTATGATCTATTAGTGTGGAGAAAATAAGCTTTATACGATCTTGTGATATGGAAGTAATAAAAGCGACAAAATGCATAATAATGGTCCCTATCACAACTGGCAATATAAAGTGACGTTCTTTTGCGCTAAGATTTTGTACATCCAACCATAAAAGCACATGCCAACCTCTGCTTCCCTCTACGAAGGGCCTATCTATTATTCTTGCCTTATAAGAGTCAAGGTGATAATCACCTTTCCTTTTTACATTTTATCCTTTGGCAAGCACATTGTGTCGGAAAGATCCTGACATATATACCTACTTGGATGTAAGCTATCATGATCTATTATTGTTGACATTACCCTTGAGGTAAAAGGTTGGGAGGCAATACTATAAGCCCCTATATTTCTCTGTGTCTGATTAAAACTCCATACCCATAAGTATTGCGTGAGTGTGAGCAATTGTGAAAGACTAAAGGATAGTTGAGTATGTGGACTTGCTGAAAAGCTCTTATATTGACTCTTTCCGATGTTACGATAAATTGCACTTGCTTCAGTGACCGAGATCTTAGTTTGTTGGTTTTCAATGAAGTTTCTGATTCATACTTGACATTGTGAATAGATTGTTACTTTAGCATAAGAGTCATATGACAATATATATATATATGTGTGTTGTTGTTATAAGAATGATCATGATGCCCTCATGTCCGTATTTTATTTTTATCGACACCTCTATCTCTAAACATGTGGACATATTTTTCGATATCGACTTTCGCTTGAGGACGAGCAAGGTCTAAGCTTGGGGGAGTTGATACGCGCATTTTGCATCATGCTTTTATGTTGATATTTATTGCACTATGGGCTGTTATTACATGTTATGTCACAATACTTATGTCTTTCCTCTCTTATTTTACAAGGTTTACATGAAGAGGGAGAATGCCGGCAGCAGGAATTCTGGGCCGGAAAAGGACCAAACATTGGAGAACTATTCTGCACAACTCAAAAAGCTTCGAAACTCCACGAAAACCGTTTCAGAAAATATAAATAATATCTGGCGAAAGAGATCTGCCAGGGGGGCACCACCTGTCCACGAGGTTGGGGGCGCCCCCCTAGGCGCGCCCCTTGCCTCGTGGGCCAGCCGGTGACTCCCCCGATGCCCATCTTCTGCTATATGAGGTATTTTGACCTGAAAAAAAAATCAGAAGGAGGCTTTCGGGACCAGACGCCGTCGTCTCGAGGCGGAACCTTGGCGGAACCAATCTAGAGCTCCGGCGGAGCTGTTCTGACGAGGATACTTCCCTCCGGGAGGGTGAAATCGTCACCGCCGTCATCACCAACAACTCTCCCATATTCGGGAGGGTTATCTTCATCAACATCTTCACTAGCACCATCTCCTCTCAAACCCTAGTTCATCTCTTGTATCCAATCTTTGTACCAAAACCTCAGATTGGTACCTGTAGGTTGCTAGTAGTGTTGATTACTCTTTGTAGTTGATGCTAGTTGGTGTACTTGGTGGAATATCATATGTTTAGATCTATTATGCATATTAATACCCCTCTGATTATGAACATGAATATGCTTTGTGAGTAGTTACGTTTGTTCCTGAGGACATGGGAGAAGTCTTGCTATAAGTAGTCATGTGAATTTGGTATTTGTTCGATATTTTGATGAGATGTATGTTGTCTTTCCTCTAGTGGTGTCATGTGAATGTCGACTACATGACACTTCACCATTGTTTGGGCCTAGAGGAAGGCATTGGGAGGTAATAAGTAGATTATGGGTTGCTAGAGTGACAGGAGCTTAAACCCTAGTTTATGCGTTGCTTCGTAAGGGGCTGATTTGGATCCATATGTTTCTTGCTGTGGTTAGGCTTACCTTAATACTTCTTTTGTAGTTGCGGATGCCTGCAATAGAGCTTAATCATAAGTGGGATGCTTGTCCAAGTAAGGGCAGCACCCAAGCATCGGTCCACCCACATACCAAATTATCAAAGTAACGAACGCGAATCATATGAACGTGATGAAAACTAGCTTGACGATAATTCCCATGTGTCCTCGGGAGCGCTTTCCTTCATATAAGAGTTTGTCTAGGATTGTCCTTTGCTACAAAAAGGATTGGGCCATCTTGCTGCATCTTATTTACTTTTACTATTTGTCACTTTCGACCTATTATCTTATCACAAAACTATCTGTTACCAATAATTTCAGTGCTTGCAGAAAATACCTTATTGAAAATTGCCGATCATTTCTTTCTGCTCCTCGTTGGGTTCGGCACTCGTACTTATCGAAAGGACTACGATAGATCCCCTACACTTGTGGGTCATCATGCATTTCCTGACGTCTACTAATATTATCAATTCTCTAACATTCATCATAAGACAAGACAAACTTACGGGCATCTTTGAAGAGAGTAGGCCAATAAAAACCGGATTGCAATACCTTATGTGCAGTTCTATCTCCAGCATGGTGTCCTCCATAGACCTCGAGGTGACACTTGCGTAGGATATGTTCCTGTTCATGCTCAGGTACACAACGTCTAATAACACCATCTACCCCTTCTTTATAAAGGTGTGGGTCATCCCAAAAGTAAAGTCTTAAATCATAGAAAACCTTTTTCTTTTGCTGGTATGTGAAGCTAGATGGTATAAATTTAGCAACAGTATAATTAGCATAATCAACATACCATGGAGCAGTACGAGAAGTATTTATGACAGCTAATTGTTCATCAGGAAAGCTATCATCAATAGGTAGTGGGTCATCAAGAATATTTTCTAACCTAGACAAGTTATCTGCAACGGGGTTCTCAGCTCCCTTTCTATCAATAATATGCAAATCAAATTCATGTAGCAAGAGAACCCATCTAATAAGTCTAGGTTTAGCATCTTTCTTTTCCATAAGATATTTAATAGCATCATGATCGGTGTGAACAATTACTTTGGAATCAACAATATAAGATCTGAACTTATCACATGCAAAAACAACTGCTAAGAATTCTTTTTCAGTAGTAGCATAATTTCTCTGGGCACTGTCTAGAGTTTTACTAGCATAATGAATAACATTCAATTTATTATCAACTCTTTGTCCTAGAACAGCACCAACAACATAATCACTCATATCACACATAATTTCAAAGGGTAAATTCCAATCAGGTGGTTGAACAATTGGTGCAAAAATCAAGGCTTTCTTGAGTATTTCAAATGCTTCCACACAATCATCATCAAAAACAAAAGGAACATCTTTTTGCAAGAGATTAGTGAGAGGCCTACAAATTTTAGAGAAGTCTTTAATAAATCTCCTATAGAAACCAGCATGACCAAGAAAACTTCTAATACCTTTGATATCTTCATGACACAACATTTTTTCAATAGCATCTACTTTAGCTTTATCAACCTCAATACCTCTTTTAGAAATCTTAAGGCCCAAAACAATGCCTTCATTAACCATAAAGTGGCACTTCTCCCAATTCAAGACAAGAATAGTTTATTCGCATCTCTGCAAAACTCGATCAAGGTTGCTTAAGCAATCATCAAACAAAGTTCCGTAAATGGAGAAATCATCCATGAAAACCTCAAAAATCTTTTCACAAAAGTCAGAGAATATAGCCATCATACATCTTTGAAAGGTAGCAGGTGCATTGCATAAACCAAAAGGCATATGTATATAAGCAAAAGTACCAAAAGGGCAAGTAAAAGTAGTCTTTTCTTGACCCTCTTTTAACACAGGTATTTGAGAAAAACCAGAATAACCATCTACAAAGCAAAAATGTGTATGTTTGGATAGTCTTTCTAGCATTTGATCAATAAAAGGTAGAGGGTAATGATCTTTCTTAGTAGCTTTATTCAATTTACGAAAATCTATTACCATTCTATAACCTGTAACAATTCTTTGCGGGATCAATTCATCTTTATCATTAGGAACAACAGTAATGCCTCCCTTCTTGGGGACACAATGAACATGACTTACCCATTGACTATCAGCAATAGGATAAATAATACTTGCCTCCAGAAGCTTTAGTATTTCATTTCTTACCACTTCCTTCATCCTAGGATTTAATCGGCGTTAGTGATCAACAACTGGTTTAGTATCTCGTTCCAACTTAATTTTGTGTTGACATAAAGTTGGACTACTGCCCTTAAGATCATCAAGAGTATATCCAATAGCAGCATGGTGCTTCTTCGGTGTTTTCAATAGTCTCTTTTCTTCATGCTCTGAAAGGTTAGCACTAATAATAACAGGATATATCTTCTTTTCATCGAGATAAACTGAAGGAAATATGCCATAGAGGCAATAATAAAGATGTTATTTGTATTTCCTTATATCATGATAAATGTCTTTTATTCATGCTAGAATTGTATTAACCGGAAACATAGTACATTTGTGAATACATAGACAAAACAGTATGTCCCTAGTATGCCTCTACCAGACTAGCTCATTGATCAAAGATGGTTATGTTTCCTAGCCATAGACATGAGTTGTCATTTGATCAACGGGATCACATCATTAGGAGAATGATGTGATGGACAAGACCCATCCGTTAGCTTAGCACTATGATCGTTTAGTTTTACTACTATTGCTTTCTTCATGACTTATACATGTTCCTATGACTATGAGATTATGCAACTCCCGAATACGGGAGGAGCACCTTGTGTGCAATCAAATGTCACAACGTAGCTGGGTGATTATAAAGATGCTCTACAGGTGTCTCCGAAGGTATTCGTGGTGTTGGCATAGATCAAGAATAGGATTTGTCACTCCGAGTGTCGGAGAGGTATCTCTGGGCCTCTCGGTAATACACATCATAATAAGCCTTGCAAGAAAATGACTAATGAGTTAGTCACGAGATGATGTATTACGGAATGAGTAAAGAGACTTGCTGGTAACGAGATTGAACTAGGTATTGAGATACCGACGACCGAATCTCGGGCAAGTAACATACCGATGACAAAGGGAACAACGTATGTTGTTATGCAGTTTGACCGATAAAGATCTTCGTAGAATATGTAGGAGCCAATATGAGCATCCAGGTTCCGCTATTGGTTATTGACCGGAGATGAGTCTCGGTCATGTCCACATAGTTCTCGAACCCGTAGGGTCCGTACGCTTAACGTTTGATGACGATCGGTATTATGCGTTTATGAGTTTTGATGTACCGAAGGTAGTTCGAAGTCCCGGATAAGATCACGGTCATAACGAGGAGTCTCGGAATGTCCGAGACGTAAAGATTGATATATTGGACGACTATATTCGGACAGCGGAAGTGTTCTGGAAAGTTTCGGAATTAACCGGAGTGCCGGGGGGGGTTACCGGATCCCCCCGGGGGAAAGTTGGGCCCTAGTGGGCCTTAGGGAAGAAAGAGGGCAGCAGCCAGGAGGTGGCGCACCCCCTCCCAAGGGGCAGTTCGAATTGGACTAGGGGAGGGGGCGCGGCCCCTCTTTCCCTCTCCTTCTCTCCCTCTCTTTCCTTCCCCCTCTCTCCCTCTTGGTGATTCCTACTAGGAATAGGAATGCAATCCTATTACTAGTAGGATTGCTCCTCTAGGCGCGCCATAGGAGGGCCGGCTGGCCTCCCCCTTGCTCCTTTATATACGGGGGAAGGGGGGCACCCTAGAACACACAAGTTGATCTCTCCAGCCGTGTGTGGTGCCCCCCCTCCACAGAAACACACCTCGGTCATACCATTGTAGTGCTTAGGCGAAGCCCTGCGCCGGTAGCTTCATGATATCCGTCACCACGCCGTCGTGCTGACTAAACTCTCCCGTGAAGCTCAACTGGATCAAGAGCTCGTGGGACGTCATCAAGCTGAACGTGTGCTGAATGCGGAGGTGTCGCACGTTCGGTGCTTGATCGGTTGAATCGCGAAGAAGTTCGACTACATCAACCGCGTCACTTGATGCTTCCGCTTTCGGTCTACGACGGTACGTAGACACACTCTCCCCTCTCGTTGCTATGCATTTGGTAGATAGATCTTGCGTGATTGTAGGAAAATTTTAAAATACTACATTCCCCAATAGTGGCATCATGAGCCAGGTCTATGCATAGATGATATGCACGAGTAGAACACAAGTGAGTTGTGGACGATACTAGTCATACTGCTTACCATCATGTCATACTTTGCTTCGGCGGTATTGTGAGATGAGGTGGCCCATACCGTCATTACGCGTACGCTTACGGGAGACTGGCTTCACCGTTATGAGCACTCGTTGCTTAAAGGTGACTGGCGGGTGTCTGTCTCTCTCACTTTAGCTGAATCGAGTGTGACTATGCCCGGTCCTTGTGAAGGTTAAAACAACACATACTTGATGAAATATCGTTGTGGTTTTTTGTATGCGTAGGTAAGAACGGTTCTTGCTAAGCCCGTAGCAGCCACGAAAAACTTGCAACAACAAAGTAGAGGACATTTAACTTGTTTTTGCAGGGCATGTTGTGATGTGATATGGTCAAGACATGATGAGTTATACGGTTTTGTATGAGATGATCATGTTTTGTAAAGTTATCGGCAACTGGCAGGAGCCATATGGTTGTCGCTTTATTGTATGAAATACAGTCGCCATGTAATTGCTTTACTTTATCACTAAGCGGTAGCGATAGTCATGGAAGCAATAGTTGGCGAGATGACAACGATGCTATGATGGAGATCAAGGTGTCGCACCGGTGACGAAGGTGATCATGACGGTGCTTTGGAGATGGAGATCAAAAGCACAAGGTGATGATGGCCACATCATGTCACATATTTTTGATTGCATGTGATGTTTATCTTATTATGCTTCTTATTTTGCTTAGTACGACGGTAGCATTATAAGATGATCCCTTACAAAATTTCAAGGTATAAGTGTTCTCCCTGAGTATGCACTGTTGCCAAAGTTCGTCGTGCCGAGACACCATGTGATGATCGTGTGTGATAAGCTCTACGTTCAAATACAACGGGTGTAAGCCAGTTCTACACACGTAGAATACTCGGGTTAAACTTGACGAGCCTAGCATATGCAGATATGGCCTCGGAACACTGGAGACTGAAAGGTCGAGCGTGAATCTTATAGTAGATATGATCAACATAAAATGTTCACCATTGAAACTACTCCATCTCACGTGATGATCGGACATGGTTTAGTTAATTTGGATCACGTGATCATTTAGATGACCGGAGGGATGTCTATCTAAGTGGGAGTTCTTTAAGTAATATGATTAAATTGAACTTTAATTTATCATGAACTTAGTCCTGATAGTTTTTGCATATCTATGTTGTTGTAGATCAATGGCCCGTGCTACCGTTCCTTTGAATTTTAATGCATTCCTAGAGAAAGCTAAGTTGGAAGATCATGGTAGCAATTACACGGACTGGGTCCGTAACTTGAGGATTATGCTCATTGCTGCACAGAAGAATTATGTCCTTGAAGCACCGCTAGGTGACAAGCCCCCTCCCGCTAATGTGGACACTTTGAACGTCTGGCAGACGCGGTCTGATGACTACACGATAGTTCAGTGTGCCATGCTCTACGGCTTAGAACCGGGACTTCAACGACGTTTTGAACGTCATGGACTGTATGAGATGTTCCAGGAGTTGAAGTTAATATTTCAAGCAAATGGCCGGATTGAGAAATATGAGATTTCCAATAAATTCTATAGCTGCAAGATGGAGGAGAATAGTCCTATCAGTGAACACTTGCTCAGAATGTCTGGGTACAACAATCATATGACTCAACTTGGTTGCAAAGTTGACGAGGATAGTGTTATTGATAGAGTTCTTCAATCACTGCCACCAAGCTATAAAGGCTTTGTGATGAACTATAATATGCAAGGGATGCATAAGACAATTCCCGAGCTCTTCGCTATGCTCAAAGCTGCGGAGGTAGAAATCAAAAAGGAGCATCAAGTGTTGATGGTTAACAAGACCACTAGTTTCAAGAAAAAGGGCAAGGGAAAGAAGGGGAACTTCAAGAAGAATAGCAAGACAGTTGCTACTCCCACAAAGAAACCCAAGTCTGGAGCCAAGCCTGAAACTGAGTGCTTCTACTACAAAGGGACTGGACACTGGAAGCAGAACTGCCCCAAGTATTTGGCGGATAACAAGGATGGCAAGGTGAACAAATGTATATGTGATATACATGTTATTGATGTGTACCTTACTAATGCTCGTAGTAGTACCTGGGTATTTGATACCGGTTCGGTTGCTAATATATGTAACTCGAAACAGGGACTACGGATTAAATGAAGATTGGCTAAGGACAAGGTGACGATGTGCGTGGGAAATGGTTCCAAATTCGATGTGATCGCCGTCGGCACGCTACCTCTACATCTACCTTCGGGATTAGTTTTAGACCTAAATAATTGTTATTTGGTGCCAACGTTGAGCATGAAAATTATATATGGATCTTGTTTGTTGCGAGACGGTTATTCATTTAAATCAGAGAATAATGGTTGTTCTATTTTTAAGAATAATATCTTTTATGGTCATGCACCCTTGAAGAGTGGTCTATTCTTCTTGGATCTCAATTGTAGTGATACACATATTCATAATATTGAAACCAAAATATGTAAAGTTAATAATGATAGTGCAACTTATTTGTGGCAATACCATTTAGGTCATATTGGTGTAAAGCGCATGAAGAAACTCCATAGTGATGGACTTTTGGAATCACTTGATTATGAATCACTTGGTGCTTGCGAACCATGCCTCATGGGCAAGATGACTAAAACTCCGTTCTCCGGAACAATGGAGCGAGCAACAGATTTGTTGGAAATTGTACATACAGATGTATGTGGACCGATGAGTGTTGAAGCTCGCGGCGGGTATCGTTATTTTCGGACCTTCACTGATGATTTGAGTAGATATGGGTATATCTACTTGATGAAACACAAGTCTGGAACATTTGAAAAGTTCAAAGAATTTCAGAGTGAAGTAGAGAATCATCGTAACAAGAAAATAAAGTTTCCATGATCTGATTGTGGAGGTGAATATTTGAGTTACGAGTTTGGTCTTCATTTGAAACAACGTGGAATAGTTTCACAATGCACGCCACCCGGAACACCACAACGTAATGGTGTGTCCGAACGTCGTAACCGTACTTTATTGGATATGGTGCGGTCTATGATGTCTCTTACCGATTTACTACTATCGTTTTGGGGTTATGCTTTAGAGACAGCTACATTCACGTTAAATAGGGCACCATCTAAATCTGTTGAGACGACGCCTTATGAACTGTGGTTTGCAAAGAAACCAAAGTTGTCGTTTCTTAAAGTTTGGGGCTGCGATGCTTATGTGAAAAAGCTTCAACCTGATAAGCTCGAACCCAAGTCGGAGAAATGTGTCTTCATAGGATACCCAAAGGAGACTGTTGGGTACACCTTCTATCACAGATCCGAAGGCAAGATATTCGTTGCTAAGAATGGATCCTTTCTAGAGAAGGAATTTCTCTCGAAAGAAGTGAGTGGGAGGAAAGTGGAACTTGATGAGGTAATTGTACCTTCTCCCAAATTGGAAAGTAGTACACCACAGAAACTAGTTCCAGTGATTCCTACACCAATTAGCGAGGAAGCTAATGATGATGATCATGAAACTTCAAATCAAGTTTCTGCTGAACTCCGTAGATCAACCAGAGTTCGTTCCGCACCAGAGTGGTACGGCAACCCAGTTCTGGAAGTCATGTTACTAGACCATGATGTACCTACGAACTATGAGGAAGCGATGATGAGCCCAGATTCCGCAAAATGGCTTGAGACCATGAAATCTGAGATGGGATCCATGTATCAAAACAAAGTGGGGACTTTGGTTGACTTGCCCGATGATCGGCAAGCCATCGAAAATAAATGGATCTTCCAGAGGAAGACCGACGCAGACGGTAATGGTACTGTTTACAAAGCTCGACTTGTTGCAAAAGGGTTTCGACAAGTTCAAGTAGTTGACTACGACGAGACTTTCTCACCCGTAGCGATGCTTAAGTCTATCCAAATCATGTTAGCAATTGCCGCATTTTATGATTATGAAATATGGCAAATGGATGTCAAAACTGCATTCCTGAATGGATATCTCAAAGAAGAGTTGTATATGATGCAACCAGAAGGTTTTGTCGATCCTAAAGGTGCTAACAAAGTGTGCAAGCTCCAGCGATCCATCTATGGACTGGTGCAAGCATCTCGGAGTTGGAATATACGCTTTGATGAGGTGATCAAAGCATATGGTTTTATACAGACTTTTGGAGAAGCCTGTATTTACAAGAAAGTGAGTGGGAGCTCTGTAGCATTTCTGATATTATATGTGGATGACATATTGTTAATTGGAAATAATATAGAATTCCTGGATAGCATAAAAGGGTACTTGAATAAGAGTTTTTCAAAGAAAGACCTCGATGAAGCTGCTTACATATTAGGCATCAAGATCTACAGAGATAGATCAAGACGCTTAATTGGACTTTCACAAAGCACATACCTTGATAAAGTTTTGAAGAAGTTCAAAATGGATCAGTCAAAGAAAGGGTTCTTGCCTGTGTTACAAGGTGTGAAGTTGAGTAAGACTCAATGCCCGACCACTTCAGAAGATAGAGAGAAAATGAAAGTCATTCCCTATGCCTCAGCCATAGGATCTATCATGTATGCAATGTTGTGTACCAGACCTGATGTGTGCCTTGCTATAATTCTAGCAGGGAGGTACCAAAGTAATCCAAGAGTGGATCACTGGACAGCGGTCAAGAACATCCTGAAATACCTAAAAAGGACAAATGATATGTTTCTCGTGTATGGAGGTGACAAAGAGCTCATCGTAAACGGTTACGTCGATTCAAGCTTTGACACTGATCCGGATGACTCAAAGTCACAAACCGGATATGTATTTTTATTGAACGGTGGAGCTGTCAGTTGGTGCAGTTCCAAGCAGAGCGTCGTGGCAGGATCTACGTGTGAAGCGGAATACATAGCTGCTTCGGAACCAGCAAATGAAGGAGTCTGGATGAAGGAGTTCATATTCGATCTAGGTGTAATACCTAGTGCATCGGGTCCAATGAAAATCTTTTGTGACAACACTGGAGCAATAGCCTTGGCGAAGGAATCCAGGTTTCACAAGAGAACAAAGTGCATCAAAAGACGCTTCAATTACATCCGTGATCTAGTAAAGGAGGGAGACATAAAGATTTGCAAGATACATACGGATCTGAATGTTGCAGACCCATTGACTAAGTCTCTTCCACGGGCAAAACATGATCAGCACCAAGACTCCATGGGTGTTAGGGTCATTAATGTGTAATCTAGATTATTGACTCTAGTTCAAGTGGGAGACTGAAGGAAATATGCCCTAGAGGCAATAATAAAGATGTTATTTGTATTTCCTTATATCATGATAAATGTCTTTTATTCATGCTAGAATTGTATTAACCGGAAACTTAGTACATGTGTGAATACATAGACAAAACAGTATGTCCCTAGTATGCCTCTACTAGACTAGCTCATTGATCAAAGATGGTTATGTTTCCTAGCCATAGACATGAGTTGTCATTTGATCAACAGGATCACATCATTAGGAGAATGATGTGATGGACAAGACCCATCCGTTAGCTTAGCACTATGATCGTTTAGTTTTACTGCTATTGCTTTCTTCATGACTTATACATGTTCCTATGACTATGAGATTATGCAACTCCCGAATACCGGAGGAACACCTTGTGTGCTATCAAACGTCACAACGTAGCTGGGTGATTATAAAGATGCTCTACAGGTGTCTCCTAAGGTATCCGTGGTGTTGGCATAGATCAATAATAGGATTTGTCACTCCGAGTGTCGGAGAGGTATCTCTGGGCCATCTCGGTAATACACATCATAATAAGCCTTGCAAGAAAATGACTAATGAGTTAGTCATGAGATGATGTATTACGGAACGAGTAAAGAGACTTGCCAGTAACGAGATTGAACTAGGTATTGAGATACCGTCGATCAAATCTCGCGCAAGTAACATACCGATGACAAAGGGAACAACGTATGTTGTTATGTGGTTTGACCGATAAAGATCTTCATAGAATATGTAGGAGCCAATATGAGCATCCAGGTTCCGCTATTGGTTATTGACCGGAGATGAGTCTCGGTCATGCCTACATAGTTCTCGAACCCGTAGGGTCCGCATGCTTAACGTTTGATGTTCGATCGGTATTATGAGTTTATGAGTTTTGATGTACCGAAGGTAGTTCGGAGTCCCGGATAAGATCACGGACATGACGAGGAGTCTCGGAATGTACGAGACGTAAAGATTGATATATTGGATGACTATATTCGGACACCGTAAGTGTTCTGGAAAGTTTCGGAATTAACCGGAGTGCCGGGAGGGGTTACCGGACCCCCCCCCCCAAGGGAAAGTTGGGCCCTAGTGGGCCTTACGGAAGAAAGAGGTCAGCAGCCAGGAGGTGGAGCGCCCCTCCCAAGGGGCAGTCCGAATTGGACTAGGGGAGGGGGCGCGGCCCCTCTTTCCCTCTCCTTCTCTCCCTCTCTTTCCTTCCCCCTCTCTCCCTCTTGGTGATTCCTACTAGGAATAGGATTGCAATCCTATTCCTAGTAGGATTGCTCCTCTAGGCGCGCCATAGGAGGGCCGGCCGGCCTCCCCCCTTGCTCCTTTATATACGGGGGCAGGGGGCACCATAGAACACACAAGTTGATCTCTCCAGCCGTGTGCGGTGCCCCCCTCCACAGAAACACACCTCGGTCATACCTTTGCAGTGCTTAGGCGAAGCCCTGCGCCGGTAGCTTCATCATATCTGTCACCACGCCGTCGTGCTGACGAAACTCTCCCGTGAAGCTCAACTGGATCAAGAGCTCGTGGGACGTCATCAAGCTGAACGTGTGCTCAACGCGGAGGTGTCGTACGTTCGGTGCTTGATCGGTTGAATCGCGAAGAAGTTCGACTACATCAACCGCGTCACTTGACGCTTTCGCTTTCGGTCTACGAGGGTACGTAGACACACTCTCCCCGCTCATTGCTATGCATCTGGTAGATAGATCTTGTGTGATCGTAGGAAAAATTTAGAATACTACGTTCCCCAACATAAGCATATTTGAAAGTATCAGGCAAAGGCTTAAGCTCAAACATGGGATCACCCATAGGTGGAGGAGGATCCCCTAGGATCTCAATAGGCAAATTGTTTTTCAGAATAGGTCCTTGTTTAAAGAATAATTCATCTATTTCCCTTCTTTCATTCATAAACTTATCATTCTCATGGTCTAGCAAATATTGCTCTAGAGGTTCAGTAGGAGGCATAGCAATAGAAGAAAGACCAATAATTTCATCCTTACTATGCAATTCTTTATCACGAGGTTGTCTACGAAATTTAGAGAAATAAAAATCATGAGACATATCCCCTAAACCAACAATAATAATGTCTTTCTTGCAATATATTCTAGCATTAACAGTATTCAAGAAGGGTCTACCAATTATAATGGGACAAAAGTCATCTTGTGGGGAACCAAGAACAAGAAAATCAGTAGGATATTTTACTTTCCCACACAAGACTTCAACATCTCTAACAATCCCAATTGGTGATATCGTATCTCTATTAGCAAGATTAATAGTAACATCAATCTCTTCTAACTCAGCAGGTGCAATTTCAATCATAATTTCTTCATATAAGGTAAAAGGAATTGCACTCACACTGACACCCACATCACATAAGCCATGATAACAATGATCTCCTATATTAACAGAAACACATGCATGCCAACATTAGGTCTATGTTTATCTTTAGTATCAGGTTCGGCAATTCTAGCAGCTTCCTCACATAAATAAATAGCATGCCCATCAACATTATCAGCCAAGAGATCTTTAATCATATCAATATTAGGTTCAACTTTGATTTGTTCGGGTGGTCTAGGTGCCCTAATATTACTTTTATTAACCACAATTGAAGCTTTAACATGATCCTTTATTCTAATAGGAAAAGGTGGTTTCTCAATATAAACAGTAGGAATAACAGGATCGACATTATAAGTGATAGTCTCTTCTTCAACTTTAATTGATTCAACTACTTTAACTTTAATGCGAGAATGATATTTAAACCACTTCTCCTTAGGTAGATCAACATGAGTACCAAATTATTCACAGAAAGAAGGTACTATCTCAGAGTCAAGTCCATATTTAGTGCTAAATTCATGAAAAGCATCGGTATCCATACAAGATTTAACACAATCAAACTTAAGGCTTATACCTGACTCATTACCTTTGCCGAGATCCCAATCTTCAGAGTTGCGTTTGATTCTTTCTAATAAATCCCATTTGAATTCAATAGTCTTATTCATATAAGAGCCAGCACAAGAAGTATCGAGCATGATTCGGTTATTATGAGAAAGTCGAGCATAAAAATTTTGAATAATAATTTTTCTTGAGAGCTCATGATTGGGGCATGAATATAACATTGACTTAAGCCTCCCCCAAGTTTGAGCGATACTTTCTCCTTCACGAGGCCAAAAATTATATATATATACTTTCGATCATGATGAACTAGATGCATAGGATAAAAATTCTGATGAAATTCCAATTACAATCGGTTGTAGTTGAATGAAATATGCCCTATAGGCAATAATAAAGTTTTTATTTATATTTCCTTATATATCATGATAAATGTCTTTTATTCATGCTAGAATTGTATTAACCGGAAACTTGATACATGTGTGAATACATAGACAAAACATAGTGTCCCTAGTATGCCTCTACTAGACTAGCTCGTTAATCAAAGATGGTTGTGTTTCCTAACCATATACATGTGTTGTCATTTGATCAACGGGATCACATCATTAGGAGAATGATGTGATGGACTAGACCCATCTGTTAGCTTAGCACAATGATCGCTTAGTTTTATTGCTATTGCTTTCATCATGACTTATACATGTTTCCTCCGACTATGAGATTATGCAACTCCCGAATACCGGAGGAACACCTTGTGTGCTATCAAATGTCACAACGTAACTGGGTGATTATAAAGATGCTCTACAGGTGTTTCTAAAAGTGTTTGTGGTGTTGGCATAGATCAAGATTAGGATTTGTCACTCCGAGTGTCGGAGAGGTATCTCTGGGCCCTCTCGGTAATACACATCATAATAAGCCTTGCAAGCAAATGACTAATGAGTTAGTCACGAGATGATGTATTACGGAACGAGTAAAGAGACTTGCCGGTAACGAGATTGAACTAGGTATGATGATACCGACGATCGAATCTCGGGCAAGTAACATACCGATGACAAAGGGAACAACGTATGTTGTTATGCGGTTTGACGGATAAAGATCTTCGTAGAATATGTAGGAACCAATATGAGCATCCAGGTTCCGCTATTGGTTATTGACCGGAGACGTGTCTCAGTCATGTCTACATAGTTCTCGAACCCTAGGGTCCGCACGCTTAACGTTCGATGACGATCGGTATTATGAGTTTATGTGTTTTGATGTACCGAAGGTTGTTCGGAGTCCCGGATGAGATCACGGACATGACGAGGAGTCTCGAAATGGTTGAGACATAAATAATGATATATTGGACGATGTTATTCGGACACCGAATGAGTTCCGGGGGTCACCGGATAAATATCGGAGTGCCGGGGAGGGGGGGTTATCGGAACCCCCTGGGGAACTAATGGGCCAAGATGGGCCTTGTGTGTGAGAGAGGAAGGGGCCTCTAGGGCTGGCCGCACCCCCCCATGAGGAGTCCAAATTGGCCTAGGAGGGGGCGGCGCACCCTCTCTTTCCCTCTCCCTCTCTCCCTCTCCTTCCTTCCCCCTCCCTTCCCTTGTTGGAAACCTACTAGGAATAGGATTCCTAGTAGGAATCCTACTTGGGGCGCGCCCTATAGGGGCCGGCTGGCCTCTCACCTTGCTCCTTTATATACGGGGGCAGGGGGCACCCAAAGACACACAAGTTGACACTTGTTTTAGCCGTGTGCGGTGCCCCCTCCACTGTTACACACCTCGGTCAAATTGTCGGAGTGCTTAGGCGAAGCCCTGCGTCGGTAACTTCATCAACACCGTCACCACGCCGTCGTGCTGACGAAACTCTCCGGTGACGCTCAACTGGATCAAGAGTACGAGTGACGTCACCAAGCTGAACGTGTGCGGATCGTGGAGGCGCCGTGTGTTCGGTGCTTGGATCGGTTGGATCGTGAAGACGTTCGACTACATCAACCGTGTTACTAAACGCTTCCGCTTTCGGTCTATGAGGGTACGTGGACACACTCTCCCCGCTCATTGCTATGCTTCTCCTAGATAGATCTTGCATGATCGTAGGTAATTTTTTTGAAATACTAAGTTCCCCAACAGTGGCATCATGAGCCAGCTCTATGCGTAGATGATATGCATGAGTAGAACACAATGAGTTGTGGGCGATAATAGTCATACTGCTTACCAGCATGTCATAGTTTGATTCAGAGGTATTGTTGGATGAAGTGGCCCGGACCGACATTACATGACCGCGTTCAAGAGACTAGTTCTACCGACGTGCTTTGCACATATGTGGCTTGCGGATGTCAGTTTCTCCAACTTTAGTTGAATTTAGTGTGACTACACCCGGTCCTTGTTTAAGGTTAAAACATCACACTTGACGAAAAATCGTTGTGGTTTTGATGAGTAGGTAAGAACGGTTCTTGCTAAGCCCGTAGCAGCCACGTAAAATTTGCAACAACAAAGTAAAGGACGTCTAACTTGTTTTTGCAAGGCATGTTGTGATGTGATATGGTCAACGTGATGAGTTATACGTTATTGTATGAGATGATCATGTTTTGTAAATATCGTCAACCGGCGGGAGCCTTATGGTTGTCTCTTTATTGTATGAATTACGAAAGCCATGTAATTGCTTTACTTCATCAGTATGAGTTAGCGATAGTAGTAGTAGCAATAGTTGGCAAGACGACCACGACACTACGATGAAGATCGTGGTGTCAACCGGTGACGATGGAGATCATGACAATGCTTTGGAGATGGAGATCAAAAAGTACAAGATGATGATTGCCATATCATGTCACATATTTTGATTGCATGTGATGTTTATCTTATTATGCTTAGTACGGCGGTAGCATTATAAGATGATCCCTTACACAAAATTTCAAGGTACAAGTGTTCTCCCTGAGTATGCACCGTTGCAATAGTTCGTCGTGCCGAGACACCACGTGATGATCGGGTGTGATAAGCTCTACGTTCAAATACGACGGGTGTAAGACAGTTTTGCACATGCAGAATACTCGGCTTAAACTTGACGAGCCTAGCATGTACAGAAATGGCCTCGGAACACTGGAGACAGAAAGGTCGAGCGTGAATCATATAGTAGATATGATGAACATAAGATGTTCACCATTGAAAACTACTCCATCTCACATGATGATCGGACATGGTTTAGTTGATTTGGATCACGTGATCATTTAGATGACTAGAGGGATGTCTATCTAAGTGGGAGTTCTTTAGTAATATGATTAATTTAACTTTAATTTGTCATGAACTTAGTCCTGATAGTCTTTGCATATCTATGTTGTTGTAGATCAATGGCCCGTGCTACTGTTCCCTTGAATTTTAATGTGTTCCTAGAGAAAGCTAAGTTGAAAGATGATGGTAGCAACTACACGGTCTGGGTCCGTAACTTGAGGATTATCCTCATTGCTGCACAGAAGAATTATGTCCTTGAAGCACCGCTAAGTGACAGGCCTGCTGCAGGAGCAACTCCCGACGTTATGAACGTCTGGGAAGCTCGTTATGATGACTACTCGATAGTTTAGTGTGCCATGCTTTACGGCTTAGAATCGGGACTTCAAAGACATTTGAACGTCATGGAGCATATGAGATGTTCCAAGAGTTGAAGTTAATATTTCAAGCAAATGCCCGAATTGAGAGATATGAAGTCTCCAATAAGTTCTATAGCTGCAAGATGGAGGAGAACAGTTCTATCAGCAAACACTTAATCAGAATGTCTGGGTACTACAATCACATGACTCAACTTGGATGCAAAGTTGATGAAGATAGTGTTATTGATAGAGTTCTTCAATCACTGCCACCAAGCTATAAAGGCTTCGTGATGAACTATAATATGCAAGGGATGCAGAAGACAATTCCCGAGCTCTTCGCTATGCTCAAAGCTGCAGAGGTAGAAATCAAAAAGGAGCATCAAGTGTTGATGGTTAACCTGACCACTAGTTTCAATAAAAAGGGCAAGGGAAAGAAGGGGAACTTCAAGAAGAATAGCAAGCCAGTTGCTAATCCCGCGAAGAAACCCAAGTCTGGACCAACCCTGAAACTGAGTGCTTCTACTGCAAAGGGACTGGTCACTGGAAACGGAACTGCCCCAAGTATTTTGGCGGATAAGAAGGATGGCAAAGTGAACAAAGGTATATTTGATATACATGTTATTGATGTGTACCTTACTAATGCTCGTAGTAGCACCTGGGTATTTGATACTAGTTCGGTTGCTAATATTTGTAACTCGAAGCAGGGGCTATGGATTAAACGAAGATTAGCTAAGGACGAGGTGACGATGCGCGTGGGAAATGGTTCCAAAGTCGATGTGATCGTCGTCGTCCGCTACCTCTACATCTACCATCGGGATTAGTTTTAGACCTAAATAATTGTTATTTGGTGCCAGCGTTGAGCATGAACAATATATATGGATCGTGCTTATTGCGAGACGGTTATTCATTTAAATCAGAGAATAATGGTTGTTCTATTTATATGAGTAATATCTTTTATGGTCATGGACCCTTGATGAATGGTCTATTTTTGTTGGATCTCGATTCTAGTGATACACATATTCATAATATTGAAGCCAAAAGATGCAAAGTTGATAATGATAGTGCAACTTATTAGTGGCACTGCCGTTTAGGTCATATTGGTGTAAAGCGCAGGAAGAAACTCCATGTTGATGGACTTTTGGAATCACTTGATTATGAATCACTTGATGCTTGCGCACCAAGCCTCATGGGCAAGATGACTAAAACTCCATTCTCTGGAACAATGGAACGAGCAACTGACTTATTGGAAATCATACATACTGATGTATGCGGTCCAATGAGTGTTGAGGCTCGCGGCGGGTATCGTTATTTTCTGACCTTCACAGATGATTTGAGGAGATATGGGTATATCTACTTGATTAAACACAAGTCTAGAACATTTGAAAAGTTCAAGGAATTTCAGAGTGAAGTAGAGAATCATCGTAACAAGAAAATAAAGTTTCTATGATCTGACCGTGGAGGCGAATATTTGAGTTACGAGTTTGGTCTTCATTTGTGTAACATCCCAAATTTTCAATTTGGAATGTTATACATAGACCATAATTGCATTTGCATGTTTTTGCATTTTGTTCGTGGAGTTCCTCGAAATTCTAAGCAACTCAAGGACCTACGGAGAGAGTTGGGGATTTTACCGTTTTCGTATTTGAGTTCGCTCGAATATCGGTACGAGGACAGTGTGATTCTAATTATTTTTCTCTCCTAAATATATTTCTAAATAAAATAAATGAGCGGAGATAATATGACTTCTCCAAAATAACAAAAATATTGGAGGAAAAATATTAAAATCACTTTTGGTATTTTTCTGGATTTGTTTTCGGATTTATTTGCATAGGAAAAATATGTGTTTTTCAAAATTGTATTTAGGTTCGGGAAAAATGTTCACCTTGTCCTAAATATTATTAGAGGACGGAGAAAATTTATTTCGGGAATTTTGGAGTTCGTTTGATATTTCTTTCGTTAGTTTTACTGCGTCGGGATTCTATTTAAAAAAAAGGAACCGACTAGGAGTCGTCTTTGCCAATGACTCCTCGGCTTTATAAGCCGCCCAGGCCGGCCCGACTCTCCCAGCCAGCCGGCACGCGCGAAACCCTAACCCTAGCCGCGCCCCGCCGCCGCCGACGCCGCGCCCGCCGCCACCCGCCGCTGCCGCGCCGCGCCGCCGCCCGCGCCCGCCCCGCCGCCGCCCGCCGCCCCCTCGCCGGACCCCACTGCCCCGCCGCGACCTCGCCGGAGCCGCCGCCCCGCCGGAGTCGAGGTAGACGCCGCCCC
>LR738710.1:767475400-767521501 GCA_902687465.1 Secale cereale
GCCGGAGCCGCCGCCCCGCCGGAGTCGAGGTAGACGCCGCCCCGTTTTTTTTTTTGAGAGATCAGATCGGTTTTCTTTTAAAGAACCATTGATCTGGGTTTTTTCGGTTTAGATTGGTTTTTCGTCGGTTTAGTTATATAGCGGACGTTCGTCCGTACATTCGTTTTAACGAACGGTTTTCGTTAGTTAATCGCAGACAGCGAACGTTCGTTCATTAGCCTGCTCGTCGTTTTTCTTTTTCGGGGTATTTTATCCGCGATTTTTCCGATCGCGATTTCTGCCCTGATCTTGTTTTTCGTTTTTCTTTTCGCTCGAGAGTCGGAATCAGGTGATTCAAAATCCCAGATCTTCGTCTCGAAGCCCTCTTTACGTTAGATCAACTTGAACAAAGTTTTGGATACTGTAAAATTTGACTTTAGGCCAACTAGTAATTCGGAGCTCGTTTCTTTTGCAGTTTGAGTTTCGTTGCTTCTTTCGAGTTGATTCTTTTTGCAAACCGGAGTTCTTAAGTTGAACTTTCTAGTTAGATCTCTTATTTGAGTTTTACCCGTGCATTAGTTAAGTACTTATTGTATGCTTGTTTGTTTGATTGCGATAGAGTACCCGGAGTGCGCCGCTTGCTACTTTGAGTCTCTAGGTTTTGCGGATCATCAGCAAGGCAAGTAACACTTTGATCATGCTTTCCAATTACCCAGTTTTCATTGCATTAGTCAAACCCCTCACACATTGCATGAGTAGGATCAATTAACTTGTGGGATTGGCAAGTAGATTGAGGTAGTACCTATTACCTGCATTACATTCAAACCCCTAGGAGTTACTTCTACGTTTGCTGATAGGACATGCTATGCTCGTAGACGTGGATTGGGTGAGTGAAATCCATGACAGATGTGAGATTGTTTAATTAATGGTTCAACTTAAGGTGGCAACATTAATACACATCTGGGTTGATTGAGGCACCTGGGTATTCCAGGGTTGCTTGTTTTTCTTTTGGACCGCCACCCAGGCTCAAAGGGATCATGAGATTATTCATACCAGAAACTTCCGTGTGCAACCACAATGCTATTATGGGCTCTAGCATAGTATGAGTAAGTTGAGCGAACTCTTACAGTGGTGGACTAGCAGATGTAGGGGATGTTGGTTGGTACGGTCCGCCCGATCGTAAGGTGCTAGCGCTTTTGAAAGACTATGTCTCGGTCATCCGTTTCTCAAACACCATGCAGTGCGAGAAACCAAACGGAGGCGATCGAGTCTTGTGGGAAAAGTGCACAAACCTCTGCAGAGTGTACAAACTGATCATGATTAGCCGTGTCCCCGGTTATGGACATCTTGAGTATCTGGTACTTGGATTATCATGTGCATCTCAACATGTTACTCTAATTTAATTTTGTTGGGTTTAATGATTATTTTAATTGGGGTTGAGAGGATGTCTATCTTCTCAACGATGTTTCAACTACCATGATAGTTAATTAAAATACATTCCTTTGAAGTAGGGAAAAATTGGCTTTACGCAAAAACTTAACCATAGAGCTTTCCACCAGCCATATTGCATATAGTGTAGTTTTATTTTCATTGCATCTCTTGTGTTACCTTGCCAGCATATTCCATGTGCTGACCCGTTTTCGGGCTGCAACGTTTCATGTTGCAGACTTTTCAGACGACGAGTAAGATGCCCTTTTAGGTCGTGGTTCTATACTCAGTGATGCCGCTGAAGTTGATGGACTCACTTATCTTCCAAGCCTTCCGCTGTTAACGTGTTAGATGGCCTTCAGCCATGATTTATGTAATAAATTCATCGTTGAACTATCGATGTAATAAGTGTGTGATTGCTACTCTGTTATAAATCCTTCGAGTACCATGCGTGTCAGCATTACTGATCCAGGGATGACACTGATGCATGGAGATCAGACTGTTTGAGGTCTGGTCGCTACAAAGATGGTATCAGAGCACACGTTGACTGTAGGACACGACCACTAAGACAAGCCCTAGAACACAACTCACTCTTCTCTCTTCTGACTCCTCATCTTTTCTATTCTTTAGGATGGTGGAAGCAAAGCACAAGTTCATGCAACCGGATGACGACACGCCTTTTGGACGACACCTGAAGGAAGTCACCAGATATCTACACATTGGATTACCAAGTTTCACTGGAACCTACAATGCCACTCTACCTGAGGAGGAGCGTTGGTTGATTCAAGCCCAAGTTCCAGGAAGGACGTTCGCACCCGTCACCCCTCTCATAGCATTTTCCTTTAATGCACCCACATGGAGCGTAGGAAGGAGTATGGCAGCCCACATTGCTATGGGAAGGATTGGAGAAGTCTACAAGCAAGAGCTAAAGGACACCATCTACCAGATTTGTGGACGCCGAGATGAGAATTGGGATATGATCAGCACTAAGAAGGGTATATCCATAGCAGCATTCATCCAGGAGTTGAACCACCACATTCGTCGCCAAGAGCACCAGATGTGTGCTGGGATGATAGATTTGAAGAAGGCCCTAAATAGGAATTTGGAGCCAGAAGAAGAACTCAAGTCTACACGCGACGGATATGAGGAGGAGATGAAGATACTTGTGGAGAAGAATGATGATTTGACCCGAAAGTTAGGGATACTCATGGGAGAAGAAGACGAGGAAGAAGAACCCAAGGAGATACCACCGGAAGACTATATCATCATAGATGACACGGATTCGGAAGATGAGGATAGCAAGGATGAAGACTATGAAGATGAGGCTGGGGCATATATTATGGAATCCTCTGCCGATCAATATTTTTATATGACCACCCTATGCCTAGAAGTTTAGCACCAAGTATTAGATTTAGAGCACTTTTGTAACGATCGTTAGATTTGTAAGACCTTGTTTGAAATTGATTGGTGTGATATGATTGTGTGTTTGTCTCATGTGCATATGGGTAGTGAATTTCCCTTAGACCTCTTTTCTATTCTAATCTCTTCCCTCTACACCCATCAGATGCCTCCAAGACGTGAATTCGAGTTTCCCCCTGAGCTCACCTAGTTGATCCAGCAGCAGAACACCCTGATGCAACTTCTTGTCCAGAACAACCAGAACAACAACAACAACCCTCCACCACCACCACCTGTGGACAACCTAACATGTTTCTTAAGGTTACAACCACCTGTGTTTGCTAGCAGCATCGAACCAATTGTGGCTGATGACTGGCTACGCAAGATTGGAAGGGATTTGACCACCGCCAATTGCTCGGATGCGGAGAAGGTGCGATTTGCCGCACACCAGTTGTCTGGACCAGCCGCAGCATGGTGGGAGAATTACACAGCCACTTACCCCGTAGCCAATGTGACTTGGGATCAGTTTCAGCAAGCTTTTCGTACTGCCCATGTCTCAACTGGAGCCATGAGTATGAAGAAGCAGGAGTTTCGCAATTTGCGCCAAGGGAATCGTACAGTAGCTCAGTACGTGGATGAGTTTAGTACCCTATCTCGTTATGCCCCAGATGATGTGGCCACAGATGCCAAGAAGCAGGAGAGATTTATGGATGGGCTGAATGATGAGATGAGTGTACAATTGATGGTGGCAACTTTCAATAACTATCAGGAGTTGGTTGACCGCGCCCTGATGATTGAAAGGAAGCATCAACAGATTGAGAGTCGCAAGAGGAAGTATGGGCAAGGAAAGTATAATTCTGGAGCTCAGCAGAAGCCTCGCTTTACCCCTAAAGCAGTAGGACAGTTTCAACATACCCATGGAGGAAGTAGCTCGCACAACCACAATGGCACTAAGAATGGCAATGGTAATGGGAGTGGGAATGGAGCCAATGGAAACCAGAACCGCCCTACAACGTCCACACCCACCAAGAGGGATTTTATCCATGTCACTTGTTACAAGTGCGGGAAGACTGGACATTATGCTAATGATTGCCCAGAAGTTAAGAATGGGAACGGCAATGGAAGCGCCGGGAAGAAGCCCAACCCGTTCAACAAAGGACAAGTGAACCACGTGACTGTAGAAGAAGTAGAAGACCAACCAGATGCAGTCATAGGTAAGTTCTTAGTTAAGACCTTTACTGCACTCGTTCTATTCGATACTGGTGCATCGCATTCTTATATTTCAAAGGGATTTGTGGATAAGTATAAACTGCCGACCCAAGCCCTTAGATCGCCCATGTTAGTAACCTCGCCAGGAGCAGAGTATATGGCCAAGTCATGGTGTGATCAGTTGCCCTTAAGGATTGGTAATTACATTTTCCCTTCGGACCTAATAGTATTGGAATCTCAAGGACTGGATGTGATATTAGGAATGGATTGGTTATCTAAGTATGAAGGGAATATTGAATGTGCCAGTAAGACCATTTTGCTTACTACGCCGGAAGGAAGAAGGATCAAGTATGTATCCCGGCATGAGTCAAAGAGGAGTAGATTAAATTCCCTGTCAGGAGTTGTACAGGAGGAAGTGCCAGTAGTGAAGGATTATCTGGATGTGTTTCCAGAGGAGTTACCTGGCATGCCACCGGATAGAGACATAGAGTTTTTGATTGAACTTTTGCCAGGCACCGGACCAAATTCTAAGAGACCATATAGGATGCCTGCAAAGGATTTGGAGGAAATTAAGAAGCAGATTAAGGAGTTACTGGATAAAGGATTCATACGCCCAAGTTCTTCGCCTTGGGGTTCGCCAGTACTTCTAGTAGAGAAGAAGGATGGATCGTTAAGAATGGTTGTAGATTACCGAGGATTGAATGAAGTAACGATCAAGAACAAGTACCGATTGCCAATGATCAACGATCTGTTCGATAGATTGCAAGGAGCTAAGGTCTTTTCTAAGATCGATCTGCGATCAGGGTACCATCAATTGAAGATTCGAGAGCAAGATATCCCTAAGACGGCCTTTACCACTAGGTATGGGTTGTATGAGTATACCATTATGTCGTTTGGTCTGACGAACGCACCGGCCTACTTTATGAACCTGATGAACAAAGTGTTTATGGAGTATTTGGATAAGTTCGTCGTAGTGTTCATAGATGATATTTTGATCTTCTCGAAGGATGAAGAGGTGCATGAGGAACATTTGCGTTTGGTATTGGAGAAGCTTAGAGAGCATCAGCTGTATGCCAAGTTTAGCAAATGTGAGTTTTGGTTGAAGGAAGTCGGATTCCTCGGACATGTTATATCCGGAGAAGGAATAGCAGTAGATCCCGCCAAGGTGGAGACTGTGACCAATTGGGAAGCACCGACGACCGTGGGAGAGATCTGGAGTTTTCTTGGACTCGCAGGATACTACCGGAGATTTATCGAGAATTTCTCGAAGATTGCCAAGCCAATGACGGAGTTGTTGAAGAAGGAAACCAAGTTCAGTTGGACCGAAGAATGTGAGGCTAGTTTCCAGGAGTTGAAGAAAAGATTGGTATCATCCCCTGTGTTGATTCTGCCAGATCAACATAAGGATTATGAGGTGTACTGCGACGCTTCACGTCGAGGACTTGGAGCAGTTCTTATGCAGGAAGGAAGAGTTGTTTCGTACGCTTCACGACAACTAAAACCTCATGAGATGAACTATGCCACCCATGATTTAGAGTTAGCAGCCGTAGTGCATGCATCGAAGACGTGGAGACATTTTCTCATAGGAAACCATTGTGAAGTATATACGGACCATAAGAGTCTGAAGTACATATTCACTCTGAAGGAACTGAATCTTAGGCAAAGGAGATGGCTGGAACTCATTAAGGATTATGACATGAGATTGCATTATCACCCCGGAAAGGCTAACGTAGTAGCGGATGCGCTAAGCCGTAAGAGCCATGTCAATACCCTAATGAAGGAGGAGTTTCCAAAGGAGTTAGCCGAGGACCTACGAGAACTACGTTTGGAGATAGTTCCGAGAGGCTATGTAGCAACACTAGAAATCCAGTCTACCTTGATGGATAAAATCAGAGAAGCTCAGAAAGCTGACAAGGAGATTGTCGCTATAAAGGAGAGGATGAGCGAAGGAAAAGCTAAAGGTTTTCGTGAGGATGAGCACGACACCTTATTGTTTGAGGATCGAATCTATGTGCCCAATGACCCAGAGATTAGGAAGTTGATTTTACAGGAGGCCCATGATTCACCATACTCGATTCACCCAGGAAATACTAAGATGTATTTGGATTTGAAGGATACTTTCTGGTGGACCGGTATGAAGAAGGATATTGCGGAGTATGTAGCAGTTTGTGATGTGTGTCAAAGAGTAAAGGCAGAACATCAGAAGCCAGCAGGATTGCTACAACCTATGTCGATTCCCGAATGGAAGTGGGAGAAGCTTGGTATGGATTTTATCACCGGATTGCCCAGGACCAAGGCAGGGTATGATTCAATCTGGGTAGTAGTAGACCGATTGACGAAGGTAGCCCACTTTATCCCGGTGAAAACCACATATACCAGTGCGAAGTTGGCTAAGATATACATGACCAAAATTGTATGTCTGCATGGAGTTCCGAGGAGTATTGTATCTGATAGAGGAACCCAGTTTACCTCAAAGTTCTGGAATCAGTTACATGAAACTTTGGGTACCAGGCTAGAGTTTAGCACAGCGTTTCATCCGCAGGCCGATGGACAAACGGAGAGAGTCAATCAGATTCTGGAGGATATGTTGAGAGCCTGTGCATTAGATTATGGATCTAGTTGGGATGACAACTTGCCCTACGCAGAGTTCTCATACAACAACAGTTACCAGGAAAATTGGAGATGGCGCCGTTCGAGGCATTATATGGAAGGAGATGCCGAACACCATTGTCATGGGACGAAGTTGGAGACCGATAGTTGTTTGGACCAGACTTAATCAAAGAGTCTGAGGAGAAGGTGAAGTTGATCCGAGATAGACTGAAGGTATCTTAGTCCAGGCAGAAGAGTTACGCCGACTCGAAGCGCAAGGAGATAGCCTATGAGATCGGAGATAGAGAGTACTTGAGGGTATCGCCTCTGCGAGGAGTTAAACGTTTCGGAGTTAAAGGGAAGTTAGCCTTGAGATTTGTTGGACCTTACCGTGTTTTGGAACGCATGAGAGAGGTTGCCTATAAGTTGGAATTGCCCGAAGGATTGTCAGGAGTGCACGACGTGTTTCACGTTTCGCAACTGAAGAAGTGCCACGCGGAGATGGCCGATATACCGCTTAGAGACACAGTACCCCTGGAAGTAATTCAGTTGGACAGTGACCTGACCTACGAGGAGAAGCCCGTTAAGATTCTCGAATTTTCGAGTAGAGTTACCCGTAGCAAGGTTATCAAGTTTTGCAAAGTTCAGTGGAGTCGCCACACCGAGGAAGAAGCCACCTGGGAACGAGAAGATGATCTACGCAAGGACCACCCACACCTGTTCTCTAGCCAAGCCGAATCTCGAGGGCGAGATTCATTCTAAGGGGGGTAGGTTTGTAACATCCCAAATTTTCAATTTGGAATGTTATACATAGACCATAATTGCATTTGCATGTTTTTGCATTTTGTTCGTGGAGTTCCTCGAAATTCTAAGCAACTCAAGGACCTACGGAGAGAGTTGGGGATTTTACCGTTTTCGTATTTGAGTTCGCTCGAATACCGGTACGAGGACAGTGTGATTCTAATTATTTTTCTCTCCTAAATATATTTCTAAATAAAATAAATGAGCGGAGATAATATGACTTCTCCAAAATAACAGAAATATTGGAGGAAAAATATTAAAATCACTTTTGGTATTTTTCTGGATTTATTTTCGGATTTATTTGCATAGGAAAAATACGCGTTTTGAAAAATTGCATTTAGGTCCAGGAAAAATGTTCACCTTGTTCTAAATATTATTAGAGGACAGTGAAAATTTATTTCGGGAATTTTGGAGTCCGTTTGATATTTCTTTCGTTAGTTTTACTGCGCCGGGATTCTATTTTTAAAAAAAAAGGAACCGACTAGGAGTCGTCTTCGCCCAGGACTCCTGGGCTTTATAAGCCGCCCAGGCCGGCCCGACTTGCCCAGCCAGCCCGCCCGCGCGAAACCCTAACCCTAGCCGCGCCCCGCCGCCGCCGCCGCGCCCGCCGCCGCCCGCCGCCCGCCGCGCCGCACCGCCACCCGCGCCCGCCCCGCCGCCGACGTCACCGCCCGCCGCCCCCTCGCCGGACGCCGCCGCCCGCCGCCCCGCCGCGACCTCGCCGGAGCCGCCGCCCCGCCGGAGTCGAGGTAGACACCGCCCCATTTTTTCGAGAGATCATATCGGTTTTTTTTAAAAGAACCCTAGATCTGGGTTTTTACGGTTTAGATCGGTTTTTCATCGGTTTAGTTATATAGCGGACGTTCGTCCGTACGTACGTTTTAACGAATGGTTTTCGTTAGTTAATCGCAGACAGTGAACGTTCGTTCGTTAGCCTGATCGTCGTTTTTCTTTTTCGGGGTATTTTATCCGCGATTTCTGCCCTGATCTTGTTTTTCGTTTTTCTTTTCGCTCGAGAGTCGGAATCAGGTGATTCAAAATCCCAGATCTTCGTCTCGAAGCCCTCATTACGTTAGATCAACTTGAACAAAGTTTTGGCTACTGTAAAATTTGACTTTAGGCCAACTAGTAATTCGGAGCTCGTTTCTTTTGCAGTTTGAGTTTCGTTGCTTCTTTTGAGTTGATTCTTTTTGCAAACCGGAGTTCTTAAGTTGAACTTTCTAGTTAGATCTCTTATTTGAGTTTTACCCGTGCATTAGTTAAGTACTTATTGTATGCTTGTTTGTTTGATTGCGATAGAGTACCCGGAGTGCGCCGCTTGCTACTTTGAGTCTCTAGGTTTTGCGGATCATCAGCAAGGCATGTAACACTTTGATCATGCTTTCCAATTACCCAGTTTTCATTGCATTAGTCAAACCCCTCACACATTGCATGAGTAGGATCAATTAACTTATGGGATTGGGAATTAGACTGAGGTCGTACCTATTACCTGCATTACATTCAAACCCCTGGGAGTTACTTCTACGTTTGCTGATAGGACATGCTATGCTCGTAGACGTGGATTGGGTGAATGAAATCCATGACAGATGTGAGACTGTTTAATTAATGGTTCAACTTAAGGTGGCAACATTAATACACATCTGGGTGGATTGAGGCACCTGGGTATTCCAGGATTGCCTGTTTTTCTTTTGGACCGCCACCCAGGCTCAAAGGGATCATGAGATTATTCATACTAGAAACTTTCGTGTGCAACCACAATGCTATTATGGGCTCTAGCATAGTATGAGTAAGTTGTGCGAACTCTTACAGTGGTGGACTAGCAGATGTAGGGGATGTAGGTTGGTACGGTCCGCCCGATCGTAAGGTGCTAGCGCTTCTGAAAGACTATGTCTCGGTCATCCATTTCTCAAACACCATGCAGTGCGAGAAACCAAACGGAGGCGATCGAGTCTTGTGGGAAAAGTGCACAAACCTCTGCAGAGTGTACAAACTGATCATGATTAGCCGTGTCCCCGGTTATGGACATCTTGAGTATCTGGTACTTGGATTATCATGTGCATCTCAACATGTTACTCTAATTTAATTTTGTTGGGTTTAATGATTATTTTAATTGGGGTTGAGAGGATGTCTATCTTCTCAACGATGTTTCAACTACCATGATAGTTAATTAAAATACATTCCTTTGAAGTAGGGAAAAATTGGCTTTACGCAAAAACTTAACCATATAGCTTTCCACCAGCCATATTGCATATAGTATAGTTTTATTTTCATTGCATCTCTTGTGTTACCTTGCCAGCATATTCCATGTGCTGGCCCGTTTTCGGGCTGCAACGTTTCATGTTGCAGACTTTTCAGACGACGAGTAAGATGCCCTTTTAGGTCGTGGTTCTATACTCAGTGATGCCGCTGGAGTTGATGGACTCACTTATCTTCCAAGCCTTCCACTGTTAATGTGTTAGATGGCCTTCAGCCATGATTTATGTAATAAATTCATCGTTGAACTATCGATGTAATAAGTGTGTGATTGCTACTCTGTTATAAATCCTTCGAGTACCATGCGTGTCAGCATTACTGATCCAGGGATGACACTGATGCATGGAGATCAGACTGTTTGAGGTCTGGTCGCTACAATTTGAAGCAATTTGGAATAGTTTCACAACTCACGCCACCTGGAACACCACAGCGTAATGGTTTGTCCGAACGTCGTTGTAAGGGCATGTTTCTCCCTAAGTAGTTTTGGTGATTGATGACAATGCTTTTGCGGAGTAATCGTGTTCACTGAGATTTTCAGATATATCACACCTAGGCACAAGACGATTAAGTGCCCCTCGGATCCTATTGAAGACGGTGTTTCCTTTTGTTTCTTTTCGGTGGAATTGAGTCATAGGAAAGCCGTACTATTAAGAGGGGGTCCGCTTAGGAAAGGTTTGGGTGGAATCAACACGTACACATCTATTCATTCGCACCACCTTTCTTTCGCTTCTCTGGAGCTCCGGCTGTTTTTCCTAGTCTTTGCAAAAACAGTGGCGTCCTACTACTGCCACTCTTAGGCATGCGGTAGTACCGCTCAAAGAAGGCGGTAGTACCGCGCGACCCCACAGTAGTACCGCTCTAGGGTTACGGTAGTACCGCACATTGCGGTAGTACCGTGCCAAGGACACGGTAGTACCGTGTGACTGTCCCCAGCGTCGTAAATAGTACGGTAGTAGGAGCAGAAGTATTTTTTTACTTCCACGTCCTACGTAGTAGTACCGCTTCTAGCAAGCGGTAGTATCGTGTCGAGTTTTTGCATCGATCATAACTCTGCGAAAGTAGCCACGGACGTAATTTATTTAGTCCGCACTCTTCCCCTACCAGTCTAACCTTGCCTTACGGTAGTACCGTAAGGACGTGCGGTAGTACCGCTCCGGTAGTACTACCGCCCGTTGCTTTACGCAACAAGGGGTAGATCTGGCTCATGCCGCGCCAGTGGTAGTACCGCACCAGGAGCGGTAGTACCACATGGCCGTGCGGTAGTACCGCAACCTATGTGCGGTAGTACCGCGCGATGCGGGTAGAGTTGGTGGATAACGATTGGATTTGTCCTTCCACTATATAAAGGGAGTCTTCTTCCTCAAGAACACTCACCTCTTCCTCCCCAAGCTCCATTGTTTCCCAAAGCTCCATTTCTGCTCGATCTCTCTCCCTAGCCAATCAAACTTGTTGATTTCCTAGGGATTGCTTGAGAAGGCATCGATCTACACTTCCACCAAGAGAAATTTGATTCCCCCCACTAATCCCTTGCGGATCTTGTTACTCCTGGGTGTTTGAGCACCCTAGACGGTTGAGGTCACCTTGGAACCATATTCCATTGTGGTGAAGCTTTGTGGTGTCGTTGGGAGCCTCCAATTCGGTTGTGGAGATTGCCCCAACCTTGTTTGTAAAGGTCCGGTCGCCGCCTTCAAGGGCACCACTAGTGGAATCACGGCACCTTGCATTGTGTGAGGGCGTGAGGAGAATACGGTGGCCCTAGTGGCTTCTTGGGGAGCATTGTGCCACCACACCGCTCCAACGGAGACGTGCTTCCTCTCAAAGGGAAGGAACTTCAGTAACACATCCTCGCCTTCACCGGCTCCACTTGTGGTTATTTCTTACCTTTACTTGTGCAAGCTTTCCTTGTATACCTTAGTGTGCTTGTTTGTGTGGTTGTTATTGTTGCATCATATAGGTTGTCTATCTAGTTGCATATGTAAACAACTTACTCTGTTGCTAAGTTTAAGTTGGTTAAGAAAAGCTAAAAATTGTTAGTTGCCTATTCACCCCCCCCCCCTCTAGTCAACCATATCGATCCTTTCAGTCGTAACCATACTTTATTGGATATGGTGGGATCTATGATGTCTCTTACCGATTTACCACTATCATTTTGGGGTTATGCTTTAGAGACAACTGCATTCACGTTAAATAGGGCACCATCTAAATCCGTTGAGACGATGCCTTATGAATTGTGGTTTGCCAAGAAACCCAAGTTGTTGTTTCTTAAAGTTTGGGGTTGCGATGCTTATGTGAAAAAGCTTCAACCTAATAAGCTCGAATCCAAGTCAGAGAAATGTGTCTTCATAGGATACCCAAAGGAAATTGTTGGGTACACCTTCTATCACAGATCCGAAGGCAAGATATTCGTTGCTAAGAATGGATCCTTTCTAGAGAAGGAGTTTCTCTCGAAAGAAGTGAGTGGGAGGAAAGTAGAACTTTATGAGGTAATTGTACCTTCTCCCGAATTGGAAAGTAGTTCATCATAGAAAATAGTTCCAGTGATTCATACACCAGTTAGCGAGGAAGCTAATGATGATGATCATGAAACTTCAGATCAAGTTACTACTGAACCTCGTAGGTCAACCAGAGTATGTTCCACACCAGAGTGGTATGGTAACCCTATTCTGGAAGTCATGTTACTAGACCATGATGAACCTATGAACTATGAGGAAGCGATGATGAGCCCATATTCCGCAAAATGGATTGAGGCCATGAAATCTGAGATGGGATCCATGTATGGGAACAAAGTGTGGACTTTGGTTGACTTGCCCGATGATCGGCAAGCCATTGAAAATAAATGGATCTTTAATAGGAAGACTGACGCCGATGGTAATGTTAGGGCTTGTTTGGGACTGCTCTGCTTCACCAAAATCAATTTCGCTCTACTAAATTCACTTTGGAGCAGTTTCAACTAGAAGTTGTAGCACGACCAAAGAGAATGTTTGGCTTTCATATAGCTCCAGCTTCACGAATGAGAAATTTGGTGAAAAGAATCTATTTGATTGGTTGAGGACGGAGAAACGAAGGGGTATCCACTTACTGGTGGCAGTGGTGGGTAATTTCCACCCAACTCCAGCTTCTACAGTTTTTTGGAGCACCCCTTGAAGAGCTTCATAAAAAACTAGGAGTTGTACCCAGATTCTAGTTTTTTGCGGAGCAGCATATCGTGGAGCTACCCCTGTTTGGCTTGTGTTTTCCGGAGCAGAGCTGAATTTTAAGGAGTAGAGCAGTCCCAAATAGGCCCTTACTGTCTACAAAGCTCGACTTGTTGCGAAAGGTTTTCGACAAGTTCAAGGAGTTGACTACGATGAAACTTTCTCACCCATAGCGATGCTTAATCTGTCGAATCATGTTATCAATTGTCGCATTTTATGATTATAAAATCTGGCAAATTGATGTCAAAACTGCATTCCTAAATGGATACCTCAAAGAGGAGTTCTATATGATGCAACCAAAAGGTTTTGTCGATCCTAAAGGTGCTAACAAAGTGTGCAAGCTCCAGCGATCCATCTATGGACTGGTGCAAGCATCTCGGAGTTAGAATATACGCTTTGATGAGGTGATCAAAGCATATGGTTTTATACAGAATTTTGGAGAAGCCTGTATTTACAAGAAAGTGAGTGGGAGCTCTGTATTTCTGATATTATATGTGGATGGCATATTATTGATTGGAAATGATGTAGAATTTCTGGATGGCATAAAAGGATACTTGAATAAGAATTTTTTAATGAAAGACCTCGGTGAAGCTGCTTATATATCAGGCATCAAGATCTATAGAGATAGATCAAGACGCGTAATTGGACTTTCACAAAGACATACCTTGATAAAGTTTTGAAGAAGTTCAAAATGGATCAGTCAAAGAAAGGGTTCTTGCCTGTGTTACAAGGTGTGAAGTTTAGTAAGACTCAATACCCGACCACTGCAAAAGATAGAGAGAAAATTAAATTCATTCCCTATGCTTGAGCCATAGGTTCTATCATGTATGCAATGTTGTGTACCAGACCTGATGTGTGCCTTGCTATAAGTTTGGCGGGAAGGTTCCAAAGTAATCTAGTAGTGGATCACTTGACAACTGTCAAGAACATCCTCAAGTACATGAAAAGGACAAATGATACGTTTCTCGTTTATGGAGGTGACAAAGAGCTCATCGTAAATGGTTACATCGATTCAAGCTTTGACACTCATCCGGATGGCTCAAAGTCACAAACTGTATACGTATTTTTGTTGAACGGTGGAGCTGTCAGTTGGTGCAGTTCCAAGCAGAGCGTCGTGACAGGATCTACGTGTGAAGCGGGGTACATAGCTGCTTCGGAAGAACCAAATGAAGGAGTCTGGATGAAGGAGTTCATATATTATCTAAGTGTAATACCTAGTGCATCGGGTCCAACGAAAATCTTTTGCGACAACACTGGAGCAATAGCCTTGGCGAAGGAATCCAGGTTTCACAAGAGAACCAAGCACATCAAGAGACGCTTCAACTCCATCCATGATCAAGTCAAGGAGGGAGACATAGAGATTTGCAAAATACATACGGATCTAAATGTTGCAGAACCATTGACTAAGCCTTTTCCACGAGCAATACATGATTAACACCAAGACTCCATGGGTGTTAGAATCATTACTATGTTATCTAGATTATTGACTCTAGTGCAAGTGGGAGACTGAAGGAAATTTGCCCGAGAGACAATAATAATGTTGTAATTTATATTTCCTTATATCATGATAAATGTCTTTTATTCATGCTAGAATTTTATTAACCAGAAACTTGATACATGTGTGAATACATAGACAAAACAGAGTGTCCCTAGTATGCCTCTACTAGACTAGCTCGTTAATCAAAGATGGTTGTGTTTCCTAACCATAGACATGTGTTGTCATTTGATCAACGAGATCACATCATTAGGAGAATGATCTAATGGACAAGACCCATCCATTAGCTTAGCACAATGATCGCTTAGTTTTATTGCTATTGCTTTCATCATGACTTATACATGTTTCCTCCGACTATGAGATTATGCAACTCCCGAATACCGGAGGAACACCTTGTGTGCTATCAAACGTCACAACATAACTGGGTGATTATTAAGATGCTCTACAGGTGTTTCCGAAAGTGTTTGTGGTGTTGGCATAGATCAAGATTAGGATGTGTCACTCCGAGTGTCGGAGAGGTATCTCTGGGCCTTCTCGGTAATACACATCATAATAAGCCTTGCAAGCAAATGACTAATGAGTTAGTCACGAGATGATGTATTACGAAACGACTAAAGAGACTTGCCGGTAACGATATTGTAACGCCCGGATAATTAAGGTACAGTAATCGTCTGCTAATGATGCCACGTCATCGTTTTTACTGTTGCTAGAAATCACTTTGGTCCAAACCGGTTCTAATTCAAATTTAAAATGAAGTCAAACAAGTAAAGTTTTCAAATGACTAAACTAAAATGTTCGAAGTGTGTCAAATATTCCATAGGTAATGATGGTGGTGGCCCAACACTTTTGTAAAGTAATTAAATGCTCTCTTGTGAATATAACACTAGCTAAAGATAATTGCTAAATGCTTTTCAAATTATAAAAGTACTAACCTATTTTATTTTGTACCTCTAACTAAATGTGGCAGTGGTATATTTATTAGTACTAATTTGGAGTATAGGTTTGTATTTTATAAATGTAAAAGTAGAATAAAACTAAATAGAAAACAGAAAATGAAAAATAATAAAAGGGAAAAGAAAACTAAACAAAAAAAGGAAACCCCCTCCCCCGGGCCAAATGGCCCAGCTGGCCTCACTCACCGAGCCAGGCCGGCCCAGCTCCTCCCCACCGTCCCCTTCCTCTGCTACAGGAAGGCAGGGGGATCGTGGCGCCCATCCGCCGGCGATGGCTAGTCGTGGCAGCCATCCACCCCCCTGGCGCCCTACTAGTAACCCGGGGCGACCCAAACCCTACCCCCTCCACTTTCCCTCCCCACAGCGCCCCCATCTCCTTCTCCTCGTGTCACGCTCTTCCTCTATAC
Organism: Secale cereale; assembly: GCA_902687465.1. Lineage (NCBI taxonomy): Eukaryota > Viridiplantae > Streptophyta > Magnoliopsida > Poales > Poaceae > Secale > Secale cereale. The sequence continues at coordinate 767,491,107 of LR738710.1, forward strand.
GCATCCGAGCACCGCCATCGCCATGGCCATGATTTAGCGCGGCCACCGCCTCTCTCCGACGAGAACATCCGCTCCGCCTCGCTCAACTACCTCGACTACGCCTCGCCATCGAACTCGAGGACGACCACACCATGGAGATCGAGCTCGTCCCCGTCTTCACTGTCGCCGGTGACCGCCATCATCTCCGTCGTCCCCAGCTGCTCCAAAGCTTTCGAGGGCTTTTCTTAGCCGCTCGGTGAGCTCCTCCCTCCCTCCATTCCTCTTATCGTGTCGTGTACATCGTCGTGGTCGCCGTTGCCATCGCCGCCCGAACGTAGCTCCGCCGCGAGGCTCGCTGTCGACGTAATGGTCGTTGACATACTCGCCCGAGCACTCGAGCATGCTCAGGCTACCTCGCCGCGTCCGCCCATGCCGCTAGGTTCCTTTCGTGTAGCCTCTAGCGCCAATCCCGCGTCTGACAGAACTCCGGCGACCACCGCGGTGCGCGCCGCCGGTGTTTTAGTGTGTTCCCGGCCGGGCCAGTACCATCACGCGGTGCGCCGCTCCGTGCTTGCTCGATCCCTCCCTTCCGCGCTCGATTTGGTGGTCGGACTATGAAACCCGACCACCTCCCGCAGCCACTCCACCGCCGCGCCCGCACCTGGCCCGCGGCCGCGCCACCGGTTCCAGCAGCTGCCCCGCCCACTGCTGCTCGCCTCCGCCTACCGTTGCCGTCTGCCCCGCCTCCACCCGCCATCGGCCGTGCCCTGGCCTCGGCTCATGACCGCGGCTACGTCCCAGCTAACCGCTCGCGCCGGCCACCCCGTACCGTCGCGCGCTGCCGCCTCGCTCTCGGCGCCGCATGCCGTTCCGCTGCCGTGCGCCCGCCTCGCCCCCTACGCCCGCTAACCCGCCCCGCTGGCCTAGGGCCACTGCCAGTGGGGCCCCCAGCGCCCAGCCCCCTTTAAAAAAGAGTTAAAAAAGTTATAAAAATTAATATTAATTAATTAATTGTTTAATTAACTTAATTAATTAGGTTTAACTAAACTAATAAACTAGATTAGTTAAATTAAATCTGTAGTTAGTAAATGAGCCTATGACAGGGGCCCCACCCCCGGTTGACTAGTCAAACGTTGACTGGTCAACTAGGACCCCCTGGCCCACCTGTCAGCCATTGGGTGCACTTTTGTGTACCCTGTGCTGGGTACACCTAGCATTTTCCATTTATTTTCGAATTAATAATAAATTGAGAATATTAATAAAACTTTGAAAAATCATATAAAATAATCCGTAACTCGGATGAAAAAGTTTTATACATGAAAGTTGCTCAGAATTTCGAGACGAACCCGGATACGAGGTCCGTTCGGTCGCCACACATCCCTAGCATACCGAACATGGAACAATCCCCCTCCGGTTCACGTGTCCGAAAATGCCTAACACTTGGAATGCTTTCCCGGGTGTTTTTCCCCTTCGCCGGTATCGTGTAGCACGGCGTTAGAACACCTCTAGCACCGCTTATTGTCATGTCGTGCATCTGTTTTGCATTAGTGTGATATGTATTTATTGTTTCTTCCCCCTCTTCTCTCCGATAGACCCCGAGACAGCTATTGATGCCCCTATGATCGACTATGTCGACGACGACCCTACTTCCGTTTCAGCAAACTTCCAGGCAAGCCTCCCCTTTGATCATCCCGATATCGCCCATTCCATTCTCTCTCATGCTTGCATTATATTTTGCTACTGTTATTGATTGATCCTATTCTGATGCATAGCCTGCTTTTGTACCTGCTATTGTTACCTACATGCTATGCTAAACTGCTTAGTATAGGTTGGATAGTGATCCAACAGTGACCCCCACCTTGTCCTTGTTGCCCCTGCTTCATCATCGACGACTCGAGCAACGTGATCAAAGACCGAAGCCCGACTGTCCTTGTTGCTCGTGCTTCATCATCGATGACTCGAGCAGCATGATCGAAGACCAGAGCCCGACTCTTCACATCACATCACACCCCCTTTGTTGCTCAACTCTGCAGAGGTATTATCGGGTGCCGAGGGTGAAACCTCGTGACGCACTCATGATGATAACTCTCTAGTGTAGCTATTCGGTCATGGTCATCGATGGTGATTCCTCTTTCTCCATTCCCGATACGACTCTGTCGTGCAACCCCTCAAATGTGAACCTCGGGGGTGATTCCTCATAGTTCGCCTTGACGGACACATCGAGTGGAATTCGCCGAGGGTGATTCCTTGGGGTTTTCCCATTGATGATTGGACACACGGTTACCTTGACTTACTTGAGACCTTTGTGAAAGGCGGGCGGGCCCGGTGAGCACCCGCGGGAGTTCTTACGGTGGTGGCTGGCTGTTTAGCGGTATCACCTAGGAGAGTTGATAGCTCCGGACTTGTCCCGACAGCCGTCACTTCTGTCAATAATGCACTAATAGATTTGGGTGTTTGACTTGAATTGGCCTCTGGCCTTTACGCACTAACCGCCACGCGATAATAGTTATGGTCCTCGGCATCATAGTATCAGCCGAAGCTTTGTCAGACGTCCTGTTCAGAATTGCGGCACGGTCGGATCATGCTGGCCATCCGAGGCGGTACTAGTATTCACCCTGCACGCAACGACCTGGAGTGCAACGGACGATGGCCCATGACCCCGGAGCGCTTAGGATGTAGACCGGCGCGGACCTCTCTGCTGAGACTAGGTAGGGCTACGACGTGTTGATCTTCCGAGGTCGGGCATTGACCCAGAAAGTTGTGTCCCGCCAGAGATGATCGAGCATGAGGGTGACGTGGTGCACCCCTGCAGGGAAGTTAACTATTCGAATAGCCGTGTCCACGGTAACAGACTTTCAGTCTTATATCCTAATCTATTATAACTAGAAATGGATACTTGAGATATGTGATGGATATGTTGGCTGCGAGATTACTTTCTCGCATGGTGTTGAGGAAGGATCTCTAGGCCGTTAATGCTACAACATGTTTGTTAATTATAAACTGCTATTATGTATTCTCTTCTACTACTTCAAGATGGTGCTTTCCAGAAGATGCTTGAAGATGCTAGTCTTCGATAGGCTAGGCTTTTCCCCTCCTCTTCTGGCATTCAGCAGTTCAGTCCACATATACAGCTTTTCCTTTGATACTAATGCATACTTAGTATAGATATGATGCTTGCGAGTACTTTGGATGAGTACTCACGGTTGCTTTGCTCCCCCTTTTCTCCCTTCTTTCTTCTTTCTGGTTGTTGCAACCAGATGGCGGATCCCAGGATCCAGATGCCACCCCAGTCGACTACTACTACTACCCCGAGAGAGCCTACTACTACGTGGAGACAGCTGACGACCAGGAGTAGTTAGGAGGTCCCAGGCAGGAGGCCTTGCCTCTTCGATCGTTGATTTTTGTGCTAGCCTTCTTAAGGCAAAACTTGTTTAACTTATGTCTGTTCTCAGATTTTGTTGCTTTCGCTAACTCTGTTGCTTTCGAGCTTCTGTATTCGAGCCCTCGAGGCCCCTGGCTTGTAATATGAAGCTTGTATTATTTTAATTTGTGTCTAGAGTTGAGTTGTGATATCTTCCCGTGAGTTACTGATCTTGGTCGTACACATTTGCGTGCATGATTAGTGTACGGTCAAATCGGGGGCGTCACAGATATTGAACTAGGTATGATAACACCGATGATCGAATCTCAGGCAAGTAACATACCGATAACAAAGGGAACAACGTATGTTGTTATGCGTTTTGACCGATAAAGATCTTCGTAGAATATGTAGGAACCAATATGAGCATCCAGGTTCCGCCATTGGTTATTGACCGGAGACGTGTCTCGGTCATTTCTACATAGTTCTCGAACCCGTAGGGTCCACACGCTTAACATTCGATGACGATCGGTATTATGAGTTTATGTGTGTTGATGTACCAAAGGTTGTTTGGAGTCCCGGATGAGATCACAGACATGACGTGGAGTCACGAAATGGTCGAGACATAAAGAATGATATATTGGACGATGTTATTCGGACACCGGCCGATGAGTTCCGGAGGTCACCGGATAAATATCGGAGTGCGAGGGGGTTATCGGAACCCTCGGGAGCGTGTTTCTCTCCCACACAAAGAAAGCTGGGTTCTAACTCGTTATGAACAGCAAGCAAAGCTAAAGAAAACTAAAAAGGAAACTAAAAGCAAGACGCTCCAAGCATAGCACATAACGCATGAAGTGATTAAAATATAGTGGAACGAAAGACGAACTGATAATTGTTGATGGAGAAGGGGATGCACGGGGGCATCCCCAAGCTTAGACGCTTGAGTCTTTTTGAATATTTCTTGGGGGTGCACGGGGGCATCCCCAAGCTTGAGCGTTTGACCCTCCTGAATCTTTTTATCATCTTCCCTCGCACACTTGAAAACTCCCTTCATACATAACTCATCATAATCTAATTAGCGAGGTTAGTACCCACAATAAAATAACTTTTCCCTGCTGGAAATAAGGATAATCTTGAAGAGCTACTGTTTCTCAAGATTGCCAAAAGGTTTTTGCAAAGAAAAAGCAAGCTCAAGGTTTGCAAAATGAAGAAAAGGCAAAACAGGACAGAATCTGTGAAAAACAGACCAGCAGGTAGTAAATAATTTTTCCGGGGCACTTCTGTAACTCAAATCAAAAAACTCAGAACAGATGCCCGAAAGCCAATTGTATAGATCACGCTGTCGAAACAATTCAGACCAAAAAGATAATCTGGTGATTTTATACGAATTTTTCTGTCCAAGGACAGAATCTGTTTCCTGGACGGCACGTCACAACTTTTGAACTTTCTTGCAATCAGAGGCTAAACTTGGCACAAAGCTGAAAAGAAAAGATACAATGATGATGCTACTGTAGTAACAAACATCAAGACACAACAAAATCAAAATAAAATTTTATTCGTTGTGGGCTGCCTCCCAAAAGCGCTTTCTTTTATGCCTTTAAGCTAGGCATAATGCAAAAAGAGAGGATCAAGTTTTATCAAGAGTAAAAGAATAGCTAGCCCGTGTAACGGACTCAAAAGGTAAATTAATCTTCTTTCTAGGGAAGTGTTCCATTCCTTTCTTGAGAGGGAATTGGAATTTTATATTCCCCTCTTTCATGTCAATGATAGCACCAACGGTGCGAAGAAAAGGACGTCCCAAAATAATTGGACAAGAAGGTTCACATTCAATATCCATAATAGTAAAATCAACGGGAACATAATTGTCATTGACAATGATAAGAACATCGTCGATCCTCCCCAAAGGTTTCTTTATGGAAGAATCAACAAGACGAACACCAAAAGAACAAGGATCAAAAGATTTCAATTTAAGCATATCATATATTCTTTTGGGCATAACGGAGGTACTAGCTCCAACATCACATAAAACATAGCAAGAGAAGTTATTCAACTTAATTTTAATCATAGGATCCCAACCATCTTCTAGCTTTCTAGGTATGGAGGCTTCTACCCTAAGCTTCTCCTCCCTAGCTTTGATAAGAGCATTAGTGATATGCTCTGTGAAGGCAAGGTTAAGTGTGCTAGTGTGGGGATCTCTAGACATCTTGTGAAGGAAATCAATAACTTCAGAAAGGGTGCAATTATCAAAATCAAGGTCACTACTATCAAGTAAAGTGGTAGTGGTGTCCTTTAGGCTCACTTGTTTGGTAGCTTCTATGGTCATAGGAGTTTCTTCTTTTACGGTTGAGGTCATAGCATCACCATTAATAGGTCCAATGGGACCAGGAGTGCATTGGGTGCTAAGAGTTTGGATATCCTCAACAACTTGGATAGTAGCAACAGTGTGGTGGGTAGGAAGGTTCTTAATTCTATCTTCTTCCTCCTTTTCTCTAGCCCATCTCTCTTTAAGTTTAGCCATCATCCTAATGTTTTCATTAATTTGCACTTGAATAGCATTCATAGGAGTGGTCTTCCTCTCCTCAAGAGGGGAAGTTCTAATTTTAAGCAATTCTACCTCATGGGCTAAATTGTCTACCTTCGAAGAGAAATTATCTAGTTTGGCTAGTTTTTATTCTACACTCTTATTGAAGGCTTTTTGGGTAGTGATAAAGTCTTTAAGCATAATCTCTAGTTCAGAAGTGGAGTTCTTGGTGCTAGGATATGCATTGTTGTTCCCATAGGAATTAGAGGGGAACGGTCTAGGGTTTCTACCAAAATTACTCCTATAAGCATTGTTATTGAAATTGTTTCTAGAGATAAAGTTCACATCTACTTGATCTTGAGCAATCAAAGAATTCAAAGGAACATCACGAGGATCAATAGAAGATTGCTTAGAAAGTAGAGACATGATCAAGTCAACTTTTTTATTTAGGGAGGAAATCTCCTCGACAGAGTTTACCTTCCTACATGTTGGAGCGCGTTCGGTGTGCCATTGGGAATAATTGGTCATCATCTCATCGAGAAGTTTCGTGGCAGCACCAAGTGTAGTTGACATAAAGGTTCCTCCCGCGGCCGAATCTAACAAGTTCCGCGAGGTAAAGTTCAAGCCTGCATAAAAAGTTTGGATAACCATCCAAGTAGTCAAACCATGAGTAGGGCAGTTCTTGACAAGAGATTTCATGCGTTCCCAAGCTTGGGCAACGTGTTCATTATCCAATTGTTTAAAATTCATTATGTTACTCCTTAGTTGGATAATTTTAGCAAGGGGATTGTACTTCCCAATAAAGGCATCCTTGCACTTGTCCCAAGAATCTATGCTATTCCTAGGCAAGGATTAAAACCAGATTTTAGCTCCTCCTCTCAAGGAGAAAGGAAAAAGCTTAAGCTTAACAATATCACCATCTATTTCTTGGTACTTTTGCATATCACAGAGTTCAACAAAATTATTTAAGTGTAAAGCAGCATCATCTCCAGCACCGGAGAATTGATCTTTCATAACTAGGTTCAGTAAAGCAGGTTTAATTTCATAAGAAGGTGCTGAAGTGGCAGGTGTAGTAATAGGCGTGCAGATAAAGTCATTGTTGTTATGACTGGTGAAGTCACACAACTTGGTGTTCTCAGTGGAACCCATAGCAGCAGCAAGCAAGATAACTATTTTTGTGATTTTTGATAGAAGACACTAAAGCAAAAACTGAAAGGTAAACTAACAAGACTAAAAAGCAAAGATAAAAGATAGCGTGCAACTCCCCTATCTTGAAGAGTGGAGTCCCCGGAAACGGCGCCAGAAACTTGCTTGATGGCTTCTCGCCCCTCGTTGGTTACCCCAAGTGGAAGGTTTGAGATGTAGCGTAGCGGCAAATTTCCCTTGGCAAAGATACCAAGGATCGAATCTCGTGAGACTCCGAGGGTCGACAAGAAGGTGTCAATAGCGCCAGAAACTTTTGCTTGACAGGACCTGCACACAGATACAAATAACTTTGCTCCCAACGAGTACAGAGAGGTTGTCAATCCCTCCGGCCTTGTCGTTTACAAAGGACCAAACGCAAGAGATAATAGTGATAGGTATGACTGCAACTAGGAAATAAGAACATGAAGTAAATAGCGGGTGTGATCAGTGATGGTAATATGGACCGGGGTCCCATGATGTTCACTAGTGATGTCTCTCTCCCAAAAGACGATAAAACAGCTAAGCGAGGTAAACAAATTACAGCTGGGCAATTGACAGGATTATGTGCGCAAACCAATGCTAACTATGCTGTAAGAAAGGTAGAGGCTCAAAAGCATGGGCGGTACGCCAAGGCAAGTAGACCGAAATCCATCTGCATCTACTACTAATCATCCACCTTGAGATATCTATCCAGAACATCTCGCTGGTATTAAGTTGCGAGTCCCACCCAAAGTGTAAACTCAAAGCAACAGACAACTGCATTAAAAGAACTTTGCGTAAAGTAAACAATCCTTGCACCCGCAAGTACAAGCACCGTTGTTTTCCCCCTTGTGGCAACAGCACATCCCCTAGACTCATGTTTCTGTCACTCAAGCTAGTCATCGAGGGGCATGAACCCACAATCAAGCATAACGTTCCCTCTTGGAGTTACTACCTACTACTCGGCCAAAGCAATAAATAGCAACGGAGAACATGCAAGAATTACTCAAGAACATAAATATAAAAGGGGTGAATCAAATATATTACTCACACACAATCTGAACATAATCTCATAATCCATCGGATCCCAGCAAACTCAGCATAGCAACAGCATAAAGATTACATATGTGCCTCGATCATGTAGGGCAGCTCACGAGGTCTAATCGATGAAGAACAAAGAGGGGAGGAGAACATCACATAGCTACTGGTCATGGACCCATGGTCCAAGGGGGACTACTCACAACTCATCCGGGAAGCGTCCATGGTGGTGGAGAAGCTCCCGGTGGTGGTTCTACCCTCCGGCAGGGTGCCGGGAAGAGTTCTCCTGGTGCTCCCGATCTTGGAAGCGCGGCAGCGGCGGAACAGAGATGAGATCGCGAAAAAGGGTTCCGTCCTCGAGGGTTTCGGGACGCGTGCAATATATATGCCAAAGAGGGTCACCAGAGGCGGAGGTGGGGCCCCAGGCGCCCCCCTGGCGCGGCCAGGGGTGGGGCCGCGCCGGGTGGCCGCCTGGGCCACCCCAGGCTCCCCTCTGGCCCTGCCTTGGTTTTTCCGGAAGCTCCCGATACGCTGATTTTTCCTGTATTTTTCCCGGAATTTTTAGGGCACTTTTAATATGGGGGAAACCTGAAATAGAAAAACAGCAGAAAACAGGAACTGGCACTGTGGTGCACTGAGTTAACAGGTTAGTCCAAATATGATCAAAAGTGTATGGAAGTGCATAAATATCATAGCAATATCACACAAAAGAGGCATGGAGCAAGCAGAAATTATAGATACGTTTTGGACGTATCACACACTCTCACCGCTCGTTGCTATGCTTCTCCTAGATAGATCTTGCATGATTGTAGGTAATTATTTTTTGAATTACTACGTTCCCCAACAATAGTTGCATGATCCAATATCATCACATAGCCTGTCGATCCTTCTCCCTTCAAAGATAAAGGGAAAACTTTCTTCTTGACAAAATCCTCTGGTATACCTGCAAGCTTAAATAATCCAAAATTTCATCCACATAGATTAGGTGTAAATTGGGATGCAATGTTCCATCTCCTGCATAAGGATTAGCTAGCAGTTTCTCTACCATACCCAAAGAAATTTCAAAGTAAATATTTTCAAAGGGTTTAGTGGGTTGAGGGGGAACTCTTTGCTCCTCTGCTCGGGGTGAAGATACCCCAAACAAACCTCTCAAAGGATTAGTTTCCATAGTAACAAGTGACAGTAAATTTTAGCACACTATATAAATGTTTCCTTACCAAATTCCACTTACCAAATGCGCTTCACTCCCCGACAATGGCGCCAGAAAAGAGTCTTGATGACCCACAAGTGTAGGGGATCTATTTTAGTCCTTTCAATAAGTAAGAGTGTCGAACCCAACGAGGACCAGAAGGAAATGACAAGCGGTTTTCAGCAAGGTTTTCTCTACAGCACTGAAATTATCGGTAACAGATAGTTGTGTGATAGTATAATTCGTAATGGGTAACAAGTAACAAAAGTAAACAATGTGCAGGAAGGTGGCCCACTCCTTTTTTTAGCAAAGGACAAGCCTGGACTCTCTCTTATATAAAGCAAAGTGCTCCCGAGGACACATGGGAATTACCGTCAAGCTAGTTTTCATCATGCTCATATGATTCGCGTTCAGTACTTTGATAATTTGATATGTGGGTGGACCGGAGCTTGGTGTTGTTCTTTCTTGGACAAGCCTCCCACTTATGATTAACCACTCTCGCAAGCATCCGCAACTATGAAAGAAGTATTAAGATAAATCTAACCATAGCATGAAACATAGGGATCCAAATCAACCCCTTACGAAGCAACACATAAACTAGGGTTTAAGCTTCTGTCGCTCTAGCAACCCATCATCTACTTATTACTTCCCAATGCCTTCCCCTAGGCCCGAATAATGGTGAAGTGTCATGTAGTCGACGTTCACATAACACCACTAGAGGAAAGACAATATACATCTCATCAAAATATCGAACGAATACCAAATTCACATGATTACTTATAATAAGACTTATCCCATGTCCTCGGGAACAAAAGTAACTACTAACAAAGCATGTTCATGTTCATGATCAGAGGTGTATTGAATAACATTTAGCATCAAGTACAAGGAGTAATGAACACTACTGGCAACCCACAAGTACCAATCTAAGGTTTTGAGATAAAGATCGGATACAAGATATGAACTAGGGTTTGACAGGGGATGGTGCTGGTGAAGATGTTGATGAAGATTGACCCCCTCTTGATGAGAGGATCGTTGGTGATGACGATGGCTTCAATTTCCCCCTCCCGGAGGTAAGTATCCCCAGCAGAACAGCCCTGCTGGAGCACTAGATTGGTTTCGCCTTGGTTCCGCCTCGAGACGGCGGCGCTTCGTCGCGGAAACCTCCTTATGATTTTTTCTGGGTCAAACCACGCTGATATAGCAGAAGATGGGATTCGGAGGCCTGCCAGGTGCCCACAAGGTAGGGGCCACCCCCACCCTTGTGGCAGGGTGGTTCCCCCCCTCTGGTGCTTCTTTCGCCCAGTATTATTTATATATTCCAGAAATATTATCCGTGAAGTTTTAGGACTTTTGGAGTTGTGTAGAATAGGTATCTCATATTTGCTCCTTTTCCAGTCCGGAATTCTAGCTGTCGGTATTCCTCCTCTTTATGTAAACCTTGTAAAATAAGAGAGAAAAGGCATAAGTATTGTGATATAATGTGTAGTAACAACCCATAATGCAATAAATATCAACATAAAAGCATGATGCAAAATGGACGTATCATAGTGTCATAGGTGGCTTCATTTAATAGCTTGTAGACTCATATTGTCTTGGGAAGCGCTATGTTACAATAACATATTATGTTACCACTTATTATTAACTACTCCCTCCATTCCAAAATAGATGACCCATCTTTATACTAACTTTATATACTAAAGTTAATACAAAGTTGAGTTATCTATTTTGGAACGGAGGGAGTACTTGCCACATAAGCACAAAATCCTGAAGTGTGCTATGTTACTACCCAAGTTACTCACACTATGACTAGCCTTAGCACCTCGTCTAAGAGCATCTCTAGTAAACCCCGTAAAATTCGGACCCGGAAAACACGTTTACAGTTCGCTGCAGATCAGATTTGCGGAGCTAATTCATGCGCTTCAGATCAGACCCCATATATGAAACTGTAAAATTTTATTAAACCATTCACGGGAGTAACTTGCAACGACATTCTTGCGACGCTACGACACCCTGCTCAAGGAAGTTCTCCTCGATCTCGAGCTCGCGGCGGTGGCGCGCGTCAGCCTTCTCCTCCTCCCTCGCCGAGCACTCCATGATGACGCGCTCGAGGTGGTCCTCCAACCCCGGGGGAGGTAGTCTTCGAGGTCGATGATGCCTCGACGCGGCGGGACCACGTCAGCCTCGAGCTTGACGACGAGCGGCCCCAGCTCCTCCGGCTCTCTCTTGACCGCACTACAAAAAAATACACTTTCATGGTGATACGTGTTTGTCACAGTAGGTCACGTTTTCTGTCATGCATGTACATCCATGACGATTTTATGACAGAATCAAGATAGTCATACATGTGCTGTCTAGAAGTGTTCCATGACATTACCAAAATTATCATCACGGAAGTGTCCACTTCCACGACGATAAATCACGCGTCACAGAAGTGCTGTCGTCAAGGGTGACCGACACGTGGCATCCACCGTAACGGAACGCCGTTAAGCTATCATGTCCGGTTTTGGATCCGATAACCCGTTAACAGCCCACACCAATGGGGATTTTCCACGTGTAAAATCATCATTGGCTGTAGGAAACACGTGTCGGCTCACCGTTGGGACAGATGTCATCCACTCATTGGACACAAAGCGCCTATGATACGTCGACACGTGGCACGGCCCAACAGAGGCCCATTCCTATGAAAAGGCCGGCCCGTTTGACTTGGTCAAAAGGTGGCGGGCCGGCCCACGGTAAGCATGTTAACGGCATGTTCGCATATAGCCCATTTACAGCCCGCTAACCGAGGGCCCGTTTCCGGCCTATCCGAATTAGGCCTAGTAGAGTCATCTGGGCCGTCCAGTACAATTCTAGCCCATTTTAACTTTTGGCCCATGTATGGCCCATGACGTCTTTCGGCCCATATGAGGCCCTTAGTAACCCTCAGCCCATTAACGGCCCGTGGTAAAACTGGCCCATATTGAACAGTGCCCAATAGAGGCCCATTCCAGTGAAAAGGCCAGCCCGTTTGACTTGGTCAAAAGGTGACGGGCCGGCCCACGGCAAGCCTGTTAACGGCCTGTTCGCATATAGCCCATTTACAGCCCGCTAACCCAGGGCCCGTTTACGGCCTATATGAATTAGGCCCAGTAGCGTCATCTGGGCCTCCAATATAATTTCAGCCTGTTTTAACTTCCGGCCCATCTATGGCCCATGACATCATTCGGCCCATATGAGGTCCTTAGTAACCCTCGTCCCATTAATGGCCCGTGATAAAACTGGCCCATATTGAACAGTGTTTCACTTTATACCCATTAACGGCCCATTGTTCCGTTGGGCCATTCCCATCCCATGTTATCTTTCGTCCTTCTCAGGGCCCATGTATTCTTGGGCTCATTTCAAACATACGTTTACTTTAGGCCCGTTATTGTCATTTTCTGCTTGTGGGCCAAATTTAGCCCGTGGTTACAGTCGGCCCATTTGTGGCCCGTTAATACGTTGGCCCGTTTTCGAAGCATCATCAAATACGGCCGATTAACGACGGCCCATTATGGTCAGCCCGTTATGGTCGGCCCATGAACGGATGATTTCAACTCTAGCCCATTTACGGCCATAATGTGGTCTGTTATTGGCCCATGTTTGGCCAACCGATCATACGGCCCGTAGAAGGCCCATTGTGTCTACGACCCGTAGAAGGCCCATTGTTTCTATGCCCCGTAGAAGGCCCATTGTTTCTACGGCCCTTAGAAGGCTCATTGTTTCTACGGCCCGTAAGAGGCCCATGTTAACTATAGTAAATATGTAGCCCATGGTTAATGTGGCCTAGTTTTAAATAATAGGCTATTGCGGCCACTAGCAAATTGTGGAAAAAGAACTGCACTGACTACAAGAAAACAAATAAACACGACAATAAGGAAATAAATAGGCTAGCAACTTACGCTAGGCTATCACGGCTATTACATATATTACATCCACTGGGCATCAAAGTTCGCCACCAGTGCAATTATAGGGAACAAAGCAGCATATAAACGCCGCAGCAAAACAAGTCCAGAACTGAAACCACTTCAGAAGAGCTCAAGAAACAATATCCTGGGTACCCATAATGCTGGCAAGATGCTTAGCAAGCTTATTAACTTTCTCTTGTTTGGCGCTTAAATCCTCCAGCACTTGCTGTTGCACTAGAAAGTATGCATCTGAATTCTGCAGGGACTTCCTCAGTCCTTCGGCTTCCTGTCACATAACATCTGATCGATGTCTTTCAACTTGAAGTTGAGACTCAAGAAGCCGAACTGATTCAGGTAGCGAGTTCGAAGAGCTTGTGCCAGCAGTAGTAGCCAGTAACTCGAACACTACATCAAGATAGGACTTTGGGGTTGTCTCAGTGTCTTCAATATAGTTTTTATCAGCTTTCTTGGAGAATAACATGGATGTCTCACTATCTTGAACCTGATCTGCATTACTTCCTTTACCATTACATAACGGGGTACTCTTCTCCAATATTTTATTGCGTTCTAAAGGAGAAACAAACAAACACATCACAGATTTACAACGTAGTATATGAAACTCATTTTGGTAAACCAGTTCAGTAGTAAGGTGGACAGGATAATAGCATGAAACAAACATATATCTACATAGTATGGTCACTGTATGGTCTATATCATTCTATTTTATGTTGCCAAATCAAGATAGATATAGTTCGAATCATATCTATTTAAGACAAAGCAGCATAGAAAGAATATAAGTGTGGGAAACTACACAACAATAACAACACTTGTAATGTGCATGGCATGAGAACATAACTGTTTATTCAATTGATACTGAAATCAAAATAGAGCAAGTTACAACAGCAAACACGTTAACGAACCAGGTTTAAAACATACCTGTTGCGCCATTGGATTTTCAATTGCATCCTTCAAATTTGAAATTAGTTGGTATGAGTAAATACAGTGATGCAAGAGCAAAGTAGTATGAACCATAGCTATGGAACTTCACCTGAGAACAATTCTTCTTCTACTTTAAGCGTTGACTTGGCGTAGCTCCTTGGAGGTGGAGGACGGGGTGGCTGAACCGGCGAGAAGACCAGATCGATGACGGATCCTCATCCTGTACGGTGGATGAGGGACGTCGAGGTGTTGATGTGGACGACATCGTCGGGGAAGAGGCTCCGGCTGGGTGGCAGACGGAGGAGGGTGTGGGGCTTCGCGGGTTTTGCCGGCCTCGGGGTACGAATGGGTGGGCAGATGGGATGGGAGTGGGGAACCATGGCTTAGGGACACGCTTGTCCGAAATGTGGGGTAAGTTACGAAAGTACCCCCACCGATTTGAGGCAGTTCTTTCGGTTCAGGGGTATCACGGGCATTTCGCGTGTTGGGGTTTCATAGGAGGTGGGAGTTTTCGCGCGCGTTGAAATTTTGGAATAACAAGGCGCGGGTTGAGATGGAGGGAGTTGTCTCGCCGCGCCGCCAAAGCAGTAGGGACGTCCCGCCGCGCCGCGGCGGCCTGGGAAAATTTCTCGTGGGCAGGCGAGGACTCTTACAGGCGCATGCATGCGATAGTCCATAGCCAGATGGATCAGATCTCCAGCTGGCGAGGATGCAGGACGAGGCTACCGGCGTCATCCGGCAACTAGGGGAGAGCAATGCGAAGCTCCGGGGCGAGCGCGACCTGCTGAGGGTGAAGATCGCCGGAAGGGCGAAGCAGGAGGAGGAGACCGCTGCCGTGTTGCAGAGGACGGGCGTCATCATCAAGAAACTTATGGACGAGAATGCCATGCTCCGCATCGAGCGCAACAGGCTGGTGGAGGAATCCATGGATGCTGCCAAGCAGCGTATTAAGGACATCAAACTGGTGAAAGAGATCATCGCTCGCCGCGAGAACTAGTCTCCACGACCTGCAGCGCATAAAAAAAGTAGAGATCAGCGAGCCACATCGTTGTATGCGTCTTCCTTCTTCTTTTTCCCTTGTGTATTTCGGGGGTAGCCGCATGTGGCTTTTCTAATTATCTTCCTAATTATGTAAGACAATTATTATCCACTCTCGTCGTCCTTATATATATTCATCAGTCTTGCTATAAGTCGTAGTAGATGCTATATAGGTCCGTCGGATCTTACATCAAGATCCGTGCAAAAATTTCTTTTCAGATTTTCCTTTTTCTCTCTTAAATCTCAGTCGAGTGAGACATTGCCACACCATTAAACAGAGGCTCGGGCGCCATTAATGGAGACCTTGGGAGAGAGGTGGACGGCATATGGAGGTCAAAGGGCTCTCCTCCCGATAAGCACGCGCAGGGGTCTGCTCGCACGCCTCCCATACTCAAATAGCTACCCTGCACGACGCCTCCTAGCTAATAAAAACAGGGTACGCGTGGCGGCACGTAAATGGTAAATAGAACGCCCACGGTTTCAATAATACTTGTGTTTCCGATTGTAACGTGACAGCACTTGTTCCAAAATGACTTTGTTGATTGTTAACGGTGCGCCTTCGCAAATCGGACAGCAAAATTACCACAGCATGTTGGTGCCATGTCATGGCACCAAGCCAAGTTTCATGATTTTGATGCGTGTTTTGGATTTACAAGAATTAAAAAACCAAGTTTCTCAATGTTTCCAGCCGAGCCATGACACCCAGATGTTTGAATTTCATTCCCATTTCTCGCATGGGACCTAGAAATTTACCCGAGTACACACATGTGATTTTTCAACCAGCTTTGGTGCACTCGAGCATGTGCTTGTATTTAAAATTTGAATTATGCACACAAAGGTGACACGTTCCCTCTCAGAACCACAAGCCTTCTTGAGAGAAGCTCTGGTTTGCAAGAAACTTATACCAAAACTTGTTCCTATTCTGCAATTTTTTTGCCACAGCATGGTAGTACCATGACATGACACCATGCCAAGTTTCATGATTTTCAGGCGTGTTTTGGATTTACAAGAATTTTAAAACCAAGCTTCTCAATGTTCTCGGTCGAACCACGATGCCCAGATATTTGAATTTCATTCCCATTTCTTGCATGGGACCTAGAAATTCACCCGAGGACACACATGTGATTTTTCAGTCAACTTTGGTGCACGGGAGCATGTGCTTGTAGTTCAAATTTGAATTATGCACATTAAATTACCAGAAACACAATTAATGTATAAAAAAGGCCAAATGAACCCGGAATAATTCCAAAATTTAACAGGTCACTCATATAGTTCTATGTTGCCTCTGTAAAGAAAATCTGGCGGGAGGCAGTGTATATTGTTTCGCACACAAAGGTATAAAGAAATAAGAAATAAAGAAATTAGCCCTACTTAATTCTTGGGTTCTTATTATTTATGCCACTAGTTGTGTATTACTACTTAGTTTTGCCATTAGAAGTTACAACTACTCAAAAAATGTCATCGATCCATGAGATGGCTGCTCAAAAATGCAATTAGATATCTAAAAAATGTCATCGTTAAGTTAGATGTTTGCTCAGAAATGCCATTAGACATTGTTATTTTCACGTCAAACCCGTTGACCATGTTACATGACAAAAATAAGCAGATTCTCACAATGATAAGTTAATGGTGTCCAGCACAACACACCCCTCAAATAAAACTAAGCACCCTGGAATTCTTTGACAAAACTAAGCACCTTGAAATTCTTTGACAACTAAACTGCTGGCTATATGATGTTGGCCATATATATATTGTACGTATATAATGTCAAGAAACGAGTGGTAGTACTATACCAACTAAAAGATGAAATGTACGAAATATAACAAGAAGAAACATAACATAGTTCTGCTGGGGGCACAACACACCCCTCAAATAAAACTAAGCACACCAGAAATTAAACTAAGCAACTAATCCGGTAGACACTGCATTAGAACCACCATGAGCAACGACACTGCCACCTTACTCGGAGTCCTCATCCACGTCCTCGACTTCGTCCTTGTCCCTCTTCCTCTTGGGCGATACTTCTTTGCTTGAACCGCACACTTGGCTCTTGCTCTTCATCGAACCCTTGTAGATATTGAAACAAAGGTAGCCATCCATTGCAGCGTAGTGGATGTGGTCTATATCTAGTACAGTCCACTGCCATGCACGATGAAACGTGTGCAGAGGTTTATTCAGTTCATCGTACATAGGATGAACCATGGCTCCTGCTAGGGTCAGCATTGAAGGCTGAGAGGAGGACACCAGGCGCTCCTTCTGGAGATCGAAGGGCTGGCCTACAACGAGGCCTATTCGACCCATGATTTCCTTGTCGTTCCTAAAGTCCACAGTAACGAATTTGACTCGGCCGCCCTTGAGGAAGTTCTTAAATTCCTCGCACTCAACGTCGGCATGGCATATGTGGTAGACCAAGCATAAGTCATGCACGCAAACCTGGATCACGGCGGGCTTCTTCTTCTCTGCCTCCTTTAGTTTCTTCTCGCTTCCTAGGACTGTGGTGTACTCAACATCTAGCCCAGCGACCCACTCATCATTTGAGTTTTCGAACATGCGTTTGAAGCGAGCAAGGCATTCTATCACCGTTGCGGAAGAACGGGTGTAGATGATGTCGAACTCATCGCCGGTGATGGTTCTAACCTTGTACTCACCGCGAATCATCGAGATTTGGGACGCCATGGATTTGGGAGGAGGGTTAGGATTAGTGGAACTGCCATAATGTGAAAGGACGGGACGACTAGGAGCAGTTTATCGATTGTAAAAATGTCGAGTGGGGGGCGCGTGTGAATGGCAGGGTAGTGCCTTGCCTGGTGGATAAATGGATTCATGCACAGTACTATGGGGGCCCAATTAGATGTCATGCCTACTCGACGCCCAATTAAATGGCTTTCAATGTCATGTCAAGCGTCGGCAAAATTACAGGTGATACGAAGCTTTCCATTCTCCCATGATACGGGCTTCCGAGAGCCCTTGGATCTGAGATCGAACGGTTGCATGGCGTGATTCTAGACCTATGGGTGAATATCCTATCCTGGAGGGTTATTCTGCAAATTTGCAGCAACTTAGCATGCGACCGTTCGATCTCAGATCCAAGGGCTGCCAGCAGCCCGTAACATGGTCGCGCCTACCACGACCGTCGCCTCGCTCGCGCGGTCGCGCTGTGACGCCCCTGATTTGACCGTACACTAATCATGCACACAAATGTGTACGACCAAGATCAGGGACTCACTGGAAGATATCACAACACAACTCTAGACACAAATTAAAATAATACAAGCTTTATATTACAAGCCAGGGGCCTCGAGGGCTCGAATACAAAAGCTCGAAAACACAGGAGTCAGCGGAAGCAAAAAAATCTGAGTATAGACATAAGTTAAACAAGTTGCCATAAGATGGCTAGCATGAAAGTAGCAATGATCGAAGAGGCAAGGCCTCCTGCCTGGGACCTCCTAACTACTCCTCGAAGCCGAACTCCATATAGAAACATCATCGGGATCCTCTGGCTCCTGGACTCCACCGATCTGGTTGCATCAACCAGAAAGAAGAAAGTAGGGGGAAAAAGGGGGAGCAAAGCAACCGTGAGTACTCATCCAAAGTACTCGCAAGCAAGGATCTACACTACATATGCAATGGTATCTGTGAAAAGGGGGTAATATATGTGGGTTAAACTGCAGCATGCCAGAATAAGAGGGGGATAGCTAATCCAATCGAAGACTACACTTCTAGTAAGCTCCATCTTGCAGCAGAAGATAAGGGTAGCTAGAAAGTAACAAGTATCCTCGCTCCTGGCAGCCTCCGTCTTGCAGCAGTAAAAGGGAGTAGATGGTAAGTTCACCAAGTAACATCATATAGCATAATCCTACCCGACGATCCTCCCGCACATCACCCTGTGAGAGAGCAACCGCCGAGTTATATCTGGAACTTGTCTGGGTGTGTTTTATTAAGTATCCAGTTCTAGTTGTCATGAGGTCAGAGTACAACTCTGGGTCGTCCTTTTACCGAGGGACACGGCTATTCGAATAGATTAACTTCCCTGCAGGGGTGCACCACATAACCCAGCACGCTCGATCCCATTTGGCCGGACACACTTTCCAGGGTCATGCCCGGCCTCGGAAGATCAACACGACGTAGCCCTACCTAAGCACAACAGAGAGGTCAGCACGCCTGTCTAAACCCTAAGCACACGGGGGTCTGGGCCCATCGCCCAATGCACACCTGCACGTTGCGAGGGCGTGATACGTCTCAAACGTATCTACTTTTCCAAACACTTTTGATATTGTTTTGACCTCATTCTTGCATGATTTGGACTAAACTAACCCGGACTGACGCTGTTTTCAGCAGAGCTGCCTGTATGGTTTATTTGTGTGCAGGAAAACGGATTTTTAAGCATCTCAGAAAAATCCACGAAAAATCCACGCACCCGAAGAAACAACATACCAGAAGTGGGGCCAGAGGGGGGCCAGGGGGTGCCCAGGCGCCCTGTGGGCGCCCCCCCCCCCTGGGCCGCGCCGGGGGGGTGCCTAGGTGGGGCCCACGCCCCCTGGTGCCCTACTTTAGCCCGTATTTTTTCCTCCGAGACAGAAATCGCAGATCGGGAGTCCTTTCACCGTTTCTCGTCGCGGAGCCGCCGCCACCCTCTGTTCTTCTTCGGGAGGGCTAATCTGGAGGCTGATTTGGCCTCCGGAGAGGGGAGATCGTCGCCATCGTCATCATCATCACCACTTCATCATCCCTCCATGACTTCCCCCTTCATGTGTGAGTAATTCCCTTGCTGTAGGCGAAGGGGATGGTAGGGATTGGATGAGTTAGATCATGTAATAGTTCGTCAGATTGTTGGGGGCATGTTGCCTATCATCTAGTATGGTGTTTATCATCTTTGCTACAACTTGTTATTCTTAATGCTTGACACTAGGGCCCGAGTGCCATGATTTCAGATCTGAACCATATGTGTTTGCATGAATATATTTGTGTTCTTGATCCTATCTATGAGTTGTATGCACCTGTTACGGTTCGGAACCGGCGATCCCAAAGGTGACAGCTTGGGACACCAAAGGGGATGGTCCGTAGTTTGAGGATTACATGTATCCATTGAGTTCATTGCTTTGTTCCGGTGCTCTTTGACCGGAGCACCTTAATATCCATTAGTTCCTTTTGGCCCCGTTCGTAGCGGGATGGTAGGATAAAAGATGTTGTGCAAGTTCTTATTGCAAGCACGTACAACTACCTACCGGATACATGCCTAATGTTTGATATTTGCCTAGATGATCATTACTTTTCCGTGTGCCGTGCCACGAGTTAGAAACTATCTCATCCATGCAACGCCCAACCATCCATCTCCCTAGCCTACAGTATTTTAAACCTTGCTTGTCACTAGTTGCCACCTTTGCTATTTACTACTGCTATTTACTTTTGCTGTTTACTTTTACTATTACTATCATCACTATCATATCACTGTTACCACTTATCTTTTGTTGCAAGTTAGTATATTTCAGGTGCGGTTGAATTGACAACTCAACTGTTAAAGCTTATAAATACTCTTTGGCTCCCCGTGTGTCGAATCAATAAATTGGGTTATTCTTACCCGCGAAGACTATCTCGATCCCTTACGGTTGAGGGTTATCAAGTACCGTTTTCTGGCGCCGTTGCCGGGGAGCATAGCAATATTTACAAGTCTACTTGAGATATCCTACCTGTTGCACTTTATTTACTATGGGTAAGAAAGGTGACCCCAAGGTTCCGATCTTACGATCTACTACAAGAAGAGGTACTGCTCTGAGCACTAGTGCTGCACTTGATTCACCTTATGTTATGAGTAAGTTTGCCTCACCACCACCACATGATGCTCCTACTGAATCTGTTACTATGTCTGATACCCTTGATGATGCTTCTACTACTTTTGATGATGATATTAGTTCACTTGGTTATGCTCTTGAGAAACAAATTACTGCTGCTGCTGAAAAATATGGAATTGAACTTCCTGTTACTCGTTACCCTATTGGTGAAACTTATGAATTTCCTGAATTGAGTAAACTCCAGGAAAGGCTTCTTGATGATGATTACTATATACTTGATGAAGACTTATGCAGGGAACTGACAGAGTTTGCTGGCTCTGAACCTGAAGTTATTAAGAAAATATTTGAAAAACACTCTTTGAAAAACAAAACCGTTCCTAATCCTGAGTTTGCTACATCTCCTATATGCATTGATGATCCTAATTTTGATTTCTCTGTTGATCTTTCACTTATACCTATGGTTGAAGCTGACCCCTTTTATGGCAGAGAAAATGATGATGTTATTGCACACCTAACTAAACTCGGTGAGTTAGGTAGCCTGTTTACCACAGATGAGAAGATGCGCTACTTTTATGTGACCAAGCTTCTTCCTTTCTCATTGAAGGAAGGTGCTAAAGCATGGTATGATTCACTCCCATGCGGTTCTATTAAGAGTCCTCAGGACCTAGCTCACTCTTTTGTTGATAAATACTTTCCTGCTCATATGCAACATGCTGCTTTACAAAGAATTTATAATTTTAAACAGTTGCAGGATGAGTCCCTCCCTAAAGCTTGGGGGAGGTACTGCAGTTTGATTCAGGATAGACCAGGACATGGAGTTCCTAAGAATGAATTAATTGATATATTCTATGCTGGTTTAACTGATGACTCTAGGTCCTATCTGGACAGTTGTGCTGGTTGTGTTTTCAGGAAAAGAACACCGGACGACGCGGAAGAACTAATGGGCAGGATTGCCAAGAACCATGAAGATTGGTCCGTCCCTGAACCACCTCCACCAACAAAGAAGAGGGGCATGTTTGTTCTAAGCCCCGAGGATATGCAAGAAGCAAAGAAATCTATCAAAGAGAAAGGTATTAAAGCTGAAGACGTGAAGAATCTACCCCCTATTGAGAAGCTGTGTGAGCCTACCACTCACCCTCCTATGGTAGAGGTACACTCTTTTAGATTTCAACGAAAGTGACATCCCTCATGGTAAGCCTCCTGATCAATGTTTAGATGAGTTTGATAATTTTATTATGAAATAGAATCATTTTAATGAGAGGATAGAAAGTCAGTTGCATGATAATTCCCTTGCTATCAAAAAGCTGCTTGGTGTTTTAGATAGAACAGTTAACGATGTTCAGTGTCTTGTGAAGCATTTTCATATGGTTCAAACTCAGCTTGATCAAATTTCTAATGTGCAAAGAGATTTGCTTGCTAACAATGCCAAACAAGATAAATTGCAGGCTTTTGGGATTAAGACCCGAGGAAGAACTAGCACTCAAGATCCTCTTTATCCAGAGGGACATCCGAAGAGAATCGAGCAAGATTCTCAAATGCAGGAAGAAGAAATTGTTGTCTCTCCAAATAAGAAAAAGAAACATAAAGAGACTGACAATTCTAATGATCCTATTGCAAATGAAGAGCCAGCTATTGATCCCAACAGTGTATCTATCTCCGATGCTGAGACTGAAGACGGTGCTGAACCTGAAGGTAATAATAATGAGAAGAATGACCCACCTGAAGTTCAAGAAGAGGAAGCACCTAACAAACGTAAGAGGTACACTAAAGAAGACTTCATCGCAAGGAAACATGGGAAGGAGAAAGAACCATGGGTACAGAAACCCATGCCCTTTCCAGGTAAGTCCATCAAATCTAAAGAAGAAGAGCATTATAATAAGTTTTGTGAATGGATTAAACCTCTTTTTCTTCAAATACCTTTGACTGATGCTATTAAGTTACTCCCTTACTCAAAATATATGAAATATATTGTCACTAACAAAAGAAAAGTTCCTAATGATGCAATATCTACTATGCTTGCTAACTATTCTTTTAGCGGAAAGATTCCTGAAAAGCTCGGTGATCCAGGTATACCCACCATTCCTTGCTCCATAAAGAATAATTATGTCAAAACTGCTTTATGTGATCTTGGAGCAGGAGTGAGTGTTATGCCTCTCTCTCTTTACGAGAGGCTTTGTTTAGAGAAATTAATTCCTACAGATATCTCCCTTCAGATGGCTGACAAGTCAACCGTTGTTCCGATAGGTATTTGTGAGGATGTTCCAGTTGAAGTAGCTAATTGTTTAATTCTGACTGATTTTGTTGTGCTTGACATGCCCGAGGATGGGAGCATGTCCATTATTCTTGGTAGACCTTTTCTTAACACCGCAGGTGCTATTATTGATTACAACAAAGGGAAGGTTACCGTTCATGTGAATGATAAAGAACACACGGTATATTTTCCGAAGAAGACCGACAGGAGGCATGCCCTCAACTCTATAGAGAATATCGAGACCGTGAAAATTGGAGAATGGGACTGTCCACTACATGTGCCTCACAAATACAAAACTATTATGGTAGGGACAATGTCTATCAAGGTAAAAGTTCAGTGATTGCTTTGTGGGAGGTGATACTTTTTGCTCTATATATCGCTTGTTTGTTGGTAAGACTTGATCAACCTTACTAATGAACGTGTTATATACGGATAAAAAGTTGAGCTTTCTATGTTTTCATTTTGTCTTTAGTGTTGTCATAACTGTTGTACCAAGTATCTATGTTTTTGAAGCTTTACAATACTACTAACTACTTCAAGTTTTCATAGAGTTTCGCAGCTTTTTGAACTTCGAAAAAATTTCAACAATGAAGTTTTCAGAAAAATTCTAGAAAAATTATATTAAAAATTTCCACAACGGGAGAGACCCGAAAAGTCCTGGGGCCAGCCAGGGGGGCTGCCAGTGGCCCAGGCGGCCAGCTGGCGCGGCCCAGCCCCTGGCCGCGCCCACAAGGCGCCTGGGGCCCACAAGGCCCCCCTCCAGGTACCTCTTCCTCCTCTCTCTCTCTCTCATTTTCCAGAAACCTGAGTTCTGGTCGTGTTCTTCTTGTTCTTGTTGTTCTTGGGGGCGATTCTTCGATCTCTCTCTACAGCCCATCATTTGAGCTGAAATTTTTAGCAAATACTCCCTGGTATGTGACTCCTCCACCCCTCCAATTAGATTTTTGATTGGTGGCCTCATTTGTGAGTATTTAGTAGTTCTTGGTGCTGTAGAGATGAGCTTGCATGCATGTGTAGAAAGTTATTTTCCAAGTATTGATGCAAGTTTATGCCTTGGGTAAGTGAGTTGAGTAGTTTGCCTTAGGTCACTTTGTTTTAATCCTTGTTTTTGTGAATTGTAAAAAAAATCAGAAATGAGTTTATTAGGAAGGGAAAAACGATGGCTTGAGAAGAGGAGGCCCGCACACTCCGATCGAGTCACTAGAGCCGCAGCTTCACCATCGACTGCTAGGGTGAGCTATAATGAGGATCATGTGCCCATGGAGTTGTTGGAAGACACAAGTCCAGCACGTGCGATGACATATCCATGTGACGTATTCATGGAAGCTTCAGGAATCAAGGATGAGTTTTATAACCTTTGTGCTAATGCAGGTTTCACACGGCTCATCACCAGCCGTGTTACCCAGTATCAAAAACTCACCTCCATTTTCATTAACAGTTTTAGATATAATCCTGAATCAGGTGCTATTGAGTTTAAACTTTATAATGATCTTATCACCATGACTCTGGGAAATTTTTGTGAAGTATTAGGTGTGCCGAACGTTGGGAGGACGGCAAGGATGGGTACGCAGCCCTCCGAGCTGAAAACCGTCATCAACTCTCTCTGCAGCATGGGTACGAGGGATATTCATCGGTCGAAGATCTCCAGTATCTTGTTTCCTCACCTCAGGTATTTTGCATATTATATTGCTAGAGGGGTGTTAGCTCGTGACAACACGAGCAGCATTTCTGCTCCGGATATTGCTATCCTGGCAGCAGCCCTCTTAGGGAGGTCTGATTATAATATTGGTACCTTAATTGCTCGACGCCTTGCTATGAACGGTAACAAGGGGGACTTATATGGTGGCATTTATGCCACGCTTATCTTAGAGCATCTTGGAGGCACCCCACACCCTGATGATACTCCTTTTACTTATTTGAGCTTTGACCTTGCTGCTATGAAAAGGCATAAGTTTGTCACCATGGGTTCTGAGCTTGATAACCTTGTTTATATCTTGCGTTTCGGAACTACCGCGGAACGCGAGATCCGTCTACCTGCACCTCTTTTGTTTGATTATTCTCGCAGGAACGGATGGTCCTTTGATGTTGTCCAATTCAATGAGTTCGTGGTCCAGCATCAGTTCCATAACCCCATGGAGGGGGTTGTGCCCGACGAGGAGAGGCACGGTGAGATACCACATTTTCAGGGTGAGACCGCCACCGAGTTTGGTGAAGGGTCTTCCTCTGTTTGGCGCTCGGAACCTTCCTCGTGGGAGACTCCGAGGAGTTCGGTGTACGCGCCATCATCCTTCTACGACCCTTGGTCTCACCACCATACCCCTGGAGCAGGAGGCTCCTAGGGGCAGTAGCTGCTACCAACTTAGGCCAAAAGCCTAAGCTTGGGGGAGTACGTGCCCTTCTCACCTTTTCATTGTATTATCCGCTTTATTCACTTTGATCTTTTCGAAGTTTTTACCCGTTCTTCTTTATTAATCTATATTGCAAAAACAACAAAAAGATTTTCTCTTTCTTTTGCTTTTATTCAACCTTTGAAAAACCCAAAAAGATTTCCTTTCTCTCTTTAGTTTGCTTTGTTTTCAGAGATCAGCTGGAGTCCGTGATGGCATTTGATTATATTTCCTACGTTTGATCGTGCAAGTGACAAGCAGTAATGATGAAGATCGACCAAAAGGAAGCAACACGGAAGACCGGTATGAACTCTTATTGTTTCTACTTCTGTACATATGCCTGTACTTATGATCTAGAGACCAGCTTGTAGCGACATAGTGCTATGTTTACAATGCTCTTCAAGTGGTTCATGCTTTCCTTGTGGCTAGTCTCCAATAACTAGAGTACATAATGTGTTATTGAAATGATCTACATGCATTGCATTGTTCCTAGTCTGGCATACTATTGTGGTATTTCCCTTTAGAGAATTTTTGGATTGACTTGGCACATGCTTACACATGTTTAAGACTAAAAAGTCTACTTTGCCTTGATGATCTTTGAGTTTTAGAATAGTTATATCACTTTCATGCCCGATTCAATGTTGCTTTGTCGCTCTGCATGATTATGACCGTTATTGCTCTCTAGTTGGTCGCTTCCCAGTCCTTTGCTAAACCTCCACCCGTACTAAGGGGAATGACTGCTTGTGCATCCAAAACCTTTAAAACCTGTTATGCCATATGAGTCCACTATACCTTCCTATACATGGTATTTACCTGCCATTCCTAACGAAGACTTTCGTGTACCATCTTGAAATTTATCAAAAGCATTTCTCTTTTGTGCCTATGTTTTAGCTCATGAGGAAGTAGTAGTTAACTCATGACCTCTTTAAGTTGGACAAGTTTCACCCCTGGATTGCATGCATAATGTGCGAACCACTAATATGAAAAGGAACTGGCATTGAGTGCGCCCGGCACGAAAAGATAATATAACAAACAAACCCTCCTTCACGCTTTGTTCATGAGAAATCAGAAAACGTTGGCAGTGATAAACAAAGGAGATTAAGAGGATGTGATCGTCCTCATGCGGGAGCCGTTCCTCGAGACTTGTCTAGCTTAAAAAGTGATTGAATTATATGCTAGCATTCGTTGACGAAATATGCACCTCTCAAAACATATTTACTTCTGTTTTCAAAACCAAGAGCTCTAGTACATGTTTAGTTTTTGTTTCCGATCACGGGTTTTCAACTTTGCCAATAAAAGCCACGGTTCGAGAGTCTCACCTTCTTTCTTCAAAGCACTGACTAAGAGAGCGTAATTGTCATTCTGAGTGTAATGTGCATTGTCCCAAAGTATTACATTGTCTTCTGCATATTTGTGATATGATTTATTCTGAAATTCTTAGTTCTAGTCTCCTTTAAAACTCTGGAGGAGTCTCTGCATTTATGTTTTGCTTCACTCATGGAGGCTAGCGAGATACCACCTTAATATGCTCAAGCTATGTGCAATGTGATCTTGTCTTGATTTTCGGTAATATATTGTTTACTCTTGATTATTTGTGACTGGTCACTTGAAAGAAGGATTGCTCTTTGCATTGTTCTCATAAGCATTGTTTCAATACTGGCTAGACTCTTTTCGTAGTACATGCTTATATACATCTAATGAAGCAAAAGAGTTTGTCAAAGTTTTCTTTGTCGCGTCCAGTTCGTTGAACTGAATTGCTTGAGGACAAGCAATATGCTAAGCTTGGGGGAGTTGATACGTCTCAAACGTATCTACTTTTCCAAACACTTTTGATATTGTTTTGACCTCATTCTTGCATTATTTGGACTAAACTAACCCGGACTGACGCTGTTTTCAGCAGAGCTGACTGTATGGTTTATTTGTGTGCAGGAAAACGGATTTTTAAGCATCTCAGAAAAATCCACGAAAAATCACGAAAAATCCACGCACCCGAAGAAACAACATACCAGAAGTGGGGCCAGAGGGGGGCCAGGGGGTGCCCGGGCGCCCTGTGGGCGCCCCCCCTGGGCCGCGCCGGGGGGGGCGCCTGGGTGGGGCCCACGCCCCCTGGTGTCCTACTTTAGCCCGTATTTTTTCCTCCGAGCCAGAAATCGCAGATCGGGAGTCCTTTCGCCGTTTCTCGTCGCGGAGCCGCCACCACCCTCTGTTCTTCTTCGGGAGGGCTAATCTGGAGGCTGATTTGGCCTCCGGAGAGGGGAGATCGTCGCCATCGTCATCATCATCACCACTTCATCATCCCTCCATGACTTCCCCCTTCATGTGTGAGTAATTCCCTTGCTGTAGGCGAAGGGGATGGTAGGGATTGGATGAGTTAGATCATGTAATAGTTCGTCAGATTGTTGGGGGCATGTTGCCTATCATCTAGTATGGTGTTTATCATCTTTGCTACAACTTGTTATTCTTAATGCTTGACACTAGGGCCCGAGTGCCATGATTTCAGATCTGAACCATATGTGTTTGCATGAATATATTTGTGTTCTTGATCCTATCTATGAGTTGTATGCACCTGTTATGGTTCGGAACTGGCGATCCCAAAGGTGACAGCTTGGGACACCAAAGGGGATGGTCCGTAGTTTGAGGATTACATGTATCCATTGAGTTCATTGCTTTGTTCCGGTGCTCTTTGACAGGAGCACCTTAATATCCATTAGTTCCTTTTGGCCCCGTTCGTAGCGGGATGGTAGGACAAAAGATGTTGTGCAAGTTCTTATTGCAAGCACGTACAACTACCTACGGGATACATGCCTAATGTTTGATATTTGCCTAGATGATCATTACTTTTCCGTGTGCCGTGCCCCGAGTTAGAAACTATCTCATCCATGCAACGCCCAACCATCCATCTCCCTAGCCTACAGTATTTTAAACCTTGCTTGTCACTAGTTGCCACCTTTGCTATTTACTACTGCTATTTACTTTTGTTG
Source organism: Secale cereale (assembly GCA_902687465.1). Lineage (NCBI taxonomy): Eukaryota > Viridiplantae > Streptophyta > Magnoliopsida > Poales > Poaceae > Secale > Secale cereale. The sequence goes on from LR738710.1 coordinate 767,519,664, forward strand.
TTTACTTTTACTATTACTATCATCACTATCATATCACTGTTACCACTTATCTTTTGTTGCAAGTTAGTATATTTCAGGTGCGGTTGAATTGACAACTCAACTGTTAAAGCTTATAAATACTCTTTGGCTCCCCGTGTGTCGAATCAATAAATTGGGTTATTCTTACCCGCGAAGACTATCTCGATCCCTTATGGTTGAGGGTTATCAGGGCGGCCGGTAAGCAGACCTAGCCTTTCCTAATACCAGAGTAGGCATTCCGTCCAATCCGGCGCGCGCCGCTCAAGAAGGCTTCGGCTGATACCACGACGTCGAGTGCCCATAACTATTCCCACGTAGCTAGTTAGTGTGTATAGGCCAATGGCCAGACTTAGATCAAATACCAAGATCTCGATAAGCGTGTTATTATGAAATAACCACGGACAACGACCAGGGCGAGGCCCACCTGTCTCCTAGGTGGTCGCAACCTGCCCTGTCGCTCCGCCACAAAGTAACCATCAGGGGGCTGCCAGGAACCCAGGCCCACCACTACCTGTGTGGAACCACATGCCCCTTCAGCCCCCATCTCCGAAGCATCATCATGTGTATGTAAAGTATGTATATAGTATAAACCCGTGATCACCACCCGAGTGATCACGGCCCGATAGTATAGAATGGCAAACGGACAAGAATGTAGGGCCACTGATGGAATACTAGCATCCTATACTAAGCATTAGGATAGCAGGTAAAGGTATCAACAGTTGTAGCAACAATGACAGGCTATGCAGCAGAATAGGAGCTATCGAATCATCAACAGTTGTAGTTCTAATGCAAGAGTAAGAGAGAGAGGATGGGCGATATCTGGTGATCAAGGGGGGGGGCTTGCCTGGAAGCTCAGCCGAGAAGGAGGGGTAGTCGTCGACGCAGTCGATCACCGTGGCACTGTCAGTGGTCTTAGTCCCGATGTCTATCAGAGAGAAGAGGGGGAAGAAACAATTAATATAAAGGAAGCAGTTGTAACACAAAGTATGACATGGCGATACGATGTGCCGGGTGTGCCCTAACGCAGTGTAACAGGTTACCGATAAAGGAGGATCCCATCCGGGAAAGTTTTCCTGGATCCGGACATTTGTCACACACATGACTGGAGGGGGAAAGTTCCATGTTCGGGTATTTAGAGGCACCACACGAATATGCCGGTATCATATCCGGGTTCATCTTGTCGTTCTGAGCAACTTTCAAATATAAAACTTTTTCATCCGAGCTACGGATTATTTTATATGATTTTCTAAAGTATTAAACATTTTCTGGAATTTATTTAATTAATTTAATAGAACATTATCCAGAATAGTACGGATGATGTCAGCACGACGTCAGCAGTCAACCAGTCAGTTGACTGAGTCAAACTGACGTGTGGGGCCCGCATGTCATTGACAAATTAGTTAATTATGTTAATTAGTGATTAGGTTATTCTAACAAAATTAATTAAGTTAATTTAAGTAATTAATTAATTAAAACTTTTATTATTTATTATTACTTTTTTATATATAATTTTTATTCCTCTTTTTTTTATTATACCGTTCTGGGGGCGGGCCCCCCGTGTCATTGGCCCTAGTGGCCTTAGTGGGTTCGGGCGAACGGGGCGAAGCGGGCACTGGGCGCCCAACGGGCGATCAAGGCGGGCGCAGCTTGAGGCCGCCCGTACGGGCGCTGGGCAAGCACGGCGCACACCGGCGCCGGCGGCCAGGGCCAGCGGCGGCCGAGCGGAGGAGGGGAAAGGGCGGAGTAGGGCGGTGCGGCGAGGCTGGAGGTGGTGGCGTGGGGGCGCGCGCGAGGAGGGAGGTCGAGCATAGGCCCGAGGC